>CP125978.1:448497755-449097755 GCA_030063025.1 Avena longiglumis
TAAAGGAGATTTGTGAGTGGAGTGTCCACCCACATGAAGAGGGAGGGCAAGGGCAGCCCATGCGCAGCCACCCCTTGGGGTTCCTCCTCCTATAAAAGTAGCCCCCTCCTCACTTGTCTCTCACACCTCCTCGTGAAGGATCTCTCC
Source organism: Avena longiglumis (assembly GCA_030063025.1). Classification (NCBI taxonomy): domain Eukaryota; kingdom Viridiplantae; phylum Streptophyta; class Magnoliopsida; order Poales; family Poaceae; genus Avena; species Avena longiglumis. Next base: position 448,497,903 of record CP125978.1, read on the forward strand.
CCTCTAGAATTTATCCCCATGGTCTCGGACTAGCGAGATACATGTTCCGGTGGCTATTCGGCAAGAAAGATTTGTGCTTCCTTGCATCGCTGGAGCGAGGAGGCGGAGGTTGCTCGGTGTTCGAACGTGTGTGCGAGCACGGATGCGCTGATTTGCGGCGCTAGGACTTCCTCTCGATCTTGAGATCGGCAAGAGATCGTCTACATCAACCACGAGTTGAACTCGTTAAGCTTTGTCGGTCTTCAAGGATATGTTCTCTCTGGATATACATCCGTTGTTTGTATCTAGTAGATAGATCTTGGTATATAGTTCACATCGTAGGAAAATTTTTGTTTTCTATGCTGCGAACCCTACAGTGGTATCAGAGCCGGATCTATGCGTAGATACTTTACACGGGTAGTACACATATGAGTATGTGGGCGATGATGATCATGTTGTTGCTCCTTTGTTGTAATTTTGGATATTGGTGACATAGTGGGATGAAGCGGCCCGGACAAACTTTACATGTCCTCGCACATGAGACCTGTTCCACGCTTGACATGCAACTAGTTTGCATAAGTGGCTAGCGGGTGTCTGTCTCTCCTACTATAGTCAATATCTATTTTGCAAGCGAGTTGTCAACAATTTGATTATCCTCGTTGTGGTTCATGTTCGTAGGTAAGAACGGTTCTATCTCGAAAGCCCTAAGCCACGTAAAACTTGCAATGGATAAATTAGAGGCGTCTAGTTTAGATTGTTGTTGGGCTAGTGTTATGATATGGTAGTGTTGTAAGTAGAAGTATGAGATGATACTCTTACAACACACATAGCGTAAAATCCATAGACCTTGGATTTACACATATAGGTATGATAGTGATCATACCACGATGCACATGATAGAGATCATCCAAGGGAACCATATCATTTCACTAATAAACATATGATGTTTGATAGCATATTATATTGCTTGTTTAGCGCTTTGTTAGCATAATAAGATGATCCCTCATTTAAATATCAAGATAAGAATGTGTTCTTCCTTTAGTATGCACCGATTATGTTTTCGTCGCCCAAGACATCACGTGATGATCGGGTGTTCTTGGATCCACGACCATATTTCGGGTGTAAAAGCGTTACACACGAATACTAAGGTTCTAACTTGGCGAGCCTAGCATGTCAGACATGGCCTCGTAACACGGACCGAAAGGTTAAGCATGAGTCATATAGTTGATATGATGCCCATTTGATGCTCGCCTTTGAAGCTATCACACTCACGTGATGATCGGACTTGGTGTAGTGGATTTGGTTCATGTAATCACCAAAAGGCACGAGGATGTCGTTTTGAGTGGGAGTTCATTCATAATATGGATTATTTGAACTCAATCTATCATACACTTAGTCTAAACTTTACAAATTACATTGTAGATGGTACCACCTTTTAATTTCAATGTGTTCATGGAGAAAAGAGAAACTAGCAACTAACGGTAGCAACTTTACCGAATGGGCCATGAATTTGAGGATTCTCCTCTCTGCACAAAAGCAATATGTGCTAGAAGCGCCGTTAGGCCCCCACCTTTGATGATGCCTCGACGAGGAGAAGAATGTCTATCGACTCGTCGGAGGACCACAACTTAGTTCATTGCGTATATTGTATGGGCTAGAGGAACTTGAAAGTGTTTCAAAACGGCAATGCATCCGATACAATGGGTGAGTTGAAAATGATTTTCGACACACATGCCGTTGTAGAGAGCTACAACGCAGTAAAAGTTCTTTAGCTGCATGATGGAAGAGCACATCCGTTAGTGAGCATGTACTCAAGATGTCGGGTTCGCCGATAAGCTTGTGTCCTTGGGAATATCGATTCCATTGACTTAGGCATCCATCGTGTTGGTCTACCGCCACCTAGCTATAAGAGCTTCGTGATGAACTATAATATGCAAGGCATGAAGAAGTCTCTCCCGAGCTTGTCAATGCTTAAAAACTGCGAAGTGGAGATCAAAAGGAACATCAAGTGTTGATGATCAATAGGAACACTGGTTTCAAGAAAGATAAGAAGGAAAGCGGAAGGGAAGTAAGGCGGCAAGCTGTTGCGCTGAAAAGAAACCCGAGTTGGACCTAAGTCGATTCGAGTGCTACTATTGTAAGGGGAGCCATCAGAAGTTTAATCGCCCCAAGTATCTGGCGCATAAGAAGGCCGGCAAGGCAAACAAAGGTATATATGATATACATGTTATTGATGTGTACTTGACTAGTGCTGCGTAGCACCGGTATTTGATACCCCGCTTAGTTGCTAATATTTGTAACTCAAATCGGGGGCGAAACAAGCGACCGCTAGCAAGGGTGAGGTTAAGATGCGGTCGGCAATGGATCAAGCGTTGATGTGATCTCCGTCCGAACGCCTCTCCACTTGCCGTCGATTAGTTATAAACTTGAATAAATGTTATCCGGTGCACTGCTGAGCATGAACATTGTATGGATCGTGTTTGATGCGAAGTGGTTATTCATTTAAATCCGAGAACAATGGTTGTTCCATTTATATGAATGAAATCTTTTATGGTCATGCACCGATGATGAATGGTTTATTTCTATTAGATCTCGATGATAATGTTACACATATTCATAATGTTGATGCTAAAAGGATTAAACTTAATGATGATATATCCACATATATGTGGCACTGCCGTCTAGGTCATATTGGCGTTACCAGCATGAAGAAGCTCCAGTCGGATGGCCTTTTGGAATCACTTGATTATGAATCATTTTATACATGTGAGCCATGCCTTATGGGCAAGATGACTAGAATGCCGTTTTCCGGTTCAATGGAACGGGCGACAGATTTATTGGAAATCATACATTACGATGTATGGTCCAATGAGTGTGTCGTGCGAGGTGGATATCATTATTTTGTTACTTTCACGGATGATTTGAGTAGATACGGTTATATCTACTTGATGAAACACAAGTCGAAACCTTTGAAAAGTTCAAGGAATTTCGAATGAAGTGGAAAATCATCGTAATAGAAAGATCTAATTTCTACTGTCCCACCGTGGAGGTGAGTATCTAAATTACGAGTTTAGCACTCACATGAAAGAGTGTGGAATTGTTTCACAACTCACACTGCGGAACACCACAGTGAAATGGTGTGTCGGAACGTCGAATCGCATTTTATTAGATATGGTTCGATCTATGATGTCTCTGACGGACTTAGTTGTCATTTTGGGGTTATGCACTAAAGCTGCATTCACTTTAAATCGGGCACCATCTAAATCCGCTGAAAAGACACGTATGAATTGTGGTTTGGAAACAAACCTAAGTCATCATTTCTTCAAGTTTGGGGATGCGATGTTTATGTGAAGAAACTTCAACCGGATAAACTCAACCCAAAGCGGAAAAATCGTCTTCATAGGATACCCTAAAGAAACTATTGGGTATTCCTTCTATCACAGATCCGAGGGCAAGGTTTTTGTTAAGAATGGATCCTTTCTAGAGAAAGAGTTTCTCGCGAAAGGTGTGAGTAGTCGGAAGGTAGAACTCGAAGAGGTTGTGGAACCTTCTCTTCAAAGTATGGCGAGTAGCGCAGCGCCGGAAGTTGTTCCGGAGTTGGCTCCACTTGTTGAAGAGGTAACTAATGATAATGATCATGAAACTCCAAAAGAGAGTACTACCAAACCTCGCAGGTCAAACAGACGGCGCAGCCTTTAGAAGTCACGGAAATCCTGTCATGAATTTCATGGTTGATGAAAATGATGACCCTGCGACGTATGAAGAAGTGATGATGAGCCCGGATTCCAACAAATGGTTAGAAGCCATGAAATCCGAGATGGAATCCATGTATGAAAATCAAGTTTGGAACTTGGTGGAATTACCTCACGACCGAAAGGCCGTGGAGAACAAATGGATTTTCAAAAGGAAAAGCGTCTTGATGGTAATGTGACCGTCTATAAAGCTCGACTTGTCGCAAAGGGGTTTCGACAAATTCAAGGAGTTGACTACGATGAGACTTTCTCTCCCGTAGCGATGCTAAAGTCAGTTAGGATTATGTTAGCAATTGCTGCATATTTCGATTATGAGATATGGCGTATGGATGTCAAAACCGCGCTTTCAATGGTAATATTGAAGAAGAGTTGTATATGATACAACCAAAGGGTTTTGTCGATCCTAAGGATGCTAACAAGGTGTGCAAGCTTCAGCGATCCATCTATGGATTGAAGCAAGCATCGCTGGTTGGAATCTCCGCTTTGATGAGGTGATCAAAGAGTTTGATTTGTCCAAACTTATGGAGAAGCTTGTATTTACAAGAAAGTGAGTGGGAGCAATGTGGCATTCGATATTATATGTGGATGACATATTATTGATCGGAAATGATATAGATCTTTTAAAGTTGTTAAAAGTTATCTAAAAAGCAAATTTTCAATGAAGGACCTAGGTGAAGGTCATACATATTAGGCATAAAGATCTATAGAGATAGATCTAGGCGCCTAGTAGGCTATCGCAAAGTACATACCTTGATAAGATTTTAAAGAAGTTTAAAATGGAAGTAAGAAGGGTTCTTACCTATGTTGTAAGGCAAGACATTGAGTAAGACTCAAAGTCCGGCTTCGCGAAGAAAGAGAGATAATGGACAAAGTCCCTATGCTTCACCATAGGCTCTATAATGTACGCCATGCTATGTACAAGACCTGATGTGGCACATGCTATTAGTTTGACTAGTAGGTACTAATCGGATCCGTGTTCTAACATCGGATAGAGGTCAAGAATATCCTTAAGTACTTACGAAGAACTAAGGATATGTTTCTTGTATCTGAGGTGAAGAAGAGCTCGCTAAGTGTTATGTCGACGCTAGCTTTGACACCGATCCGGATGACTCTAAGTCTCAATCCGGATACGTATTTCTCATGAATGGCGGAGGTTAGTTGGAGCTCCAAACAACCTGTGGTAGCGGGATCAACAACGGAGGCCGAATATGTTGCTGCTTCAGAAGCGGCTCAGGAAGCAGTTTGGATGAAGGAGTTCATATCCGAACTAGGAGTGGTGGAAAACACGTTGGACCCAATGGTGATCTATTGTGACAACAATAGTGCCATTGCCAATGCCAAAGAGCCAAGGTCTCACAAGCATTCCAAGCATATTAAGCGCCGGTTTCACTCCATCCGCGAGCATGTCAAGGATGGAGATATAAAGATTTGTAAAGTACATACGGATCTCAATGTAGCAGATCCGTTGACTAAAACTCTCCCTAGAGCAAAACTGTAGAGGTCTCAACCTAATAAGGTAGATTCCTCCTGTGTTTACAATGCTAGTCCTTGGATCAATAGCTAGCATCCACAGTTAAGATGTAATATCAAGATACAAAGGTCATAACATAACTTTATAACCAGGAATAACATAATTTTATTACATCATACATAGCTCATTTGGCTATTACATTACATTGCAGCGGAATAACTATAGTCATGGGGTCCTTCATCTTCATAGTGCCACATGCAGATGTTGGTTGTAGACTTTGTAATCCTAATCAAACAATCTTCATTAAAATCAATCAAACCTGCAACATACAAGTTACAGCCACAAAGGGTCAATACATTTGAATTGTATTGGCAAGTGATACTATGGTAGTATAGTGGAGTCTATCATCTATATGCATTTGGCTAAGTGGAGTTGAGGCTTGCATTGCTCAAAATAGATTTTTCCTTAACATTTGAAAATACTGAGTTTTGCTTGGCAAAATCATTTTTCTCAATCAAAGATTGAAGATCCTTTCCAAGGCATCTACCAATCAAAGATAGAAGATTTCAAACAACCCTTGTTCAATCCACAAGTTTTAACTTAGAAATTTGAATGATGAGATTCTTGATTGCTTCCATGTCTTGATGCTCAAATTGTCCTTTACCAGGGACATGGCTAAGTACTTAGATTTTACACTCTGCAGAGGTGGTGCACTTTCCCCACAAGACTTGGTTTCCCAAGACAAGATCTTTCAGAAGCCTTCCCTTAGACCAAGATGGACGCGTTCGAACCTATCAAACACTACCACCAACTGTCCATTTGGCTAAGTTCTTGCAACCTATATGATCATGGCAGAGCCCATATTGCCAAGTGGTTGCACTTGAAGCTTCTCAACATTTGACATCTCCAATCTCTTTGTTTCTGGGTGGCCATCCACAAGTGAGATACACAACCCAAGTCCATGGCCTTGTGTAACCACTCAACATACCCCAATCCTTCCATTCCACCTGGAGGTTCATTAACTTTGTTGTTTTATTAAACAAAACCTAAGTCCTCAGACTTAGAATATTTTTCCATAGTGTGAATATATATTCCACCCATGTTTTCTATTAGCTAGGCTAAGCTTGATAGTAGTAGGAATCTTTAACTTAGGAAAATCCTACTAAGGATTCATCTACTAGGTTTTCTTATAGCAAGGTCTATACTTAGCAAGATCCATGCAAGTTTTACTTAGCAAAATCACTAATGCATAGCCAAAGTAATGGGACAAAAAGTATGAAGCATCACTTGCCTTTTTGGTAGGGAATGGTGGTTCACTTCTTGATCTTGCAACAATTACACTCTTCAAGTCACTACAAGTTAATCAAGCAAGGCACAAACTCAATCTACCAATCAAGCAAAACAACACACATAAAATGACAAAGTCAAAGTAATGCATGCAAGTATGCAAAAGGTGGTTCTAATGGCAAGGATGGTCTCCACTAGGCTCCTAAACTTTGTAGGTTCCAAATTGGTCATTTACTAAAATGGCAAAGTCATTTGCAAATGGGTTTTATCTCAAAACCATTTTAAAATCCATTCATCATTTTATGTGGTGTAAAATGTTTTATCAAAACAAAACCTTTTAAGTTTTTCACCAAATGAGTTGCTATTGCAAAACTTGGTGTTTGGGTTAGTAGGTTTGGTCCAAACTATTTTCTCAAAGTTTTCTTTCCATAAACATTTTCATAATAAACCTGATAATTTTATTTGGCTAGAAAATGGCTAAGTCAAATAATTCAACCCAAATTTTACCAAAATCATTTTTAACACCAAGGGTTGGTTCCTGGGTCATAAGGTCACATCAACCCATTTTGCAAAAGTTTTAACCCTAAATTCAATTTTAAACAATTTTTCTATTCTAAACAAGCACAACCAAGTTTCTGCAAATTCAAACAAGATAACAAATACTATTTGCTAAACTAAGGGCATGGTTGGCTAGGGCTTGTTCTCCTGATTTCATTGATATAAAATTTGTATTTTTTGGACGTGTGGTTTGAAAGTTATAGCAATTACAAGTTTGCATTCTAATCAGGTTCAAATTCTGTTTTTCAAATTTCTGGTGACACGCGGCACTCTCTTATTCGCTGGTACTGATGGGGATACGCCTATTGGGGTATGCTCGGCGGACGTTCCGAGTCTAAGGGCTGAGTGGGCTCAGCAGAATCGAGTGGACCAAAGCCCAAAGAAGGTATCGCGTATTTGGAGGTTGAAGGCCCAGGTAGAGATAGGCCATCGGTCTAGGTTAAATGATTACGAAGTTGTAACCAAATCGGTTGAGATATGTAAACCCTAGGGAGGTGAGCCTATATAAACCTCCCTATGGGGTGAGTAGAGACACGTTCCCTCATACACCCAAGCAACTCGCCGCTACCGAGTTCGCCCATTGTAAACACCTCCATAATACAATCTAGCAGAGTAGGTCTTTACCCTGGGCCGAACACAGGTAAAACCTGTCTTTGCCCTCATCTCGACCACCGCAGATGGCTAGCCCTGCCCTCGTTCTACTACTCATTGCGATTAAGATCTGTGGTCATTCCTTCAACAATGGCGCCCACCGTGGGCCTGGCGGTGGCCGGTGTTCTCGGCGAGATCCAATCGCCCATCAACGAGACGGTGCCACCGGCCGTATGATTGCGATCGGCGAGATGCTCCAGATCTTGCCAAGCAGCGTCGGCGGCGCGACCCGTCACGCGGCGTGATCTTGCCGATTAGCGATCGGTCTCGCCGTCGGCCTCACCGACGTCATCACCTCGGAGGACTCGGCCGCATCCGCGAAGTCGCCACCACGATCGGCTCTCGAGCCAGTCCGCCGCGATCCACCGCCCGCCGAGTACAACTCGGCCCGACAACGTGGCGAGAACTCAGCGGCAGAAGACGCGACCCTCACCGACGCCGACTCGGCGACCGGCGTCACTCGCGGATCCATCACCGCCTCATCCGCGGGCTCCATCGCGGTCTCCAACGGGAGATTTCGAGGACCCTTCCATCCTCGGGATCTTCGAATTCGACTCCGGGTCGGAAAACTCCGCCGACCTCCACGACGGAGCCAGTCGCCATGCCACGACCTACATGGCCACCGGCACCGATCCGCCGGACCCTTTCTCCACCGATCCTCCTAACGCCACGGCGACGGAGGTCGAGAACTCCGCCTGAAATTGGCGGAGGCAAGACGCAAAGAGCAGGCGAGCGCGAAATTTCGCCTCGGCAGGTGACAACAGAGGCGTCACGCTACCACCAGCCGGATCAGTCACACTGAACCCACTGTTCAGGGCGCCCTGAACCGGCAGCAAAACGACCCGGCGCGCATAGCCGAGCGCGCGATCTGCGAGAACGCGCCCCAGGAGGAAGCAACCGCCCCCCGCCAGGATCGACAGCGATGGGTGCCCCACCACCACCCAACCGCACCCCTCCCAGGGACCAGCCGCGGATAGTTGTCTCCTCACGGGAGCGAGACGCTAACGGCCTCCCACTGTTCTCCACCCCGATGGACAACCTCGTGGCAGGCCGAGCAGCAGCCGATAGCATCACGGCCCGGCGGCGCGCCTTACAAATCCAAGACGTGGCCCTACTCGCAAGGCCGTGGAACAGCAAGAGCGGGCGCCGACCGCAAGGCGGTATACTCGCTCCTCGGGAAGCGCGGCCTCAAGCGGCGCCCGGTGGCAAACACCTCAATTGCCCGCCACCGAGCCACTACAGCTCCAACGCCGACCCGCAAACGCTGCACTCTCCAATTAACGATCCTGCCAGCGACCAACCGCCGCCGCTAACGGAGAACCAATCGACGCCCGCTCACATCATCAACAACTAAAATGGCGCAAGACGCCAGCCCGACGACTTGCGACACACCTAACTACTCGCCGCGATGGCGAGCCTATGGGTCGCCGATCGACTAGGGCCTAAGTGCTTCGGACCAATGATCCGAGGCGAAAAGTACCCACCAAACTTCAAGGCGCCAAAAGAGATAGAAAAATCGACTCGTGACGACCCGATGCGGCTCGACACATACCTCATGGCAATGGGGATCGCGGGTCACCGACCTACGCCGCCCGTTACCTCCCGATGATGGAGGGGCGTGCAGGCAATGGATCAACACGCCCCCGTGATATCGACTCCGGGAGGAAATGCGAGACGCCTTCGACGCCGAGTGCTCCTACACTCGCGCCACCACCATCGAGGACACAGGCGATGCGTCCGGGGACCCGCGCGAGTCGACCAATCGGGTCCAACGGTGGCAAGAGCTGCATAACGCGTCGGCATCCACGGACACCGCGATCCATTGCTTCAAGACCTCGTGCCGCCACGAGCCTCTAGTCGCCAAGCTCAGCGACGCCCGCACTCGACAACATCCCGACCTCCTCGAGATCGCCAAACATGCGCCGAGGAGGATCCCAACCAAGACGTCGACGACGAGTCGAGAGGCAACGCCGCGACGGCAAAGAACGGCGGACGCCGAACGATCTACGCTACAGCGGCACCGCCTCAGGCAAGCGCCGAACGACGGGCGAAGTCGACTTCGTCGCTAACGGGCACGCTAACGCGAGCCCAAGAGCTACCGCCGCTGACGGAGGGCAACGACGCGATGGCGGGAACTACAAGAACAAGCCAAGGTTCGATCCCGGCCTCCTTAACCAACCATGTGCGTTTCACAGCGGGGAAAGCCCGCCACGCACACCGCCGACCGCCACACCCTCGGGGAGATCGAGAAGGCACGCCAAGGAAGACACCGACAACGACCCAAATGGTGGAAAATTCGGCAAAGTAGCGGCTCGGCCCACACCTTCACAGGCTTCAACACGGCGCGAGAAGAAGGTCATCGCCCGCGCCCGTCGCCGCCACGCGTGGCCCAAACAGACGTCCCCGGTTCCTCAACTGGTGAACAGCCCATCACCGAGCCGGCAAGACCACTCGCCACGCGCCAGTACCGGGGCGAGTCGCCTTGGTGGTCAAGCCCAAGGTTGGCGACTCACGGCTCCCAAGACACGATGGACGGCGGCTCCATCAACATCTACCTCGACACCTTCAGCGGTTGCGGCTCCACGATCGATGATCGAGACCACCCACACTCGTTCCGCAGCGCCGTCCCGGTCGGAAGGCGTACCCGATCGGCAAGGTCACGCTACCGTCACCTTGTACTCGGCAAACTTCCGACCGAGCGGATCGTCTTCGAGCTGGTGCCCTTCGACAGCCCTTACCCGCTGCGTCCTAGGGCGCGGCGTTCGCCAAATTCATGGCGGCGCCCACTACGCTGTAACGCGATGAAGCTCCGGGCGTGCGTCATCACCATCAACGGCGACCCGACATGGCGCCGAATGCGAGGCCAAAGGCGAACTTCGCCGACGCCATCGCGGCGAAGCTAATCACGCCGACGAGCTCGCCAAATACGCGGGATCAACAATGACGACCCACAATACTCAAGAAGCCCAACTCGGAGGGCACAAACACCTCAACCTTTGAGGCCACGGCGACACTCGCCGTCGAGCTGGTCCCAGCGACCCGGCCGAGACGGTGACGATCGACGAGCATGAGCCCAATAGATAGAAGGCGCGCTCATCGAGTTCCTCGTGAGAATAGGGACATCTTCGCATGGAAACCCTCCGACATGCCTGGTGTCCCTAGGGAGCTCGCTGAGCACAAACTAAACGCAGATCCCAAAGTGCGACCCGTCAAGCAGTCACTACGGCCCTTCAACGAAGAACGCCGTCGAGCAATCGCCGAGGAAGTGCAGCGCCTGCTCGCTGCCGGCTTCATCCGGCCAATCAAATACTCCAAGTGGCAGCAAACCCAGTCCGGTCGAGAAGAAAACGGGACTCGGAGAATGTGTATCGACTACACAAACTGAACAGCCCGCCCAAAGGCGATTCGTCCTCCCGCGGATCGATCAGATTATCGATTCAACCGCGGGTTCGTAATCGCTATGTTTCCTCGACGCCTACTCCGGGTACAACCAGATCAAAATGGTTGTCGAGGATGAGGAGAAGACGGCGTTCATCACGCCATTCGGAGCCTTCTGCTACACCGCCATGACCTTCGGCCTCAAGAACGCCGGGGCAACCTACCAGCGGTGCATGCAAGAATGCCTCGCGAGCCAAATTGGCCGCAACATCCACGTCTACATCGACGACGTGGTCGTGAAATCCGCCGCCAAGGCGACCTACTCGCCGACCTCGCGGAGACCTTCAATCTGCGGTACAAGATAAAGCTCAATCTGTGCAAGTGCACCTTCGTGTACCCGCCGGCAACCATCGGGATACGTCTCCAAACGAGGGATCGAGGCAAACCCAACGAAGATCGACACAATCGCCTACCGGCAAACCGAGTGCTGCGGCGTCGAGCTGGCGGGCGTGTGGCGGCTCTCGCCGCTTCATCCCCGCTGGCGTAAAAGGCGATGCCCCTATACCGCGATGCGCAAGAACCCCACCTTCCAGTGGGACAAGGAGGCGACGGCGCTCGCGACCTTAAAAGGTGCTACCGCCGCACCACTACCGCCGCACTACCGTGACAAAGAGCCTATGCTGGTTTACGTCGCGTCCGGCGCGTCGTCAATGCCGTAATGGTCATCGAACGACGGAGGAAGGAAAGGAGTGCCGGTCCAATGGCGGTGTACTACATCAGCGAGGTCCTCACCGAGTCGCGCCGGTACCTGATACCAAAAACTGGTATACGCGGTCTTGGCTCGGCGCTGCGCACTACTTCGTGAGCACCCGATCACGGTCGTCTCCTCGGCACCACTACAAGATATCATCCCTCGCGAGGCGGCCGGGCGGGTCGCCAAGTGGGCCGCCGAGATCGGCGTCCACAACATTAAATACGAGCCACGAAGGCGATTAAGTCGCATTCGGCAGACTTCCTCGCCGATCGGGAAGAGGCCCGAGCGGAGAAGCCGTACCTCCATTCTGGAGCCCACTGACGGTCCAAGAACGCGGACGCAGAGCGGATAGTCGGCCTCACCAAAGGCGACAAGCTCCGCTACATCCTCCGCTAATTCACGCCTGCACCAACAACATGGCTGAATACGAGGCCCTACTCCACATGCGAGCCGCAGCGAAATGAGCGTCAATCGCCGATGCTACGGAGACTCCGACCTCGTTGCGGGGCAAGTCGCGGCACCGCGACGCCGTCTCCCCCACCATGGCGGCGCATCGCCAAGAGGTGGACAAGGTGGGCCACTTCACGGCTACTCGCCGAGTGGATCGACAGAAAAACGAGGAGGCCGACGCCTCTCGCATCGGGTCGGCTCGACTCGCACCACCCGCCGGCGTGTTCTCGACACAATCTTCGCCATCGGTCTCTCCCGAAGGAGATCGACATCGAGTCCCGCCCAACCAGAAGCAGCCTTGGTCGCACTCATCACCGAGCCGCACGATTGACCAAGCCCTACATCGCCTACACGGAAACCGCACCCTGCCAAAGCAAACAAATGCTCGAATGATCGCCGCCGATGCAAGTCTTACACCATCATCGGCGAGCTACACAAGCGCGGCGTCACCGGCGTGTTCCAACGTTGCGCCCAACCGGTGAAGGACGCAAAATCCTCCACGACATCCACTCGAGCATTGCGGCCACGCCGCCGCTTCCCTCGGTCGCCAAGGCTATGCGACACGGCTTCATCTGGCCATCACGCCGACGCTGTCGACGCCATCGGCGATGCGCCGGTGCCGTAATACGCCAATCGACGACGCGTACCAAGCTCGGCGCTCAAAACAATCCCCATCACGGCCATTCGTGTGGGGCATGGACATGGTAGGCCCCTTCAAGAAGGCCCCTCGGTTACACCCACTGCTGGTCCGTCCGACAAATTCACGAAGTGGGTAGAGGCCAAGCCAGTCCGAAATGCGACGGGAAGACCGCCACTAAGTTCCTACGCGAGCTCATATACCGCCACGGGTTCCCCAACATCATCACGGACAGCACAAACTTCGCCAAGGAGCAATGGCGAATTTTGCGAAGAGCACCACATCCGGCTCGACCGCGTCGACACCCGAATCCAATGGCGGCGGAACGAGCCAACCAAAGCATCCTCCACGGCTGAAGCCGCGACTCCAGTACCACTCGGCGCGCACTGGATCTGGGTCGAAGAGCTCCCTCCGTCATCCGGGAATCCGCACCTCGGTCAACAGTCAACGGATTCACTCCCTTCTTCATGGTCTCTGGCGCGAAGCGTCATGCCCACCGACCTCGAACACGACTCGCCGCTGGTCGTCCACTATCTGAGGCCAACGAGCTGGCCCGCCAAGACGGGCTCGACCAACTCGGCACGCGACCTCGCCCGATCGCAAGACCGCCATCTACGGCAAGGACTCGCCGCTACAGCCGACGGGTGAAAACCCGCACCTTCCAGAAGGCGACCGTGTTACGCCTCATCCAGACAAGAAGGGCATGCACAAGCTCTCCTCCGTGGGAAGGCCCGTTCGCTATTGGTAGCGTGCTCGGCAACGACGCCTACTACCTCATCGACGTCGCGGACGGCGAACTCGACGTCAACGGCCATGGAATGTAAATCTCCTCGGAAGTTCTATTCCTAGAACCCCACATATGTACTCTCCATCGCTATGAATAAAAGAAACGGTTACCGCAAAATTCGTCTACTCTCCATGCCTTGTGCCACTCTTTTCGTAATTAACGTCATGCTAAAATCTGAAGTCAACCCTTGGTACAGCGACGCACGGCTAAGTAGTGCGATGTAAGAGCACCGAGTCATTTCAGGTCTTGCATCATCCAAAAAACGCCAATCCGGAGCTCCCATTGAGTCGCTTAGCTCGACTAGTTTTACGTAACCAAGACAACTGTCTCGCTTCACAGCGACCACGGTCCTCCGCATCCTCGGCGTAGCGACTCGAATGGCTAAGTACCACGCCGGGGACTGAATACCGTTAAATCGCGATCGGGAAACGCCAAGTAAGAGAGCACGCCTAGGACTCGCCACGCGATCGACCCACCGGGCAGGCAGAGTGACGCGCCACACCAACGCTCGGTCCTCAACCACCCTCGAGTCGCGCCTTGAACCACCAAGTACCACGGGGACTCGGCCACCCGGCCCCGTTCACAGACGGGAAAAGCATGTGAGCACTCAAGGGAGTCGCTTTGCGGGCTCTCCGAGCTCGGCGAGTCGACTAAACTAACAACACACATGATAAACAACAAAACATCATATATGAGGTGAACCCCACAAAAGGCGGACGCTGGGGACTCACCCAAAATCAATCCAAAACAAACAAACAAATAGCAAAATGAACACAACGCTCCATTCAATCGCATATCGCATTGTCTTACAAGACAAAATATGCCTACTCGGCAGCTGCCGCTAACACATCTAGGCAAACTACACTATTCTGCAGCCGACGACGACGCCAAGATCCGGCGCCTACGGATGAACGCGTGTACGGGTTTGATGGATACGTCGTCACTCACCCGCCATCGCCGAGCGGAAAGGTTGCTCAACCTTGAAGTCGCGATGCGGCCTTCGTCGTTTGCGCGACGACCATTTCACGGTAGGGAAGGTCGCCCATCGCCCAGACGCGCTCCGAGTACGCGACGGCACGTTCCTGCAGCTTGAGAACCTCGGACAGATCCACTGCGCCAGTCTACGAAGGATACCCACTCGTCACATCATCGAGATCGAAGTCCTCGGGGAAGTGGGCGAGTCCAAGGCTCAAGGTCGACGCCCGACGTAAACTCCGACCGCGTCATGAACTCTACGCATGGGCGCCTTCTCCAAGTACTCCCACACCTCAACGAGGTCACTAGGAATAACCTCCGTGGGCGACATCTCTTGAAGGTAGGCGCGGATGCATCGCCGCCGACAGCGCCGAAGTCGACGAGCATGCTTACGCATTCCCTCGCGTCAGAGTTCGCTTCTTCTTGGCAGCCAATAACACGACCTGCGAGAAGGAGACAAGTATGAGTACCATGGAAACCACAAACAATACAACCAAAAGACAGGAAGACGACTCACCAAGCAATGGGCGGCGAGTCCCGTGATGAAACTTTGAAGCGATGTATGATCGTCCCGAAGCCCAACAATGAGGGCTTCCGCCTTCGGTCTTCCTCCGGCCAATGGCGGCCTTCGCCGCCTGCTCGCCGAGCTTGCTTCTTCTTTGCCTCTGCGATTCGGCCGAGGTCGGCGATCTTCGCTTTCCGGTGCCTAACGCATCAAGACCGCCTCCACTCTCCAAAGAGGACAAGCTCTGGCGAGCCACCTCCGCCAAGCAGCAACAACTCAAGCTCCTTGTTTGCTTCTTGGATAGCGGCCAGCTCTTTCAAGACGCCGCCGCAGCCAATCGCTCTGCCGACTCCAGCCGCAGACCACGTGACATCTCCAAAGTCGACACATGAAAATTTTCAGTGCCCACCGCTAAAATTTAGTGCGCTGAGGAGCGATCACGAAAATTCCGGTGCCACCCGCTAAAATTTAGCGGGTGCACTCGAGGGAGCGATCACGAAATTCTCGCTGCATATCCGCTAAAATTTAGCGCATACGCACTCGGACTGGATTCGAAAGTACAAAACAAGTAATTATAAGAATCAAGCCGCTAAGCACCGACCGATCCTCGGGACCGGAGGTACCGGATGGCCGCACCAAGCATGCCGTGAAGTTGCACCGCGTCCACAGACGCAGCGCCCGGCAGTGTGCCCGCGTTGGTCGATTTCAGCGTTGATGGTCCGGAGCGGGCTCGGGTTGCAGCCCACTCGCCGTGGCCGCCTTGGTGAAACGGGGAAGGTAGCAATCGAGGCGCCCGCCCAAGGGAAGTCGCCTCCTCAGGCAAGGAAACGCCCTTCAGAGACGCGTCGCCTCCCATCGCTGGTCCAGCGCCGCCACGTCGTCGGAGACGGTGACGATGTCGTCGCCCTTGGCCTTCTTGCTGCCTTCCGTTGAGGCGGCGACCTCATCACTTTTCCTCTTGCGGGAAGGGTCTTCCTCGCCAACGGCGGAAGATACCTTGGCCACGGTCGGGTGACCCATCTTTTTCACTCCGGTCCTGCACATCGAATCAAATCAATAAAAGACAATCAAAGTACTAAAGGAAAGTAGGGAAGGCCGAATGCACTCACTTGGCGACTGGAATGAAACGCATAACAAAGGCCACCGGTTTTCAGCTCGTGGCCTAATCGGCATAAGCCCATTCCGGGCCGGGGCCCAGGATACGGACGGCTTCTTTGACGTTGACGTAGCGGTTGGCGCCTCCGGGGCGCCTTCGGCGGAGGCCTCCTCGTGAATTGGGGCTACCGCGGCCGGAACCTCCTTGCGGGGCGAGGCCACCGCGCTCGGGACCTCCTTGCGAGGCGAAGTCGCCACAACCGGAGCCTTCCCTAGCCCAGAAACCGACGCGAATGGCGGAGGCATTGAGGCCAGCGGAGCTTCTGTAGATGGCGCATCTAGCGCGGTTGTCGCCGGGACTGCGCCGTCACCGGCCGAGCTGTGGGCATCAGAGCTGCTCGTTGAGTGCGGCGGTGAAGCCACCTTCGGCGGCTTCGTCTTCCTTCTCAGGGGGGCCCTCGCCTCCTTCTCCTTCTTCTTCTTCTTCGCGGGAGTGGCCTGACGGCGCGAGGTGGTCTCTGGGAGTTCGTCGTCGTCGTCATGACGCTCGAGGCTCCTGCTCGCCTCGATCTCGCGCTGACGTTGCCCGCGGGTCTTTCGGACCAGTGGGGCAATCTCCTCTTCGGACTCGTCCTCGTCGTCCTTGTTACCCTTGGCGGGTGGCGACTCGCTTGTATCCTGGGCGGATGGCGGGGCTCTCGTCGGCGGGTGGTAACCACCCTTCCACCACTTGGAACAGCTGCGTTAAGCACGAAACAGAGTTAGAGTTACCGCGACTGCACACGCTGCGACTGCGAACAAGATAAAAGGATTACCGTCGGAGCCGGACGCTTCGCGGTGTAGGGAGGTACCCCAGCCTGCGCATCCACGTATGTCGCCTGGGTGATCTTCTTCTGGGAGGTAGTCCTCCAGCTTCCACTCGGCGATGCAGGCTGTCGTCGAGTCTCCCCGATGTCTTGGTACATGTAATGGTCGCGTTAGGCGGAACGAGCCGCCAAGCCAACAATTGTACAAGTTTACCGTCGAGCCTTCTTCTTGAGACGCGGATGGTCTCGAGCATCTCGTCGACAACCATCCGCTGGTCGTCGGGAGCTTGCCGACTGGAGATGGCGTGGCTCGAGCGATTAGCGTACTGCGGGATCGCCGTCTTCTGGAGTCGCCTCGGTCACATAGAACCATGACTTTTTCAGCCGCTTTGCTTTGGTGGCATCAGGTCGAAGAAGGAGGCTTTGGATTTGAGTTGGAAGTCAAGCCGCGCGGCTAGCATTGGGTCTTCGCCTCCTCGCGGCTGATCCGTCCATGGAACAGATCTTGCCACAAGGTAAAGTAGGGCGGCAGCCCAAGTAGCACTCATGACGCCATGAAGATGGCGAGCTGCTCGATCTGTGGGGACCCGGATCGAGGGCTGGATCCGTGGTAGAGCGCAAACGGAAGAACAAAGATGTGGGAAACCCTAACCCCCGCTCGAGGTGGCTGGTGAAACAGACGAACTCTCTCTCTCTCGCGGGTTTGGGGTCGTTTCCCCGGCTGCGGGGATACGCCAGCAGCCGGCCCGTAGGATTCCGGCCTCCTCGAAGGAGGCCACCGCTACTGGTGCATTTGGATCTACCCCAAGGTTCGGTGGAGAGGGCCATGGCTGAGGACTTGTTCGGAGGTCGGAGGATTGCGGGTCGATTGGATCGCGGAATCAAAGGAAGGAAGATGTGCGTACTCGGAAGAAATGGTGGGCGGTTGGCTTTGCGATAGCCTACCATTCCTCTTATATAGCGGGAGTTGCCCGCCAAATCAGGGGGCCGTTACCGCGCGATGATTACGCCAGAAGTTACCGTTGGGTTACCTTAACGGCTAGTTTGACCACGCCTGACGGTCCAACTCCAGCCACTCGGCTCGTTAAGTCACTCGCCGAGACCGCGTCCCGTTGGCTCGACTCGCCCAAGACGCGACTCGGTTCACCGGGTTTTTTCCTTTATACAGGAGCCCGCCGACGATTCGACTGGATGCCAACTTGAAGCCGTATACTCCGACTGCCAGCAGCCACTCACGCCTAATCAACGACGGCCTCGGGGACTACTGATGGGGATACGCCTATTGGGGTATACTCAGCGGGACGTTTCCGACTGGTCCAAGGGCTGGCGAGTGGGCCTGCAGAACGGCGAGTGGACCGAAGCCCAGCAAGGTATCAGGCGACTGGAGGTTGAAGGCCCAGGCGAGCAGATAGGCCCAGTCGGTCTAGGTTAAATGATTGCCGAGGTTGTAACCAAATCGGTTGAGATATGTAAACCCTAGGGGAGGTGAGCCTATATAAACCTCCCTATGGGTTGAGTAGAGACACGTTCCCTCATACACCCAAGCAACTCGCCGCCTAGTCGCCGAATTCGCCCATTGTAAACACCTCCATAATACAATCTAGCAGGAGTAGGTCTTTACCCTCAGGCGAACACAGGTAAAACCTGTCTTTGCCCTCATCTCAGACCGCAGATGGCTAGCCGCCCTTGCCCTCGTTCTACTACTCGCCGATTGCGGCATCTGCCGTGGTCATTCCTTCGACAGTACCCGGTTCGCGGACGATCGGTCAGGAGCGTTGGATTAAATGTGATCATACGGCTCGAGCTAGCGCCTTTGATTAAGTGGATCTATCGTGACGCTGCGATCTAGATCGAGGTGCTTAGCTCGCTTGCGAGGATGGGCGGCACAAGTGCGGTGGCGGAGCGACGACGGTGGCGAGTCGACGCTATAGGAAGAGAGGAAGGAGGAGGGGCTCACTGAATTCCAAGGCGTGGGGTGCTCGAGGTGCTTCCGTTTGCCGAGGGCTACTGAGCTACGGAATTCCGGGAGTTTCTCTGGCGCCAGAGCTTCGTCACGACGGGATGAGGTTGCGAGCCACGCGAGTGTTTGTGCACACGGAATCTGGAGGACAAATACTAATCAAATGGCATGACTTCTTGATCAAGGCGCCACGGAGTCGAGTCTGGGGCTCACCGGAGTTGTGGTCGTCGGTGGCGTCTGTGGAGATGTTGGCGGCGTTCGAGCGCTGGGGCAAGTGGCTACGGTGATGATCGCCGGAGGTGGGGATCACAGGAGCATGGTCGGGAGGCAAGGTGGCGAGAGGCTGCCGGAATCGGTCGGAGTCGTCGGAGACAAGGCGGTCGAGGAGAAATTGTGGCTTCGAGGCGTGCTTGGGGAGAAAACAGAGAAACGGAGAGGAGTGGTGGCATTTAAAGGTGCATGATCACTGCGAGTAAAGATGGTCGCTAAGGCGTATTCAAGCTGAGAAATCAAGTCTGCAACGCAGGAGAGGGGAAGAACAGTCCGGTGGGTGAGGAAGAAGAGACGTGGCTGTGGGGTCCTCCGTCAGTGAGAAAGGGAGAAGGAGGGTCCACATGTCATCAATGCTGGGTCGATAGTTGGTTCAAATCGTTTTCTGCCAGGGACGAGAGGACTGGGCTAAGTGTCATTGGCTGGCTCTGGTCTGTCCTTTTCCATATTTTTTCATCATTTGTTTTATTCTTTTCTATTTCTATTTTACGATTTGATATTCAAACAAATGATTCAATCAACAATGCAAACCATTCAAACAATTCAAACTTGTAATGAGTTTTTGGTTCTGTTTAGTAGCATAAACCAACTTCCAAAATAAAATAATATTTTAAATCTTTTTAGGTTCCATTTATTAATTAAATAAAATGGACCATGGTTTATTAATAAAATAGGGTTTGGTTTATTTAATAAAATCTCCATTTTAAATCCAAATATTTTCAAAACCAAATCAGTAGGTTTTATTTGGAAATAAGGAATACTTGGAAACTTGTTTAAAATAAAAGAACATTTTATTTTAGGGACCAATAACAATTAAATGAATAGATTTTATTCATTTAATTCAATAGGATTTGTTTTATTAAAATCTTTATTTTGAAAACTAAAATAAAACCAAAACACTTCAGTAGGTTTTATTTGAGAATATAAAATACTTAGAAACTTATTTAAAACAATTTAATAAGTTTGATGTTTTAATTAAAATGGTAAAACCTTTTATTTAAATAAAATTTGGATATTTAATTCCTTATTATTTTATTTTAAATAAACCTTTACTATTTTTATTCAAAACAAAATGTTTTAATTCAAAAGCTTGGCCAAGGATTAATTTGTCTTTATAAAATAATCTTTATTTATAAATTCATCTTTTCTTTTGAATACCAAATCTTTTATTAAAAGATCCAAAATAGTATTCCAAAATATTTTATTTTCCTTTGTTAATTGTTTTATGTTTTTAAATACCTTTAGGATTTAATTGTTCAAAATAGGTTTGAAGATTCCTATTGGAATTCAAAAAGTTTCTTCTGGCCCTGAAAATCAAACAAAGTTTTATTTTATTCATTTATTTTCACATTACAAGATTTGGAAAATCTTGGGATGTGACAAAAACATGATCAACACCAGAACTCAATGGGTGTTAGATTTATCACTATGTAACTAGATTATTGTCTCTAGTGCAAGTGGGAGACTGAAGGGAATATGCCCTGAGAGGCAATAATAAAGTGTTTATTATGTGTATTCCAAGTATATGGTAGATGTTTATTTTGCATGCTATAATTGTATTAATACGGAAACGTTAATACATGTGTGTTTAATAAACAAACAGAAAGTTCCTAGTTATGCCTCTCTCATAAACTAGCTCGTTGATTAACAAGATGATCAAGGTTTCCTGATCATGGACATTGGATGTTGTTAATAACGGGATCACAACATTAGTGTAATGGTGTGATGAACATTCATCCAAGTATAGCATTACGATCAAAGTCATTGAGTTTATATTGCTATAACAACTTACAAGTGATCCTAATCCTTAGACCATGAGATCATGTCAATCACTAACACCTAAGAGTTTCTTGATAACATCAAACGTCACACCGTAATGTGAGGTGATTATAAAGATGGATTCAGAACTAATAAAGTGTTATGTTGAGGCTCATGGATCGAGAGTGGAATTTGTTCATCCCGATGACGGATAGATATACTTTGGGCCTCTCGGTGATATCACATTGATTAGCTTGCAAGCAAGTGATTTGATCACTAGAATGTTATATCACAGAACGAGAAAAGAGTGCATGTCGATGCGAGATCAAACTAGGTATGGAGATACCTATGATCGAATCTCGGACATGTAATATATCGTGAAACAAAGGGATTAAGATAGTAGCGTAAAGGTTCGACGATCACAAGAAAGTCATCGTTGAATGTGTGGGTCAAGTTATGGGTCTCCAGATCCCGCTTCGATTATTGATCCGAGAGGGTCTCGATCATGTCCGCATTATTCACGAACCGTAGGGTGACACACTTAAGAGACACCGACATCCAATTGGAGCAAATGTTTCATGCGAGAAAGAATGAACAAATGAATTTATTTCACTAGATACCAAAACAGGTTTTGGGTGAAATTGCATAAAGTGGTTATGCATGTGAAATAGAATTCTAGCAAGGGGTTATTTGTGAATGTTTGTCATTAAAGTAATTGACAAAATTCTGAATAAAATAAAAGAGTTTTATTTAATGAGAGTTTGCATTAAATTTGGTGGAAATTTAATGGGAATTTGAGTGGACTTTTGAGTGGAGGAATTTAAAGGAGATTTGTGAGTGGTGTCCACCACATGAAGAGGGAGTGCAAGGGCAGCCCCATGCGAGCCACCCCTTGGGGTCCCCCTCCTCCTATAAAAGGAGCCCTCCTCACTTGTCTCACACACCTCCTCGTGAAGGATCTCTCTCCCCTCTAGAATTTATCCCCATGGTCTCGGACTAGCGAGATACATGTTACAGTGGCTATTCGGCAAGAAAGAGTTGTGCTTCCGCTACATCATGGAGCGAGGAGGCGAGGTTGCTCGGTGCCTCGAACGCGTGTGTCGAGCACGGATGCGCTTCTTGATTTGGCGGCGCTAGGACTTCCTCTCGATCTTGAGATCGGCAAGAGATCGTCTACATCAACCACGAGTTGAACTCGTTAAGCTTTGTCGGTCTTCAAGGGTATGTTCTCTACGGATATACATCCGCTCGTTGTTTGTATCTAGTAGATAGATCTTGGTATATAGTTCACATCATAGGAAAATTTTTGTTTTCTATGCTGCGAACCCTACAAGGACAACTTGGGTTTTATCCCAAACCATAACTTTATATGGTGTCATTTCAACGGATTATGATGGAGCTCTTTTCAGTGAAAAACGATAGTCTCTAAAGCTTTTAATCTTTAAAATATAATGGTAGTTTTATGAATTACACCTTTGATCTTACCATGTCAAACAAGGTTTAATTACATATTTCGAATGCTCCATACTCTTATGGTGTTTCGAAAAATGCAAATCCACAGAATGATTCCTTAAATCTTAGGTATTATGCTAAACTTGTAACTCAAATATCTTCCTTTATGATCTTATCATAAACTATTTATATTCTTGTTACAATGATCTTGCACTTCATCTTGAATGTCTTTGAACTTTTTTTCGAATGTTTCATACTTCATCCTTATTAAGTAAATATTCATATATTCACTCAAATTTTCGGAGATAGCATATGAAGTTGAAATCTATCTCTCTTGACTACACATAATGGACTTCATACAACAATATGTACAAGTTCCAATAAGCTAGTCATTCGTTCCCTTTTGGCCTAAGAACGAAGTTTTAATTATCTCTAAGAAAGTTTCTGGCGTCATTTGATCAAAAATCAAAAGACTCCAAAATTCCATCCACATGGAGTTTCTCCATGTTTTCTTTCCAATATAATTTAAACGGCGATGTCACTTCCTAAGTGATCTTTCAATCAATTTGTCTTTCGACACTTTTAGCACTAGTTTTATGGATGTGATTTTTCCAACGAGATTTGTGAATCATCCATCGTTTATGGCTTACGACAATTATTTGAACAACCCTCTTGTTCTTATAATACCTGATAAAACAAATCTTGAAGGCAAGCTTTGATGTTTAACGAGCAACACAATAACCCTTTATTTGTTCTCGATGAACATCATCACATATTCTTTTGCTAGCTACTTAGGCCATTGTAGTTCATGAATTGTGTTTTTTCGTATGACGATTCACAGCAACAAATTCAGTATCAAATACTTAAGAACCACATTGTTTAATAAGCAAAGAATATAGCCATAACATGTATATCATCTATATACTTAAACTGAACAATTCTAGTCTTTTCTTTTCTGCCATATATTTATGAGATTCTCTTTCAGTATTTCCTTTTCTGTTTGAAAGAATCTATCAACATCAATAGTGGAGTCATACATATGACACATAGTCCAAAGCGTGTATAGTTAAATACCAATATCTTTGGACTTGCACTTTGAAGTAGATCACCATTATCAAATGTTTGGTGTTCTTTCAAATTCCTTTCTTTAGTAATCTCTTGGTGTAGTAAACATTTTACCTACATCAAATATTTTCCTTTATGATCTATGATCAAGCTAATTTTAGCTTATAATGGTGAATTGCGAGTATAATGTTGCTCTCCAAAACCTTTTGGAGGATTAGGACAACTAGTGTCTCCAACCTTTTGCAAATTCTCATCAAATATGAGAACATGACTTTTGCCATATTATACTCTATCATGTTGTAACCAAAACTTTGTTTTAGATATCACAATATCTTCCACACATCATGGTTTCTGAAACAACTCTTTCAGATCCTAGATAACCTTGATATTAAGACAATCCTTTGAATATCAAGAATCATGGAGACAAACATGATACTCATACACTAACTCTTGGAATTGTCACTCTTGTTTTGATACCAATTATTAAACTTCATGGAGTAACCGGAACTTACTGAAAGTTTGCAATAGGACTTTTAAACTTTAGATTAACACTTCAAAACAATACGATACCAGTTCGTAAAGTAACTAACCAGAATTCTATAGTTCTATCATCTCAATTATAACTAAGCGCAAGGTGGTAAACGGATGCCAATTACTACAACAACTATGCAAATTCACTTTGATTTAATTTATGATAAATAGTGTTCAACTTTAAACATATTGCTGTTGAACTCCCACTCAAAACAATATCCCTCACATTGTTTTAGTGATCACACGAACCAAATCCACCACATCAAAACCGATCATCACGAGAGTTGATGTAGCTTCAATGTCGAACAATCAACATGTTCATCATATCTACTATATGACGCATGCTTTACCTTTCGGTGATCCGTGTTCCGAGACCATATCTTTACATGCTAGGCTCGTCAAGATCAAACCTTAGCTTCCGCATGAGCAAATCTGGCTTTATCACGTTGTATACACTCGCAGAATCTAACACACCCGATCATCACGTGGTGCTTCGAAACAACGAGCTTTAGCGGTGCTTACTAAGGATGAACACTTTAAAACTTGAAATTGTGTGCTCGAGGGATCATCTTATAATGCTATCGTCGTAAACTAAGCAATACAAGATGCATAAAAGGATTAACATCGCATGCAATTCATAATATGTGATATGATATGGTCTTTCTTCTTTGTGCTTCCGATCTCTATCTTCAAGCACGAACATGATCTCCATCATCACCGACATTGCATCAAGGTCAATGATGCCGCTCCATGGTTGTCGTCCACCAGCTTCAACTATTACAACTACTTTGAATAGACACGCGGGTCTAAACAGAATTTAAAGACAACCATATGGCTCCTGCCGGTTGCCAACTTACAATAAGGAACATTGCATACATCATATATAATCACAATCATGGCCATATCACATCATAGCACACCCCTGCAAAACAAAGTTAGACGCCTCTAATTTTCTTTGCATGTTTTACGAGGTTTGGGGCTTTCAATAAGTGTCGTTCTAACTTACGAACAAGAACCACAACATTGATACTAGTATTGTCAATCACCCGTTGTAAATTGAATCTTAACTATGTTGGGAGAAACAGGCACCCGCAAAGCCACTTATGCAATACAAGTTGCATGTCAAGCGTGGAGCAAGTCTCATGAACGATGTCCTGTAAGGTTAGCCCGGGCCGCTTCATCCCACCATCCCGCAAGATGCAAAGTACACAAGAAGCAATTGACAACAAAAGCATCAACGCCCACAATGACCATTGTGTTCTACTCGTGCAACAGATCTACATATAGACCTGGCTCTGATACCACTGTAGGGGTTCTTAACATGGAAAACAAAAAAATTCTACCGCATGCACACAAACAAGCCAAGATCTATCTACTAGATTGTAGCAACGAGTCGATAGAGGAACTCACCTCGAAGATTCCAAAGCGGTTAACGAGCAGATTCGTGGGTGATGTAGTCAGACACTTGCCGATCTCAAGATCGCGTGAGCGATCCTTCCGGCTAACAAGGTTCAAGGCGCTTCATGATCGGTCACGTTCATTTCGATGAAGACCTTCCTCTCCCTTGTTCCAGCGGCGGAGGTTGTAGCACTCTCCTCGCGATTCCAAAGGCTGACCACGTGGTACCTAAGTAGAGGGAGATCTCGCAGGCTTGCCTTAAGCGGAGCGAGTATGGTGGACTATGAGAGGCCTTGGTGGTCTAGGGTTTAGAGGCACCAAGGGGTTTAGAGCAACCAGCATCTAGGGATTAGCTAGGCGGTTTAGAGGAGCTTTAGAAGCCGCATCTAGAAGGGCGGGTGGCCTAGGGTTTAGAGGGCCGGCTAAGGGACAAGGTGTGGAGGGGTGCCCCTCCTTTTTTATAGGTGGGAGGGCTAGGGTTATCAAGTCCTCCCCCAACTCCCTTTGTGGCCGGTTTGGAGGAGAGGAACCTTCTCTTCCAGTTTCCTTCTCTCCTCCACTTCACAAAATAGCCGTTTGACTTTTCAAATTGGCGTTTGACTTTTCAAACTAGGATTTGATTAAACCCTTTATTTTGTTCAGCGATGACACCTAGTACATGATGCAATCATTCCAACTTTTTATGATACATTCATGTACCCTTCCCCTCCAGTCGAACATTCCGGAACCTTCTAGAACATTCCCGGTGAAAACACCGGAATCATTCCCCAACTCCGAAACAGGACTTTCCTTATATGAATCTTATTCTCCTGACCATTCCGGATCTCCTCGTGATATCCCGGATCCCATCCGAGACTCCGAACAACATTCGGTCTCTTACTCATCATTCCATAACTACTCAACAACATCGAATCCTTAAGTGTGTCTCCCTACGGTTCGTGAATTATGCGGACATGACCGAGACACTTCTCCGATCAATAACCAATAGAGGAATCTGGACATTCATATGGCTCCCACATATTTCAACGATTACTTTGCGATCGAATGAACCACTTACATACGATACCAATTTCCCTTTGTCTCATGATAGTTTACTTATCCGAGGTTTTGATCGTCGGTATCTCTGCATACCTAGTTCAACCTCGTTACCGATAAGTACTCTTTTCTCGTTCCCATGATATGTGATCCCTTGTGAGCCAGTCACATGCTTGCAAGATAATTGGATGACATTCCACCGAGAGGGCCCAGAGTATATCTATCCGTCATATGGATGGACAAATCCCACTCTTGATCCGTGTGTCTCAACCCATACTTTCCGAACACTCAATGCCATATTTATAGCCACCCAGGCAACTTGATATTGCGATCCAGATCCAGTACGGTGTGGTGTTTGATGTCATCAAAGCATCCTTCCGGTGATGGTGATAAGCATGATCTCATGGTCGAAGGAATTAGGTTACTATGTATCCGAAAGCTTATAGCAAATGAACTATATTAAATGACTTGATCTTTATGCTACGCTTAACTATAGGAGTATGTCCATCACATCATTCTCCTAATGATATGACCCTGTTGTCAATAACATCTCTATGTTCATGATCAGGAAACCATGATCATATATTAACCAACAAGCTAGTTTAACAAGAGGCTTTACTAGGGACTCTTTTATGTTTACAAATCACACAAGTATTAATGTTTCCGGTTAATACAATTATAGCATGGTATGTAAACGTTTATCATAAGTATGAAGATATGGTAATAACCACTTTATTATTGCCTCTTGGGCATATCTCCAACACCGGACCCACTTCAAGAGAACCAACGACTAGGATGCGGCGGACACGAGGACAACGATCGGCAATCCACAACGCCACCGTGTCTTACCACGCCCGAAAAGTTGGCGTCATTATTATCTTTACTGAATTATCCTTGCTGTAATAAATGTAATATATATGTAACGGCCTCATCCCTGAGGAAGGGATGAGAAAGAAGAAGTAAAACTAGAGTTCCCTAGTTTTCGCAGTCTATCTTCCCAACTGCTCGCGATCAATGAATTCCAATCTCGTTCCTCACCATACAATTCGAAACACCAAATACACGCAAATCGCTAGCATTGATCTCTAGGCTTTATAGTGGTATCAGAGCCTCAACATCCTCGGCAGAATTTTTTTTCGGAGGGGGGCGCTACAAGATCTAGCGTGTTCTTGATCTGCGGCGGCGAATCTATTAGGGAAGAGCGGGTGGTTGGGTTCTCTTGTAAAATCCCACCCTCCTCACCCTTTTCGCGGCGGCGGGGGTCTCGGTCGACGGTGGCGTTGGTGGCGGGGGCGTCCAACCCGACGTGTCGACGGTGGCGGCTTGTCAACGGTGGCAGCATTCGGCCTTAGATCGAGGGTCTCGTCACGGTTGTCGGAGAATATTTCTTCCGGTGGTAAAATTTCAGTGACAGCTTTGATTTGTGAGTTTCAGGCAGATGGATCGCGAGGCGGCGGTAGAAAAAGAGGAGATGGCTCCAACACGAGCGCAAACGGCTGCTGCAGGCGTTTTCAATGCCCAATCTGTAGTTGAGCGTTTGGAAGCGAAGATGACGGAGATTCGGGGCGAACTGACAGAGCTCAAATTGGCATCAGCTGGAATTGCTGACATCAAGGCTAATATGCTAACATCAGCTGACTTGGAGGCATTAGTCAGGCGGTTTGGAGTACCACCAGCAGTTCCGCCTGTGATTCCTCATCCAGATTCATTAGGTATAACACATCTACAAACTCCTACCAAACCTACTCAGTCCAATACTGCTCCTATTCCAGCACCATACATATCGTCAGTCAATTCAGTAGTTGGGCATGTATCTGGTTCAGTCATGGGAACACAACCTCCGGAATTGTTCCATTGGGTACTCGAGATGGTCACTATAGGCAGTGTGCATTGCGCCACTGAAGACAGTATGGTCTTACAAAATATGGCATACATTCATCCTAATGGCATACAGATTCCCCACCATTTCCAAATTCCACCTATTACACAACCACCACCAAACTCACAATTGCCATTCTACATGCCACCAAACCCTGGTATCTGGTCTAGCTCAGTAACCAACCCATATCAGGTTTCCATACCACCAAACTTTAACCTTGTCACTGGTGAGTTTTTGCCCATAGCCCAGGACAAGGATTCTCATAGTTGTGGTGTGAGGATGAAACAAGTGGAGACTGACAGGAATGCCCAAATTCATCAAGTGGGAGGCATATCTTATTATGCAGATGCAGTACTCAAACGACCAAGGCTGGAGATTCCTTTGTTTGTAGGAGAGGATCCCATTGTATGGTTGCAACAATGTGAAAAATTCTTTGACATGTCTGGCACTCCATATGAACAATGGGTGAATATTGCTACTGGACACTTTTATGGCAGAGCAAATGTCTGGCTTAAAAATATTTGTATTCCTTGGCAGATGGTGAACTGGCAACAATTCTGTCAAATGATTGCAGATCGTTTCACACAAGCCAATGCGCATGAAGCTGTAGAAAGATTGAAAAATATTCAACAAGTCACTACTGTCTAACTCTACATTGACAGTTTTGAAGAATGTGTTTAGCTGGTTAGAAGAGACCATCCTTATCTGCAGGAGGTATTTATTATGAGTTGTTTCATTGGAGGATTAAGGGATGAAATTAAACATGACGTTAGTGGTCAGAGACCTAGTGGCATCCTAGAAGCCTACTTGTATGCTAAAGTTTATGAGAATGCAACAACTTCTAAAAAAGCATACTATCAAAGTTCTATACCCAAACAGAGAATTTCATAACCTCAAACTTCCTTTAAGTTTCCTCCAAAGAAGACTGTGAATCACCTCCCAGAGAAAACCCACACTACACCACAACAACAAGATAGACCATCTAGACAGTGCTGGTATTGCAAAGAGCCCCGAAACAGAGAACATAGATGCAGACAAGGAAGGACACTACACATTATGCAAGAGGTGAAAGATGAATTGGAAGAACCTCCTGAAAGTGAACACCCACCTTTTACTGGACAATATTTTCATACAGCTCCTAATACTCCTGACAATACCCCAACCAAGGCAAAATTCATGCATCTATCAGCACATGCTGCTGAAGGAACTACAAGTATTGCTACCTTTTCTTTACTGATCACTATTGGAGGTCATCAAGCAGTTGCTCTGGTGGACAGTGGGAGCTCACATACGTTTATGGATTATAAATTTTCCATAAAAAGTAACAGTTGTCTCTCTTCCATTAAAGCCAGAAGCATAGCAGTGGCAGGAGGTGGGCACCTCACATCCAAATATGTGGTGAAGAACTCTGCTTACAATATCGTGGCAACATCTTTTCATCCACATTTCATGTGCCAATTCGGACATTATCCTTGGAATAGATTGGATGTATAACTGAGCCCGATTACCTGGATTTACCACCGACCGCCGATACCCATCAGAAAGAAAAAGCAATTACCCTGACTGATCACACGATTCCACCAGAGAAATGTGTCCTGGAGTAAGCATAAATGATTAAACTGCTGGAAAAATCTGTTCTGGGTTACATAATTCAGATCCACAATTTAGAATCAGAAGAAGATTCACCCTCCCACCCAATACCCACTGAAATTGAAACCTTGTTACATGAATTTCAGTCAGTCACTAAGGAACCTACTAGTTTACTCCCTGTCAGAGACTGTGATCATGCCATTCCTCTGCTAGAAGGTGCACAACCACCTAACCTGAGACCTTACAGAGTACCACATATGCAAAAAGATGCTATGGAAGAAATCATACAGAAAATGCTCAAGAATGCTTAAATAAGAGCAAGTTTGAATCCCTATTCATCCCCTGCAGTCATGGTTAGGAAAAGAGATGGCAGTTGGAGACTATGTGTTGATTACAGATTGTTGAATTCTATCACTATTAAGAACAAATTTCCTATGCCAGTGATTGATGACCTACTAGATGAACTATAGGGATCTGTCATTTTCTCTAAGCTGGATCTAGGATGAATAGTGCAGATATTCCCAAAACAGCTTTTAAAACTCACATGGGCCACTATGAATATACAGTGATGCCTTTTGGACTGACTAATGCTCCAACAACATTTCAAAACCTGATGAATACCATATTTAAACCTCATCTCAGAAAGTTCATTCTGGTATTCTTTGATGACATCTTGGTGTACAGTGCTACTATGGAAGAACATATACATCATCTGAGAATAACACTCCAGATTCTTCAGCAGCACTCCTTGTTTGTCAAGTTACCTAAATTTGAATTTGCAACAACCTCAGTGGAATACTTAGGTCATATAATCTCTACAAAGGGAGTAGCAACAACACCTAAGAACATCACAACCATCAGCCAGTGGCCAGAACCTACAACTGTGTCGAAGTTAAGAGGATTTCTGGGACTCACAGGATACTATAGGAGATTTTTGAAAGGCTATGGACACATTTGCAGACCACTTCATGACTTGCTGGAAAATAATTCCATTGGCAGGAGGAGCACAGCCTGGCATTCAATAAGCTGAAACATCTTATGACTTCCTGTCTTGTCTTAGCCTTGCCTGATTTTTCCAAACCAATTGTGCTGGAAACTGATGCATGTGGCACTGGACTAGGAGCTGTGCTTATGCAAAATGGCAGACCTTTGGCATACATGTGTAAAAGCTTAGGTCCCCAAGTGATGCGTGTTGAACGCCCCATTGGGAAACCCCAAGAGCAAGGTATTATGCAGCACAGTAGCAAGTTTTCCCTCAGTAAGAAACCGAGGTTATCGAACCAGTAGGAGTAAGGAAACGCCTCAAAGGTGTTGCAAGCAACGTGGAAACCTTCACAACACAAACTCAAGACTTTGCCCCAACTAACAGTGAGGTTGTCAATCTCACCAGTTGCTGTAACAAAGGATTAACTGTATGGTGTGGAAGGTGATGATGGTTTGCAGCAAGTAAACAGTAACAGTGGAAGATGTATCAATGGTAAAGATTGGACCAGGGTCCATAGTTCACTAGAGGTGCTCTCCTTAGATAAACAACATGCATAAAGGGTAATCAAATTACAGCAGGGCAATTGACAGGAACTGTGCAAGGCATAACAATGCAATACAAGAAAAAAAGATCCTATGAGATTCGATTGGGCAATACAATAATATACATAGACCGTCATCCAACTGCATCTATGACTAGAAGTCCACCTTCAGGTTATCATCAAACCCTCCAAAGATAATTTCGTGCAATGACAACGCTTCTAAGCAAAGTGTGTAACAATCCACTTGTTCCATGAACAAGAGACCGTTGTTTTCTCCTAGTGGCAACAACACATCTACAATCGAAGAGATTTCTGTCACTTCCCTTGGAAACTAGAGGCATGAACCCACTATCGAGCATACATACCCCCTCTTGAAGTCACTAGCAACTACTTGGCCAAGATAGCTACTAACAACGGAGATCATGCAAGATCACAAACAACACAGACATGATAGAATCAATAAGGCAAAACCATTAATCAACCTGACATAGTAATCTCAATATCCATGGGATCCCCGCAAACACAACATGAATGATTACAAATAGATTACATCTTGATCATGAATGGATCTCACAAGATCTATACATGAAAGCACAAGGAGGAGATACAACCATCTAGCTACTACATGGACCCGTAGTCCAAGGTGGAACTACTCACGCTTCATACCGGAGAAGAAGGCCTCCGGGACGATCTCCCCTCCGGTAGGGTGCCGGTAAGAACTTCAGATTCCCCCCGATCTAAGGACGATGGTGGCGGCGGCTACATACGGTTTCATGGAGTTTTGATCGGTGCCTAGGGTTTCTGCATCGAGGGCTTCTTATAGGCGAAGAGGCGAGGCTGGGAGGCGGCCAGGGGGGCCACACCCTTCCCAGGCGCGACCTAGGTTGGGCCCGTGCCTAGGGGGGTCTGGACGCCCTGTGGCGTCCCTTCGTCTCTCCTCTAGACTCCGTGTTGCCCACGGTAAAATATTGACTTTGGATTTTGTCCCGTCCAATTTCGAGAATATTGATTTTCTGCCTTTCTGGAACCAAAAACAGAAGAAAACAAGCAACTGGCCCTGTGGCAACTTGTTAATAGGTTAGTTCCAGAAAACATATAAAAACACCTCAAAGTATAAACAAAGTAAGGCAAAGTAGATACTAAATAAGCATGGAGTATCAAAAATTATAGATACGTTTCCGACGTATCACCAAGCAGCAGTAGAGTTTGTTTATGCTAAGGAAGCATTAGATATTTTGGAAGCTTTGAAAAAATGGAGACATTACCTGCTAGGTAATCCCCTGATTATCAAAACTGACCAACAGAGCCTCAGGTTTATGACAACACAAAAGCTGGCTGAGGGAATACAACATAAACTGCTGCTGAAACTCCTGAATTTGACTATACTACTGAATACAAAAAAGGGAAGGAAAATATAGCAGCTGATGCATTGTCCAGAAGAGACAGTAGTTGTCATGCCATTACTGTGTGTGTGCCAAAATGGATGGAAGATGTCAAAGCCAGTTACATTTAGGATGCTGATAGAAACAAACTCCTCCAGAAATTAGCTAAGATGTGTCTGACCTCCACAGTATACTATCAAGGATGGAATCATTAGACATAGAGGCATAATCTATGTTGGTGCTTCAACCAATATGAGACTCACCCTGCTGGAAAATTTCCATCAATCTGCTATGGGGGGCCACTCTGGGGTCAAAGCAACTTATCAAAGAATAAAAAGAGTTTTCTGCTGGCCTTACCTCAAACAAATGGTGAACAAGTTTGTCTCTGAATGTCCAACTTGTCAATTAGTCAAAGTGGAACACACACATCCAAGAGGGTCTTTTGCAACCACCGCCAATTCCTGTCCTTCCTTGGTCTTCCATCAGTCTGGATTTCATTGAAGCTTTGCCTGAATCCAATGAGAAGGAGGTTATTCTAGTGGTAGTGGACAAGCTGACCAAGTACGCTCATTTCATGGCAATTGCTCATCCATATTCAGTTGAACAAGTGGTTGCACTGATTATGGATAACATAGTCAAATTACATGGACCACCTAGGCAAATAATCTCTGACTATGATCGGATATTCACTAGCAACCTCTATCAGCAGATTTTCAAGGCCTTCAAGGTGACACTCAAATTTAGCACCGCTTATCATCCCCAAACCGATGTGCAGACAGAGCGAGTTAACCAGTGTCTTGAATCATATCTGCGCAGTATGGTTTTCCTAGAACCTAAACAATGGACCAAATGGCTTGCAACAGCAGAATGGTGGTACAACACCTCTTACAACTCATCTTTGAAAATGACACCCTTTGAGGCACTCTATCATTATCCCCCAACACAGATTAGAGAATTTGATGTGACTGCTGAAACATGTCCAGCAGCTCGTCTGACAGTCCAGCAAATCAAGAGGAACCTCCAGGAAGCTTAGAACAGATGAAAGTATATGCTGATCAACACATGACCGATAATATGAAGTGAATGATAGGTGTACCTTGAGATTCAACCATACAAGCAGAATGCGTTTGGGCTTCAAGGATCTCAAGCTGCATTCAAAATATTATGGAACCTTCAAGATAGTCGCCGAGTGGGGAGATATCAAGCTCCAACTACGATACAACAAACATTCACCCGGTTTTTCACATCAGTCACCTCAATAAACATGTGGGGGCAAATGCTATACCTCTTCCTCATGTTCCACTGGTGACAGCGGACGGTAAAATCAAGACCGCACCTTTTGCGGTATTGGATGAGAGGATCATCCAGCGTAAAAAATCACCAGTTAAGCAACTGCTGATCCACTGGGAGAATCTGGGTCTGGAAGATGCGACATGGGAAGATTTTAGTTTCATCCAAGCTCATTTTCCAGACTTTCAGCCTTGAGGACAAGGACTGTTTCAAGGGGAGGGCATTGTCAGACCCCTGAAGAGAACCAACGGCCAGGATGCGAGCAGACACAGAGGACAAGGATCGGCGATCCACAACGCTCACTGGTGTCTTACCACGTCCAGTAAAAAGCTGGCGTCATTATTATCTTTACTGAATTATCCTTGTTGTAATAAATGCACTATATATGTAATGGCCTCATCGCTGAGGAAGGGATGAGAAAGAAGAAGTAAAACTAGAGTTCCCTAGTTTTCGTAGTCTATCTTCCCAACTGCTCGCGATCGATGAATTCCAATCTCGTTCCTCACCATACAATTCGAAACACCAAATACACGCAAATCGCTAGCATTAATCTCTAGGCTTTACACTACCCTTATGTCAATTCTCTGAAGAACCGGTTGCAACATTTATGTGTTTGTTCTGTGCAGAGATAGCTAGAGACCCAGATATGTGCAAGGCATTGAACACAGATAGAGCAGCCTATTATACTGATAATCTAGTTAGCTTCTGCAGGGTTAAAATGTACTTTTCTGATAGTTAATGTGTAGCCCACCGAACCTTTCAAAGGCATCTAGGATTTGAAGATATATAAATATGCAATTAGGAAACCCATTGTTCAGCCTAAGACAAAGGCGTCTAGGGTTAGCTTGGCAGCGATAGCATGATTTGGCGTCCCTGTAGAATAAATGACATGTTGTATGCATATCAAGTACTCCTCCATTTCATAATATAAGATGTTTTAGCTTTTTGGGAAACGAATATATCTAAACTCTTTTGGTGTTTAAGTTTAATCTGAACCTAGACACTAAAATATGTCTAGATATATGTGTTTCACAAAAGATAAAATATCTTATTATTTTAAACGGAGTGAGTAAGTCAGTAAGTCTCCACTAATAAAAAGCTCCATTATGAAGCCAACATATTAGACCATAAACTATAAAACCAAGAAAGGGACAAATGCACAGAAAGGATCCAAAAGGATGCACATAACCTTTATTAAAATCAATCCGTAGCACAAAAGTATTATAGTTTATGGATCAGATAGAGTTGATACAAATATCAACCATCTGAAAAAAGCTAAGGTTCTCACAAGAGAGCAATGATAGCAGCTAGACATCAGTCAATCTACTAGAATGATGCCACGAAGCCTAGCTGAAGAATTCTGAAGTAATCTTCACAAGACGGGTGCACCTAGACACCATGGGTTGTTGCTGATGTTCTGGGAGAAGGAAAGCTCAGATCTGAATCCAATGCGCCGTCATATGAATAACCTGCAAAAAAGATGGGACTCCAGCCTTGTTAAAAATAGAGTAATTTCGACATTTCCAAATATACCAACATAGGGCTGAAATGCCAATACGAATTCTGTCTTTATTTGCTTTATTTACTCCATTTAGCCAATTACCAAACATATTAGTGATATTGGTTGTTGAAGGTAGATTATAGGTAAAAAATCATGCGCCATAGAATTTTGCAAAAGGACATGAAAGGAATAAATGTTCAATTGTTTCGTCTTCGGCACAAAAGCAACAATTTTTACGTCCATTCCACTTTCTCTTAGCAAGGTTATCTTTGGTTAACAACACTTTGTTATTGACAAACCACTTGAAAATCTTAATTTTTATAGGTATTTTTATCTTCCCCAAATATCTTGTGAGAAAACATGAATGTCGATTCATAAGATCTTTATACATAGATTTAACTGTAAATACCCTGTTCTCATTTAACCCCGTATAACTCTGTTAGGGATGCTCTAATACGACTTGAACCAGGCTTAGCTTCAGAAGTGTGAGATTCCTTCCAAGCAGCTTTTTTTTAACACTTTAGAATTTTATTTATCTTAAATAATAGTTATCTCTGCTAATAGCAGTGGTACAATAGCATCTGGTGGGTCATCAAGCCACACTTGCGCCTGGAAATCTCTCGCCAAACGTGCTAATTCATGAGCCATACAATTGGTTTCACGGTGGAATGATCAAAGATGATCTTTGAAAATCCCTAGCGAATTAATAGCAATCCTCAAAGATAGTTGAAGCTGAACCAAGAAAACCACTCTTCACCATGATAATATAATTCTATTGCATTCAATACTTTGCACCACAATATAATTTTCAAGCAGCTAGTTCAAGCTGTAAAACATTTTCCTGAAAGGAAAACTGAAACAGTAGTAGGAGTACTAGAATAGTTCGTCGCCTTTACTACGACCGGTCGCCTATTATATATGGGAGAGATGGTCGACGCAGTTGCGTCATGATCTACCGCAGGTCCCAACCAGCTCGTCGCATAGCTATAATATAATATAAATATAAATATTATATATCTGCGGTCGTTTTGTTATTTGATCAGAATCAGATTATTATTAGTAGTACTCCCTCTGTTTGGGATTGTTGGTCCGGAGATGCTTTTCAGATATTTCGAGATTATAGGCTTTCCTTAATTACCGTGCAAGTTAATGCCTGTTTAGAGTTAATTTATCCTTATTTCCCGTGCGAGTTAATTCCCGTGCGAGGTGGAGGAAGAGGGGGTCCATCGGTGGCAAACAAAACTGCCCAATGCATGCCTTCTTTCTCGCGATGGATTGATCGGTGAGTTAATGCTCTCGCGGAACGTCACCGTTTCAGCAGTGCATGCAAAGGAAGAAAGAAAGAGGAGACCGGCTATGGCCTGATTAAGTGGAGAGATTTAAGATGCAATTAATAGAAATATGTAACTCCGAGGTAACTCTGGATTTAAAAGCCCATGTCTTGGTATTATCAAATTGGCTCTCCGGACTAACAATCCCGAACAGAGGGAGTACTACGTAATGATCGATCGACCTTTTCTTTTTTTCGACTTATTTGGAGTAGCAGCAGAACCTTTCAACCACAGCAGAATATTGGAGAAAAGCGAGAAACGTATTGCGCATGCATTACATGTGACAAATTCGACTAGACATGTTTGCCCTTCGGTCCTCTCCCGTCTCTGCAATTGAACCAACGAATAGGAATCCGCCTATCCTTAGTTTTTTTTAACGGTGGCAGGGTGCCAGGCACCCACTTCGATATCTTAAAGCACGTGACAAGTATAAATTATATGGAAGTCATGACAACAAACTGATAAGGCCTCCATTTTCTAGAAAACACCCTAGAACAAAAAGGCAAAAGACAATCAAGTCCTAAGGTCCCTTTGCCACAGTCGCCGACGACCTGCACGTGACCAGCGTCGAGATCCGAGAAGAAGTGCTCGAGGATATTCCTCCGGCCAAGAATCGCTGCTTCCGGCCACCTCAAAAACTCTAGGGACAGAACCACTTGGAGGATAAGAGGCATCGAGCTCCCGACAGAGGATGAGAAGGGCCTCCTCGAAGGAGGTTAAAAACAGGCCGCCATATGGGCCTAAGATGGCGACGGCGATGTTGTCGACCGCTTGATCCGCTCGCAGAAGATAAGGTCAACAGTGCTCACCGAGAAGCTTCGAGCCACCACCATCCTTCCCCTCGCCGCCACGACCGATAGGAGGAAGCGCCACCCTTGAATTGGAGAGGAGAACCAGTACCGCGCGTGATGAAGAGGGAAGTGGTCGTGTGCCGCGTCGAAGCCACCTTCATCCTCCTGCCTCCACGGCCATCCAGAGGAAGATGAATCCATAGACATAGCAAGAACAACCATCGCCTCGCGCCGCGCACAAACACCAGGACGAGAAATCCCCCACCGCCTCCATAAGTGAGCACCATAGCACACCCATCCTCTTTCCCTCGCCGCCACAACCGACCATTGGAAGATGGGGAAACCAGTGAGCAACCTAGAAGAAGGGGCCAAACAGGTCCCTACCTTTATTTAACGATGCGGTGGCCACCGCCGCCACCCACCGCCCCAGCCAAAGGAGCAAGAGGACAACTCCGGCGAACCCTAGAGCCAAGATCTGGACCATGAGATCCAAAGCTTCGCATCTGGGCAGACCGCCCACTACCGGCACGAGACCAAAACTACCTACCCTACAGCCTACTACTACTCCAGCGGCCCTCCTCCGCCACCTCCCGCCGGCTATTCTGGCGAGAAGGGCCCGAGAGTGCCTCAGCTGCTCTTGTTGAACTCTTAAATCAAGGGGATGGAGGCGGAGGCGGGCTCCCTGCCGTGATCCGAGTTGTGGAGTCTATGGTAATAGGTCAGCCGCCTATCCTTAGTAACCGATGACTCGCCACCACCACTTCTCTCGATGAGTATCACCACCATCGCTGCGCCATTCGCCACCCCACCTCCACGATCCTAGCAGCACAACATGCACTCCAATCCTCCTACGATACTCAGTTGTTAGCGGATCAAGTTAGGTATCGTGATTCTCTAAAAACAGTTATCATGTTTGCAGCTGATTGATTATTTTGGTCTAATGAATTGCAGCCAAATACTCGAATTTATAATTGATTATTGATGGACCAAGATTTTAAAAATTCGATATTTTGAAGAATGAAGAGCACCAAACATGTTGCCACTCTTTATTCAGAAACATGAAGGAAAGGTGGCTTCTTGTTCATGTTCATCTCTTAAGAAGTAAGTCTGACTCACTTGGTTAAAAGAGTGGATATATGACCCAATTACTCTTCCTTTCCAAAAAATAAACAACCCAATTACTCAGGTTTAAGTCCTTGAGGACGCTAATTTGAGTATTTATTATTTAAAAATCAAAATTGTTGTTGGGGCTTCCCTCGCCGATTTCCTTTTAAAGCAAACAATGGATGTAGTGAAAATATTATTTTTACTTCTCAAGATAATATAGGCATATTTATGCAAAATCTGGGCTCACTTATAAGTTCCTAATATATCCGTAGGACCATAGAGCTATCGCTAAATTCTATACTACTCCCTCCTTTTCAAAATATAAGATGTTAGTATAACTTTTGTTAAACAAATGAGTTGGACGTCCTTTAGTACGTAATTTTACTCTGAACATAAACATTAAAATATGTTTAAATATATTTCTTTTATAAAAATTAAAATATCTTATGTTATAAAACAGAGAGAGTAGTATTGTGGACATGTCTCATTTGTGTCAAAATAAAATTATGTACGAAGGTGGGCCAACCTACCTCGTAATCCAGCAGGATCCGCAACTAGATACAGTGACAATATAAGACGGCTTGAACCAGGCTTAGTTTTATACAAGTGTGAGATTCCGTCCAAGCTGCTAATAGAAGCCGTAAAACATTTTCTCTAAAGTGTCTGAAATGGTACTAGTAGAATATTTCGTCACCTTTACTACGACCAATCACCTAGAGCTGGTCGGGTCGACGCAGTTGCGTCATGATCTACCGCAGGTCCTCAACCAGTTCGTCGCATAGCCATAATATGATATATGAATACATATAGTATCTGCGGTCGTTTTGTTATTATTGATCAGTTTATTATTAGTAATAAGTACGTAGCAGTTAGTTGGTGATCGATCGACTTTTTCTTTTTCTTTTTTCGCGACTTGTTTGGAGTAGCAGCAGTAGGAAGAGCCAGCCTGGAATCTTCCAACCACGGCGGAATATATATATTGGAGAAAGGTGAGAAACGTATTGCCGCATGCATTACACGTGACACAAATACAAAGGCTATTACTAGCATACTCTCCCATGATAGGTTCCGAATGCTTAAAATAAGATGGTTACGCGCGCATGTCAAAAAAAAAAGAGATGGTTATGCGCGCGTGCGTTGAAAAACCGACGGGGTGGTCAAACCGGGCCGACATGTGGGACCAGCGCGCGTGCGGAGCAAAGTTGCGGCCGGGGGCGGCGCCGCTGTGTAGCGCGCGTACTACGTACGTTGCTGTCGGTCAGCCTGTCACAGATCGCGCCTCCACCTATGCAGTGCATGGCAGAGGCTCGGCTTGAATGCGATCGGGTTGGTGCATGCATCGCTTACTTTATTTAATTTTATTTCAAAGGAAAAAAAGGTTTTCTTGATTTAATTTAAGGCCAGAAACGATACACGTTGTAGTAGTAGTATACGCTATCGGTCCGGCCGGTACCTTGTTGCCTGCTGCAGGAGGGAACCGTGTGCGACCGCAACCACATCGTCGTCGGCCGCCTACCAAACCGGGTTGCCCACAGCTAGCATACAATGACGACGTGCAGGCTGTTCTTTGTTAGTTTTTTTTTGAACAAGTTCTTGCTAATTATCCCATTTGATTTTGCACATGAGCACCTGGCAAATTTAAGTATACCTTCCATGCCTACCGTAAAACCTTATAGCCATTTGGAAAAATTGCAGAGATATTTGAATGCACATAGTATATCTTTCCCATTTGTAGAAAACAATGGCCAGACGATACTAGAGACATCCTTCGTGCAGGTTAGAGTTGTGCCGTAACCATTCTTTGTATTCCAAACTCGTAAGGTTATGGGTTGTACTTGTACTCTTACATGTTGCCCAATATAAATATTGAAGAGGCCACACCATAGAGCGTAGAGCGGCCCCCCATCGGAACCCTAAACTCTTATGTGGTGTCAGAGCTCTGCCCAAACCTCTGTTAGTGATAATAATTATTATGACAATTTTAGTAATGCTTATGGTTTCTTAACGTGGTTTTGTATGTTTAATCACAAGTTAGATGTGTTTAATGTTCTTTTAGTTTCAAAAAAATGTGGAACGCCTTCTTAGCTAAATAATTCTCCATGTTCAGTTTGCTAGGGGAGGGGTGAGCCATAATTTAAACACACTTTCTTTTAAAAACTTGGTATTCTTCATCGTATGTTGTCTCCACATACTCATCAGCGGAATGGAGATGGCAAATGAAAACAACACCGTATTGTTGAATTGGGTTAATTCTTCTTGTGCGTGTATCCTTTCCTGTCCGGTTTTGAAGTGACACTTTTTCACATCTTATTTTCTAATTAATAGACTTCACACTCATGCTCCTGCCATGAAGACTCCCATTGAGATTTTTTTATGGGACACATGACTATATTTTTCACAAACTTTTTGTTGTGCACGCTGGCCTCATCTTTGTCTGGAAACACTAGCAACACCGGTAACACCGGAAGATCCATGGTATATATAGCTAGGGTGCAACCATGATAGCTACCCGCAAACCCTAACCATGGCGGTTCTCGCTACGGCAAGAACGAGGGCAAAACGCCCAATGGCGCCTACAGCGCGAAACCCTCAGTACCTTACCATCACGAGACTGGATATCTCTTTTGTCGTGGACCGTGTCTGTCAATATCTTCATACTCCTTGAGATTCTCATGGGGCTTTTGTTAAGCGTATTTATTTTGTGCTAAAACCACCTCATTGTGTCACATGGCCTGCATCTTAGGGCAGATCGATTCCTTAGATGACCATGATCCAAAAGGGGATATGCAGTATTCGTTGGGTCAAATTTGATCGCCCAGAGTATTCGGGTATAATCGTTGCTTTAGGAATTGGGTATTTCCCAAGATCGACCTCCAGCTCTTTCGTGCGATAATACCGGTGCTACAGCCCTGTCATCGAATAGGGTATTTCATACTCGTACAAAACACATTGAGGTCGATTCTCATTTCGTGAGGGAACAAGTGTCGGGTTGCACGCCAAAGCTTCTTTAAATCAAGTTTATCTCATCCAAGGATCATGTTCCCTATGTATTCATGAAACCACTGCCCTTCCCACTTTTTTGAAGCCTTAGGTGCATTCTTAACCTGCTAGACACAAGTAAGGTTGATTGATGGAGGGTGTTAGACTTGTACCGTATAGCTTATGTGTACGTATTCCTAATTAACCTATACAGCTACGGATGGTATTTGTATTAACACAGGTTGCCTAATACTGTATGAATATACAAGAGGTCACGCCGTAGAGCGTTGAGCCGTTCCCCTCAAAGCCCTACTTCTTATTATGTTGCTCATGGTCAAATTACCACTACCTCACGGATCGGACGGCCGGAGAGCGAGTACTATTCCGGTATTCCAGAGCCGCAAATTGCCATAGTGGATCAGAAACTTCCACGGCATGTAATAATGTAACCCACAGGAACGGAATATTTCAAAAGGCAAACCAGCGGAAGAAAAATGTAAGACCAGGCAAGGGGATGCATGAGAATGGAGGAAGGATCAACTCGAAAGTCAAAACGGCCGGGGAGCCCGCTCTCCTCTCTCTCCCAGCCCTGGTCAGGTCAGCGGGGGCTAGCTAGCTCAACACCGACCCCCTCTAGTCAATCCAATCCCAACCCAGTCCATGTTTTTTACTCTCGATCTCCTCCACCAGTCATTCCACGCAATTTACTCTTATCCAAACCATCGCATGCATGGTTAACGTGCATTGCCCACTGACCGCGATAATGCATCTTACGAACTGTTTTGTACTTATCCAGACCGTGCGGTTGCTCTTGGGACCCATTAATCTGTCACCTACTTTATTAGATTTCTCTCTTTAAATGTACTAATAAATTGCAATCTAATATAACTTTCACACAAAAATTACAAATTAAATTTTGTTTGCATATTTGACTTCGACGTACTCTTCAAATAGAGTCTAATATTCAATATATATATAATTATTTTAAAAAAAATTCATGACCTAGATTTATAATTTTTTATTAAATTATCCTAAATCTGTATTAGTATGGACGGCCAGGATAACTATTTGGTCCCCAAACAGTTTGTATATACTATTTGGGTCCGACACTGACCGCACCAACCCACCACTAAGCAACAGAGACCGTAAGTAAATCGGGCGCACCCAAAAAATTCACCGCGTTTAACTTTAAACTGAGTGATAATACTACTCCATTAACACGCGTGGACTTCTTCGCTTCATACTCGGCTATAAAACGGGCCTCCTCTCCGTCCTACATTTCTTCAGCTCCAACAACTTCGTCAACCCTCCTCCAGCTTCGTCTCAGCTTCTAAACTCAATAATCTCCCAGACCAGCCAGCTCCGTTGTTACACTTTGCAAACCTTCGATCCCACAGCCAGCAATGGAACAAGGGTCGTCGGTGGAGGTGCCGCCCTACTTCCTGTGCCCGATCTCGCTGGAGGTCATGCGGGACCCGGTCACGCTCGCCACCGGCATCACCTACGACCGCGCCAGCATCGAGCGCTGG
Source organism: Avena longiglumis (assembly GCA_030063025.1). Classification (NCBI taxonomy): domain Eukaryota; kingdom Viridiplantae; phylum Streptophyta; class Magnoliopsida; order Poales; family Poaceae; genus Avena; species Avena longiglumis. The sequence goes on from CP125978.1 coordinate 448,541,362, forward strand.
CTCTTCGACGCCGCCCACCACGCCACCTGCCCCGTCACGCGGACCAAGCTCGCGCCGGAGGACCGGGAGCCCACGCCCAACCACACCCTCCGCCGCCTCATCCAGGCCTGGTGCGCCCTGCACGAGGTCGAGCGCTTCCCCACCCCGCGGCCCCCCGTCGACGCCTGCCGCGTCGCCGACCTCGTCGGTGAGGCGCGCGGCGCGGGACGGCAGCAGGAGCTGGCCGCGCTCAGGGAGATCAAGGCCATCGTCGCCGAGAGCGACCGCAACAAGCGCTGCGTCGAGGCCACGCCCGGCGCCGTCGACTTCCTCGTCTCCGTCGTCAGGCACCACGCCACCAGCACCAGCTCCGCCTCTAAGCAGTCGGCCGAAGACTTGTTCGAGCTGGGCCTGCTGGATTCCCCGACGTCCACGAGCTCTCCCGAGGAGGACGCGCTGAGCGTCATCTACTCGCTCAAGCCCTCCAAGAAGAACCTGCTCCGGGTCCTCGAGAGGAACAACGGCGATTTCCTCGACACCCTGGTGCACGTGCTGCGGCGGCCGAGCTACCGGTCACGCACCTACGCCATCCTGCTGCTGAAGGCGATGGTGTCGGTGATGGAGCCGGCGCGGCTGATGACGGTGCGGACCGAGGTGGTCCAGGAGGTGGTGCGCGTCGTGTCCGACAGGGTGTCCGCCAAGGCGGTGAAGGCGGCGCTGCAGGTGCTCTGCCGGATGTGCCCGTGGGGCAGGAACCGCGTCAAGGCCGTGGAGGCCGGCGCGATGGCCGTGCTCGTGGAGATGCTCCTCGACGAGGGCAGCCGGCACGAGACCGAGCTTGCGGTGGTGGCCATCGACCACCTCTGCGGGTGCGCCGAGGGGCGGTCGGAGCTGGTTGCGCATCCGGCCGGGCTGGCCATCGTGTCCAAGAAGGCTATGAGGGTGTCGCTGGCCACCACCGAGAGCGCGGTGCGCGCTCTCCACGCCGTGGCCAGGCACTCCCCGACGCCGGCCGTGCTTCAGGAGATGCTCACCGTCGGGGTGGTGGCGAAGCTGCTGCTTGTCCTGCAGGTGGACTCCGGCGAGCGGACCAGGGCCAAGGCCAAGGAGCTGCTCAGGATGCACGCTAGGGTTTGGAAGGACTCGCCGTGCCTTCAAGCGCACATGAAGGCGTATTACCCTTCCTGATTTGATCACGCCGATCACTGCTAGGAGCTGAGGAGCACATTGCTCCCTTTTTTAACTTGTCGTTGTAATTATCTGCACAATGTGTCATCGCATGCACATTCACATTTTGATTGATTAATTGGGTTGCAATCTGAACATACAAATTCATGTTAATTTGTTTCTTCATTAGACTCGAATAAGACCAGTGTACATTTTCTAGAATAAATTGTGAAGGCTTTCCTACGCTCAGATCAAGTGCTTATTTCAAGTTGCCATATGTTAACTTCTCGAACGCGACTACATCAAGGCCGATCTAGTTTTAAGTTAACTTGAGGTTGCTCCGACCAGGTGCCGTTACATACCGATAAGGATTGAACCAGCCCCCCCCTCCCCCACACCCCACGAAACACGCCGTCCCCCTCCCCGAACCCCAGATCTACCTGACCCCTTCTTCTCCGGGCCTCCCAGCAAACGACTCCAATGGCTCTCATGGCTATCTCCGGGAGAACCAAACCGTGAGCTTTTGAGTTACATCCACTCATCCCTCTCTGCAAAAAAAATCCTCTCTGTAAGTACATATCCCCCACCTTCTACTCATCTTCCTCTCTCTTCCTCCTCTCTCTCTCTATCTTCTTCCTGTTCTCTCTCCCTTTGTACCGTAGTGAAACGAAGTAAAAACATCTGCTGTTTTCTCCCCTGTTTCTCCCTTAGCTTACTCTATGTACCCTCCTCTTCCTGTTACATCCGCTGTCTGCATCCTGTACATCATGGCATCTGCTATGGTTTTTCATCCACATCACAGCATCAGTGGTTTCAACAAACCTGATACATCTGGTTGTAAAAAAACATAAGAACAAAAACTCATATATACTATCCGGATGTACCAGGATGTTCCAGGAGATGGTTGTACCAGGATGTTCTCCCTAAACTAGATGTATCAGGGTTTGATGTACTTAGCATATCTTAGCATACTTAGTAACTGCAGAAACAAAAGAACATATAGAAAAGTGGGACACATGGTGCAATTTAAATTGTTCTTCCTGTAAAAACATAGATAACTTCCTGCATCCATGAGAAATTGCCTTCAAGTTCCACGGCATGTCCTTCCTCTCTTTCCATACATGTGTTTGTTTTGAAAGATAAGAAACATGTATGTTTGTTAGATGATAAAATGTATGGAAAATAAACTATGCAGAATCGCTAAAATGTTCCTGCCTTTTCCCTTTTATACTAACAGATTATTGAACTTCCAGAGAAAAAACAGAAAACAAAAATTCCAAGGGGCTTCGAGTATTAGTTTGGAGGCATTGATCTAAACGAGCCAACTAGAGAAAGTACTTCAGGCGGAGAAGGTACTTCTACTAGGCAATCAGTGGATGTAAATGCTGACAAAGAACCATCAGATGTAGTTGGGGCTGGACCTCCTAGTGGCCATAATAATAATCAAGGAACAAGTGGAGCAGTGGCTTCAGACACTGGGCCTCATGCACATTCAGGTGTGCGCACGGGTGTTACATTGTCGAGTGAGGACAGTGGTGGTGAGTGTGAGGTCCAGTCTACTCCAGAAGGGTTAACTCCGAAAACTCCACATGTTGGCATGGTGTTTGAATCACTTGAAGCATCATTTGCACATTACAACAGATATGCCAAGCATGTAGGCTTTTCTGTTAATATTGAGTCCTCTAAAAGATCAGCCAAAGATGTTCAGAGAGACAAGAGTGTTTTTGTTTGCAATAAGTCTGCTAAAAATCTAGAGTTAGAGACTGTTACTGTCAAGCAAATGAATCAGAAAATAACTATACTAACTGATTGCAAGGACAAAATGCGTGTGAAGAGGGCTGGTGCTGCCAGATGGATAGTGACCCAATTTGTTGAAGAGCACACTCATGAGGTTGTTGAGAAATTCCCATTGGAAAAATACCTGCGATCTCATGACAGAATCCCTAAAGAGGAGAGGAAATTCATTGACCTGCTGCATGAGGTCAACTTGAGTTCTGGTAGGATCATGGAAATAATGGGTGAAGTTTACGGTAGCAAGAAAAACATTCCTTACAACAGTAAAGCAGTGAGCAATTACATTGCTTCAGCTGATGACGCCAACAGAATCAAAGACATTCCTGATCTGTTCAAGTATATTGAAGAAGTTAAGAAAGTAGACACAAGATTTCTTGTTAGATTCAAACTTGATGCAGATGATAGAGTAGAAAATCTGTATTGGGTGGATGGTGTTACACGAGACGCATACAGGATCTACCATGGCTGCATCTCATTTGATACTATGTTCATGACTAACAGATATAACATGCCCCGTGCCCCCTTTATTGGCATCAACCGGTGCGGGCAATCGATACAGCTGGTATGTGGGTTTTTAAGGAATGAGAGGATTGAAAATTTTCTATGGTTGTTTGAAGCATTTTTGGAAGCTATGGATGGATTACACCCCCTGAATATCATTACTTACCAAGATGCATCAATAAGGTCAGTAATCCTGCTAGTTTTCATAGGCATAATCCACAAATTTTACAGGTGGCATATCATGCAGAAAGTTCAGGAGAAACTTGGTCCATTTGTCGCCCAGCGAGAAGATTTGAGGCTAGAATTCAATGTGGTTATTGATTACAGTTTGAGTGCTGAGGAGTTTGAGCAGAATTAGGTAGAGATGGTTCAGAGACATGGTGTTACACATAACACACATTTTTTGGACATCTGTGACCTACGAGAGTTCTTTGTACCAACATATTTCTGACAACGTTTTTTCCTTTCCTCCAAACAACTGCTAGGAGCGAGGGGTTCAATGCTGTGCTTAAGAAGTATGTAAACCCACATGACAGTCTTCTATGTTTCTTCAAACAATACATAAAGTTACAAGAAAAAATTGAGGTTGCTGAGGATGCACATGAGTTCTAGGGTGCAGATAAAACTGTTAGAGTCTGGTCAGACTACCCGATGGAGAAGTATATTTTAAGAACTTACGCCCTCCCCATCTACGAAAAATTCCAGCTGGAGCTCCGTAAGATTACATATTACAATGTTTGTGATTGTGGTCGGGGTGTGGACGAGGTTTTCCCAATACAAGGCTCTGTATTTGGTTATGGACGGAGAAGTTACATTGTTAATGTTGACTTCCCTAATGAGATATACAATTGCCAGTGCTGCAAAATAACTAGGGATGGGCTTCTATGCTGTCATGTGCTGAAAGTAATGTCCTACCTAGGCGCAGTGAAGAGGATTCCTGACCATTACATCCTTCCCAGGTGGTCCCTCCCACCCCCTTATCTAGTTCCAGAACAAGTTGAACTTCCTGAGAACCATGCTGGACAGAAATTATCTAGGAAAGACATGAGACTGTTGCGCTATGGGACCATGTGCAATGATTTTTCTAAGCTTGTTGTTGACTTGGCATCATCGGACAAAGCAAAGAAAATTGCTGATAAGCACATGAAAGCGATGGAGAAAGAAATGTAAAAATCTAGCAAGTTTTGAACCTGGGAGTAGTACACCAGAGAGCACGCCTATGTAACAAGATGTTAATTTCACTGCATCCCAAAAAGCAAGAGACCCACCGGTGACAATATCTAAGGGTAGGCCAAGTCAAAAAATAAAGAAGGGTGGTCTCGAACTACAAAAGCCTAGGCGAACTACATGTAGTGTATGCCGTGTAACTGACCATGATGCACAGAAATGTCCCGTTAGGCTAGAAAATCCGGAGAGATATCCACTGCTACCTTTATTTCAGTGATTACCCCTTTGTTCTAGAATTTTTAAATTTCAACAACTATGTATTCTCCAAGATATTCGTTTGTAGAGAGACATAAGGTTCAAAAGGGAAAACTTGAAAAAAAATTGGGGCTTATATTCTATTACATTTTGTTTACCATCCGTAGAGAAAAAAGCATGCGTGATGTAATTCAAAAAAAAATGTCAACTAAACTTTGTTTTATGCATAATATTTTGTGTACCTCATAAACTTCTCCCTAAAGAAAGAGATCCCATTCAGCTTTATTCCCTATATTTAATCACTTGTGCATGTAGAGCTTCATGATGTTTGGCATGTCTTTCTGAGTGAATGTTGATGGTTTTGTTCCATGCCTTTCTTCTAAATTTTTAAGCATGAAAAATCCGCAATCATACCTACATGGAAAAATGTGTGAAAACACCATAGGAAAAGGTAGGAGGAAAAATGTACCCACAAAAGAGAAATGCACTGAAACTAAGAAAAAATGCATTGAAACTAAGAAAAAATGCACCGGAACAATTTATTACCCATTGTTTTGAACTGGGTTACCAATTACATCAATTGGCTAATCACTGATCTGCACCTTTGATTTCCCATATTCTCTAGCCCAGATTTTTTTAATCGATGCAATTAGGTAGTGGCATGTATCCATCAGCAGTGCTTCTCCGTTCGAAGCTAGGGAGTCATATATCTCAAATCGTTGGGTCTTTATATTCAGAACGATAAGCCAATAGTGACCTGATGGTTCCTTTGGGGAGCCTGGGAATTTTTTCAACGTGGGGGAAGCAAACCTGTTTTGTATGCACATATTGAATACTAAGTCTTGTCAGAAATGTAATATGTCCAAAAAAACAGGGGAAAAGGCACACTGCGTGTAACAGTAAAAAAAAGACAGAGTATGCAAAGATGACGACTTACTTCTTCTTTATAGTCAAGCCTATTTTCTAAACTGTTCTCAAAGCATTGTGTAACATCTTTTAAGTTGAAGCGACACTCAATTAGGTATCTCTGGATATGAACATATTGAAAACACACAAAAAAGAGGAAAAAGTTAGACGCAAAAATAGAGAACATGATGTTTTTGTTTTTTAGCAGATGTGAAAACATTAGAGATGCGGCGCATGGGAGATATAGGAGATATACTTACAGATATGCATAGAGGCATGATGTACTTCTTTGGTTTTTTATTCTCATCCATGATTATGTTAATGGCAACCTCAACAACTACATTTATTAGCTTCTTCATAGGCGCCAGAGAATCTACTAGGTTCCCCAGATTAACAAAGAAATTGTCTATGTCGATGATAACTTTTTCATTGTTGCAATCCCTGGGAGAAGCAAACCAGCCATGCCTACACACCATTCTGTATACATCCTCCACTGGCTTGCTAATAGAATATGTCTTCTGTGTTTCAAGGTTGATGGAAGGCGATTTTGAAACCTTTTATCATGATCATGCGTGATTGTTGTAGCACTATCAGGTTGTGGATCTTCAGATGATTTGTTACATTCTACTCCTTGCACAACTCACGATTCTTCTTTCTCTATCTCTGTGCTATGTTCCTCCATGAGCACTCGTTCATTCTGGTCAAGGAAATCTGGAGGTGTATCGAGATCAAACGGAGGTGGATATAGAGCCAACCTCAAAGCATCTTTGAGTCTCCTATCCATCTCATCACTATTGAAGTTGAGCTTCCTATTCATCGTCTCATGTTGTGTCGATATAGGGGCATCACATGGCATTGGTTTTGCTCCCGAATCAATAAAACTGCCATCAGAATCCTTCGCTGTTTCAATTACATCTGCTCCTTTTGTTATTTCTCTATGCATAGTAGTATCATCCATGCTTACATGCTCGTTAAATGCCACCCCAAATGAATGTTTCCCTTCAACTGTGTTTGTTCTTGCTGGACCTTGCCCATCAGACATTACCTTGTTAGTGTTAGATGTTGATATACTAACTGTCTTCTTTGTACTATCACATAGTTATTGCCGAACTATAGACCGAGTTCTGTACCTACCAGGTGAGGGTGAGTCTACAACCTTCTTTAATCTCTTATCTTTCTTATTTGCAAATGAAACACCTTTCCTCTTATTCTGAATCGGTTTAGGTTCCATTTCTAATAACAGTTTTTGGCACTCAGGCCCTAATGCTACATCACTGATGCTTAGTAGTCCTTCCCCCACTAGTTATCTGGCTGGCAAAAACTGCATGACTTCATGCATATCAGCACCACCTGGCATTTCCTTATCCATATCAAAAGATTCATAGAGTTCAAGGCGAGGGATATTGAACTTTTGACCGCATGGGGATCTAACCACGAGATCAATAAGTTCTTTCCTCTTCGTGCTTTCAGAAATGCTCGACATGTTATCTCCATCTTCACTGTCAAGGCTCAGGCTACTTGTTTGAGTTTCATGGTCTTGTGTTTTCCCCAAATCTGCACTATATTCAACATTGTGTTGTCTGGATACAAACTTCCTACCCTCAATTGTCGGTGTAACTACATTTTCTTTGGTATCCATCACCGAAGGTGCATGCTCCTTCCTTTCCTCTCGTTGTTTTGCCAAGAATTCAATGACACGAGATTCGCATATATCGATCGGCTTTGTTCAAGTGTGTGAACATCTTGGTAGCAACATCAACCCCAGAGCTACTTCTTGAATTGGAGAGTGGCTATTCTTTTGTGCTTGTGTTGTTGCTTTGGGTTTCATCATCGTTGCCATTTTCTCCTGCTTCACAATATCGTCCTTGTCTATTATACTTGCATCCCATGTGACTACCTTTTCTTGCGGAGTTATTCCTTGTGATGGTAGAGCCAAAACCGTTGACATATCTATTGCGGTTTGCTTTGGCACTATTTTGTGCCAATGGTACATCTTCTGAAACAAGTGCTCCATTTTGTTACGCCAGCGTGTTCTCAAGATCAACTCCTTTGTCTTACGCATTCATGCTTTTTTGCTCTGATCTACCACTCTACCTTCACATGAATAATATTCACCGGAAGAAAATGGTATGTCCTTTTACCAATTGCAATGGCTGCCACCCGGCTCTTTAGCCTTGACTCTTTACATCACTTCACTTCCTCTTCCTTGCACTTTGGAGAGCTGATAAGTGTGTGTTCACGATTTTGTTTCATTGTGTGGAACCTTTGAGAGATTCCTCACTAACATCTGTAGAAGCTTCAAATTCGTGGCAGCGTACTCGATTGCTTCCTTGTAGCTGGCCATCCCCGATATATTTAAAAAATGTTATATTCAAAATTATAAAACAATAGTTGATAATGAAAAACAAGGAGAATACTGTGTCTTCAACTTACATCTTTGTTAGTTCGGTTCTGCATGTTTTTGATAAACTTTTCAATCTTCCCAGTGCGAAAATAGTATACTTTGCTCCCTTGCTCTCTTGGCTTACGCTTTAGATTGAAAATCATTGCTCCTTTCCTCATTTGTAGATTGTTCCTTGGACATGATCTGTTCATGAATAACGCCTTGCTCATCTCCTTGGCCCTTACACTTTCAATATCAGCTTCAACATTTGTCGTTCCCCATTCATAGAGCATGGGTCGGACATGGTTAGTTAACGATCGTCCCCGATAGATCCTTCCCTATGTAACCCTTGCTCAACAAATTCAGCTTTAAGCTGTATTAAAAAACATGAAACAATACCACCACACTTTAAAAATCATAAGTAAAGAATGACTTGTGAAGGAGAGAAACCAAACGCAAAAGAAACAGAAAAGACACTAGTGGAATGTATCGATTACGCCAAATGACCAGTTGCTCCGGTATCTTGTTTATTAATAGCTTCCTTGATCATGGCATTTGTCCATACGGAAACTCATGTTCCGTCATCACCAATATCCATCCCTTGTAGCTGCAATGAATCAACATATTTCACCTACATGAGAAAAAGGAAAACAAAACTGATATTACCACGAAAAAAGCTCTTGGTACAAAAAAGATAAAAAAGAAAGTTACCATGAGGTATAGCATGCAGGGCATGACTTGTTCCTTTTCTCCATTGTTGTTTAATGATTTGCGATAATGGTGATCACAAATTTACAAATGTTTAGATTCTTTGCTTCCTTTATGTTCACAAGAGATGGATACACCCTTGGTGACACGAATCCTCGTTGTTGGTGCGGATGAGCATATTGCATATGTGATGTAGAGTTTTGGAAACTTGTTGTTTGATGTCCGCATGGCTGCTATTTTGTCACAAAGCGGTCATCGTGGGCTGCCCCATTCGAAACCTTTAATTGCTCCCTCATAAAAGCTGGTGCATTTTTCTCACGTCGAAATGTAACTTCCAAATGACCCATTGGCACTCCAAGAACCTCATGGATGACCCATACATTAACGGATTGATCCCTTGAGGAAAACCAAGTCTGTAAGTTTCGGTCGGGTGAAACTTTCCATCAAATCTTGACATAACTCAGGATAGAGCTTGAGCATTTGATTTCCAACAAGACTCCGTACTTTGCCCGTCTTATCATCGTGTACAGTGATCTTGATTAGCTTTGGATATAACTTCACAAGCTTCATAGGTGGCCTTTGAAACAGTTTATTTGCCTTAGAATTCTGGAAGCAAACAAAAAGGTTTCATCAATCCAATTTTATGGTTGCGAACAAAAATGTTGCTCGAGAAAAAAATTGAAGAAGATAAAATCACATGAAAACTGACCTCATTGTTCTGGTTGTCAACATGTTCCTCTCCTTGTTTAGTGACATCCATTCCCGAACTTCTTGTCCTTCTCTTTCCTCCAAATCATCGTCCATAGACAATGTTCGAGGCTTCAAAGTGAGCATGTCCCGTGTCAAGCTTTGGATGCTTCAACCCTGCTCTATTATTCTTGCTGTTGCTTGATCTTGTCATTTAGAACTAAAAAAATAAAAATAATGTATCAACAATATTATTAGGCTACTGTGTTACAATTTGCTACTGCTACATTTATTCTATATAAAAACTAAATATCTGTAACAACCAATCCTTAGCCAGGTCTAGTTTATGATTTGTGTTTCACAAAAAACCTATGAGTGTTCTACAACAAATGAAAAAGCAAGGATGTACTATTAAACATGTTGATTCTTGCAAAAGTTTCAGATGTAAAAACTAGCTTGAACTCAACAAAAATATTCCTACCAGTTCCACATGAACAAAAAACCTTTGAAGTGTGTTACATTTCAGAAAACAACACTCAATTTTTTTGCAAATCCTAGTTGTTTCAGATCTCTTGCTAGATAGAAGGAAAAATATAGAGTAAACACATAACATCATACGCATTATAAATGTAACAAGTAAATGGCTAGAAAACTATCTAGATGTGCGATCTGAATAAGATATAGCGAGCGGAAAAAGATGTAACAGAAAAAACAGCGAAGTTGTGGCGCATACGATGTGGGCTGCGATGCGGGGATGGAGGACGTGGGCTTCTAAGTTGTAGCTGGTGATGTGGACGCGCGATGTGGACGGCGATGCGAGGATGTAGCCGGCTATGGTCACGGAGGATGGCCGGTGACAGGGAAGCTATTCCCTCTCCTAGAATCCGCCGACGAATCCCCCCTCCACCAATCCACCACATGCACCCCCTCAACGCAGAGTGCTCTCAGGTGCGAAAAGGGTCGAGCTGGCGACGCTCTACTATGTGGAGACGCGAGGATGTCGACGGAGATGCGCGGATTTCACCGGAGATGCGTGACGGCTGAAGATTCCTGAGCGGCGATTTCACCGGAGATACCAGGATGTCGGAGATGCGCGGTTGTCGGGATGTCGAGAAGCTCAACCGTGGGCGATGAAGCGGCGAGCTGGTGGCGCGGCAAGAGGCGAAATCGCTGATAGCTCCGCCACCTTACGCTCCCGAAAGGGATTTGAAGAGGAGGGAAATGTATGAGCCGACCAGGTTGCGGCACGGCTCCCCAAATTGAAAACAGAAAAAGTAATGAAAAGTCATCCAAAACGCACGACCCTCGATCTCCCATCGGTCGATCGGCCCGACCTCGTTGTAGCATAGGACGAGGTCGGCGTGTGTAAAGAAATGCGTAACTTCTCCTACCGATCTGTAATATATCATTAATCAGTTGTTATTGGATTTTAGTTCTAGTGAAGATGGTTGCCCGACATACATACACTCTGAGGAATGAATCGAGGCGCCGACCCGGCTCCCGTTGGCACTGTTGTCTTGGCCGTCTGCGTAGCCCCTGGCGTAGCCTCGGCCGTCGGAGTAGAGGACCCCCTCGGCATAACGCATGGCGGGCCCCGATGTCGGCGACGGTTGTTTGGTAACGGCCCAGCCACGAAGCTTCGACGGCGGGCCATTGGCACAAGTCCAGCCAGAGCAGCATGAGCCCGCCACGTCGCCCTGCTATGCCGAGAGACAGGCCATTGGCATAGCCTAATAATTTATTTTAAAAAATCATTCTTTTAACTTTGAATTATTTGACTCGTTAATCTCTCGTGTTGAACATTTTTAACACTAATTAAATTTAATCATTGATTAAATTACAGTCTTAGTCAAACTTCCTAGTAGGTCACCCATCCTCACTACTCCACCCAGCACGCTTAACTTCTTCGTTCCTTCACAATCTGTTGCATAAAGCAATTTATACATTGTTGTCAATACTATGATATCAATCCTATTAACTTTTATATCATCATGTCACATGTTTGTATTTTTTGAAATTACAAACAATTATTTAAATAAACAACAATGAATAAGTAAAAATAGTATTGAATTCAAATAAAAATATAATGATTTTATTTTTTTGTATTTTTCTATTTAATATGTAATAATTAATATTTTTAAATCTGTAAATCGGAATTCAACAAATAATATGTCTAAATTGATCAGAAAAATGAGAGGAATCCAAATATGATATCAGTATCAACTTATCACAAACTATTTCATGATTCTTACCATAATTTCATTTGCCCGTTTAAAACAACATGCATAAAGATTCTTAGATCAGGGCTAAGACTCACTAAATTTGAAGTGGATCTCCGATAAAATAACATATTGTGATCTTTGTAAAAAATCATGAGCATCATATCATGTACCTGTAGTTTATATCTGACCCACTTCTTGCGATTCACAGAATTTGTCTTTTTATCGTGGATAAGCGGAAGGTTTGAGATCCCCAGTTAGGACATTGTCCATGTAAGGTGGTCTAGTATTTTTGAAAAATGTGGTGGTAGCATAATTTGGTGGTTGCTTCACAAAACCGCCCGTTTTTTGCACTCGGAAAATGAAAAATGGCTTTTTGGTATGACGAAAAGGAAAATTTTCTCCTGAAACATTGTTCGTCATCCCATGATGCATATGTATGCACAATTATGAACATATTATCAAAAATATGCATTTATTATAGCCATAATATTGGTCATTTGACCCGAAAGTCAGGAAACCTCGAACAAGATAGGTCATTTTGTGAAGGTTTTTGTAAGACATAATCAATATACCAAGTTTGATATTTTTCCTTCTAACTATGTCACATAATATGACACCACATGAAGGTTTTGCATTGTTATGATCATTTTTAATTTATTATGCCCGTTTTAAACTATCGTCAAACTTTGTCGAATGACGGGCATGAAGATTCTTAGCTCGGGGCTGAGACTCGCTAAACTTGAAGTGGATCTCTGATGAAACAAAATATTGTGAATCTAAAAATGATTTTTGTAAAAAATCATGAGCATCGTATCATGTACCTGTAGTTCATATTTGACCCACTTCCTACCGATTCGGTAGGAATTCGTCTTTTTCACCAGGGATACACGGAAAGGTTTGAGATCCCCATGTTAGGACATTGTCCATGTAATATGGTCTAGTATTTTTGAAAAATGTGGTGGTAGCATTTTAAATTAGCCATTTGGTGGTTGCTTCACAAAACCGCCTGTTTTTTGCACTCGGAAAATGGCTTTTTGGTACGACTAAAAGGAAAACTTCCTCCTAAAACATTGTTCGTTATTTCACGATGCACATGTATGCACAATATGGACACATTATTATAAACTATACCTTTACTCTAGACATAACATTGGTCATTTGACCCGAAAGCCAGGAAACCTCGAACAAGATAGGTCATTTTGTGAAGGTTTTTTTGAGACATAATCAATATACCAAGTTTGATATTTTTACTTCTAACTATATCACATAATATGAGACCATACAAAGTTTTTGCATTGTTTGTATCATTTTTGAATTTCTTATGCCCGTTTTAAAATATGTCAAACTTTGTCGAACGGCGGGCATGAAGATTCTTAGCTCGGGACCGAGACTCGCTAAACTTGAAGTGGATCTCTGATGAAAAAACATATTGTGAACCTAAAAATGATTTTTATAAAAAAATCATTAGTATCAAATCATGTACCTGTAGTTCATATATGTGAAGGGTTCGCAGCATAGAAAACAAAAATTTTCCTACGGTGTGAACTAAATACCAAGATCTATTTATACTAGATACAAACAACGGGCGGATGTACATCCGTAGAGAACATACCCTTGAAGACCGACAAAGTTTAACGAGTCCAAACTCGTGGTTGATGTAGACGATCTCTTGCCGATCTCAAGATCGAGAGGAAGTCCTAGCGCCGCAAATCAGCGGGCGCATCCGTTCTCGCACACGTTCGAGGCACCGAGCAACCTCCGCCTCCTCGCTCCAGCGATGCGCGGAAGCACAACTCTTTCTTGCCGAAAAGCCACGGGAACATGTATCTCGCTAGTCCGAGACCATGGGGATAAATTCTAGAGGGAGAGATCCTTCACGAGGAGGTGTGAGTGAGAAGTGAGAGGAGGGCTCCTTTTATAGGAGGAGGGAACCCCAAGGGGTGGCGGCGCATGGGGCTGCCCCCTTGCCCTCCCCTCATCATGTGGGTGGACACTCCACTCACAAAAAGACCCTTCAAAAGTCCACTCAAAATCCCACTCAAAAATCCATTAAATTTCCACCAAATTTAATGCAAACTCTCATTAAATAAAACTCTTTTATTTTATTCAGAATTTTGTCAATTACTTTAATGACAAACATTCACAAATAACCCTTGCTAGAATTCTATTTCACATGCATAACCACTTTATGCAATTTCACCGAAAACCTGTTTCGTATCTAGTGAAATAAATTCCTGCGCTTGTTTATTCTTCGGCATGAAACTTTTGCTCCAATTGGATGTCGGTGTCTCTTAAGTGTGTCACCCTACGGTTCGTGAATAATGCGGACATGATCGAGACCCTCTCGGATCAATAATCGAGCGGGATCTGGAGACCCATATCGACTCCACACATTCAACGATGACTTTCTTGTGATCGTCGGAACCTTTTACGCTAGTATCTTAACCCCTTTGTCTCACGATATATTACATGTCCGAGATTCGATCATCGGTATCTCCATACCTAGTTTGATCTCGTTCGACATGCACTCTTTTCTCGTTCGTGATATAACATTCTAGTGATCAAATCACTTGCTTGCAAGCTAATCAATGTGATATCACCGAGAGGGCCCAGTATATCTATCCGTCATCGGGATGAACAAATTCCACTCTTGATCCATGAGCCTCAACATAACACTTTATTAGTTACGAACCCATCTTTATAATCACCACATTACGGTGTGACGTTTGATGTTATCAAGAAACTCTTAGGTGTTAGTGATTGACATGATCTCATGGTCTAAGGATTAGGATCACTTCGTAAGTTGTTATAGCAATATAAACTCAATGACTTTGATCGTAATGCTATACTTGGATGAATGTTCATCACATCATTACACTAATGTTGTGATCCCGTTATTAACAACATCCAATGTCCATGATCGAAACCTTGATCATCTTGTTAATCAACGAGCTAGTTTATGAGAGAGGCTTAACTAGGAACTTTCTGTTTGTTTATTAAACACACATGTATTAACGTTTCCGTATTAATACAATTATAGCATGCAAAATAAACATCTATCATATACTTGGAATACACATAATAAACAATTTATTATTGCCTCTCGGGGCATATTCCCTTGATCTCCCACTTGCACTAGAGACAATAATCTAGTTACATAGTGATATATCTAACACCCATTGAGTTCGGTGTTGATCATGTTTTGCTCTAGGAGAGTTTTAGTCAACGGATCTGCTACATTGAGATCCGTATGTACTTCTAAATCTTTATATCTCCATCCTTGACATGCTCATGGATGGAGTGAAACGGCGCTTAATATGCTTGGAATGCTTGTGAGACCTTGGCTCTTTGGCATTGGCAATGGCACCATTGTTGTCACAATAGATCACCATTGGGTCCAACGCTTGCCACAACTCCTAGTTCGGATATGAACTCCTTCATCCAAAGCGCTTCTGGAGCCGCTCAAGCAAAGGCAACATATTCGGCCTCGTTGTTGATCCGCTACCACAGGTTGTTTGGAGCTCCTCCAACTAACCGCTCCGCCATTCATGAGAAATACGTATCCGGATTGAGACTTAGAGTCATCCGGATCGGTGTCAAGCTAGCGTCGACATAACACTTAGCGACGAGCTCTTCTTCACCTCCGTATACAAGAAACATATCCTTAGTTCTTCTCAAGTACTTAAGGATATTCTTGACCGCTATCCATGTTCGAACACGGATCCGATTGGTACCTACTAGTCAAACTAATAGCGTGTGCCACATCCGGTCTTGTACATAGCATGGCGTACATTATAGAGCCTATGGCTGAAGCATAGGGGACTTTGTCCATTATCTCTCTTTCTTCCACTGAAGCCGGACTTTGAGTCTTACTCAATGTCTTGCCTTGCAACATAGGTAAGAAAACCTTCTTACCGTCCATTTTAAACTTCTTTAAAATCTTATCAAGGTATGTACTTTGCGATAGCCCTATTAGGCGCCTAGATCTATCTCTATAGATCTTTATGCCTAATATGTGACGCTTCACCTAGGTCCTTCATTGAAAATTTGTTTAGATAACTTTTAACACTGTTTAAAAGTTCTATATCATTCCGATCAATAATATGTCATCCACATATAGTATCGAAATGCCACATTGCTCCCACTCACTTTCTTGTAAATACAAGCTTCTCCATAAGTTTGGACAAATCCAAACTCTTTGATCACCTCATCAAAGCGGAGATTCCAACCGTGATGCTTGCTTCAATCCATAGATGGATCGCTGAAGCTTGCACACCTTGTTAGCATCCTTAGGATCGACAAAACCCTTTGGTTGTATCATATACAACTCTTCTTCAATATTACCATTGAGAAAGCGGTTTTGACATCCATCGCCATATTTCATAATCGAAATATGCAGCAATTGCTAATAAAATCCGAATGGACTTAAACATCGCTACGGGAGAGAAAGTCTCATCGTAGTCAACTCCTTGAATTTGTCGAAACCCCTTTGCGACAAGTCGAGCTTTATAGATGGTCACATTACCATCAGCATCAGTTTTCCTTTTGAAAATCCATTTGTTCTCCACGGCCTTTCGGTCGTGAGGTAATTCCACCAAGTTCCAAACTTGATTTTCATACATGGATTCCATCTCGGATTTCATGGCTTCTAACCATTTGTTGGCATCGGGCTCATCATCGCTTCTTCATATGTCGCAGGTCATTATTTTCATCAACCATGAAATTTATGACAGGATTTCCGTGACATTTCGGGGCTGCTGCAGCGTCTGTTTGACCTGCGAGGTTCGGTACTCTCTTTTGAGTTTCATGATCATTATCATTAGTTCCTTCTTCAATGTGGAGCCAACTCGGAACGACTTCCCTGCGCTACTCGCCATACTTTGAAGAGAAGGTTCCATAACCTCTTCGAGTTCTACCTTCCGACTACTCACACCTTTCGCGAAACTCTTTCTCTAGAAAGGATCCATTCTTAACAACAAAACCTTGCCCTCGGATTCGTGATAGAAGGAATACCCAATAGTTTCTTTAGGGTATCCTATGAAGACGCATTTTTCCGCTTTGGGTTCGAGTTTATCCGGTTGAAGTTTCTTCACATAAACATCGCAACCCCAAACTTTAAAATGACAGCTTAGGTTTGTTTCCAAACCACAATTCATACGGTGTCGTTTCAGCAGTTTAGATGGTGCCGATTTAAAGTGAATGCAGGTTTCTAGTGCATAACCCCAAAATGACAACGGCAAGTCCGTCGAGACATCATAGATCGAACCATATCTAATAAAGTACGATTCTGACGTTCCGACACACCATTTCGCTGTGGTGTTCGGCAGTGTGAGTTGTGAAACAATTCCACACTCTTTCATGTGAGTGCTAAACTCGTAACTTAGATACTCACCTCCACGGTCGCATAGTAGAAATTTGATCTTTCTATTACGATGATTTTCCACTTCATTCGAAATTCCTTGAACTTTTCAAAGGTTTCAGACTTGTGTTTCATCAAGTAGATATAACCGTATCTACTCAAATCATCCGTGAAAGTAACAAAATAACGATATCCACCTCAAGGCAAACACACTCATTGGACCACATACATCGAATGTATGATTTCCAATAAATCATCATTGCCGTTCATTGAACCGAAAACGGCGTTCTAGTCATCTTGCCCATAAGGCATGGCTCACATGTATCAAATGATTCATAATCAAGTGATTCTAAAAGTCCATCGAATGGAGCTTCTTCATCGTTTAATGCCAATATGACCTGACGGCGATTACCACATATATGCGGATATATCATCACTAAGTTTAATCCTTTTAGCATCAATATTATGAATATGTGTAACATTATCATCGAGATCCAACGAAATAAACCATTCAACATTGGTGCATGACCATAAAAGATTTCATTCATATAAATGGAACAACCATTGTTCTCGATTTGAATGAAAACCACTTTGCATCAAACATGATCCAGATACAATGTTCATGCTCGGTCAGGCACCAAATAACATTATTTAAGTTTATAACTAATCCCGACGGTAAGTGGAGAGGTAGCGTTCGACGGCGATCACATCAACGTTTGATCCATTGCCGACACGCATCTTGACCTCACCCTTGCTAGCGGTCGCTTTATTCATGACCCACGATTGAGTTACAAATATTAGCAAGCGGTATCAAATACCCGGTGCTCTGCGAGCACTAGTCAAGTACACATCAATAACATGTATATCATATATACCTTTGTTTGCCTTGCGGCCTTCTTATGCGCGGATACTTGGGCGATTCGCTTCGATGTGATCCCTTACAATAGTAGCACTTTATCAGACTTAGGTCCAACTCGGGGTTTCTTTTCAGGCGCGGCAACAGGCTTGCCGCCTTACTTCCCTTCCGTTTTCCCTTCTTGTCTTTCTTGAAACCAGTGTTCCTATTGATCATCAACACTTGATGTTCCTTTTTGATCTCCACTGCAGGTTTTAAGCATTGTGAAGCTCGGGAGAGACTTCTTCATGCCTTGCATATTATAGTTCATCACGAAGCTCTTATAGCTAGGTGGCGAGGCAGAACACGATGGATGCCTAAGTCAATGGGAATCGTTATTCCCAAGGACACAAGCTTATCGGCGTAACCGACATCTTGAGTACATGCTCACTAAGATGTTCTCTTCCATCATGCAGCTAAAGAACTTTTACGAGCATTGTAGCTCTCTGACATGTGTGTCGAAAATCATTTTCAACTCACCCATTGTATCAAAAGCATTGCCGTTTTAAACGCTTTGAAGTTCGGCTCTAGCCCATACAATATGCCGCAATGAACTAAGTTGTGGTCCTCACGAGTAAGATAGACATTCTTCTCCTCGTCGGGGCATCGTCAAGGTGGGGGCCTAACGGCGCTTCTAGCACATATTGCTTTTGTGCGCAGAGAGGAGAATCCTCAAATTCATGGCCCATTCAAGAAAGTTGCTACCGTTAGTTGCTAGTTTCTCTTTCTCCATGAACGCATTGAAATTAAAAGCGGTGGTGCCATCTACAACAGAATTTGTAAAGTTTAGACTAAGTGTATGATAGATTGAGTTCAACTAATCTATATTACGAATGAACTCCCACTCAAAGCGACATCCCTCGTGTCCTTTTGGTGATTACATGAACCAAATCCACTACACCAAGTCCGATCATCACGTGAGTCGGTATAGCTTCAAAGGCGAGCATCAAATGGGCATCATATCAACTATATGACTCATGCTTAACCTTTCGGTCTGTGTAGAGGCCGTATGCGTACATGCTAGGCTCGCCAAGTTAGAACCTTAGTATTTTGCGTGTGTAACTGTTTTACACCAGTATGGTCGAGGATCCAAGTACACCCGATCATCACGTGATGTCTTGGAGCGACGAAAACATAATCGGTGCATACTAAAGGAGAACACATTCTTATCTTGATATTTAAAATGAGGGATCATCTTATTATGCTTAACAAAGCGCTAAACAAGCAATATAAGATGCAATCAAACATCATATGTTTAATAGTGAAATTATATGGTTCCGCAGATGATCTCTATCATGTGCATCGTGGTATGATCACTATCATACCTATATGTAAATCCACAATCTATGGGTTTTACGCTATGTGTGTGTAAGAGTATCATCTCATACTTCTACTTACAACACTACCATATCATAACACTAGCCCGACAACAATCTAAACTAGGCCTCTAATTTATCCATTGCAAGTTTTACGTGGTGAGGGCTTTCGAGATAGAACCGTTCTTACCTCGAACATGAACCTAACGAGGATAATCAAATTGTTGACAACTCGCTTGCAAAATAGATATTGACTATAGTAGGAGAGCAGACACCGCTAGCCACTTATGCAAACTAGTTGCATGTCAAGCGTGGAACAGGTCTCATGTGCGAGGACATGTAAAGTTTGTCGGGCGCTTCATCCCACTATGCCACCAATATCCAAAATCACAAGAAAGGAGCAACAACATGATCATCATCGCCCACATACTCATATGTGTACTAGTGTAAAGTATCTACGCAGATCCGGCTCGATACCCTTTGAAGGGTTCGCAGCATAGAAAACAAAAATTTTCCTACGGTGTGAACTAAATACCAAGATCTATTTATACTAGATACAAACAACGGGCGGATGTACATCCGTAGAGAACATACCCTTGAAGACCGACAAAGTTTAACGAGTCCAAACTCGTGGTTGATGTAGACGATCTCTTGCCGATCTCAAGATCGAGAGGAAGTCCTAGCGCCGCAAATCAGCGCGCATCTTCCTCGCACACGTTCGAGGCACCGAGCAACCTCCGCCTCCTCGCTCCAGCGATGCAGCGGAAGCACAACTCTTTCTTGCCGAAAAGCCACCGGGAACATGTATCTCGCTAGTCCGAGACCATGGGGGATAAATTCTAGAGGGGGAGAGAGATCCTTCACGAGGAGGTGTGAGTGAGAAGTGAGAGGAGGGGCTCCTTTTATAGGAGGAGGGGGGGGAACCCCAAGGGGGTGGCCGGCGCATGGGGGCTGCCCCCTTGCCCTCCCCTCATCATGTGGGTGGACACTCCACTCACAAAATGACCCTTCAAAAGTCCACTCAAAATCCCACTCAAAAAATCCCATTAAATTTCCACCAAATTTAATGCAAACTCTCATTAAATAAAACTCTTTTATTTTATTCAGAATTTTGTCAATTACTTTAATGACAAACATTCACAAATAACCCCTTGCTAGAATTCTATTTCACATGCATAACCACTTTATGCAATTTCACCCGAAAACCTGTTTCGGTATCTAGTGAAATAAATTCCTGCGCTTGTTTATTCTTTCGGCATGAAACTTTTGCTCCAATTGGATGTCGGTGTCTCTTAAGTGTGTCACCCTACGGTTCGTGAATAATGCGGACATGATCGAGACCTCTCTCAGATCAATAATCAGAAGCGGGATCTGGAGACCCATCGACTCCACACATTCAACGATGACTTTCTTGTGATCGTCGGAACCTTTACGCTAGTATCTTAACCCCTTTGTCTCACGATATATTACATGTCCGAGATTCGATCATCGGTATCTCCATACCTAGTTTGATCTCGTTCGACATGCACTCTTTCTCGTTCCTGATATAACATTCTAGTGATCAAATCACTTGCTTGCAAGCTAATCAATGTGATATCACCGAGAGGGCTGAGTATATCTATCCGTCATCGGGATGAACAAATTCCACTCTTGATCCATGAGCCTCAACATAACACTTTATTAGTTCTGAACCCATCTTTATAATCACCTATTACGGTGTGACGTTTGATGTTATCAAGAAACTCTTAGGTGTTAGTGATTGACATGATCTCATGGTCTAAGGATTAGGATCACTTCGTAAGTTGTTATAGCAATATAAACTCAATGACTTTGATCGTAATGCTATACTTCGGATGAATGTTCATCACATCATTACACTAATGTTGTGATCCCGTTATTAACAACATCCAATGTCCATGATCAGGAAACCTTGATCATCTTGTTAATCAACGAGCTAGTTTATGAGAGAGGCTTAACTAGGAACTTTCTGTTTGTTTATTAAACACACATGTATTAACGTTTCCGTATTAATACAATTATAGCATGCAAAATAAACATCTATCATATACTTGGAATACACATAATAAACAATTTATTATTGCCTCTCAGGGCATATTCCCTTCAATATGACCCACTTCCTACCGGTTCGGCAGAAATTTGTCTTTTTCACCAGGGATAGACAAAAGGTTTGAGATCCCCTGTTAGGATATTGTACGGGTAAGGTGGTCTAGTATTTTTGAAAAATGTGGTGGTAGCATTTTGAATTATCCATTTGGTGGTTGCTTCATAAAACTGCCCGTTTTTTGCACTCGGAAAATGGAAAATAGCCTTTTGGTGCGACGAAAAGGAAACCTTCCTCCTGAAACATTGTTCGCCATCCCATGATGCACATGTATGCATAATATGGACGCATAATCAAATACTATGCCTTTATTCTAGCCATAACATTGGTCATTTGACCCGAAAGCCAGGAAACCTCGAACGAGATAGGTCATTTTGTGAAGTTTTTTTAGACATAATCAATATACCAAGTTTGATATTTTTTACTTCTAACTATGTCACATGTCGTGGGAATGGCCATGGCAGATGCTGCAATCGGCAGCGAGTAGTAGAACGAAGGGCAAGGGTGGCCAGCCATCTGCGGTGCGAGATGAGGGCGGAGACACAAGGTTTACCTGTTCGGCCCTGAGGGTAAAGACCTACTCCTGATAGATTGTATTATGGAGAGACTACAAGGGCGAGCTCGACGATTAGGCGGCGAGTCGCTAGGGTGTATAATGGAACGTGTCCTCTATGCGTACCCTAGGGAGGTTTATATAGGCTCACCTCGCTAGGGTTTACAGATCTACAACCGAATTAGTTAAGGATTCAGAGGGTTCTTGACCTAATCTGACTGGGCCTAGCTACGCTTCTGGGCCTCCAGCTTCCAGTCGCATGGGTTCTTACCAAGTCTCGATCCATTCGCCGTCCTGCAGGCCCACTTGCTGGCATCTTGGGCCAGTAGGAAACGTCCTGCTGGGTATACCCCGGTCGGCATATCCCCATTAGTAGTCCCCGAGGCCATTGTTGATTCTTCGCAGGTGTTTGTTGGCAGTCGGAGTATGCGGGTCCAATTTCGAATGCCCAGTCGAATCGGCGGTGGACTCCCTGAATAAAAGAAAGAGCTAGTCATTTTAGTCGCAATAACGGTGACAAGTCAAATCGCAGCTTGGTGAATGGGTCGGCGAGTAGTCGAGTCACTGTTATAGTGATCATGTTGGCGAATCATTAAGTCACTGAAAACAGCGAGTCGAGTGAATGAAGTTGGACCGTCAATGCTAGTCAAAGTAGCCGTTGGGTAATCCAACGGTAATATCGGCGTAATTACCGCGCGGTAACGGATCTGGGAAGATGGCGGGTAGCAACCACTATATAAGGAGAGTGACGGGCGAGGGGAGAACATTCCCACACTTCCTCCGATCTCGCGCATTCCTAATCCTCCATTCCGTGCAGCGACCAGAGCGACCCAGAGCATCCCATAGCCCATATCCCTCAATTGATGGCACCTCCGGCAGAACCATGGGGCAGATCCAAGTGCACAAAGGTGCTGTTGATGTCGTTCGAGGAGGCTGGGATCCTCCGCGCCGGTTGATGGCGCATCCCCGCGGCTGGAGAGGTGACTCCAGATCCACACGAGGGGGAATTCATCTGCTTCACTAGCCATCTAGAGCGGGGGCTCGGATTCCCCACTTCCCTCTTCTTCCGTCGCTTCTGCACCTATTACGACATCCAACTGTCGGACCTAGGGCAGCACAGCATCGAGCAACTCGCCATCTTCGTGGCATTTTGCGAGTGCTACCTGGGTTGTCGACCATATTTCCCCCTGTGGCAAGATCTGTTCCATGGGAGGATCAGTCGTGAAGAGGCAGGCATGCCGATGCTGGCCGCGGGCAGCTTAACCTTTCAGCTGAAGTCGAAGGCATCCTCTTTCGACCTGATGCTGCCGAAGAAAGCGGTCAACAAATGGAAGAATAATTGGTTCTACGTGACCGAGTCGCCACCGGCCGACGAGGTGGCGCTTTTGATGTATTCTGGCAACCAGCCCGAGCCGCGTCGGCTTTAGGTCACCAAGCTCCCATTAGACTAGCGGATGGTCGTCGATGAGATGTTGCAGACGATCCGCAACCTGAAGAACTCAAGACCATCAATTTGTACAATTACTGGTTTGGGCGGCGACTGGTGCCTCTGGGCAGTCGCTCCCACTATATGTACGAGTATATGGGCAAGGACGACCTGACGAAGTCCTATCACGCCGAGTGGAAGCTCCAGGACTACACCTTGGCCTTGAAGAAGATCGAGGAGTATCTTGACGCGAAGGACGGTGTCGCCCCTTACACCGCGAAACGCCCAGCCCCAATGGTGAGTCCCTTATTTATTGTGTTCTCGCAGTCGCAGTTTTGCATTCACGGTCGTGCTAATTTTATTTTGTTGTTGCAGTTGTTCCAAGTGGTGGAAGGTTGGCTTCCACCCGCAGACGATGAGAACTCGAACTCATCCTCCGAAGATGAAAGCGAGTCTTTGCCCGACAAGGGCGATGCCAGGCGTGACGGGGGCGAGGGTGATGACGATGATGACGATGGTGACGATGAGGCCGTGGAAGTCACCGCGCCCACGGTCCACAAGAACCACGGGCAGCTGACATGGATATGCCCTACGGGTACCCGATGTTAGTATACCTGGTCCAGCCCGACGGAAGGCCCACTCGACGACCTGCCAGGGTCCATAAAGCCTATGACGTTTCGGCTGCTATGAAGCCCATATGGACATGGACTCCCAAGCGCACAAGACAAGGAAAGCTCAAGACTAGAGTTTGAATACAACTTGTAACCTACTCGTATCGGTACCTGAGACCTAGCCTCCCCATATATAAAGGCTAGGAGGGTCCAACGAGGTGGGCACGACGCACAGACAGATCTAGATCTAGAACTCAAGCAGCCTCGACTCATACTTTCACACGCATCCACGCGGATCGAATATCGCACCTGTAACCTTCGTTCGCCGTAATCAAAGAGCGCGAAGGAGTAGGGTTTTCCCTCTGGGGGCCTGAACCTGGGTAAATCTTGTGTCCCCTGGTTGCTTGTCTGTTAACCGTGCCACGATCTCCAGCATCCCCATCTTCTCCAAAACCCAAGTCCATAACAATGGGCATTGACGAGATTAAACCTCGTCAATTGGCGCCGTCTGTGGGAATCCGTCGACTCCGGTCATCCTTCACGTTCGGCTCGACGACTTGGGGATCCTCCGCCGACGACCAGCCGCTTTTCCGGCTGCGGTGACCGTGTGGTCTTCGACTGGGCTCTCCGACATCAGTAACTACGCGGCTTTCGCCGCAATGACCCGATACATCCTTCGGATGCGGTAATCTTCGGATACGGAGCTCACCACCATCAACTCGAAACCCGTCCGCTATCACCGTGGTTTTGCGTCGACCACGTCATGCGACCCGCTACCGCGTCGACTACGTCCACGACAACTACCACTAAAGCTAAGTTCTCTACTCAAAGTAGATTTTCTTTATTACTTTAATCGCACTCGAAACACTCGGGGGCTGCGCCCTCTTCGAGTAACCTAATGTGCCATCGGCTCCACGCACTCGAGCACCTCGAACGCGACAGCCCGAGTAGCTGATTACCGATCGTCGAATCCTTGAACTCCGAGTGCCTCGGCAAGGTAATCGAGACTAAGGGTAATCAGGCTAACGAAAAGGCCTAGCATACAAAGTGTCGACTTGATCGGCATCGAATCTTACTATACAAGTTTATTGTGCAACTATTTCTTACAAGATACGAGTTCTTCATAATTTTTTATGTTTTATGCAGCTTACAAAGACGTCGACTGCGTCGAGCTATTCTATCGGGTCCTCCAACAGGAGTCGACAAAACAGCTTGCTACGCCATACATTCAAGACCCGAGTCGAGTCCCTCCTCGGATGGTTGCATCGCTTGATGCTACGAAGACGCGACGCTGGCCACGCACTCGACAGACGCGACGTTGGCCGCTCACCCGACAGAAGCAACTACACCGATTTCATTCGCAACATCGAGTCCTTTCGGCTAAACGTCGCGCGACTCCGCTACATCGACTCCTGGCTCCTTATGCATGAGACGCTGACTCGATGCACTTCCGGATCAGTGGTCTCTCCTCGCATGAGTTTCCACTCGAGTCTGCAACTCGACTAGACACTCGGGGGCTACTCCTATCAGGAGCACTGGTCGCGCACCCGATGTACTTCCGGGTCAGCGGTACGCCCACGAGATTGTCAACTATAACTGCACGATACAAGACTCGAGTCTCTGCCCGAGTCTACGACTCCGCCAGACACTCGGGGCTACCAAACCGGAGCGCTGGTCGCACACACAAGATCTTGAGTCCCACGCGAGTCCACGACTCCACTACGGACGGGGCTACTCCCATAGGGAGGATTGATTCAAGCATCGAAAAATTGTGTCCTACGGACCAAGCAAACAATGGCTGAATTAAAGTCTCTGCCGAGTCTACGACTAATGACACTAGAGCTACTCCCATAGGAGCTGGTCGCGCACCCTATAGTCCATTGCGTTGACTACATCCACGATGTCGATTCCTTTACAACAGCCGAACAAATTTAACTGACCCGATGAAATTCCGGGTGAAGTGCTTTGCACTCAACACAACTTTCGACTACGACATCCAAATACAAGGTTCAAGACAACTAAGTCTCCACCCGAATCTATGTTTCGGATGGAGACTCGGGGGATACTGACATGGATATGCCCTACGGGTACCCGATGTTAGTATACCTGGTCCAGCCCGACGGAAGGCCCACTCGACGACCTGCCAGGGTCCATGGCGCCTATGACGTTTCGGCTGCTATGAAGCCCATATGGACATGGACTGCCAAGCGCACAAGACAAGGAAATCTCAAGACTAGAGTTTGAATATAACTTGTAACCTACTCGTATCGGTACCTGAGACCTAGCCTCCCCATATATAAAGGCTAGGAGGGTCCAACGAGGTGGGCACGTACGCAATAGACAGATCTACAAATCTAGAACTCAAGCAGCCTCGACTCATACTCGACACGCATCCACGCCAGATCGAATCCACCTCAGAACCTTCGGTTCCGTCGTAATCAAAGAGCGCATAATCGAGTAGGGTTTTCCGGGGCCTGAACTGGTAAATCTTGTGTCCCCTAGTTGCTTGTCATAACTGTGCCACGATCTCCAGATCCCCATCTTCTCCAAAACCCAAGTCCATAACAATGGGCATTGACGAGATTAAACCTCGTCAAGAAGGCACCAACACGAGCTCGAGGCCAGCAAGAGCCTCGAAGCTCATGACAAAGATGATGACGAGCTCCCTGAGCACACCTCGCAACGGGAATCTACGCCACTGAAGAAGAAACAACCACCGCCGAAGAAGAAGAAGAATCCGATTAAGGCGGTATCACCTCCTCGGTCTGCGAGTAGCTCCGATGCTACCAGCGCGACCGAGGAAGCTAGGGCCGACGCACCGGCGCATGCAACCGCGGCGGCCGGCTCGGCCGTTGTGGAGGACGAGATGCCATTGGCGTCTCTTCCACCGCCTTTTGTCCTAGTCACCAGGCTCGCGGCTTCTCTGGCCGCGGGGACCTCGCCACCAAGAGAAGCACCCACAGCGGTCACCGCTGATCCTCCTGCCACGACCACGTCCTCGAAGAAGCCGTCGGTATCTTGGGCACAGAGTGTGTTCGAGATGGGCCTTAGTCGGAAACTGGGGCCAGAGTTGGAGAAATTGGCCAGTATTCGTACTGGCATACGCTTTATTCCAGTCGCCAAGTGAGTATTTTGAATTCTTTTGTTTGTCTGCTTGATTCATGTCCGACTGGCGAGTTTGCTGACAGCATCGTTCTGCAGGACTGGAGTGAAGAAAATAGGTCACCGTTCGGTGGTCAAAGTCCCGTTGGGTGCCGCGGAGGCACCAGTCGACCCTTCAAAGAAGAGGAAGGGTGATGAGGTCGAGGCGCCTGTTGAAGGCGCAAAGAAGACAAAGTGCGATGAGGCCGTCATGATTTCGGACGAGCCGGCGGTCGCACCGAGCGAGGCTCCGATTGGAGTGGATGCGGCCTCAAAGGCCGCGGTGGACACGGAGTCGCAGCGAACGGATCCCGTGTCCTCGGCTGGGGAAGCAGGCCCACCCTCTTGCGGTGTGAGAGCCGCGGTGGTGACATTTCCTCGCTTTATAACGAAGGCTTCCACAGCGAGTGCATCGGTGCCCGATGTCGCCGGTGCAGAGGTCACGTAGCGTCGTGGGCATACTCCGTTCGTGCTCCCATCGGTGGATGCAATGGAGATTCATGGCATGCTAGGCACCACCATCCAGGTGTGTCCAGTCCCCGAGGATGAGGCCACTGAATTTCAGTGGTCAGATTCTTACTGTTTTTGGAATCCAGTCCCCGAGTGTCTAGTCGTTGAATTTCAACGGCTGAGCACTTAGGAATTTTTCGCCGTCCAGTCCCCGAGTTTCTAGTCGTTGAATTTCAACGGCTGGGCACTTACGAATTTTTCGCCGTCCAGTCCCCGAGTGTCTAGTCATTGAATTTCAATGGTTGGGCACTTAGGAATTTTTCGTTGCTGATTCTTCCATGGTTGCCAAGGGCTTGGAGCGCGAGTCGGCGGAGCGACTTGCCGCGAAGAACCGTCTCGAGAAGGAGATCCTCGTCGTTAGGGAAACGAACGAGCAGTTTCGAGCGACCGCGGGTGAGTGGCCGTCGTGCTTGATGGTCGTAGACCTTGTTCTTCTCGTAGGTGTTGTTGATGCAGAGGATAGCGCAGCCGCGATGGAGAAGGATCGTCAGGGCCTGGTTCCGGCGAATGAACTAACGGCTGGACAGTCGTCCTTGAGCGCCGCGGAGAAGCGAATCGCCGACCTGGAGCGTGAGCTCAAGGCGGCGGATGCGACCTCGGCATGGCGGCCAAGGCAGCCGCTGCTTCCGCCGCCGAGAGAGGAAGCTGTCGACGCTCGTCGCCGGGCTGCAGGATGATCTCTCCGGTCTTCAGGATTTCATCACGGAGCGCTGTCGCCCGTTGATTGGTGAGTTTTTATTTGGCCCCGAGCGTGTGGGTCGTGTTATCTTGCTGGAGCCTCCCTTATTATTCGCTTGTGTATTTCAGGACCGATCACCACTAAGTCGATTACGCGCATAATGCGGCGACACGCATCCGCCATAATTTGACCGACGGCGACGCGCTGAAGATTCCGGCAACAGATGCGGCCATGGCGGGTGAGCTCACGACGTACCCATCGAACCCGTGGGTTCCTTTTATCCGCTGTCGCAAGGGTGGTGGGACCTCTTCATCGAAGCATGTAGAGTAAAATAGTTTGCTTTTCGGCGTTAGTTATGATAAGTATGTAACTGCCCTTGTAAGCGAACAATTTTTGCTGCTTTGAAGGAATGCAAGGATTCTTTTGTCAGTGTTTTTCGGTTTGGTTGTTGGTTGTGCGAGTCCCCGAGCGCGTCCGTCCTTTTGTGGGGTTAACCTCGTTTTTATGTGTTGTTTGAACTGTTAGTAAGTTAAGATCGACTCGCCATGGCTCGGAAAGCTAGTCGCATGGCGACTCCAAGGGGTGCTCTGTACTTAGCCGTTTTCCCGGGCGCGAACAGGGTCGGATGGCCGAGTACCCGAGCGTGGTACTTGGCGGTTCTAGTCGCATACCCGAGGTAGGTAAGGACGAGAGGTGCGTCACTCCACCTAATCCATGGGACCAGTCGCGTGGCGAGTCCAGGACGCGCTCTCATACTTGGCGTTTTTCCCTGGCCGCTCCTGTTTGGACTTGCGTTAGTCCCCGAGCGTGGTACTTTGCCGTTTGAGTCACTGCGCCAAGGATGTGGGGGACTGGGTCGCTATGGGAAGCGAATGCAGTTGTCTTGGCTTGGAAAGCCAGTCGAGCGAGGCGACTCTGATGGGGCTCTGGGTTGGATTTTTTCATGGACGATACGAGGCCTGCATTTTTTCAGTGCCCTCCTATCGCACTAATTGGCCGTGCCGGTCGCGTCACCAAGGGTTGACTTCTGCGAGTAGCATAACGCTGTTATTACGAAAAGTGGCACAAGGTACGGAGAGTGGACACACGTTTGTGCGAATCGATCTTCTTTATTTCATAGCGGTAGTGGTACATGTTCGGAGTTCTAGGTGTAGAACTATCGCAGGAGATTTACATTCCATGGCCGCTGACGCCGAAGTTTTCCGCCGACGCCGGTGAGGTAGTAGGCGTCGTTGCCTAGGACGCGCCCGATGACGAATGGTCCCTCCCATGGGGGAGAGAGTTTGTGCATGCCTTTCTTGTCCTGGATCAGCCGTAGTACCAAGTCGCCTTCCTAGAAGGTGCGGGTCCGTACTCGCCGGCTGTGGTAGCGGCGAATCCCTTGCTGGTAGATGGCGGTACGGGAGCGAGCTAGTTCGCGTGCTTCGTCGAGCTGGTCGACTCCGTCCTGGCGTGCGAGCTCGTTGTCGGCCTCCGCGTAGTTGACCACCCGAGGCAAGTCGTGCTCGAGGTCGGTTGGCATGACGGCCTCAGCACCGTACACCATGAAGAAGGGGTGAATCCTGTCGACCTGTTGACGGAGGTGCGGATGCCCCAGATGACGGAGGGGAGCTCTTCAACCCAACACCCATGAGTTCGCACGAGTGGAACTTGCAGTCGCGGCTTCAGGCCATGGAGGATGCTTTGATTGGCGCGGTCCGCCTGGCCGTTGGACTCCGGGTGGGCAACTGAGGCGAGGTCGAGTCGTATGTTGTGCTCCTCGCAGAATTCGGCCATGGCTCCTTTGGCGAAGTTGGTCTCGTTGTCCGTGATGATGCTGTGCGGGAACCCATAGCGATAGATGAGCTCGCATAGGAATTTGGTGGCGGTCTTCCCGTCGCACTTGCGGACTGGCTTGGCCTCCACCCACTTTGTGAATTTGTCGACTATGACCAGGATGTGGGTGTAGCCAGAGGGGGCCTTCTTGAAGGGTCCTACCATGTCCATGCCCCACACGGCGAATGGCCAGGTGATGGGGATGGACTTGAGCGCCGAGCTCGACACATGCGTCTGGTTGGCATACTTCTGGCACCGACGCAGCCTTGGACGACGTCGACCAAGGCGTGGTGTGGTGAGCGAAAAGCCATGTCGCATGGCCTTGGCAACTAGAGAGCGGGCACCGGCGTGGTGGACGCAGTCGCCGGCGTGGATGTCCTAGAGGATCTTGTGTCCTTCTACGGGTTGGACGTAGTGTTGGAACACGCAGTCACGCTGCACTTGTGGAGCTCGCCATTGATGATGACGAAGGATTTGCAGCGGCGTGCTATCATCCGGGCCTCCGTTTTGTCAGCGGGTAGGGTGCCTCCCTCCAGGTAGGCGACGTATGATGCGTTCCAGTCGCTAGGCTCGGCGATCATTGCGACCAGGGCCGCGTCTGGTTGCAGCGGAATGCCGATGTCGGTCTGCCTCGGGGGAGAGACGGAAGGCTTGGTGATGGTGTCGAGGAATACGCCGGCGGGCGGCATGAGTCGAGCCGAGCCAATGCGGGAGAGTGCGCCGACCTCCTCGTTCTTCCACCTGTCAATCTACTCGACGGAGTAGCCCGCAAAGGGGCCTCCTAGTTGGTCCACTGCTTGGCGGTATGCCGCCATGGTGGGGATACTGCATCGCAGGTGCCGACAAGTTGCCCGGCGACAAGGTCGGAGTCGCCACAGCAAGCAGACGATTGATGTTCATCTCCTTGGCTGC
The DNA here is from genome assembly GCA_030063025.1 of Avena longiglumis. NCBI lineage: Eukaryota > Viridiplantae > Streptophyta > Magnoliopsida > Poales > Poaceae > Avena > Avena longiglumis. The sequence continues at coordinate 448,572,470 of CP125978.1, forward strand.
TCGCATGCCGTGGAGTAGCGCCTCAGACTCGGCCATGTTGTTGGTGCAGGGGTGAAGTCAAGGTATAGGACGAGCCTAACTTGTCGCCTTTGGAGATGTGAGGACGATCCCTGCCCCTGCACCATCTGCATTCTTGGATCCGTCAAAGTGTAGGCTCCAGTAATGGAGGTATGGCAGTTTCTCTAGCTGCTGGGCCTCCTTCCAGTCGGCGAGAAAGTCTGCGAGAGCCTGCGACTTGATCACCTTGCGCGGATCGTACCTATTGTTGTGGACGCCGATCTCGATGGCCCACTTGGCGACTTGCCCGGTCGCCTCACGGTTGTGGATTAAGTCCTGCAACGGTGCTGAGGAGACGATCGTTATTGGGTGCTCCTGGAAGTAGTGCGGTAGTTGCCGCTGGGCTCTGAAGACCGCATATACCAATTTTTGGTACCGCGGGTAGCGTTGGCTGGACTCGGTAAGGACTTCGCTGATTTAGTATACAGGTCGCTGCACCGGGTGCTCCTTGCCCTCCTCTGGTCGTTCGATGACCATGACGGCGCTGAAGAGTCGCTCGAAGGCCATGATGTAGACGAGCATGGGCTCCTTGTTGACGGGGGCGGCGAGTAGCGGTGCCGCGAGTAGCACCTCCTTGAGAGCGTGGAGCACGTCGTCTACCTCCTTGTCCCACTAGAACATGGGGTTCTTGCGCATTAGGCGGTAGAGAGGCATCGCTTTCTTTCCTAGCCGGGGGATGAAGCGACTGAGAGCCGCGACTCGCCCGGCCAATTTCTGGACGTTGCGCAGGCACTCGGGTTTGCCGATCCAGGCGATCGTTGTGGCATCCCACAAAACCACTACTAGAAAATTGCGTTGTTTTTGTGCATTGCATCATCATGATCGCATGCTCATGTCATCATGCCACATTGCATTTGAGCATCGTCATCATCTTGCAGTTGCTTGCATAAAACTATTTGCAGATAAACCTAGTTTTGTTTTCTAAAACGCCCCATCTTCATTCAAACACGCAAACCCGGGTCCCCGGATTATTTTGTTTTGTCCGCTGTCGGAATTGCAAAAGCGCTGGTTGAAATAAATAATTTAATTAATTATTTTGGTGGGGCAGTCGAACGGGCCGGATGACCCGAACGACCACCCCAGAAATTAAAACGGTCCACCTAATTCCTAAACCTACCAACCTATCTACCCACACCCCCTCTCCACCTCACCCCACCCAATCCCTGGGCGCCACCTCACCCTCCCCCTCTCCTCAACCAATCCTATGCTGCCACCTACTCCCTCTCCCCTCCGTCACATGCACTCACACACTCAACACACACCACACACGCCAGCCCTGGCCCCACCACCACCAGCCCCATGTCCCGCCCTCGGTTTCACCGCCACCTGGTCAGCCCCCACCTGCGCCCACGCCCCCGATCCCCAGGCGCGCCTCCCTCGATCCCCTCTCCCCTGGTCCGCCTGCTCAGCGCCATCGCCGCGCTGCCGACCAACCGCCGCCCGCCGCTCGCCACTCCATCTCCTGCGCCGCCTCGCCCGGACCCTCCCACACCGGAGGCCGCCCGCCGCCGCCTCCTCGCCGGGCCGGCTCGCGCCTCCACCGCCTAGCGCCTCCACTGCCGGCCCTCGCCGCCGTGGCCTCTCTCCGCGCTCCTCCGGCCTCCGTCCTGCCCCTCCTCCGGCGCCGCCGAACCCCGTGGCTCCCTCGAAGCCGCTGCTCCACCGCCCGAGTCGCCGCCGGGCGCCCTCCTCCGCCTGCCCCTCCAGCGCCGCCACCCTCCGCTAAGCTCGCCGGGCCCAAGCACCGCCTCCTCAAGTCAACCTCCGCCGACCACCCGCCCGCCACCGCGCCTCTGCCCCGCCGCTGGCTACCGCCGGAGTTTCACACGCCTCCCACTGCCGTGCCGTTCCTCCAGCAAGACGCGACGCCGCTCGCCGCCAGCCGAGCCCCATGTGCCCGGTCGCCGGGTGCTTCGTCGCCGAGCTCGCCTCTGCCAGCATCTCTTGCTCCTGCCATCTCGCAGCGTGGTGCTGTACCTGTGGTGTTGATGTCAGTGTTGAGCCGCCTGGTGGTTTAGGGGATGCGTCGAGTGTTGATGCTCCTGTTGTGATGTTTGAGCGGATGATTAAGATCTCCATGCAGACAAGTACCAGAATCGGGCAATGACTGGTGAGGAACAAATGGCCACTCCAGGAACTTCTACACGCATTCGAAGACCTCTAACACGGATCCCAAGCTCAGCCCGATCCGAAGACCGATCCCCGAAACCCTGAGTGCGCCGACGACCAGATCTACACGGTGTAACGACAAGACCGACGACAAGGATCGACGACCGCGGATGCGACAAGATCGTCGCTCGGACGCCAAGACCGCCACATGGAACGATAAGCGCTTCATCTCGGATACGCCAAGTACTCCCTCGAGGACGCCAAGTTCTTCTTCCGAATGCCAAGACCGACCGGTACGCGGTACCGACAAGAGCCCCGCAACGACTAGAACGACACCGCCCCGGAAGAACCCGATGCGCCCCGACACCGACCCAAGTCCTTCGTCCCGGAACGACAAGATCTACCCCGCTACCCGAGAACGATTCCGCCAAGGACGAACCCCAGATCCGAACCCTGAGACCGACCCCGAACCCTCGGAACCAAGATCGTCGAACCCTAATGTGTGAACCCCTTCCCGAAACCCTATTTTATCACATAATACAACTTGTTGCATAATAATTGTCTTGCATGCATACATCCATGTGGTTCGGGGGCCTTTTGCCGATTCACCTCATAATTAAATATGGGGCCATATGCGGGCAAATCTAGCCTTATATTGGCCTCATTTAAATTTGTGCATCGAACCGGTACCATATCTTGCCATGTTAATACAACATTTAATTTGCGGGGTAGATAAATAACTTGAACCGATCAATTAATAGTCGGGACCCCGGTTCCACTTAATATTGACCTAATTGCATCGCAACTTGCCATGCCATACATCGTACATGCATCATGCCCGATCTTCTGCCGTAATCTTAAATATTGCATCCGGTGTTTATTCTAGCGATTTGCTTCTTCGCGGATAAGGCCGTTGAGTTGATGTGAAACCCGATCTTCGGTTGAACCTTCGACAATGTTTTCAGGCGAGCATCTCCCCCTTTCTACCTATCTTACTTTTATAGTATTTATTCCCTCCTGTTGATATATTGCTATCTGTGTTGCGATGCTCTAGTTTTCCGTTCCCTGGATATTCCCTGCAGCCTCATATTGCCATGGCCACCTCCTATTACCTGTTGTTTGGTAGATAGCTGGACTTGCGCGTCGTAGTCGCTTGCTCAAGTGCTGCTGCGTGTCGTCAAGTGCCACAGTTGTTGATGTATTGCCGCATGTTGATGTTGGAGACGATCATAGTTTTACTTATCGTTCACTTTAATTCCTGTTTAACAATTAAAATTGAAGTAAGCAGAGGCATCGGTGGGTGATAGAAAATATTTTGTTTCCGAACGCCCACTTGTGTCCCGTAGGACCCCGAGTACTTGATACATGTTCCTTGATTTATCGCGCTATCCACATCCGGGAGGTATATGGGACCCCCCCTGAGCCAGAGCTTGATTCAGTCTTATTTCTTGGGGCCACAAACTAGTTTGAGGTTTTATTTACGATCCTGTACTTATGCCATGCTACTTATGTATTTAAATTGTGCGACAGATAGCACCTCGATCGCTTAGGTAAGCGGAGTGATTACGCGGTATCGACACCCCGAGTTTTCGGGTTCCCGTCGCCATGACCATTGACGCAAACCTTGAGTCCGTCTCAAGCTATCTTACTGCTATGAAGTCTACTCAATGGGTGGCCTCAAATATTTCTCAATCTGTGATTGTTCAGCCGTGAAAGCCTCGTTGGGTTTTGATTTGGTTTTTCCGAGGTTGATCGAGCGTGTGTTGCTATTGGTGCACCCCGGCCGGGTAAAACTTTCTGAAAGCCGTGTCCGCGGTTATGGACGACTTGGAGCACAGTATCTCGACCATAGACAATCATAACTAAAGTTTATTGCCATAAATTTGACTTTATAATGACTAGTAATCAGCTTCACTTCAATGGAATGGCTAAATAATACTGCCCACAATTGCTTGTTTGGATCGTCGCTTGCGACCATTGTACCTGACTAGTAAGTATTGCAACTACAACGGAATGGCTAAGCAAAAGTACCAACAACTGCTGGGTTTCGGGATATCTCATGCTAATTGTACCTGACTAGTAAGTGTTGCCACTATAATGGAATGGATAACTAAAAGAACCCACTGCTTACTTTATCAGGACGATTATCTAAACCTGACTAGTAAAGTGCCGCAACTATAACGGAATAAGTAAAACTTCCAACTGTGTGAGTTCCTCGGTTGACTTCCTCGTTTGGTCTCGAGGGGGAAACGCCAGGATGGGTTTGTTTGATGATAGTATCAGGTTGGATCCGAATAGGTCTTCCTCACCCCTCTCTGACAGCCGCCAGTAGTATCGAGTCTCTATAGGTTGTTTAGTGCATGCTGCCGCCGCTTGATCCACCATACCTATGTAGGCGAGGACCGAATTCTAGTCTCGCTGTGTCTTGGCCTCGCATCGACGCTCCTCTTTTTCCTTGCCCTTTGTCGGCACCCCTTTGTTTAAGCAGGTTTGAGATCGACGTTAGCAGGTTTACCTTCCGCTTGGCCCGGCAGGGTTATGGACGCCATTGGTTATTCTTCAGGGCTCTTAGCCCCATTTGCATCTTGTCCGTAGCTGGACGCACTATCGCTTTCAAGGTGATTTGGATCTTTGTATATTATATTTGTATTCTTGACTCATGGAGTCGTGTTGTATATATATCTGTTCTGTGGGTCCCATCGAGGACTGTTGTGTAATGTTATTACTTCGTTTTCCACCCACACGAAAGTGCCTGGTGGGCACCTTTGAATCGTTTCTATGCGGGTTTGGCGGGTTTTCGCTAAAACTTGCATAGGTCCGATTCTGAGGGTGTTACAGAGTGGTATCAGAGCTCAGCAGTTACGATACCCCATAAGTCCAGCCTGTAGGATAACCTAGCTAACGGCCACAGTAGAGTGTCAAAACTATTTTCCAAAATCGGTTGGATAGTTCTGAATAGGTCTAATTTTACTCCTTACCCCTCTGCTGTTCTCCTCTTACCTCTACGTGTTTTGAATCCGCTCTCGTCCCTTTCTTCGAGTCCAGGACTTCTCGTGGTTGGGATCCGTAGTACCTTCAGGGTTTCGCTTCCTCCTCTGATAACGGTGTTGCTACATCTGATCTTCATGCTAGCCGAGGAATCACCGTCTACTGTGGTACCATTCTTTGTTCCTTGTTTGTGCTATCCTGTGTTTCCCGACGCGACGACATCATCTACGCTGATCCGGCGCAGTAGTCGCATCCCTCCTTTGTTTCCGAACCTCGCTTGTCGAGATCTTCAGTCTGATTCCGAGAATGGTTTCACTCTTTCTACTGATTGTGCAGAGTAATAGTTTGGGTGCGTGATGGATTGGCCCCCATGCCGACTACCCCTTCTATTCGCTTTTGTACATTGAAGTGATGAGAATGCATCGTCCTCTCTTTCACCGGAGTTAGAGGTGGCTTTATTTGTTGATGCCTCTACCTTTGACCTTTTGTTCGGAGTGTTCCCTCGGCGATCACGGACAACGACCTCTTGTTAGTGGTGTCGCGAGGATCTACATGAAGAGAAGATTCAGATCGCCGACCTTCCTTCCGGAACCATGAGGCGGATCTCGAGGGCGAGATCCCTTGTTAGTGGTGTCGAATTGTGGCATCCCGCAAAACCACTACTAGAAAATCGCGTTGTTTTTGTGCATTGCATCATCATGATCGCATGCTCATGTCATCATGCCACATTGCATTTGAGCATCGTCATCATCTTGCAGTTGCTTGCATAAAACTATTTGCAGATAAACCTAGTTTTGTTTTCTAAAACGCCCCATCTTCATTCAAACACGCAAACCCGGGTCCCCGGATTATTTTGTTTTGTCCGCTGTCGAAATTGCAAAAGCGCTGGTTGAAATAAATAATTTAATTAATTATTTTGGTGGGGCAGTCGAACGGGCCGGATGACCCGAACGACCACCCCAGAAATTAAAACGGTCCACCTAATTCCTAAACCTACCAACCTATCTACCCACACCCCCTCTCCACCTCACCCCACCCAATCCCTGGGCGCCACCTCACCCTCTCCCTCTCCTCAACCAATCCTATGCTGCCACCTACTCCCTCTCCCCTCCCTCACATGCACTCACACACTCAACACACACCACACACGCGCGCAGCCGGCCCCTGCTGGCCCCACCACCAGCCCCACGTCCCGCCCTCGGTTTCACCGCCACCTGGTCAGCCCCCACCTGCGCCCACGCCCCCGATCCCCAGGCGCGCCTCGATCCCTCTCCCTGTCCGCCCGCTCAGGCGCCATCGGCTGCCGGCCGACCAACGCAACTGCCCGCTCGCCACTCCATCTCCTCGCGCCTCGCCTTGAACCCTCCCGCTCACCGGAGGCGCGCGCCGCCCGCTTCCACGCCGCTGCTTCGCTTCCACTGCCCCGCCTTCTCCGGCCAGCGCTCGGCTGCCGCTTTCCTCCGCGCGTCCGCTCTCCGCCCGTCTCGGCTCCTCCCCTGGCGCCGCCCGAACCGCCGTGGCTCCCTCGAGCTCGCCTCGCCCACCGCCTCGAGCGCCGCCCTGGGCGCCGCCTCGCCGCTGCGGCCCTCAGCCGCCACCCTCCTCCGCTAAGCTCCGGCGCCTAAGCCCGCCCGGCCAAGGGTCAACCTCCGTCGACCACCCGCCTACTGCGCCGCGCCCGGCCACCTGCCTTCGCCCGCTGGCGCTGGAGCTCACACGCCTCCCGCCGGCCGTTCCTCCAGCGCCGCGACGCCGCCGCCAGCGATCCCCATGTGCCCCGGGTCGCCCGGTGTTTCCGCTCGCCCGAGCTTGCCTCGCCAAAGATCTCTTGCTCCTGCCATCTCGCAGCGTGGCTGTACTGTGGTGTTGATGTCGTGTTGAGCCGCCTCGTGGTTTAGGGATGCGTCGAGTGTTGATGCTCTGTTGTGATGTTTGAGCGATGATTAAGATCTCCATGCGCATAAGTACGAGAATCGGGCAATGATGGTGAGGAACAAATGGCCACTCCAGGAACTTACACGCATTCAAGACCTCTAACACGGATCCCAAGCTCAGCCCGATCCAAGACCGATCCCGAAACCACGAAAGGCCGACGACCAGATCTACACGGTAACGACAAGACCGACGACAAGGATCGACGATCGGATGCGATAAGATCGTCGCCGGACGCCAAGACCGCCACATGGAACGATAAGCGCTTCATCTCGGATACGCCAAGTACTCCCTCGAGGACGCCAAGTTCTTCTTCCGAATGCCAAGACCGACCGGTACGCGGTACCGACAAGAGCCCCGCAACGACTAGAACGACACCGCCCCGGAAGAACCCGGCGCGCCCGACACGACCCAAGTCCTTCGTCCGAACGACAAGATCTACCCCGCTACCCGAGAACGATTCCGCCAAGGACGAACCCCAGATCCGAACCCTGAGACCAACCCCGAACCCTCGGAACCAAGATCGTCGAACCCTAATGTGTGAACCCCTTCCCGAAACCCTATTTTATCACATAATACAACTTGTTGCATAATAATTGTCTTGCATGCATACATCCATGTGGTTCGGGGGCCTTTTGCCGATTCACCTCATAATTAAATATGGGGCCATATGCGGGCAAATCTAGCCTTATATTGGCCTCATTTAAATTTGTGCATCGAACCGGTAACATATCTTGCCATGTTAATACAACATTTAATTTATGGGTAGATAAATAACTTGAACCGATCAATTAATAATCGGGACCCGGTTCCACTTAATATTGACCTAATTGCATCGAACTTGCCATGCCATACATCGTACATGCATCATGCCCGATCTTCTGCCGTAATCTTAAATATTGCATCCGGTGTTTATTCTAGCGATTTGCTTCTTCGCGGATAAGGCCGTTGAGTTGATGTGAGCTTCGCCCCGATCTTCGGTTGAACCTTCGACAATGTTTTCAGGCGAGCATCTCCCCCTTTCTACCTATCTTACTTTTATAGTATTTATTCCCTCCTGTTGATATATTGCTATCTGTGTTGCGATGCTCTAGTTTTCCGTTCCCTGGATATTCCCTGCAGCCTCATATTGCCATGGCCACCTCCTATTACCTGTTGTTTGGTAGATAGCTGGACTTGCGCGTCATAGTCGCTTGCTCAAGTGCTGCTGCGTGTCGTCAAGTGCCACAGTTGTTGATGTACTATCGCATGTTGATGTTGGAGACGATCATAGTTTTACTTATCGTTCACTTTAATTCATGTTTAACAATTAAAATTGAAGTAAGCAGAGGCATCGGTGGGTGATAGAAAATATTTGGTTTCCGAACGCCCACTTGTGTCCCGTAGGACCCCGAGTACTTGATACATGTTCCTTGATTTATCGCGCTATCCACATCCGGGAGGTATATGGGACCCCCCTGAGCCAGAGCTTGATTCAGTCTTATTTCTTGGGGCCACAAACTAGTTTGAGGTTTTATTTACGATCCTGTACTTATGCCATGCTACTTATGTATTTAAATTGTGCGACAGATAGCACACTGTACTGTTTAGGTAAGCGGAGTGATTACGCGGTATCGACACCCCGAGTTTTCGGGTTCCCAGTCGCTTACAGCCATTGACGCAAACCTTGAGTCCGTCTCGAAGCTAGCTTACTTCGTTGCGGGTCTACTCAATGGGGTGGCCCCCTGAAATATTTCTGAATCCTGTGATTGTTCAGTCGTGAAAGCCTCGTTGGGTTTTGATTTGGTTTTTCCGAGGTTGATCGAGCGTGTGTTGCTATTGGTGCACCCCGGCCGGGTAAAACTTTCTGAAAGCCGTGTCATGTTATGGACGACTTGGAGCATGATTCTAACCATAGACAAGCATAACTAAAGTTTATTGCCATAAATTTGACTTTATAATGACTAGTAATAAGCTTCACTACAATGGAATGGCTAAATAATACTGCCCACAATTGCTTGTTTGGATCGTCGCTTGCGACCATTGTACCTGACTAGTAAGTATTGCAACTACAACGGAATGGCTAAGCAAAAGTACCAACAACTGCTGGGTTTCGGGATATCTGGTGCTAATTGTACCTGACTAGTAAGTGTTGCCACTATAATGGAATGGATAACTAAAAGAACCCACTGCTTACTTTATCAGGACGATTATCTAAACCTGACTAGTAAAGTGCTGCAACTATAACGGAATAAGTAAAATTGCCAACTGTGTGAGTTCCTCGGTTGACTTCCTCGTTTGGTCTCGAGGGGGAAACGCCAGGATGGGTTTGTTTGATGATAGTATCAGGTTGGATCCGAATAGGTCTTCCTCACCCCTCTCTGACAGCCTCCAGTAGTATTGAGTCTCTATAGGTTGTTTAGTGCTTGCCGCCACGCTCACCCACCATACCTATGTAGGCGAGGACCGCCGAATTCTAGTCTCGCCGTGTACTGGCCTCAGTACTGACGCTCCTCTTTTTCCTTGCCCTTTGTCGGCACCCCTTTTGTTTAAGCAGGTTTGAGATCGACGTCGTTAGCAGGTTTACCCTTCCGGCTTGGCCTGGGCAGGGTTATGGACGCCATTGGTTATTCTTCAGGGCTCTTAGCCCCATTTGCATCTTGTCCGTAGCTGGACGCACTATCGCTTTCAAGGTGATTTGGATCTTTGTATATTATATTTGTATTCTTGACTCATGGAGTCGTGTTGTATATATATCTGTTCTGTGGGTCCCATCGAGGACTGTTGTGTAATGTTATTACTTCGTTTTCCACCCGCACGAAAGTGCCTGGTGGGCACCTTTGAATCGTTTCTATGCGGGTTTGGCGGGTTTTCGCTAAAACTTGCATAGATCCGATTCTGAGGGTGTTACAATCGTGTTGATCTTGGCAGGGTTCGCCTCGATCCCGCGCTTGGAGACGACGTACCCCAGCAACTGTCCATTAGGTACACCGAAGGTGCACTTTCCTAGGTTTAGCTTTATCTTGTACCTCGCAAGTGCATGAAGGTTTACGCGATTCGGTGAGTAGGTTGCCCTAGCGAGTGGAATTCACCACCATGTCGTCGATGTAGACGTGGATGTTGCGGCCAATTTGGCTCACAAGGCACTCATGCATGCATCTCTGGTAGGTCGCCCCGGCGTTCTTGAGGCCGAAGGTCATGGCGGTGTAGCAGAATGCTCCGAATGGAGTGATGAACGCCGTCTTCTCCTCATCCTCGACTGCCATTTTGATCTAGTTGTAACCAGAGTAGGCGTCAAGGAAGCATAGGGACTCCGAGCCTGCGGGCGAGTCAACGATTCGGTCGACCCGTGGGAGGACGAATTGCTCCTACGGGCAGGCGCTGTTGAGGTTTGTGTAGTCGATACACATTCTCCAGGTCCCGTCTTTCTTCTCGACCAGGACTGGGTTTGCCAGCCACTTGGAGTACTTGATTGGCCGTATGAAGCCTGCAGCGACTAGACGCTGCACCTCCTCGGCGATTGCACGGCGGCCCTCTTCATTGAAGGGCCGCACGACTGCTTGACGGGTCGCGCTTTGGGGTCGGCGTTGAGTTTGTGCTCAGCGAGTTCCCTCGGGACACTAGGAAAGTCGGAAGGTTTCCATGCGAAGATGTAGCAATTCTCACGTAGGAACTCGATGAGATAGCCTTCCTATGCTAGGCTCATGCCCCTTCCGATCGTCACCGTCTGGCTGGGGTCACCTGGGACCAGCTCGACGGAACGAGTGTGTGTCGTTGCCTCGAATGCGGTCGAGCCGCCGCCCTCCGAGTTGGGATTCTTGAGTATGGTGGCGTCGTCGTTGTTGACCCTGCTCGTGTACTTGGCGAGCTCCTCTGTGTCGTTTGCCTCTGCAGCTATGAAAGCGTCGGCGAGCTTGGCGCCTTTGGCCTTGCATTCTGAGGCCATGTCGGGGTCGTCATGGACGGTGATGATGACGCACGGCCCGGGGAGCTTCATCGCGTTGTACGCGTAGTGGGGCGCTGCCATGAATTTGGCGAACGCCTGACGACACAGGACACAGTGGTAGGGGGTGTTGAAGGGCACCAGCTCGAAGACGATCCGCTCGGTGTGGAAGTTCGTTGGTGTGCCAAAGGCGACTGGCAATGTCACCTTGCCGATCGGATACGCCTTCTGACCGGGGACGATGCCGTGGAAGGTGGTGTAGGTCGTCTCAATCATCGACAACGGGAGCCGCAGTCGCCTGAATGTGTCCAGGTACAGGATGTTGATGGAGCTGCCGCCGTCCATCAGCGTCTTGGGGAGCCAGTAGTCTCCCACCTTGGGCTTGACCACCAGGGCGACCCGACCCGGATATTTGATCCGTGGCGAGTGGTCTTCGCGGCTCCAGGTGATTTGTTGTTCGGACCAGTTGAGGAACTGGGGGATTCGACCTAGGACACCGCATTGACGGCGACGGCGCGGGCGATGACCTTCTTCTCGCGCTTCGTGTTGAAGCCGGTGAAGGTGTGAAGCGAGTCGGCGTCGTGGCCGAATTTCCTGCCGTTTGGCAGGTGGTTTTCGGGGCCCTCCCTTGTGCGTCGTGCCTTCTCGATCTCCCTAAGGGAGTGGCAGTCGGCGGTAGTGTGCGTGGCGGGTTTCCCCTCCCTGTTGTGGAACTCACAGGGCTGGTTAAGGAGAGCCGCGGGGTCGAACTTCGGCTTTGCCCTATACTTGCCACCATCGCGGCGTTGGCCTCCGTCGCGGCGAAAGATCTTGGGCTCGCGTGGAGCGTACCCGGCGTTGGTGATGAAGTCGACTCGCCCGTCACCGTGGTGCTTGCTGATGAGGCAAGTGTTGCTGTAGCGTAGCTCGGGTCGTCTCCCATTGACGTGGCCGCTCGTGCGGCGATTTCCTCCTGACTCATCGTCGGTTTCTTGGTTTGGGTCCTCCTCCGCGTACTACTTGGCGATCTTGAGGAGGTCCAGTATGTTGTCGAGTGTTTTGTACACTCGCTTGTGTTTGGCGACCAAGGTCTCGTAGAGGCATGAGGTATTGAAGCAGTGGATCGCGGTGTCCGGGTGGATTCTGGTCGCGTTGTACCACAGGTCTTTCCACCGTTGGACCTAGTTGTGGGTCGACTCGCGGGGTCCCTGGACGCATCGCTCTATGTCCTCGATGGTGGTGGCGCGGGTGTAGGATCCCTCAAAGTGCCTGACGAAGGCGTCACGCATTTCCTCCTAGGAGTCGATGTTGTTTATGGGGAGGGTGTTGATCCATTTCCGACACGCTCCCTCCATCATCAGGGGGAGGTAGCGATCGGCGAGCAGGTCGGTGTGGCCGGCAATTACCATTGCCATGAGGTACGTGTCAAACCACACGGACGGGTCTTACGAGGGGTCGTACTTCTCAATTTCCGTCGGCGCCTTGAAGTTTGCCGGGTATTTTTCGCCTCGGATCATCGGTCCGAAGCACTGGGGTCCGACTCGGCTCGGTGATCCCCTTGGTTCACCGTCGCGGTAGTTAGTGAGGGTATGCCTCAAGTCGTCAGGCTGGCATGCGCGCTAGCTCTGACTGTTGATGATGTGGGTTCTCGCCTCGACTGTCTGCCCGTTGGCGGTGACGAAGTTGTTCGCCGGTCGCGGGTTGTTGGTGGAGAGTGCCGCGTGTGTGGGTCGGTGTTGGAGTTGCAGGGGCTCGGGTGGTGGGCAGCTGAGGGTGTTTGCCACCATTGGGCGGCCGCTCGAGGCCACCCTGCTTCCTGACGAACGCGAGTACATGCGACCCTGTGAGTCGGCTCCTGCGTTTTGTTGCTCGACAATCTTGGCGAGTAGAGCCTTGGTGTACTGGATCTGCAGGGCGCCTTCCCCGGTCACGTTGATGTTATCGACCGCGGCTCGGCTCGCGATGACGTTGTCCATCGGGGTGGAGAATAGCGGGAGGCCATTCGCGTCTCGCTCCCGTGAGGAGACCAGGATTCTTGGCTGATCCGGGAGGGGGGGGGGCATGTGGCCGAGCGGTGGGGGGGCGTCGTTGGCCGTCGCGCCTGGTGGTGGCCGGGAGCTCCCTCCTGGTGGTGCATTCTCGCAGATCGCGTGCTCGGCTATGCGGGCTGGGTCGTTTTCATCATCGAAGTTCAGGGCACGGCCCTGAACGGTGGGGTTCAGGCACGACCTGATGCGAAGTTGGTGGTAGCGCGAAAGCTCCTGCGCCGTCACCTGCTCGAGGCGAAATTTTTCACGCTCGGCTTGTTCCTTGCGGACCGCCTCCTCCAACCGTAGGCGGAGTTCCTCGACCTCCGTCGCCGTCGTGGTTGGCGGGATCGGCGTGGAGAAGGGGTCTGGCGGGGCGTCCACGCCATTCGCCATGTAGGCCGCGATGTTGCGACCAGATCCGATGTGGAGGTAGCTGGACTCCGACCCGGAGTCGAAATCAAAGATCCTGAGAATGGAGGGGTCCTCGAAGTCTCCCACGTTGGAGACCTGGGTGATGGAGCCCGCGGATGACGCGGTAATGATGGATCCGGCGGCCGATGCCGGGGTCGCCGAGTCGGCGTCGGCGTTGAGGGCCGTGTCATTCGTGATCATGGTGGTTTCAGCCATGTTGCTGTTGGCCGAGTCGTACTCGGAGGCGAGGCGGTGGATGGCACGGACCTGACTCTCAGAGAGCCGGTTGCGTGGTGGTGACTCGTGGATGCGAGCCGAGTCCTCTAAGACGATGATGTCAGTGAAGCCGACGAAAAGGCTGATCGTGCCGACCGGCATGATCACGTTGTGCGTGACGGGGTGCGCCGCTGGGACGTAGCTGCTCGGCAAGATCTGGAGGATCTAGCCGATCGAAATCATGCGGCTGGTGGCGATCGTCTCGTTGATGGGAAGATTGAATCTCGCCGCAGAACACCGGCCTGGCCGTCCAGGCCCCATGGTGGGCGCCACTATCGTGGGAATGGCCACGACAAATGCTGCAATCAGCAGCGAGTATTAGAACAAAGGGCAAGGGCGGCCAGCCATCTGCGATGCGAGATGAGGGCGAAGACACAAGGGTTTACCCAGGTTCGCCCGCCCGGAGGGTAAAGACCTACTCCAGCTAGATTGTATTATGGAGAGAGTACAAGGGAGAGCTCGACGATTAGGCGGCGAGTCGCTGGGGTGTATGATGGAACGTGTCCTCTATGCATACCCTAGGGAGGTTTATATAGGCTCACCTTGCTAGGGTTTACAGATGTACAACCGGATTAGTTAAGTATTCAAAGGGTTCTTGACCTAATCCGACTGGGCCTAGCTACGCTTCTGGGCCTCCAGCTTCCAGTCGCCTGGGTCCTTGCCAAGTCTCGATCCAGTCGCCGTCCTGCAGGCCCACTCGCTGACAGCTTGGGCTAGTAGGAAACTTCCTGCTGGGTATACCCTGGTCGGCATATCCCCATCATCACACAATATGACACCAAGCGAAGGTTTCGCATTGTTTGGATCGTTTTTGAATTTCTTATGCCCGTTTTAAACTATCGTCAAACTTTGTGGAACTACGGGCATGAAGATTCTTAGCTCGGGGCTGAGACTCGCTAAAATTGAAGTGGGTCTCTGATGAAATAGCATATTGTGAACCTAAAAATGATTTTTGTAAAAAAACATGAGCATCAGATCATGTACTTGTAGTTCATATTTGACCCACTTCCTACCGATTTGGCATGAATTTGTGTTCTTTACCAGGGATAGATGGAAAGTTTTGAGATCCCCATGTTAGGAAATTGTCCATGTAAGGTGGTCTAGTATTTTTGAAAAATGTGGTGGTAGCATTTTGAATTAGGTATTTGGTGGTTGGTTCACAAAACCGCCCATTTTTTGCACTCGGAAAATGGAAAATGGCTTTTTGGTGCGACGAAAAGGAAAACTTCCTCCTAGAACATTGTTCACCATATGCACATGTATTCACAATATGGACACATCATCACAAATTATGCCTTCATTCTAGCCATAACATTGGTCATTTGACCCAAAAGTAAGGAAACCTCGAACGAGATATGTCATTTTATGATGGTTTTTTTGAGACATAATCAATATACCAAGTTTGATATTTTCCCTTCTAACTATATCACATAATATGACACCACGCTAAGGTTTTGCATTATTTGGATCGTTTTCGAATTTCTTATGCCCGTTTTAAACTATCGTCAAACTTTGTCGAACGACGAGCATGAAGATTCTTAGCTCAGGGCTAAGAGTCGCTAAAGTTGAAATGGATCTCTGATAAAACATCATATTGTGAACCTAAAAATGATTTTTGTAAAATATAATGAGCATCATATCATATACATGTAGTTCATATCTGACCCACTTTCTACCGATTTGGAAGAAATTTATCTTTTTCACCAAGGATAGACGGAAAAGTTTGAGATCCCCCTATTAGGAAATTGTCCTTTTTATTTATAAATATGTAATATTTTAGTGTAGATAGATAGATCTTATTTTTTCTGAAAATTTTGGTATATTATTTGTATTTTTCTGAACTAGAATGATTTAATTATGATTTTTCAAATATTAATGAGGTAAAAGGAAAAATAGTTAGAAAAAAATCTGGAGGCCTAGCCGTCAACGCAGACCAACCAATTTCTTCCAAAGAGCTACGCCGTGGCTACCTAACGCCGTGTCTGAACCGGGGCTACGCCGAGGGTGGGACGTATGCCGAGGGCCATCGTCGGCACATCCCTCTCTGCTATGCCGACATCCGCGCTACGCCGAGGGCTACCCTCGTCACCTTCTTCTACGCCGACGGCCGGGCTGGGCAGCTGCCGAGGGAGGCCGCTACGCCGATGGCCCCGACATTTGTCTATCGGCGTAGCCGGCCGGCTGTCGGCGTCTCCAGTTTCTCCTGTAGTGATATAAGATGTCATTTGCATCAGAGACTTTGCAACCAATGTACATTGGGAGTGTAAGCAGATTTTCGAATCATTGGTATAGGTGATCCTGAAAGCAGATCCGATGAAAGGGGGTTGGGATTGGGAATTTGACTAGAATTGATCATTTTGTGTGCCTAGCTACATGTCAAATGGAGAACATGGATATTTTGGTGTTACAATACGGAATGGCTACCAATTTAAGTTTGCACAAAACCATAACAGATATAATTATGGTACATATGAACTTTATCCATATGGTTTCAAACTCACATTCACTTTTGTTTAACACATGCAGGCTCTTCACTTAACAACCAAATAACTTTGGGTGAATTTTTTCCTCAATTCATGGTCTAGAAGAATAGTTTTTTTTCAAAAACAAAGTCCATGTCAACCCCGGATGCAGATAGTCATCATTTTATTATGTTTAATGCAACAGAACCAAAATTGCATTGATGCAAGAGAACCAAGGCCATGCCAACTGCAGAAGGACTTGTTGGAATTTTGGCCCAAATATTCTAGCCCATTTTCTATTTCAATAATTCCTGAAAATCCTAGAGGCCCATGTGGCCCATTCATGCAAGGCAAGAGGTGGGACAAATGTTTAGTCCCACATTGCTAGTTGAGTGGAAGTTGGACCAGCTTATAAGGTGAGCTCTTCTACCACTTGGTAAAAGGATGAGAAGGAGAAGGAGAGAGTTCCACACGCGCGCTCCTCCTCCTCCTCGCTCGCCACGCCACGCCACGCCACGCCACGCCACGCCACGCCACGCCACGACTCGCCACGACGCGCGCGCCGCGGGTTGCGGGAATCTCGCCGAGCCGAGCTTTATTTTGCCACGCATGAATGGTATATCAACAATTTTGGGAAAGCCGATGCATCGGCTCTTTGAGATACATTGCTATCGGCTCCTGGAGCATCGACTTATACGAAGGTGAAACGTTTGCTTTAAATGAACGTTTAATACGAGTTAAATGTGCCTGCTCGTTTCATCTTCTGCACCGTCTGCCTTCTCCTCTGCGCCTATAAGAGAGAGAGGTCGCGCCTCCTCTCTGTTGGGCTGTTACACATACCTTGCCTCGAGTTCGAGCCCATACTTCCATCTTCCCCATCCTGTCTTGTGGCGTGCACCGTGAGCCGACAGAGGGCCTCCGAGACCCCGCCGCTCGAGTCCGGAGAAGGGCGATAAGGTTTTGGGAGCGCTATCAGCGACCTCTTCGCCACGGACTCCCTCACAGATAGCGACGTCTTCCCGACGAGGACTTCTTCCCCGACATCGCACCCTCTTCCTCGACGACATGACCAATGACGGTTCCAACACCGGTTCTACTTCGTGTACAACTCTGTCTCAATCTTGTTCAGATCCCACTCAAAGTTTTATGTCTTGCAGTTTGTTTGACTATATGCCTCGATATGTTTTCGCTATTAAACATGAATAGTATATTGCCTATTATTCTAGTCATGTTTTATCTAGCGTTATTATGGATAATTCGCTTGGTAAATTGCTCTATTATTCAACAATCCAAAAACCTTATTTTGCAATTTGCCCCAAGTGGCTTTGTTGCTTCTATGAAGCCACCGTGTTTGAAGGTGTGAATTACAAGCGGTGGCGTCAGAGCGATGCTCGGTTTCGACCATGAGCTGCTATAACGCCATCTATGGTGCACGAGGGGAACTTAATCCCGCCAGAAGAGGCGTTCCAAAAACTTGATACTACTTTCAAGGCTGCCTTGATCGGCATCCTGGCGACAATATTGTCGATTCATATCATCATTCAGCAATGGCAAAGATATGTGGGATGCGCCGAGAGAAAATTTGGAGTCTCGATCTTGGCAAAGGAACTGTATGTCATGGAACAATTCTATGACTATAAGATGATTGATGACCGCTCCATTGTGGAGCAGCTCATGAGATACAATACTTGCCACGGAGCTTGAGCACTTCACTTGTGTGTTAATGGACAAGTTTGTTGCGGAGGCATTATTGCCAAACTTCCCAATCATGGAGGAATTTTGCTACTTCTGAAGCACAAGAGACAAGAGTTCTCCGTGGCGGATCTCATTGGGACTCTTGATGTGGAAGAGAAGGCGAGAGCAAAGACACACGTGCTCGAGGTACCGAGGAGGTTCTAATGCCAACTGGTATGTACGGAAAGGAACTTCCAGCCTTACAAGTTCAAGAACAAAGGCAAGTTTGATGACAAAGGAAAGTTCGATGGAAAGAACAAGGCCTCACGTCTACCAGCTTCAAGAAAAAGACTGATAAGAGGAAAGGTGCTTGTCATGTGTGCGGTGATCCTGATCATTGGGCTCCTGCTTGTCCCAATCGTTTTGACCAGCGCCAGCATGGGAAGGATAGCAAGACTGCTAATGTTGTCATGGGCGACGTTGATATGAAAGATGTTGGGTATGGTATATTACCTACTGTTCTTTCATTATGTCATTCTCCTGATTGGTGGATTGACACGGGCGCTAATGTACATGTCATTACGATATTTCCATGTTTTCTTCATATCAGGTCGAGGGACTCAAACCGTTGATGGGGAGCGGCTCGCATGCTTCATTCATGGTGTTGGTACGGTCGATCGAAGTTCACTGGGAAAGACTGGCGCTCAAGAACGTGCATCATGTTCCCTCAATTAATAAAAATCTTGTTAGCGGATCTCTTACGTGTCGAGATGGCTACAAGATTGTATTTGAGTCCAATAAATTTGTAATTTCAAGTATGGAACCTTTATTGGTAAAGGCTATGAATGCGGAGGCTTGTTCCGCTTATCTCTGCAGACATTTGTAATAAAGTTGTTAATCATATTTACACAAATTTTGAATCAAATGTCCGCACTCGCCTCTTTGTCATATTAATTTTGGTTGTATGACGCGACTAGCCAAAATGAATTTAATCCTGATTTCTCAACTGTTAAGGGATCTAAGTGCCAAGTCTGGCAAGCTAAACAACCTCGCAAGTCACATACATTTGTGAAGTGAGAAATTTAACACCACTAGAGCTCATACATTCGATCTTTGTGAGATGAATGGTGTGTTGACAAAAGGTGGAAAGAAATATTTCATGACTTTGATCGATGACTCTACGAGATATTGTCATGTGTATCTTCTGAAATCAAAAGATGAGGCTTTGAGTTTCTTCAAAATCTATAAAGTCGAAAGAAAATCAACTTGATCGAAAGGTTAAGAGGCTTAGGTCCGATCGTGGTGGAGAGTATTTTTCCAACGAGTTTGATTCTTTTGTGCGGAACATGGTATAATTCATGAGAGGACGCCTCCTACTCACCCTCAAATGGAGTAGCCGAAAGAAAGAACCGTACTCTAACAGATTTGGTTAACGCCATGTTAGACACATCGGGTCTTTCTAAGGAATGGTGGGGAGGCATTATTGACCGTGTCATGTCCAAAACCGAGTTCCCACAAAGAACAAAGAAATTACTCCATTCAAGAATGGGAGAAGAAAAGACTAAAACTCTTACTTACGCACTTGGGGTTGTTTGGCAAAGGTTAATGTACCAATCCCCAAGAAGCGCAAGCTTGGACCAAAAACCATTGATTGTGTTTTACGGGCTATGCTTTTCATAGCATTGGTTATAGATTCTTGATAGTAAAATCAAGTACCGACATTCATGTCGGTACAATCATGGAGTCGATCGATGCGACTTTCTTTGAGGATATATTTCCAATGAAGGATAAACCTAACTCATCAAATCCAGGGATACCTAGTTCATCTAATCAGGAATTTGCTATATTCTCTGAACCTATCATTCCGATTGAACACTCTGAAAGTCCTAAGGAGGATGACAATGAAATTCCTAAAAGGAGCAAGAGACAAAGGACGGCAAAGTCTTTTGGTGATGATTTCATTGTGTACCTTGTAGATGACACTCCCACTTCCATTTCAGAAGCTTATGCATCTCCTGATGCTGACTACTGGAAGGAAGCTGTTCATAGTGAGATGAATTCCGTCTTAGCTAATGAAACATGGGAGATCACTGATCGTCCTTATGGGTGCAAACCTGTAGGATGTAAATGGGTGTTCAAGAAGAAACTAAGGCCTGATGGTACTATTGAGAAGTACAAGGCAAGGCTTGTAGCCAAGGGTTATACCCAAAAGGAAGGTGAAGACTTCTTTGACACTTACTCACCTGTAGCAAGGTTGACCACCATTCGAGTACTACTTTCTGGCTGCCTCACACGGTCTTCTCGTTCATCAAATGGACGTTAAGGCGGCTTTCCTAAATGGAGAGTTGGATGAGGAAATCTATATGGATCAACCAGATGGTTTTGTAGTAAATGGTCAAGAAAGAAAAGTGTGCAAGCTTTGAAGTCTTTGTATGGTCTCAAACAAGCACCTAAGCGTGGCATGAAAAATTTGATAAAACCTTAACAGGCTTTGTTGTAAAGCGGTTTACAAGTGCGTATACTATCGCCATGGTGGGGGTGAGGAGTCATCCTTTGTTTGTATGTTGATGACATACTGATTTTGAACCAACCTTAATACAATTAAGGAGGTCAAAGATTTCTTATCTCGTTCCTTTGAGATGAAGGATGCAGGGAGTAGGCGATGTTATCCGAACATCAAGCTATTGAGAGATGATGATGGTGGGATTACATTGCTTGGTCCACTATGTGGAAAAGATCTTGAGTCGTTTGGGTATAGCGACGTCAATTTTCTCCTACACCGTATGATCCTAGTGTGTTGCTTGAAAGAATCGAGGAAATGCTAGAGACCAACTAAGATACTCTCAAATTATTGGCTCGCTTATGTATTTAGCTAGTGCCACGAGACACGACATCGCCTTTGTAAGCAAACTCGATCGATTGTATCAAATCCAGGAGATGATCAGGCATGCTCTTGAGAGAGTTATGCGATATCTAAAAGGCATATGAGCTATGGCATACACTATACCGGTATCCAAGGGTACTAGAGGGTTATAGTGATTCAAATTGGATATCGATCTTGATGAGATAAAGGCCACGAGTGGATATGTTTTCACACTTGGTGGTGGCGCTGTTTCTTGGAAGTCTTGCAAGCACCATCTTAACGAGGTCAACTATGGAAGCAGAACTCACAACACTAGACACGGCCCTTTGTTGAAGCGAGTGGCCGTGAACTCTTGATGGACTTACGTGGTTGAAAAACCTATACCCGCAATTCCAATGAACTGTGATAATCAAACTGATTATTAAAGTGAGCAGTTCTAAGGATAATATGAAGTCCTCAAGACATGTGAAGAGGAGACTGAAATCTCGGAAAATGAGAAACTCCGAGTTATTGCATTGGATTATATCCAAACATCTAAAAACTTGGCAGATCCCTTCACAAAGGGTCTATCATAGCGTGATAGAAAATGCATCGAAGGAGATGGGTATGAGACCCACAATTTGAGCTTTCCACAGTGGTAAACCACTCTATGTGATCGGAGATCCCGTGAATTAGAATTGGGAAACAAGTTGTTGGTTAGCTGAGAGGAAAGTATCCCTACTTTAATAAATACCACTCCATAAAGATGCAATACTTTCCTATTGCATGGCAGGTTGATTTATTATCTTAATGTGTTCTAAGTGGCTTATCCTAAGCAAAGATGTTGTCTGCAGAACATCTTTTGAAGAACACACCTATATGAGTCTGTTAAAAGCGTCATGATCTATGAGAGTGGGGTGCTCTCTAATAAACTCATGAAAGGTCATGGAGTATGACGTATAAGCTCCACCCGCGGGGAAGTCCCACGGTAGCCCAGTATCGGTCAAGACTTCGTGTGAAGCTAGATTGCAGCAAACTTGCAGTTCAAGGCATAGTCCCTTTGTACAAGTCGCAATCTAGTGTAGCATAGAATTCTAGGTGGAAGTTCAACTTAAGTCTCCACTAAAGTACGGTATATAAGCAGTGTTTTGGAACCAAAGGCATTACATGTGCCTCGGGATCCAGTGGGATTGTTGGAATTTTGGCCCAAATATTCTAGCCCATTTTCTATTTCAATAATTCATGAAAATCCTAGAGGCCCATGTGGCCCATTCATGCAAGGCAAGAGGTGGGACAAATGTTTAGTCCCACATTGCTAGTTGAGTGGAAGTTGGACCAGCTTATAAGGTGAGCTCTTCTACCACTTGGTAAAAGGATGAGAAGGAGAAGGAGAGAGTTCCAGACGCGCGCTCCTCCTCCTCGCTCGCCACGCCTCGCCTCGCCTGCCTCGCCCACGCCACGCGCCAGTTATGAGGAATCTCGCCGAGAGCTTTATTTTGCCCATGAATGGTATATCAACAATTTTGGGAAAATGCATCGGCTCTTTGAGATACATTGCTATCGGCTCTGAGCATCGACTTATCTGAAGGTGAAACGTTTGCTTTAAATGAGCGTTTATCTGAGTTAAATGTGCCTTTCGTTTCATCTTCTGCACCGTCGCCTTCTCCTCTGCGCCTATAAGAGAGAGAGGTCGCGCCTCCTCGATTGTCTTGTTACACATCCCTTGCCTCGAGTTCCAGAACCTGCGCTACTTCCATCTTCCCCATCCCGTCTTGCGGCGTGCCGTGAGCCGGGCGGTGAGCCTCGAGACCTGCCGCTTGAGTCCTGCGGAGAAGGCGATAAGGTTTTGGGGGCGCTATCGCGACATCGCTTAATCACGGACTCCCTCACAGATAGCGACGTCTTCCCCGAGGACTTCTTCCCCGACATCAGCACCCTCTTCCTCGACGACATGACCAATGACGGTTCCAACACCGGCGGTTCTACTTCTGCTACTGCCGTGTACAACTCCTGTCTCAATCTTGTTCTGATCCCACTCAAAGTTTTATGTCTTGCAGTTTGTTTGACTATATGCCTCAGTATGTTTTCGCTATTAAACATGAATAGTATATTGCCTATTATTCTAGTCATGTTTTATCTAGCGTTTATTATGGATAATTCGCTTGGTAAATTGCTCTATTATTCAACAGGACTAAGTCCGTGTTCTTCTAAACAACCCCTCAAGAAGACCATCGAGTTGAACTTTGGGGAAACAGAAAATACACTGTTGCATGTTGTATAGAAAAAACTAGATCGATCATGTCTCCCCTTTAAAACAAAGTTTGTATGGACGTATAGAGTAGTTGGTAGATAGGACCCAACCGTGTAACAGAAGACGATCTCATCTAATCTATAAGGATGAGATCGATCTCCCTTTTCGTCTCTCGTGTACAACAACTCTCGCTGTAATCTGTTCGGGCTTCGACCCCTGTATAACATGTACCTGGTATCGATACAAAGGTATCCAGTTAACCCAAATTATCATATGGTATCAGATCCCATCTAAAAGGACATTTATTGTCATAATCACTTTTGGTGTTCGTTAACAACAAGTAGATCATTTTACAGTTTGTCACTGTCCACAGGTTGCTATTATGATAAGTGAAAAGTACCCTCACACTTTGAAAAGATTCCTGCAAGATTGACATAGTTCTAGAAATTCCAGACTGGAGTCTCCGGTCTGCCTGGACCGGAGTCTCCGGTGTGGACCGGAGTTTCCGGAGGAGTCCCCAGTGGAGGCTTCAGGAACATGGCTAGGTCATTCTGTATGGGGGTGCGGAGCAAGGACCAAATGCTTCTCCGGAATCTCCGGTGTGGGCTCCGACCGAAGTCTCTGGTGCTGGAGGACAGGAGTCTCCGGCCCACTTGGCTCACAGAAGGCCTGGGTCGTACTGCATACTGGTCCGTAGGCTAGACCGGAGATAGACCGGAATCTCCGGTGTAGACCGGAGTCTCCGGTGTACAAACCGGAGTCTCCGATGTACAAACCGGAGTCTCCGGTCTGGTTCTTCTCCAATGGTCAGAAAATGCTTCGTGGAAGGGGCTGCTTATAAAGAGGGACCCTTATCCCCTTCCTCCACTTGCTCGACCTGCTCAAGAACACAAACTCCATTAGAGCCACCAAATCTACAAGATCTCTTCATCCAACCATCCAAAGTCATTGATCTTTGGAGAATCGAAGGAGGAGGCCTTGATCTACAGCTTCACCAAGAGAGATCTTCATTTCCCCCTCATTCACTTGAGAGCCCCCATGCTCTAGTGTTTCATTGGAAACCCTATCTTTGATTTGGTTCTTTGTCGTGGTATTGCCGACGAGTACGCCATGGAGGGGTCCTCACAGTGCGTGTTTAGAGACATGGGGTAAGGCGGACGGTTGACGGGTACGAGGTAACACAGCTTACCCAGGTTCAGATCCCACAACGGTGGCGGAATCCTACTCCTGCTATAAATCACTATAAGGGCAATACGCCGAGTTACAGAGATAGGTTCACTGTGCGAGGTTGTGTGAAGTTATCTATGATCGTATGAGATCGTGCCCTAAAGGCTCCCGTAGGCCCGACTTATATAGTCGCCAGGTCCTAGGGTTACAGGGAAAAGTCCTAGCCGGACAGGTTACAGAGTCCTACACCGTCTATTACTAGTCTTGTGTATCTTGCACTCCAAGGCTCCGGGTACGTTGGTGACTCCACCGTAGCCTTCCTTTATCCGGCATGGGCCTCCCTTCTAGATCCACCTAACTGGGCCGCCCAGCAGGCCATAGGCCATGCTACCGACTATGGGCCACCCGGGTTAGCCGGATAATAGACATGCTATAAGGATACCCATATAGCATATCCGCAACATTAGCCCCCGGAGAACTCCGAGATCTTGCGCCGTCTTGCCTCTTCACGTGGAATGCTCCGTCTAGATGAATGTCGGCAAATCTCCAAGCAACATCTTGTAGTCCTCCCAAAGAACCCTGCAAGGTTTTTCTCCGTCTTCGATTTGTAAGTCAGAGAAATGCTGAATCTTCGATCGTACTCTTCCATAGTCGGATTAAATCCGTCCATGCCGGAATCTTCGATGTGACGGCTCATCTACCCGTGTCAGCTAGGTCAGCGACGCCTCGTAACTCACACATGCATAGAACGCAATCATATCCGATTTTCCTGCGCGAGCAATACGAACCCTTGGCGGCTACGGTTGGAGACGTGGCGAAATTTCCGCGCACGCTCGCGAACACGTCGTCTATGCGACAACTGTCCGATTAAGCTGCACGAATCTTGACGCCGAGGATGATAAATAGTAACCGTGGGGAATTTTCCACTTTTTACCTCATTCTCCTCGCATCATCGTCTTCCTTGAGCCAAGCGTCTCCTCGAGCACTCCATGGCGAGCAGCATCACCTCCCCATCCATGGCGGCATCGAGTGAAGCCGCGGAGAAGCCGGCGAGCTCCATCGTCGTTCCCCCAGAGGGCTTGGTCATCCCCGCATTGGCGGTGATCGAGTCCACCGGCGGCGACCAAAATCTGGCGGCGCTAGAGCCACTGGAGGAAGAGCCAGACTCGCATAAGGGCGACTGGCGCGGCTCGGACATCACCGACCGCGACATCCAGGAGATGGTCGCCGAAGGTTACCTCCCCGCGACGGAGGGGCTCGCCTGGCGGGCGGCGCCGGCCGGCGAGGTGGCACCTTCTCCCCAAGCCGTAGAAAAGGTGCACCTCAAAGCTCAGATGGTAGGCGGCGTTTCCCTGCCCATCTCCCACTTCTTCCTTTCCGTCTTAAACCACTACAAGGTCCAACCCCATAACCTCTCCCCCAATAGTATCTTAGTGCTTAGCAACTTCGCGGCACTTTGCGAGGGTTACCTAGGGATAAGGCCTAGGTTAGACTTGTTCGTGTACTTCTTCACTGTCAAACATGAAGCCGGACATAGTAAGGAGGAGCTTAGGAACTGGGGCACCATAAGCTTCAAGATTCGACCTAGCCGGCGGATCCCCGACATCGTTGGCCACGAGTCCTGCAAGAATTGGCAGCGGACGTACTTCTACGGCCCGACATTCCTCTGGCGGGCCGAGAAGTGACGTATCCGGACTTCGCAGATGGAGCCGCCACTGAAGTTTCCACATGGAGATCCCAAGCCTCCCTTCCCTCCGACCTCGACGCTTCCCGTGCTATAAGGCGGATCGAATGGTTCGTAGAGATGGGTTTGACCGGCTTGGACCTAGCTATGTGCTGGTTCATCAGGCGAATCCAACCTCTGCAGCACCACGCAAAGTATATGCACGAGTATACCAGTGATCGAAGGGATAGCCTCCGGATCTCCGTGGATAACTTCTGAGCGACTCCGTCAAGCTCCGCCTAAAGGACATCATCAAGGTGAAGGATAAGAAGCATGGATTCACCATCACCTACGACTTGTTCGTAGATGGCAAGTGCCCAAAGGTAGGTATTTATTTTCCGTGTACGACATATGCTCCAGTTTTTCCGTCTTGACAATACCATCTTATCTAACACGGTGATTTCTCACTTAACAGCTTAGCGATCTAGATGAGGGCAACCTGGCTGCCCAAATCTATGATCCAAAGATGAAGGAAGTCACGGTCGTGTCCGACGACGATGTCCCGTTGGCGCAAAAGCGGAAGAGATCCACCTCTGACGCTGCCGACGGAGGCAAGAAGAAGAAGACGGAAGGTGGAGCTACCGCCGCCCTGGGGGCGAAAAAGAGAAAAGCCACCGGGATCTTTGCCAAAGCACCTACCCTAGTGTAAGCTTCTCATTCTCTGACATTGTCTATTTATCTGTCTTGTTCCTGTACTTATGCATTTTGCATGTCTCAGGAAGAAAGCCACGATGACGAGGTTTAATCTCGTCAATGCCCATTGTTATGGACTTGGGTTTTGGAGAAGATGGGGATACTGGAGATCACGGAACGGTTAGCAAACAAGCAACACGGGACATGAGGTTTACCCAGGTTCAGGCCCTCGGAGGGAAAACCCTACTCCTGCTTGTCTGCTCTTGATTACGGCGGAACCGGTGATTACAGGGGTGCGCAGATGCAATCTGGCGTGGAGGTGTGCATGCGAAAGTATGAGGTCAGATATCTAGGTCGTGCCCTCCTAGCCTTTATATAGACTTAGGCAGGTCCCAGGCACAGACCTAGTCGGTTACAGGTTTTAGGGTTTACCCCTTTGAATTTCCTATCTACTCTAGTCTTGCTCTCCAAGGATCCGAAGGCGTCATGGGCCTTGGCCACCCGAAAGTCTTCATGGGCCGGCGTATATTTGTCGTGGGCCTTCCTTGGGCTGGACCAGGTATGCTGAGATCATGTACCCGCGGGGTATAACCATGTCAGTAGCCCCGAGTGATCAGTCGAATCGTAGATTCGGCTGAGGACTCTTCAATCCTTCGGGTGCAACTCTGTCTTTCAAGAGTACATGTGTAGGGATTGTTGATGCGTGTGCCTGACTCACCCGACGGATCAGGGTCAGTTAACTGTCTTAGGACGAAATAACACGATGTTCTTCAGGTTCGAGTCCCTCGACTTGAACCCGGAACATATGCTGGTGTGATTCGACTCAGGTCGCGGAGGACTTACAGGAGTGGAATTCCAGTGAATTTAATTGTTGTACCCAACGCGTCCATCAGGATTTTTCATCGCGCCTGTTGGCATGGATTTATACTAGCAGAGCGCAGTCGTGTGCGTTACCAGGCCATCAGATGATATCTATAGGTCTTATCTTTGCGTCGTAGACACATCATCCGAATTTATATCACAGCGGAGGTGTTTTGGCTGGCCAAGGAGAATGTTGCTCACTTAGCGTTTGATGGGGCAAAGTTACCGAAAAAATGCTGCATGCTGATCCGAAGGATCGTAGTCAAAAATTCATAGTGTGCGCGACCAGCGCTCCCTATGGGACTAGCCCCCGAGTGTCTGTTCAAGTCGTAGACTCGAGCAGAGACTTTTATTCAGTCGTTTGTTCAACGTTAGGTACGTAGGACACAAATTTTTCGGATGCTTGAATCCATCCTCCCTGTGGGAGTAGCCCCTGAGTCCGTAGTGGAGTCGCAGACTCGACGTAGGACTCGAAGAAACAGTTCAGTGCTGTAATGTGCTGTTCATTTTTCGGGTGCGTGGCCAGCGCTCCTGATAGGAGTAGCCCCCGAGTAGTTAGTCGAATCGTAGATTCGAGTGAGTACTCTTTGCTTTGGATCCGAAGAAATTGTGGTTGTTGCTAGTATAGCTGTTGATGACGTCACTGCTGACGATCAGTGACCTCAAGCGTCTGCTGCGCCAGAGATGACGTGACTGGACGGACATGGGTCCCACCTTCTGACCTTGAATTGACCGGTCACGCGCGGCGTGGAGATAATTACAGCGTTTCCTCGATTTCCGCGCATAGTGGACGAGTGTAGGCGACGGGTTCGTTGCGATGCTGACACGTGTATGATCAGATCTTGCCGTTGGCGTTAGGTCTTCTTGATGGACGGTGATCGTGCATCGTCTTCGTCCTTATAATCGTTGGGGAAAAACTTAATCTTTTTTACCACAGCCATTCTCGTTTCACTGCTCCATTGTTCTCTGAGATTGTCTCGCTGCGCACTGGAATATCCTCGGGCATTTCCATCTTCATTCCTACGCTCTCACCACTGGCGCCGCCGCACCGCAATGGGGAAGCCCAAGAAGTCTTCTTCTGCAGTTGGTACCAGCGCTGCTGGAGGCAAGAAGAGTGCTGCCGCCACCCGTGTCACCGATGGTGGCTGGCAGCGATCGAAGACGCGGGAGAGTGATCTCCGCAAGATTCGTGAGCGGAGCTTGATCCCGCAAGATAGGGAGGCCGTCCAACTCCCAGGCAACGAGGTAATTCCCCGTCCCCCCGTTGGGTTTCGGGTTATGTTCGTTGCTTTCGTTCTTCGGGGCTTCTCCTTCCCAGTCCACGACTTCCTTCGTGGACTGCTTTTTCTTTACGGCATCCAGCTACATCATCTTTCCCCCAATTCTCTTCTGCACATCGCCTGTTTCATCACTTTCTGCGAGTGATGGCTCGGTATCGAGCCGCACTTTGGCCTCTTCCGGAAACTCTATTCCGTGAAGAGGCTGTCTGGTTCTGATGGTGTTTATCCCATTGGGGGTTGCATCATCTCTCTCAAACCCAATCTTCTTTTCTTCTCTTTTTCCATGTCTGAATCTGTCCAGTACTGGCGGAGGCGATGGTTTTACATCCGCGACTCCACGGTGGTTGGGCAAGATTTTGGTCTTATTCCTTTTGACCCCTCCCAAAAGATCGAGCCGAAGAGGTCCTGGAAAAACCAGATCTTGGATGGCAATGTCGTGGTATTGCACGAGCAGATGCTACTGGGGGTAGCTTACGTAGAGGGAGAAAGGCGACGTAGGAGAATCCGGGAGCGAGATTGGCACACGACGTACCCAGGTTCACGTCCCCTCAATGGAGGATCGCTACGTCCTGCTATCAATCCAGTATATGAGTATAGATTGGTTTACATGGGAGGCGCCGTAGGCGGAGGGAGAGACTAGATCTAATCTAATATGAGCGAGGATACCCCGTGGGGGTGCCCCTGGTGGCTTTATATATGCAGCCAGTTAGGGTTGACAAGTATTTGGTGGGCTTTGTATACGATTCGCCGTCCTGGGCCTCTAGTTGTCGCCAGTCGCCTGGGTCCAATATGCGCCGGTCGTCATATCCAGCGAGTCGACCCGCTCTGGGATTGGCTTCAGTCGGCTCGATCCAGCTGGCGAATCCTATTCGTGGGTATACCCCGATTGGTATTCCCCCATCAGTAGTCCCCGAGTGCGTTGTCGATTCGACGCGGGCTTGAGGCAGGGCGCGGAGAGTCTTGATGATGGGTCGTGGTGAATCGGTGACGAGCTCCTAAACAGAGAAAAGAACCGTGAAGCGGGAGGCGGTCGACATGAGCCAGTCAGTGATGGCCAGTTGGCGAAATACGTAGGGTGTCGGTGAAGCCTCCAGTTGCGGAGATTCCCCGAACGTGGAGTGTGCCGAGTCCCCGAGCGCGGCAAGTTATGAGGTCGAGCGACCGGCGAGTGCCGAGTCCCCGAGCGCGTCGAGTGGCGAGGTTGGGCGACCGGCGAGTGCCGAGCCCCCGAGCGCGGCGAGAGGCGAGGCTGAGCGACCGGCGAGCGCCGAAGTCTCGAAGCGCGGCGGTCAACGACCGGGCGAAAGTGCCGAGCCTCGAAGCGCCGCGAAAGGCGAGGCCGAGCGACCGGCGAGTGCCGAGTCCCCAGAACGGCGAGTGGCAAGGTCGGCGGCGGCGAGCATCGAGCCTCGAGCGATCGGGCGAAGCGCCGAGTCCCGAGCGGCGAGTGGCAAGGCTGAAGGTCTGGCGAGTGGCGAGCGAGCGAGTCCACGGTGGAGAGTCCTCGAGGGTGTTGAGTAAGCGAGGGCGAGTCCGCGGTGGAGAGTCACAGATCGTGTTGAGTACATGAGGGCGAGTCCGCGGTGGAGAGTCCCCGAGCGTATTGAGTAAGCGAGTGTGAGTCCGTGGTGGCGAGTCCCCGAGGGCGAGCCACGGTCGTGGAACCACGCGCACACGCAGTATGCCTAGGAGTAGTCCCCGAGGCTCGAGTTGGCTTGTAGAGGCGACTTGAGGCTCTTTAGAGATGCATATTCTGAAAATAGTAGAGGTTGCTGCCGAGCATGGCGAGTGGCGAGGTCGAGCGACCGGCGAGCTCCGAGTCCCCGAGCGCGGCGAGCGGCGAGGTCGAGCGACCGATGAGCACTGAGCGTCGAGCGCGGCGAGTGGCGAGGTCGAGCCACCGGCGAGCGCCGAGTCCCCGAGCGGCGAGGTCGAGCCATCGGCAAGCGCCAAGTCCCCGAAGCGCGGCGGCGAGGTCGGCGACGGCGAAGCGCTGAGGCCCTAAGCGCGAGCCGAGGCCCCGAGCAACCGGGCGAGCGCCAGCCTTGAAGCGGTGAGCGGCGAGGTCGGCGACCGCGAAGGCCGAGTCGAGCGGCGATGGCGAGGTCGGCGACCAGCGCCGAAGCGTGGCGAGTGGAGAGGTCGGCGGCGCCGAGCCCCGAGCGGCGAGTGGCGAGGTCGAGCGACCGGCGAGCGTCGAGCCCCCGAACGCGGCGAGTGGCGAGGTCGAGCGATCGGCGTGCGCCGAGCCCCCAAGCACGGCGAGTGGCAAGGTCGAGCTACCGGCGAGCGCCGAGCCCCCGAGCGCAGTGAGTGGCGAGGTCGGGAGACCAGTGAGTGACACTGTCTATAGCGTACCAAGTCCCCGAGCACGACGAGTGGCGAGAAAGACACCGTTTTGCTGAGAAGGAGAAAAGATACAATTGCATTAAGGTGTACTTGCATAATATATTGAACAATTGTAAGACGTGCGAATTATAGGTGTCGAAGAAAATAACTTTTGTTATTGGATCGATCGGTAGTATGTAAGGTTTATGTGTGTCTTTTCATGATTAGGCAGACCTCCAGCATCAAACGCTTGCCGGGTAACAGGGACGCGATGTCAGACAATGTCGGCCTTTTGGTACCCAGACTCACTACTTCGACGGACGCGAATAAACAGCAAACAAAACTGAAACCGATCCTAAGTATGATTTTCGTCCCTGGAAGGGTCATATGCGACTGCATGGTCGTCTTTGGAGAATGAATGAAGATGCATATATGTTTGGACTCATAGCATGTACTTAGCTGTTAGCATGGCGAGTCCGTGAGGACAAGTCCGCGAGCATGGCGAGTTCGCAGCGGGCGAATCCCCGAGCCTAGCGAGTCCGCGTTTAAGCGTGTTCACGTTTAGGCGAGTCCTAGAGCATAGCGAGTCCCCAAGCCTGGCGACTGACGAGTCGTAGCGAGCGGAGTCACGGATGTAGGCCGGCGAGTGGCACCAACATATTTGCTTTGCTGATTCAATCGCCGGATCACCTGGAGAATTTCGTCGGTCCAGTCTTCTCCATGGCTCAATTTATGCCAACAATGCGTATATGTCAATAATATGTATACACAGGATTAGATCCAAATAATTTAATCAAATAAAATAGAATTAACTAGTGAGAGAGAAATTGAGTGAATATCAAATCAATCTGGCGCGTGCTGCACTTGAGATAGAAAATAACTGATCCAGGTCTTTGCTTGGTGTCGTCCGGCGTAACGTCCGAGGCAGGCGAGTTCATGATGAGCAAACTGCCATCAAACAGCTTACGAACTGTGGCCCTCGACTCGAGGTCGCCGAGTGCACGAACGACTCCAAGCATATAGTCGGTGACCAAGAAAACGGCGCACGGCCGGCCTATGATGACGCCCGTACTCGTCTCCATCACTCAATTTGATTATCACTTCATGTCATGAGTCACGTACACGCACTTCAAAATAAGGTGTAGAGTATTAGAATCAAATAAAATATTAACTATATATGAGAGAGAAGTGATCTGATAGAAAAAACCCATGAGTCACGATCATCTGCGATCGAGCTCGCATGTTGGCCTGTTGAAGCATCTCCGATGCAGGGAACAAGGTTGTGTGGCGGTCGCATGTCTGATCTGATTTAATCTTGTTGAAGACCATCTGGATCGATACGCTGCCGCGTGAGCTAATCAGCTTAGCAGATCCGATTGACTCAAACTCATACACCGAGCGCTGCCGAAGTTGACGATGAAGATCTTGAGGGATCCACCCAGATTATCACCTCCAAGCGCCGCTTGCCCCACGGTGGGCGCCAACTGTGGTGGTATTGCACGGCAGATGCTACTGGGGGTAGCTTACGTAGAGGGAGCAAGGCGAGGTAGGAGAATCCGGGAGCGAGATTGGCACACGACGTACCGAGGTTCACGTCCCTTCGATGGAGGATAGCTATGTCCTGCTATCAATCCAGTATATGAGTATAGATTGGTTTACATGGGAGGCGCCGTAGGCGGAGGGAGAGACTAGATCTAATCTAATATGAGCGAGGATACCCAGTGGGGGTGCCCCTGGTGGCTTTATATATGCAGCCAGTTAGGGTTTACAAGTATTTGGTGGGCTTTGTATACGAGTCGCCGTCCTGGGCCTCTAGTCGTCGCCATTCGCCTGGGTCCAATATGCGCTGGTCGTCATATCCAGCGAGTCGACCGCTCTGGGATTGGCTTCAGTCGGCTCGATCCAGCTGGCGAATCCGCTTCGTGGGTATACCCCGATTGGTATTCCCCCATCAGGCGAGGTAGCGGAGATAGATTCTCTCTATCGTTGGGTGGAGGATCTCCAGCTGATTCCTGATAAGGAGGTGAACGGTGTGGATATCATCCGCACCTTCCTGAAATGTCGGGTGCAACCGCTCCAGGCTAGGGCGCACCCGATGTTCCTTTACGCTGTTCGTCGTGACCCGACAAGGGTTTCGGCTGAAGAATTCTCCAGGGGGGATCTCGACGGCGTCCTTCGCCCACTTCTAAAGTTCAAGGCTGGAGAGGATATCCCGGGGAAGTCGTTGACTTCTCCGTTCTCTGCTTCACGTCCTGTTCCACAGGTGTAGATTCGGGTCGTGCGCATAGCGCTATTTTCGACTGCATTGTTCTTGTATTTGTTTGCTAACAAATTTTCTTCTTCTGTGCAGGAGTTCAAAGTGCCGGGCATGTCGCCACCGCTTCCCGAATTGTTTCCGGCTGCACCGGACAATGAGGTAGTGGATTCCATGTCTGAGCTACCATCGGCACGATCTCCGTCTGAAGAGGCCAACGAGTCGAGCGAGGACCACACTCGACAGCGGACACGGAGCTCCAGCGAGTCTTCGGATGCCTCGACTCCTAGGAACCCACTATGCCTTGATCGTCACAGTGATGGGCATGGGGGCTCTTCCTCTCCGATTCCTGTCATTCCTGTGCGGGCTGTGGCACCACACCCCCCGGCGAAGCGGAAGAAGGAAGAAAAGAAGGAAGAGAAGAAAGAGGAGAAGAAGGTTCGTAGGACTCCTCCCGTCTTAGACTTGAGCGAGCTTGACTCGTATGTTTCTTTAGTCATGTATTGTCTTTTTCGCTTGTTTCCTTTGTACTTGTGCTAATTTGTCTTTGTGCAGCCACTCCTCCAACGATTCTTCCAGTGATGGTGCTCGGGAGATGATGGGGGAGTCGAAAGTCGTGCTTCCTCCTCCTCAGACGGTGGCCACCTCTGAAGGCGCTGCTCTACACCCTTCTCCACAGGAGGTTCGGGTGGTTGCGCCTCATAAGGCTGCAAGCGAACCTTCGGAATCTCCGTCGAATCATGTAAGTAACTCTGCTTCCTGCCACGGGGGCAGCCCCTGAGCCTTTTTTGGATGATCTTGTGATTATCTCTTTTGTCCTTACCTCGGGGGGAGCCCCCGGGCATCTGTAGGGTAGTTTGCTTTGTCGTTTTTCTTTCGAGTCTCAAGGGGAGCCCCCGAGCACTTTCATATGTGTAACTTGCTTCTTCTCGTTCTTTTGGGCGTAGCCCCCGAGCCCTTATTTTGACTAGTAGTTCTTCTTTCTGCAGCCTTTTGTGCAAGATGCCAATCGACTGGTGCAGCAGCACCTGGCGCTGGAGGCCAGCCTCAAACAGCTGCAAGGTACTTTTTATGCCTTGGTCTTTGTTTCTTCTTGTATTCCTGTCCTGTTATCCGACGCTTGTATTAGTTTATTGCAGAGGATCACAACACCTCTCTTAGTGAGATTGATGCTCTCAAAAAGAGCCTCGGTCAAGCGGAGAAGAAGGTCGAGGTCGCCGTTGGTTCCAGGGAGCGCCTCGAGCTGGAGTTGGCTCATGCGGTCGAGGCGAAAGAGCGCCTACAGCAGGAGGCTACGGACCGCGAGGAGCAGCTCGCCACCGCCGTGGCTGCACGCGAAAGAGAGGTGGCCGGCAAGATTATGGCGGCTGCCAAGGCTGTTTCGGGTGAGTATCTTCACCTTCGTATTTTTTGATTTCCTTTTCTTTCTTTCGTGGTGCTTTCGTTCATTCTTCTTCCTTTTTGTCTTAGATGTCGTGGGCATCAAGTTTGATCGTGGTGCTCTGGAGCACGGGAGTGCTCTGGATGATGCCACTGCGGCGGTCGAAGATCGCTGCAGCACCGTCGTCAACTCGCTTGCCAAGGCCAAGGAGGTCCTTGGGCACTTCTACAAGGAGCTTATCCCCAAGGGCGTGACCCTTGATGATGTTGATGCCCTGGCGGAGGCGCTGTCAGCCGAAGCACCTGCGGCGTACAAGCGCAAGCAGAAGGGCATTGGCGCATCCGTCGGGCTGGCAATGGCCTTGGCGGCTGGAGCAGAGCTGGACCTTCATCAGGTCACTTCCCGGATGCCGACGACTGCTGACGGGTCCGAGGTAGCCTTCGCCACCTATGCTGCTCGTTGTAAGCGTTATGGGCCGAAGCTGATTGATCTGCTGGCCGAGTACGCGCTAAGGCAGCAGGGGGAAGCCAAGGCGAGGCAGTCTGGCTCCAAGGCGACTCAGAGTGCCGCGTCGTAGGCGCTGTAGCTGTAGGATAGTTGTAGCTTATTTTGTTGTAAATATTTAGATGAACAATCCTTGTGCCACGTAGTGGCTTTTGCTGCACTTAATGAATTTGCTGAGTTCTGTGCTCCTTTATCTGTGTGTTCATGTCCTTGTCTTTCTGTTACTCTAGGGTCCTTCGAATGATGATCCTGTTGACACTTCATCTCCGGCGCAGCTGCGGCCATCCTTGGATGATGCGTCGCAGCTTGTGTTTCTTCGAGACCGTATCCGTAGCCTCGAGAAAGAGTTGCTAGCGGTGCGTGGGCATGCTGATGTTTGGAAATCCAAGGCGGATCGAGGCGGTGCCAGAGAGGAGTACTTGATGGCGGAGTTGCTTTGCTTGTCTGAGCAGCTTCAGTGTGAGTTTTTCGAGCTGCTGCCCTTTACTTCGGATGTTCATGTTAGCATTTCATCTTACTCTTTTGTAAGTACTGCAGGTGCTAACATTGCTCCAAGGGAGGAGAAGGAGCGTGTTGATGTTCGGATCAACTGTCTGACTCAGCAGGACATGGGGGCCGGCGGGTTCTTCTGGATGGACCGTGACCGTGCCATGGTCCTAGCGACGGTACAAGATCGCGTTCACCAAGTGTCGCGGGTGCTTCGTCAGGTGCAGACCTCACTCGCCTCGGTTCTGTATGTGATGTTTCCGCTGGATGCCGCGCCGTCAACCCTCTCTGGTCTTTTGTCGAAGTTTCGGAACGTGCATCATGTCAAGGAATTGGTGCGGCATCAGCTCGTCGCAGGGGTGAAGGCTGCGCTGTCCCTTGTGAGGCTACATCGCCCTGATTTAGATCTGTCTGTTGTGGCGGCTGGGCCGCCTCTTCGGCTGGATGGTGGCGAGTGGGATATGCGTCCGCATTATGCGGTTGTAAGGCAGTATGCCGAACAAGTCGTAGATCTATTTGAGCAGCGTGCTCAAGTTATTCTTCAGAATAGGTAGTACCTGTAAAAAGGATAGATGTAAAATTTGTATATTTTGACTGGGCGTGTTTTGCCCTTTGTTATAAAGGTTTGATTTTTGTTTGAGCAAGTAGTGCTTTGTTCGCATAAGTGTCCTTTTCGTTAGCCTGACGTGGTCAGCTACTCAGGTGTACACGTGTTATCCTCAGTCGACGAAATCGTGAGGTGGGGGGAGCCCCCGAGTGCGTTTGGAGCATAAGAGTGCGAATAGTAAATAAATTTTTTTGGGGCAAGACACTTAGCTTTATTTATATCGTAATGGAGGAGGTACATTGTTAGGCTGAGTAGCCTTGGCTGAATAGCCTTATTCAAAGTAAAGGGGGAGGTAGCTAGGGGTAGAATCATCGCAGCTGTGCTATGTTCCATGGGTTGGAGTATGCGACTCCAGACTCCACATGCTTGAGGCGATAGGCGCCACCTGGGATGACTTCGGTGATGATGTAGGGTCCTTCCCATGGCGGCTCGAATTTCTTCGGTCGCTCTTGCTTGAGTCGCAAGACTAGGTCTCCTTCGACGAAGGACCTTGGGCGCAGCCGTCGGTTGTGGTAGTTGCGGAGACTCTGCTGGTACACCGCTGATCGAGCTGCTGCTATGTATCTTGACTTGTCGAGTGTGTCGACGGCGTCTTCGAGTGCAGCCGTGGATTCGTCTTTGCTATAAGCGACGACCCGTGGGGCCTGGTGGCGTGCCGGTAGCCTCCATGCACCATGAAGAATGGCGCATGCCTGAGAGCTGGCGTAGCTGTGTGGATGGTGAGCTCCATGCGGAGGGTAGCTCTTTTGTCCAGGCTCTGGCGAGTCGCTCGAGTGGGCTCATGAGGCGCTTCTTGATGCTAGCGCCGATTAGGCCGTTGGCCTTTTCCACCTACCCGTTCGTTTGCGGGTGCGCCACGGAGGCGTATGTGATGTTGATTCCGAGGCCTTCACAGAAGTCTTGGAATTCTTTGGAGATGAAGTTCGATCCATTGTCGATGATGATGCTATGCGGTACGCCGAACCTGTAGACAATAGATTCAAAGAACTTGACGGCAGTCTTGCCCTTTTGGTTAGTGACCGGCATGGCCTCGATCCACTTGGTGAATTTGTCGACTGCGACCAGGAGGTAGACGTGCCCCCCTTTCGAGGACCTTGGTAGTTTGCCGATCATGTCGAGGCCCCATTGATCGAGGGCCAGGCTAAAGGTATGGGCTTGAGCTCTGACCCAGGTGCGTGTGGTTTATCGGCGAACCTTTGGCACCCCTTGCATCTTCGGACGATGTCCTTCGCGTCGTTCATGGCTGTTGGCCAGTAGAATCCAGCTCGTAGAGCTTTGGCGACAAGGGAGCGGCTGCCTGCGTGATGGCTGCAGATGCTCTCGTGGATGTCTTGGAGTATGGTTTTACCGTCACCGATGGTGACGCACCTTTGTAGTACACCCGTAATGCTGTGCTTGTACATCTCGCCATTGATGATAGTGAAGGCTTTTGACCGGCGAGATATGCGCCGGGTGTCCGTCGGGCTATCAGGCAGTTCTCCGTCTATCAAGTACTGGAGGTACGGTCGTGTCCAGGTTTCTTTGACTGCCATGACCTGCATCAGGTTGACCACGACGACCTCTATGTCCAGTTTTTCGGGTCCTTCATGACCTTCGGGTAGCGTGGCCCCCGAGTGCTCTGCCTCTTCGGGTGATCCCTTGGGGAATTTCCGCTTAATGGATGGCACGCAGATCTGTTCGAGGAACACACCTGGCGGCACCCTTGCGTAGGTGGAGCCGATGTTGGCGAGTCTGTCGGCCTCCTTGTTGCTTTCTCTTCCAACGTGCCGAAGCTCGCAGCCGCCGAAGCCTCCTTCAAGTGCATTGTAGAGCGCGCGGTACGCAATCATGTTGGCAGCGTGCGCGTTGCACTCGTTCATCGTCTGCTGGACGACGAGGTTGGAGTCACCGTAGATAACCAGGTGCGTTGCGCCGCAGATTTTTTCCATCCTCATGCCGTGGATGAGGGCCTCGTATTCTACCTCGTTGTTGGAGGCTCGAAACTTCATCCGGAGGACGTACTTCATCTTATCGCCCTGCGGAGAGGTCAGTATGACCCAGACTCCTGCTCCGACTTCACGCTTGGAGCCGTCGAAGTGCATCGTCCATGACTGCGTCATGTCTGGGGTGTCTGGCAGCTGCAGCTCCATCCAGTGTACAAGGAAGTCCGGGAGGACTTGAGACTTGATCGAGTGGCGCTTCTCGTAGATGATGTCAAGAGGTGATAGCTCGATGCCCCACAGGGCCACGTGTCCTGTGGCCTCTGGTTTATTCAGGATTCTATTCAGGGGTGCCTCATTGACGACCATCACCTGGTGCTCCTGGAAGTAGTGGCTCAACTGACGAGCCGTCATGAGCACGCCGTAGGCGAGTTTTTGGTAGTGAGGGTACCTCTGTTTTGTTGGCGTCAATACCTCGCTGAGGTAGTAGATTGGGCGTTGGACCCCATGGGTCTTGCCTTCTTCGGGTCGCTCGACCACCAGCACGGTGCTTACCAACTGGTGTGTGGCTGCTATGTACAGTAGTAGGAGATCGCGCTCCTTTGGCGTAACCAAGACGGGCGAGGTGGAGAGTAGCCGCTTTAGATCTTCGAATGCGTCGTTCGCCTCGGGCGTCCACTCGAATTTGTCGGCCTTGCGTAGCAGCTGGTAGAATGGCAGGGCTTTCTCGCCCATGCGGCTGATGAACCTGCTCAATGCCGCTATTCGTCCTGCGAGCTGCTGGACACCTTTGAGATTCTTCGGCTTCTCCATGGCCATGATGGCCCGGATTTTCTTCGGGTTCGCTTCGATCCCTCGCTAGGAGATGAAGTAGCCAAGTAGCTGACCTGATGGGACGCTGAAGGCGCACTTTTCGGGATTGATCTTGATCCTGTAGCAGTTGAGATTATCGAACGTCTCGGGGAGATCGTTGATGAGCGTTCTCGCCTCCCTGGTTTTAATGACTACGTCGTCGACATAGAGTTGGACGTTGCGACCGATCTGGTCTTTCAGGCATGCCTGAATGCATCACTGGTACGTGGCACCTGCGTTCTTTAGCCCGATGGGCATTGTGTTGTAGCAGAACACTCCGAACGGCGTGATAAACGCCGTTTTCTCTTGATCTTCGACCTTGAGTCAAATCTGGTTGTAGCTTGAGTAGGCGTCGAGGAAGGAGAGTTTCTCGCATCCTGCAGTCGGATCGATGATCTGATCGATCCGAGGGAGAGGGAAATGGTTATTCGGGAGTGCTTGTTCAGCGACGTGAAGTCCAAGCACATCCGCAGGATGTCCGTGTCTTTTTTGGAGACCATCACTGTATTTGCGAGCCACTCGCTTTCTTTAATCTCCCTAATGAAGTCTGCAGCGAGTAGTCTGTTGATTTCCATCCCGATGGCTTCGGCCCGCGGCTCAGATAGTCTCCGGATGGACTGCTTGACAGGCTTGGTGTCTGGAAAGACGTTGAGTGCGAGCTCGGCGAATTCCCTGGGAACTCCTGGCATGTCCGCAGGACACCAGGTGAAGATTTCCCAGCGCTCACGGAGGAATTCGACGAGCGCCCTTTCCTATGCGGGGCTGAGGTCGTTGGCGATCAGCGCCGTCTTGGAGGCATCCGTCGGGTGGACCTGCACCTTTTTTGTGTTGACGGTGGAGTCGAAAGACATATCAGGTGTGTTTTGTCGTGCGACTGGGGGTGCCCCATTGTCCGTCACCTCGCGGAGCCTTACGAGCTCCTCTTGCATGCCGAATGACTGGGATATTTTGTTGAAGTCCCTGTCGCAGTGGTCTGATCGGGTGAAGCTCCCGTGAACCGTGATGACGCCTCTGGGTCCTGGCATCTTGAGTAGCAGGTACGCGTAGTGTGGTAGTGCAAGGAACCTTGCGAATGCTACACGCCCAAGGATGGCATGGTATTGTGATGGCCATTCCACCACTTCGACGAGCCGCTCGCATCGGAAGTTGTCTGGCTTGCCAAAGATGACGTCGAGCCATATCTTTCCCAGGGGGAATATGCCCTTTCCTGGAACGATGCCGTGGAACGTTGTGTCTGACTGTTCCAGGCTGCACAGCGGGACCCACATTGCTGCTAGAGTGCTTGCGAACATCAGGTTAATGCCGCTGCCGCCGTCCATGAAGACACGGCTCATCTCGAAACCTCCGATCTGCGCCTCGAGCACCAGGGCATCATAACCTAGGCGAGGGACCTGGCAAGGGTGATCTGAACGGCTAAACGTGATGCAGGATTCCGATCCGCTGAGGTACTCAGGGATGGCGGGTGGAGCTCTCACGGCCAGGTTGATCTGACGGGTGATTTTCTTCTGCACCCTATTCGTTGGGAGCCCCTTCTGGATCATCAGTGCTCCTTTCGGCGGGGGATACCCGTGCCCAACGTTTTTTTGTGCTGGTGCGACTGGTTGGTTAGGGCCTCCTACAGGTGGCGGTGGAGGAGCTCCATGCGCTATTTCTCCTGGTGCGAGTGCGTTCCCAAATCCAAGGGGTGGAGCTTGCTGCCTCATCTGAACCATGCTTTCGCTGAGCTTGTGGAACTCGAGGCAGTCCTTGAGCATGTGGCTTGCCTTCTTCTTACCATCCTGCCTATCGATGTAGAAGTGGACGGTGCATGGACCCGATAGTTTTTCTTATGATGAGGGTCCGTTATCGCGATCACGGTGCTGCCACGACTGTGTTGGGCGTCCTCCATCGCGAAAGATCCCTCCGCAGTATCCTCCGCTGTTGCGGTTGGCGTCGTTGCGGCGATCGGCGTAGCCGGCCGCGACCATGTCGGGTCCATCACGATCTTCGTAGACGCGAGATCTCCTCTTGCTACGGTGTTCCCGTCGCCGGCCGTAGTCGTCCTCTTCCTCCGCCGTTGGCCCACCTGTTGGCGATGTCCATGAGGTGGTCGAGTGTCTTGGGATTGACGCGCCCAAGTTCCTCCTTGAAGTTATGGCGCTTGACGCCGTCCTTGAAGGCGTCGATGGCCCTTTATTTGGAGATGTGCGTCGTGGAGTTCTTGGTGTTGGACCAGTGCAGTATGTACGAGCGAATGGATTCGCCCGTTCGTTGAGTGCAGGCTCGCAACTCCTCGATCGAGGCGGGCCTCTTGCTGGTGCCTTTGAAGTTTTGGATGAAACCGTAAGACAACTCCTTGTTTCCACCGTGCAGCTTGAAGGATGACAGGTGGTCGCTGAGCCACGCCTTGGGGTCTTGCGTGCCATCTAACTTCGGAGTATCCGAAGGAAGCTTGAAATTTCACGGAATCCGTGTTCGTCGAACAGATCTGCTGAAGCACCGGACCCCGTAGAGTTCTCCTTCGTCTTCGTCCATCTCGGATTCAGACGAGCATGCGCGCTTGGCTCGCGCTTTGTCGATTTTTCGCTGTGTGAGCGCGTCTCTGGCGTCGTAATCGCGGCTACGATGGCGCGAGCTCTTGTGCCTTCGAGGAAGGTCATGGTCTTCTTCTTCGGATGAAGGGGTGGGGCTGCGGTAGAATCTGACCGTAGCTTTCTTCTTTGGCTCCGTAGGAGCTTCCTGATGGAGCACGGCTCCGACTAGTCCGAGTCCGGTAAGTGCGGAATTGTGCATGGCTATTTTCGGGCCCTCCTCCGAAGGTGGGTGGGACGCGAGGTACGCGGTGGCTGCCATGATCGCAGCTTGCGGCGTTTTCTGGATGATGTTGTCGTCGGCATCCATCTACATGAAGGATGCGTGGAGGGTTCGGGTCACCTCACGGCGCTCCTTGGGGTCCATGTTCTCCGTCCAGGAGCGGTGCTTGTTGCCGTGGTTGCCGTTCGAGCTGGAGCCGATGCCCATGGCAGAGAGCGTAGCTCGTCGCGCGCTGGACTCCGAGGTTGCTTGCTTGCGTTTGTCAAGCACCTCTTGCATCTTGACCTGCTTCTTGTGCTCCTCGATGAGGAGTAAGTGGTATGCCATCAGTAGGTCCCGTGAGGCATCTGCTGGCAGGATCGTGCTACCCGCCACGGCGGCACGTGCCTGGGCCCATCCTTCTTTGCTAAGGCGGATGACCTGGCCGGCGTCGTCCCCTTCGTGTGGGGGTTTCTGGCTTCTTCTGTTCTCAGCGTTTCTATTCTGCGGGTTAGATGGCAGGTTTGGCGACGGGTTGGGCGCTCGCTGATCCACGTCACTCTGGATGACTACAGCACATTGGTAGCTCTCGTAGATTGGTCCGCTACTGCCGCAGCTTTCAGATCCGGAACCGTAGGTCCATTCGTCCGATGGTGGATCGCACAGATCGGAGTTGCAGCTGCTTCTATCGTAGGACTCATCTGTTGATGATGATGTGCGTAGCATAGGGTGTGGGGACCATGAAGCGGGACTGATCGATGGCAGTGGCACCCGCTCTGGGAGGCGGAGAGTGTCGGTTTGCCCCACCTGGAAGCAGAAGCTCCCGTATAGGATCTCGAGTCTGTCGCCTACGGGCTCGAAGTCCTTCATGGTGGCCGGTGAGTGGGTGGTGAAGTCG
Organism: Avena longiglumis; assembly: GCA_030063025.1. NCBI lineage: Eukaryota > Viridiplantae > Streptophyta > Magnoliopsida > Poales > Poaceae > Avena > Avena longiglumis. The sequence continues at coordinate 448,615,068 of CP125978.1, forward strand.
AAAGCGCCGAAGAGGAGGTGACTCTCCGTCGCCGCGGAGTTGTAGATCGCTCGGGTTGGGACCGTCACGATCGCACAATCAGTGTCCCCAGTTCCCACAGACGGCGCCAATTGACGAGGTTTAATCTCGTCAATGCCCATTGTTATGGACTTGGGTTTTGGAGAAGATGGGGATGCTGGAGATCGCAGAACGGTTAGCAAACAAGCAACATGGGACACGAGGTTTACCCAGGTTCAGGACCCCGGAGGGAAAACCCTACTCCTGCTTGTCTGCTCTTGATTACGACGAAACCGGTGATTACAGGGGTGCGTAGATGCAATCTGGCATGGAGGTGTGTATGAGAAAGTATGACGCCAGATATCTAGGTCGTGCCCTCCTAGCCTTTATATAGACTTAGGCAGGTCCCAGGCACAGACCTAGTCGGTTACACGTTTTAGGGTTTACCCCTTTGAATTTCCTATCTACTCTAGTCTTGCTCTCCAAGGATCTGAAGGCGTCATGGGCCTTGGCTACCCGAAAGTCTTCATGGGTCGGCGTATATTTGCCGTGGGCCTTCCTTGGGCTGGACGAGGTATGCTGAGATCATGTACCCACGGGGTATAACCATGTCACACGACCAGCCTCAAGAAGACCTCCAAGACTTTGGGGGTTTCTCGAAATATCAAAGACATGCTGCATCGCGAAGCCTCCCCCGCCATCGCCCCTGCTACCCCTGCCGTCAAGCCCTCGTCTGCCTCGACAAGCTCACAAGCTAAGGAGGCACCAGGCCCTTCCGCCATGGAAGTGGATTCTGGCGCCTCTACCGAACTCGCTGTTGTCGGCGAGCAAGCGACGCAGGAGAGCACCGCTCTACAAATGGCTGAAGCTCCGGCTAAGGATGCCATCGGTGGCAGCAAGGCGGTGGTGGAAGCTGGTACTTCTGCGTAAGGCGGTGCCCTTACTCCCTAGAAACCCTTTGAGTTTCCGAAGATAGTTTACCCGGCGCTCATGCCGAGTAACACAACTCTGGTTCCTGGAGGAGTACCGTCATCTCCGACGTGCGGTCTTGAGGAGCTTCTCCGACAAGCGGACATCTTGCAAGGAAATAACATCTCATTCGGCAAGCTGCTAGCCGAGAGTGCTACAAACCTCAAGATCATTGCACTTGTAAGTTTTACTTTTCCCTTTGCATTTCATATGAGTATCCCACTATAGCCATATGTTTTGCATCTATATGCTCTAAGAGTGACTAGGTTAGAAAAAACTCTCACTGTAGCCCCCAAGCATTTAGATGAAACAAACTGTTCCGTCTAGATGCTTTAAGAGTAGCATTTCAATACTGTAGCCCCCAAGCCTCTAGTTGTAACTGAATTAGTTCCGACTAGATGCTTAAAGAAAAGCTAAGCAGATTCCGAGTTAAAAACTTTATACTCTAGCCCCCAAGCTTCTAATCGAGAAATGAATTAGCTCCGACTAGATGCTTAAAGAAAATCTAAGCATATTGCTAAGTAAAAAACTCTTGCTGTAGCTCCCGAGCGCCTAGGTGGAAAATTTCCGACTAGGTGCTCCAAGCAGACTAGACAACGGTTTAACTTTTTCCTTTTTTCCACAGAACGAGAATGCTCGGAGGGGCATGGCCAACGACAAGTACCAGAAGATGCGCGCAGATCTTGAAGCCGAAAAGGGTAAAACTGCCATCTTGAAGGAACAGATCATCAAAAACAAGAGTCTGTTTTCTTTTTGCGCATTCCGTCTTGTTTTTGTGCCCACATTCTCCGAGTACTCACTGTGTACTTTGTTTTCTCCGACTTGCAGAACATGTCGCCAAGGCCAAGGACATTGTCGAGCAGTCCAAGCACATCCAGCAGCTGGACAGCGAGAACAAGATCCTTAAGGAGGAGAGCAAGGAGATGCTGAAAATGCATGAGGACTCCATGAAGGCCCTGCAGGACTCCGCCTCCGCGGAAATCAATCGCTTGAAGGAGGAGCTTGCGATCATAAAATATCAGAAGCAAGCTGCTGATGAGCAAAACAAACGCCACAGCGAGGCGTTTAAGCTGCTCCAACAAGAGAAAGAATCCCTGGCGGACACCCTCTGGCAGGGTAAGGCCAGCATCTTCAGTAAGTTTCCTCCGCCTTGTATTTCTATAGTCTGGATACTTAGAATTTATTGACTTCATGCGCTCTTTGTCGGAATTTGCAGCTCCTATGGGTTTAACCCGCTTGCCTCCTTCGGACAAGGAATGCATGGTTCTTGCCGGCAACTTCATCAACACCGCCATCACCCAAGCCAAAGAGATTTCTAAGCCCCTCCAGATATACATCAAGGCCTCGGACTCCGTGACGAAGTACTCAGAGATTCTGCGTCGAGCCCCCGAGCGTGTCACAAGCTGGAAAGCTTCATGTGCACGGGCTGGCACAAGGATGGCGCTTTCAATGGTGAAGGCACACTACGAAGGTGCCGATATCGACACGGTGACCTTTGGTATCCCCGACGTTGACGATGACGGCAAAGAGATTGATCACGAAGCCATCTTGTCATCACTCGCGGGTTACAACACCAGGGTTGCCGATTTGGTGGACATCGACGTCTTCGTGCCCATGAACACCATCGATAGCGTCAACCAAGATTCCTCTGAGTCCCACCATTGTGCCGATGTTGAGGGTGATTCTCCGGCTGGTGACGATGCTGCTTCCAAGTCTCCTGCGCCCAAGGAATAAAAAACACGTTGTAATATTTGTTTTACCTTTGGTGTATGCGCGGAAAAAAACTTGGTGATGTAACTTAAGGCGGAAAACAATGGTTGTTATGTCCTGCTACTTAAGAACTAATTTCCAGCATGTATATAATTTTAGCAAGTGCTGGCTTATCCATTACTTTGGTTCTTATGCTTAACTTTTCGTGAGTCGGAAGACTCGTTGTCGGAACCAAGAACGTGTAGACCAGAAAACTTAAGCTAACGCCCGTAGGCGGAAGTTTCACAAGTGCAAACGCAATACTTGTGCATAAAGGTTTTACATGATCCAAAAATGAACACTAAAGGAGGTAAAAGACTCAGAAATATGAGTGAACCAAAGAGCTTTATTTTATTGATCATGTAAGAGGTGCACAATTAGATAAAAAATGCTAAGTGTAAAAAGGACGTAGCTGTGCTATGTTCCATGGACGATCAAGCTCCGGGTAGTCATCATCCGGGTCATGTCGCTTACGCTTATGATCCTCGTTGGGTCTATCCTTTAGTTCACGATTGTCGACAAGGTAGTAAGACCCATTGAGCAACGCCTTGCTTATGATGAACGGTCCTTCCCATGGCGGGGATAATTTGTGTGACTTCTTCTGCTTGAGTCGGAGCACCAAATCCCCCTCTTTAAACGAGCGATGCCGAACGCGGCGACTATGGTAGCTACGTAGCTTCTGCCGGTAGATGGCGGACCTTTGGCATGCCAAAACGCGCTCCTCCTCGAGAAGGTCCACATCTAGGCGTCTGGATTCTTTAGCGTCATCTTCGTCGTAGGCGGCAACTCTTGGTGCATCGTGGAGGATGTCGGAAAGCAAGATGGCTTCTGCTCCATATACCATGAAGTAAGGGGTGTAGTCGGTGCATCTGTTGGGTGTAGTTCGTAAACTCCACAGCACAGATGGCAATTCTTCCGCCCAGGCTCCAGCTGCTCTATGTAGCGGCACCTCAAGACGTGGCTTGATTCCCTGTAGAATTAATCCATTGCCTCGCTCAACATGACCATTGGATTGTGGGTGTGCCACAGATGTAAGGTCAAGTCGGATGCCTTTCTCCCAGCAATAAGCCTCCACTTCTCTGAGTGACAAGTTGCTTCCGTTGTCGGTGATAATGCTATGTGGAGACCAAATCTCACCACTAGATCCCGGACAAACCTGAGGGCAGTTGCCCCATCAAGCTTTCTAATGGGTTTAGCCTCTATCCATTTGGTGAATTTGTCAACTGCTACAAGTAGATGCGTAAACCCACAAGGTGTCGTCTATAACGGTCCCACCATGTCTAGCCCCCATACTGCAAATGGCCAAGTTATTGGTATTGTTTGCAATTCTTCAGCAGGAACATGTGGTTGTCGGGCATAATACTGGCATCCCGTGCATGTCTCAACCAGCTTGTCAGCGTCCGCCTTCGCGGTCAGCCAGTAGAATCCTTGCCGGAAGGCTTTCGCGACCAACGATCGGGGAGTGGCGTGATGCCCGCAATCTCTGAGATGGATTTCGTGCAGGATTTCCATACCTTCTAGCTAGGAACCACACTTTAGGTATACACCAGTAGTGCTCCTTTTATAGAGTTGCCCATTGATTATGGTATAACCCTTTGCTCGTCGTACTATTTGTTGTCTTTCGACTTTGTTGTCGGGCAAAGTTCCGTGTTCGAGATATTCCATGAACTGTCTTGTCCAAGCCGGAGGGACCTTAGTCACCATGTTGACGAAAGAGTCAGCTCTATCCGGGTTGTCGATGTCGGCCCCCTTCACGGAAGGTGTGCGCAGGTGCTCTAGAAAAACTCCTGGTGGAATTCGCTTGCGCCCTGATCCAAGCTTAGACAGCAGATTGGCCGCCTCGTTTTGTTCCCTAGGCACATACTTGACTTCGTAGCCTAAGAATCTCTTGGCTATCTCATCCACTTCGTCTCGATATGCCGCCATCATAGGGTTCCGCGCATTCAGTGCGACCACTGGCGGGCAACCAAGTCGGAATCTCCACAGCAAACTATGCGCTTGATGCCAATATCTTTGGCTACACGTAGTTCGTGAAAGAGTGCTTCATACTCCGCCATGTTGTTTGTATCCTCGAAGTGGATCTGCAAAACGTAGTGTAGCTTGTCTCATGTTGGTGACTGTAGCATTACACCAGCCCCCGAGCCATTGAGCAGCTTTGATCCGTCAAAGTGCATCACCCAGTACTCTGGTTCTGGCAACGGAGTAGCGTCTGGCATCTCCGTCCAATCTGCAACAAAATCCGCCAAGGCTTGTGACTTGATAGCGTCGCGTCTCTTGTAGGTGATCTCGAAGGCGACAAGTTCAATGCCCCCAGCGACCCTTCTGAAGGCGTCATTTATTGATAATGTCGGACAGTGGAGTCTTGCTCACCACTGTGATTGGGTGCTCCTGAAAGTAATGCCTCAGCTTCCGAGAAGCAAGGAATGCTCCATAAGCTATCTTTTGGTAGTGCGGGTAACGTTGCTTGGACTCCGTCAAGACCTCGCTCACGTAGTAAACTGTTCGTTGAACTCCGTGCTCATAGCCTGGTTCCTTCCGCTCTACCACGACGACGATGCTGATAACCCGGTTGGTTTCCACCATGTAAATTAACAGGGGCTCTTTAGGCTCGGGTGCTGCAAGGATGGGCGCTGAGGAGAGAATTTCCTTGAGCTTCTTCAATGCTGCGTCTGCTTCGTCCATCCACGTGAATTTTTCCGCCTTCTTTAGCAACTTGTAGAGCGGCAGAGCCTTCTCTCCAAGTCGGCTGACAAACCGACTAACTGCTGCAACACAACATGTTAGTCGTTGAATGTCCTTTAGGCATGTTGGACGGTTTATGTTTAAGATGGCCTTGATTTTCTCCGGGTTAACCTCGATTCCACGTTGGGAAATGATGAAGCCCAAAAATTTGCCGGCTGGAACACCAAAGACGCACTTCTTAGGGTTGAGCATCATGTTGTATTTCCGGAGATTATCAAAGGTTTCTTTTAAGTCGGAGATTAAGTCGTTTGACTTTTTAGACATCACCGCGATATCGTCCACATAGGCGTGAACGTTCCGACCAATTTGGTCGTGAAGGCAACGTTGCATTGTCTGCTGGTAGGTAGCACCTGCGTTTTTCAGCCCAAAGGGCATCGTGACATAGCAAAACGTGTCGTATGGGGTAGTGAACAAAGTGGCCAATTGGTCCGACTTCCTCATCTTGATCTGGTGGTATCCTGAGTATGCATCGAGAAAACACAAAAGTTCCGAGCCAGCCATCGAGTAAATGACTTGGTCAATGCGAGGCAAAGCAAACGGATCTTTGGGACATGCTTTGTTCAAGACGGTGTAATCAACGCACATTCTTAATCCATTGGTTCCCTTTTTGGGGACAAGTACAGGATTGGCCACCCATTGGGTGTGAAGGACTTCTCGGATAAATCTAGCCTTAAGTAACCTAGCTATCTCTTTGCCAATGGCACGTCTCTTCTCATCTCCAAAGCATTGTGGAGGTTGTTTCACTGGTTTCCATTTTTGATCAATGTTTAAGCTGTGCTCGGCAAGTTCCCTAGGTACACCTTTCATGTCGGCAGGTTGCCAGGCAAAGATGTCCCTATTCTCATGGAGGAACTCGACGAGCGCGCTTTCCTATTTGGGATCCAGGTTCGTCCCAATGGCGACGGTCTTGGAGGCATCGCCTACCACAAGTTCCACCGGCTTGGTTTCGATGGAGGCCTTGAACGCAGGAGAGGAGTCGGAGATCTGCTTCTTCGACGCGGGCATCTCTGAGTCACTGAACTTGCTCTGGATCTCTTTGAATTCTTCGCTATAGAGGACAGCTTCTGCAATGGCTGCTTCATTGATCTCGCAGTACCTTGCCTTGGTAAAGCTTCCGGATACGATGATAACACCGTTTGGTCCGGGTATCTTGAGTTTGTTGTAGAAGAAGCATGGCTTGGCCATGAACGTGTGGAATATGTCACGTCCGAATATGACGTGGTACACGCTCTTGAAGGGGACCACCTCGAAGGTCATGCGCTCTTGGCGGTAATTATTAACATCGCCAAAGGCAACCTGAAGTGTAATGCACCCAAGGGACCGAGCCTCCCGACCAGGGACTACGCCTTGGAAGATGGTGTTGGTCCATCTTAGGTTTGCCTCCATCAAGTTCATCTTCTGCAGTGTATCCAGGTACATGATGTTGATGCTGCTTCCACTATCCACCAGGCACTTGGTGAACTCCACGGCGTCAATCAAGGGGTTGATGACCATGGCGTACTGGTTCTCCGTGGGCACAAGGTCTGGGTGGTCCGTCCTGTCCCAAGTTATTGGAACTTCCGACCAGCGCAGGTACTAGGGGACTGGAGGGAGAGTGGCCATCAGGATCCTCAGAGAGGTCTTCTGTTGTCGGACGGTGGGGGTGCCAAGGGAAGTGTGGTAGACTGGAGCCTTCTTTGCGAATGGGTTCTTGCCCTTGTCGTCTCTCTTGGCGGCGTGCTTGGGGTCAACGTCTTCGTCCATGTCACTTGAATCCTTGGACTCCTCCTCCTTCTTCTTCCCTTTGCCCTTGCCCCGCGGTCTGTTCTTCCGACTTCGCTTGTAGCCGGACTCCGGGTATTCCTTGAGGTCATTGACGAACTTGCAGTGTCGATTGGTATGGGTGGCCTTGCCGTTGGCGTCGAGGTGTACGAGGCATGGCATATCGCGGTACTCCTCGTAGGTTTGGGGAACACGGAGCGGCGCCGAGGTGGTTTCACTTCCTCGTTGCTGCCCACGGCCAGCTCCCCTTCCTCGGCCACGTTGTCCGCCTTCTCCTCGTCCTGCAAAAGTCATAGTGACCATGTTGGTAGATTGCTTTTCTTCTAGAGCGGTTTTCCGCTTTGTACTGTTGTTCCTCCCATCTTGAGTTGGAACGGCCGTTGCCGGCAAAGAGCCACGAGCATCGTCGTCGGCAGCTGCGAACTCACTAGCTAACTGAATCATCTGATTCAAGTCAAGCTGGTGATTGTCCTGCAAGCGCTTCAGCTTATGTCGGAGCAACGTGCCCCTTTCCAACCCATCGATGAAGGCGGCCATGGCGGTCTGAGTGTGCACTCCTGCGCAGGAATTCTTCATATCCAGCCATCGGGAGAGGTAGGCGCGAGATGTCTCGTCCTTTTATTGCATGCACCGCTGTAGATCGCCCACAGTGCAGGGACGATTGAATGTACCCTCAAAGTTCTTGGTGAACGCTTCTTGCATGTTTAGCCAGTTCTAGATAGATTTCTCTGGCAAGTCGTCGATCCATTGATGGGCCATGCCCGCCAACATTAACGGGAGGTACTTGACAACGATGTTGGGGTTGCCTCCGGCAATCTCCACCGCGTTGCCATAGTCCTACAACCATGTGGCTGGCTTGGCGGTGCCGTCATAGGGTTTGATGGTCTTGTCAATCCGGAAACCTTTGGGGTAAGTTGCGGGCTGTATTGCAGGTCCAAAGCAACGTGGTCCTAGGTATGGCCCTTCCCGGTCCTCGTGGATCTTATCGATCCGCGAACGTGCATCGTATGGCTCCGGGTTCTTCTTCTTTTTGTCAACAGGGGATGGGCTGCGTGAAAGACGCGGGCCTTTTCCGCCATGGTGACTGCTTGGCAGCGACGGAGGCAGAGGTGGCGGTGGGTTAGCCTTCTTATTGTTACCCTCCTGCGACGCCTCACGCCTATCACGGTTGCTTGTCAGACGCGGAGGGTCATGGTGTGACCTGCTCTTGTGTCCTTAGTTGCGCTCTCCATCATGACGGGTCTGCGCCGTGTTGCCGTAGATGACGATGCCGCACTGCTTTGGTGGGGGCATATCTGTATGATGGTGAGTCGTGTAGTCTTCATGACGTCGGGGGGATCGGGGCGGTGGCGATGGGCAACGAGGTCGTGCTTTTTCTCCGTGATCGGAGGATATGGGGATAACATCCTTCCTGTTGCGCGCATCCCTCCGTCTTCGTTCTGATGAACCCGTCTGGGACCCGACATCCTGAGGAGATCTGTCCCTTGGCGGTTTGTACTGGCTAGATCGGCAGAACGCTGGGTCAGACTCAAGCCTCTGAGAGGTGGCCTTTTCCTGCTGCTTCACCGCCTTGGCCACTAGGTCATAGACATGTTCTACTGCCTCAGGCGATCTATCCTGCTCCAGAAGGGTCTTGGTGGCGGCGAGGTTAAGGAGTGGGGTGGGCATCACCTGCTTGCCTTCACGGTCAATGTATGGCTCGGCCTGTGCCGGCTTCGAGGGAGCCCATCCTAGGTTGCGCCGTACACCAGGATCGTTGATGACGTGAGCCGGAGCTTTCTTAGCCTTCTACTGCTGCAGCAAAGTCTTGTATTCGGCCTCCATTGCTCTAGATTTCTCTATGGACTTCTGCACGTTGACCAGATCTCGATCTAGTTTAGCGCCTTGCTCCGCGATGTCTTGCGCCTCCTCCAGCAGCTGTTGGCGCTTCTCGTCAAGCTGGGTCACGTTCCGGATATGAGCAACGGTTAGTGGCTCGACAAGGAGATTGACGTACATCACTCTATTAGCTGGAGTAACATGGGCTGCTGCGAGTAGATGCTGGAGGCGGCAAGTTTGCAGTGTTATTGTTGCTCGGGCCGGTGCCGAGTTCCTGCGGCTACTGCACTGGGATAGGCGGGGGAGGCATAACGTTTGCGCGATCCATGTCAGCAGCAATAAGTGGCCCCTTCCCCTTGTCCAGTGTTGTAGGCGGAGCTTGTCCGGGTTGATCTTCATCCATCGCCGTCCCAATGGTGACGAACACCCCTCGAGACGTGATGGTGTTGTTGGCTTGCTCGTCGCGCGAGTAATCCTCCTCCATCTCCTGCACAGCGGAGTCTAGCGCTTCTGGACTGAAGTCTATCTCCTCTGAATCTGCACTGAAATCATCATAAAGCGCGTCAATGACAGAGTCGGAGGGTGCCAGGACTTCCTCGATGACGGGCGGTGGAGGTGCAACGGCCTCGACAATGACTTGAGGTGGTGGTGCTGATGCAACAATGGCAGCCGGAGGCGGTGGTGGCGGTGGCTGAACCGGAGGAGCTCCGTCGATGAGCGCAAGCGCTGTCTGAGCTGCCGCTTCGGCCTCTGCATAGTCGTTGACGGTGTTTACCATCTCTTCGAGGGTAAGGCGCCCTGTTGCCTGCTGCCGTCTTAAAGAGTGTCGGAGAAGCGTGCCACGGTCCAGTCCTTCCATGAAGTGATACAAAGCGTTATCATCGGGGTAGTGGGCCAGATTGGCTCGTACATGGAGCCACCTGGCCAGTTAATCGCGGGGGTTTTCGCCCTCTCTCTAAACGCAGCACGCTAGATCAAAGATGGTAACCACGCCGACGAACTTTGATCTCTGCTGTCCAGACGCACGGACGAAGCCGGCGGATTTGCAGTGATCTTCCACCTTTATATCCTGCACAGGGGTGGTTTGGGTGGGCCTTGAATTTTTCCGATCTTTGCCGGCAAACTCCGAGGAGCGATCTGACATTGATCCTTCCGCGAACGTATCCTGCCCATAGGCGGTCTGTGCGGGCCTTGGTGCTTTCCGATCTTTGCCGGCAAACTCCGAAGAGAGACCCGACGTCGACCCTTCCGCGAACGTATCCAGCCCGTAGGCGGTCCGTGCGGGTCTTGATGCTCCTCCGACTCCCAGGGAACTAGTGCCCGAGTCGGTTTCGCCAATGAAGAGGTGGATGTCTCTGACAGGAACGATCAAACACCGCGTAGGGTTCGTCTTCGCCGGGATCTAGAATTTGTCGGGAGGGACAATCAGAACGTTGTCGGAGAAGAGAACGCGGCCGATGGCTACGGTTTCGCCGATTCCTGCGAAGATCTTGGTCCTCGCCCGCTGAAGAGCCTGAAGCGCCAAGTGTTGTGGTATTGCCGACGAGTATGCCATGGAGGAGTCCTCATAGTGCGTGTTTAGAGACGTGGGGTAAGGCGGACGGTTGACGGGTACGAGGTAACACAGTTTACCCAGGTTCAGATCCCACAACGGTGGCGGAATCCTACTCCTGCTATAAATCACTATAAGGGCAATACGCCGAGTTACATAGATAGGTTTGCTGCGCGAGGTTGTGTGAAGTTATCTATGATCGTATGAGATTGTGCCCTAAAGGATCCCATAGGCCCGACTTATATAGTCACCAGGTCCTAGGGTTACAGGGAAAAGTCCTAGCCGGACAGGTTACAGAGTCCTACACCGTCTATTACTAGTCTTGTGTATCTTACACTCCAAGGCTCCGGGTACGTTGGTGACTCCACCGTAGCCTTCCTTTATCCGGCATGGGCCTCCCTTCTGGATCCACCTAACTGGGCTGCCCAGCGGGCCATAGGCCATGCTACCGACTATGGGCCACCCGGGTTAGCCGGATAAGAGACATGCTATAAGGATACCCATATAGCATATCCCCAACATTCTTACAAGCTTGTCTTTGATTGTTTTGATAGCTTGCTTGTATTTGGGAGCCTCCAATTAAGTTGTGGATGTGTGCCCTGAACTTGTTGTAAAGGTGCCGTCTTCCACCTCGAAGGTTGCTGATATAGTGGAAGGTGGATCGATCCCGTTGGGGTGATATTCATCAGAGAACAAGGGAGGCCTCTCATGACGTTGGTGTTTTGAAACCACCCCCTCTCCAAACGTAGACGTACTTCCCCTCAAAAGGAAGGAACTATGGGAAACAAATCCTTGTGTCTCTGTGTCCTCCACTTTGGTTACTTCTATCCTTTACCACACTTTACTTACTTGTTCTTTCTTAGGGTTGTGTTAGCTAGTGCTTGTTTGTCATATAAGTAAATTATCCTTAGTTGCATTATCTATATAATTTACCTTTCTTCTCAAACCTTAATTTGAAAAAGAAGAAAATTTGAAGTAGCACCTATTCAGCCCCCCCTTTAGGTGCCCACACGATCCTTTCAATTGGTATCAGAGCATCAGATCTTTATTCGGGCTTTACCGCCTAAGAGTATATGGGTAGCAACGATGGGGAAGGTGGTGGTGAGCATACCACGGGGACCATGGATGATCTCAGTAACTTGGAAACAAGATTGAGCTCCACCATGGCCAACGAGATCAAACAATTGCAAAAGTTAATTGAGCAACTTGTTAAAGATAAGGTAGGCTCATCATCCCCTTCTCCTCAAGAGGAACTACCGCCTTCATCCAAAGAGAATGCCCCGGCATCTCCCACGGTTAAGGTGGTGGGGATAATCAAGGCAACATTAACTCCTCCACAAAAAGGGTTGGTGAGAAGGGAGAGCATCATGACTCTCATGCATGGTTCTCTCCCGACCCTCCAATTCCTCACCCTCATGTAAACAATAGAGGTGACCCACCTAAGCTTGAAGCATCTACTACTTTTGCTCAATGGCAATATCTAATGAAAACTCATGTGCGCAGCTCTTGTATTGAACTATGGAACATCATCAAACAAGGACTCTATATTGGGGATCCAAACAACTTGACAAGAAGAGAAGTTGTCAATAGTCAACTCAATGCCACCGCCTTGCACATGATTCAACAAGGATTGGGTACAAAGGATTACCCACACATTAAGCACCTCAGCATTGCCAAGGAAGCTTAGGATGCTCTCACGGTGTTGTTTGTTGGGAATGAGAGCATGAGGAGGAACCGGTATGATGCACTAAGCAATGAAGCCGAAGGCTTCTACATGAAGGAAGGTGAAAATTGAAGGGAATATGCCCGAGAGGCAATAATAAAGTGGTTATTATCGTATTCCTTATTTATGATAAATGTTTATTTTGCATGCTATAATTGTATTAATACGGAAACGTTAATACATGTGTGTTTAATAAACAAATAGAAAGTTCCTAGTTATGCCTCTCTTATAAACTAGCTCGTTGATTAACAAGATGATCAAGGTTTCCTGATCATGGACATTGGATGTTGTTAATAACGGGGTCACAACATTAGTGTAATGGTGTGATGAACATTCATCAGTATAGCATTACGATCAAATTCATTGAGTTTATATTGCTATAACAACTACGAAGTGATCCTAATCCTTAGACCATGAGATCATGTCAATCACTAACAGGAAGAGTTTATTGATAACATCAAACGTCACACCGTAATAGGTGATTATAAAGGGTTGAACTAATAAAGTGTTATGTTGAGGCCCATGGATCGAGAGTGGAATTTGTTCATCCGATGACGGATAGATATACTGGGCCTCTCGGTGATATCACATTGATTAGCTTGCAAGCAAGTGATTTGATCACTAGAATGTTATATCACGGAGCGAAAAGAGTGCATGTCGATGTGAGATCAAACTAGGTATGGAATACCGATGATCGAATCTCGGACATGTAATATATCGCGAAACAAAGGATTAAGATACTAGCGTAAAGGTTAGCGATCACAAGAAAGTCATCGTTGAATGTGTGGGAGTCTATGGGTCTCAGATCCGCTTCGATTATTGATCGAGAGGGTCGATCATGTCCGCATTATTCACGAACCATAGGGTGACACACTTAAGACACCGACATCCATTTGGAGCAAAAGTTTCATGCCGAAAAAGAAAAGCGCAGGAATTTATTTCAGACACAAAGCATTTTGGTTGAAATTGCTGAAACTAATTCTGCATGTGAAATGGAATACTAGCAAGGGGTTTTATGTGAATGTTTGTTAATTAAAGTAATTAACAAAATTCTGAATAAATAAAGAAAAGAGTTTTATTTAAATGAGAGCTTGCATTAAATTTGGTGGAAATTTAATGCGTGAGTGGATTTATGAGTGGAGGCTTTTTAATGGGAGTGGAGGCTTTTCATTTTGAGTGGGAGCTCCACCATGAATGTGGAAGAGGTGGGGCAGCCCCATGGCTGGGCGCATGGCCCCTTGGGTGCCCCCTCTCTCCCTATAAAGGCCCCTCTCCTCCTCTCACACACCTCCTCGTGAAGGATCTCTCTCCCTCTAGAATTTATTCCCCATGGTCTCGGACTAGCGAGATACATGTTCCGTGGCTTTTCGGCAAGAAAGAGTTGTGCTTCATTGCATCGCTGGGCGAGGAGGCGGAGGTTGCTCAGTGCCTCGAGCGTGTGTCGAGCACGGATCTTGCTGTTTTGCGGCTCTAGGACTTCCTCTCGATCTTGAGATCGGCAAGAGATCGTCTACATCAACCACGAGTTTGGACTCGTTAAGCTTTGTCGGTCTTCAAGGGTATGTTCTCTACGGATATACATCCGTTGTTTGTATCTAGTAGATAGATCTTGGTACATAGTTGTTCCCATCGTAGGAAATTTTTGTTTTCTATCTGCGAACCCTACAAGGGTATCGAGCCGGATCTATGCGTAGATACTTTGCACGGTAGTACACATATGAGTATGTGGGCGATGATGATCATTTATTGCTTCTTAGTTGTACTTTGGATATTGGTGGCATAGTAGGATGAAGCGGCGGACAAACTTTACATGTCCTCGCACATGAGACTGTTCACGCTTGACATGCAACTAGTTTTGCATAAGTGGCTAGCGGTGTCTGTCTCCTACTATAGTCAATATCTAATTTGCAACGAGTTGTCAACAATTTGGTTATCCTCGTTGTGGTTCATGTTCGAGGTAAGAACGGTTCTATCTTGAAAGCCCTAAGCCACGTAAAATTTGCAATGGATAAATTAGGCGTCTAGTTTAGATTGTTCTTTGGGCTAGTGTTATGATATGGTGATGTTGTAAGTAGAAGTATGAGATGATACTCTTACACACACATAACGTGTCTCCATAGACCTTGGACTTACACATATAGGTATGGTAGTGATCATACCACGGTGCACATGATAGAGATCATGTCGGGAACCATATCATTCCACTAATAAACATGTGATGTTTGATAGCATCTTATATTGCTTGTTTGGCATTTTATTAGCATAATAAGATGATCCCTCATTTAGATATCAAGATAAAAATGTGTTCTTCCTTAAGTATGCACGACAATGTTTATACGCTTCAAGACATCACGTGATGATCGGGTGTACTTGAATCCGAGCATATCTCGGTGTAAGACAGATTACACATGAATACTAAGGTTCTTACTTGGCGAGCCTAGCATGTACAGACATGGCCTCGAACACGGACGAAAGGTTAAGCATGAGTCATATAGTAGATATGATGCCCATTTGATGCTCGCTTTGAAGCTACAGACTCACGTGATGATCGGACTTGGTGTAGTGGATTTGGTTCATGTAATCACCAAAAGGCACGAGGGATGTCGTTTTGAGTGGGAGTTCATTTCTAATTTGGATTAGTAGAACTCAATTTATCATAAATTAAATCAAAGTGAATTTTCATAATTTGTTGTAGTCATTGGCATTCGTTCACCACCATATGCATAGTTGTAATTGAGATAATAGAACTATAGAATTACGGATATATACTTTCTGTTGGTATCGTATTGTGTTGAGTGTCAATCTAAAGTTTAAAGTCCTATTGCAAACTTTCAAGAAAATTCTATTTACTCCGTGAAATTTAATAATTGGTATTAAATCGAGTAACAATTCGTATTAGTATCTTAAGTATCATGTTTGCCTCCATGATTCTTGATTTAAACATCAAGTTTATCTAGGAGCTGAAAGAATTGTTTGAAACCATCATGTGTAGGGAGATATAACGAAACAATGTTTGTTGCAATATGATAGAGTATAATATATGTTCTCATATTGGATGAGAATTCTGAAGGTTGGAGATGCTAGACATCCTAATCATCCAAAAGGGTTTTGGAAACTAATGTTATACTCACGATTCGCCTTTATAAGCTAAAGTAGCTTGATCATGATAAGGGTGAATAGAATATGTATGTAAAATGTTTACTACACTAAAAGATTACTAAAGAATGAATTTTGAAAGAATACCGATCATTTGATGATGGTGATCTACTTCAAAGTGCAAGTCCAAAGGTATTATTATTTGAATATACACGCTTTGGACTATGTGTCATGTATATGGCGCCACTTTTGATGTTGATAGATTCTTTTAAAAGGAAAAGGAAATGCTGAAAGAGAATCTATAAAATATATTTGGCAGAAAAGAAAAGATTGGAAATATCCAATTTAGGTATATATATGATATACATGTTATGGTTGTATTCTTTGCTTGTTAAACAATGTGGTTCTTGGGTATTGGATACCGAATTGGTTGGTATGAAATTTCATACGAACGCAATTCATGAACCACAATGACCTAAGTAACTAGCAAGAGAATATGTGATGATGTTCATCGAAAACAAACAAACCGTTGTTTGTATTTCTCGTTGACATCAAAGCTTGACTTCAAGATTTGTTTTAATAATTGTTATTTGAATCGGTATTATAAGAACAAAGGTTGTTCAAATAATTACCGTATTCCATATAAGATGGATGATTTACAAATCTAGTTGAAGAAAGACTTCAAGATTTGTTTTAATAATTGTTATTTGAATCAGGTATTATAAGAACAAAGGTTGTTCAAATAATTACCAGTATTCCATATAAGATGGATGATTTACAAATCTAGTTGAAGAAATCACATCCATAAATCCTAATGCTAAAATGTTGCAAGACAAATGATTGAAAGATCACTTATGAAGTGACATCGCTGTTTATTGTTTAAATTATATTGGAAAGAAAACATGAAGAATCTCCATTTTCATGGATTTTGGAGTCTTTGATTTGATCAAGTGACGCTTGAGACTTTCCACGTGATAATTAAAACTTCGTTCAAAGGCCAAGAAGAACGAATGACTAAAATATTGGAATTTATACATATCGATGTATGTATTCCATTATGTGTAGTCGTGGCGATGGGTTTCAACTTCATATGCTTTCTCGGAAATTTGAGTGAATGTTCACTTAATGAGAAACAAGTATGAAATATTTGAAAATGTTTCAAAGACTTTCAAGATGAAGTGAAAAATCATTGTAACAAGAAAATAAATGAATTATGATTTGATCATAAAGGATTTATTTGAGTTACAAGTGTAACAAGAAAATAAATGAATTATGATTTTATCATAAAGGGATTTATTTGAGTTGCAAGTTTAGCAAAACACCTAGATTTACATCTCCCGAAACACCATAGGAATATGGAGTGTTTGAGATTTGTAATGAAACCTTGTTTGACATGGTTGGATCAAAGGTGTTATTTATAAAACTGCCATTATGTTTTAAAAGATTAAAGCTTTAGAGACTACCGCTTTTACACTGAAAAGAGCTCCATCTTGATCCGTTGAAATGACACCATGGAAGTTATGGTTTGGGGTAAAACCCAAGTTGTCATTTCTTAAAATTTGGGTATACTAAACATAAGTAAGATGTTTACAACCAAATTCGGATGAGCATGTCTTTGTAGGTTATTTCGAATAACAATTGGTTATTCCTCCATAACACCGAGGACAAAAGGGTTTGTCGCTTGAAATGTAAAGTTTCTTGAAGAAGGAATTTTTCATAAATGTTAAGTGGGAGGACAATAGAACTTTGATAAGGTTAACGAACCTTAGTTAAATATGCTGAGTTGCGCAGCGCCGGAAAATGTTCCGGAGGCAGCCATAATGCTCATAGCTTATGTGCCTCAAAGGTTGTGGTCACGGAGATCTAAGTTCCTATTGAACCAAGTAGGTCGGTTAAACAATCAAATACTAAGATTTGAGAGTAAATCATTATTGTTTGACAATGATGAACCGACTATATGCAAAGAAGCGATGATGGGCCCTGACTCCGTCAAATGGCTTGAAGCCATAAAATCCATGATAGTTCCATACAGAAATCAAGTTTTGAACTTGGAAGACCCTCCGGAAAGGTGTAAAAACCTATGGTCGTATTTGGATCTATAAAGAAAGCATGGATGTTTCACATCTATGAAATAGTCGACATGTCGTAAAGTATTTTACGACAATGTTCAAGGAGTTGACTATGACAAGGTTTGATCTTTCATAGCGATATTTAGCGAACGGATTAAAGTGGCAACCACTACATATAATTTGGTATATGGTAGATGAATAAACAAAACAAAGTTCTTCTAATAGAATGGTTACCTAGGGCGTGTACATGACGGTCCAAAGGGTTTGTTAAATTCAAAGGATGCTAAAGGGCATGCAAACTTCAATGGTTGAAGTAAGCATCATGGAGTTGGAATCTTCACCATGATGAAAACGAGTTTTCATCGAGACGATGAAGATGCTTGCATTTGCAAGAAATTAAGTGGGGCGCTAAGACATATTTCTAATACATTATGTGGAGGACATCTTGTTGATTAGAAATGATGTATATTTTACAAAGGTTAAGAATTTCATTTTGATGAAAGACTTAGGCAAAACCGAATATTTAGCGTGAATGTCTATAGTGGATGGTGTGACGCCAATATGGTTGTAAGCGTACATATATGAGATATTGAAGGAGTTCAATATAGAATCAACAAGAAACAGTTCTTGTTGCATGGAAAGGAATTGAATCAAGATTCAAGTGTATCGACACTTGATAAGTGAAACAAGATTCAAGTGCTTTGACACTTGATGAGTGCAATCACGAGAATGTTTTGATCAATCATACCATGATATGTACACATCCAGATATGTCCTATGCTCTAAGTGTTATGAGCATATACCAGAATGAATCATAAAATGATCATTGGACGATAGTGAGGATATTCTTATGATCTTTTGGAAGAACTAAGAATATATTTGTGTAGAGGTGACAAACAATTACAAATAGTTCATTGTAAAGCATTACATTAATACTAGTTTTGTCACAAGATACAAATTAAGTTTATCTCAATTTAAACTATGGGTGGCACAATGTAATGGAAAGGAGATTCCATGATGGATTTGGAAGAGTTCCAAAGTTAAGACATTGTGACGAATACTACAACAAAAGGCTAAGTATATGACTGCTATAGTAGCAGCAAAGGAGGGAATTTGTGTCAAGTAGTTTGTTATCAAACTAAGGTGTGGTTATAGCGGGCTAACACTAAAGATATATTGTATGACAATAGTATCGGCGTGTTTTAACCCCACGGAACTAAAGGTCTCACCGAAGACCAAATTTATACAATGCCATCTCATTGGAGAATGAGTGATGCGTGGACGCAAAGACATGAATACACACACGGACTGAAACGTCAGATCCGTAGATTATGTTAACCACTTGCAATTGCGTATTTGGAACACCGTAAAGCCATAGGTGTTCAATACACAAAGTTTTCAAACTAGATTATTGTCTCTAGTGCAAGTGGGAGACAGAAGGAATATGCAGAGAGGCAATAATAAAGTGGTTATTATCGTATTCCTTATTTATGATAAATGTTTATTTTGCATGCTATAATTGTATTAATCGGAAACGTTAATACATGTGTGTTTAATAAACAAATAGAAAGTTCCTAGTTATGCCTCTCTTATAAACTAGCTCGTTGATTAACAAGATGATCAAGGTTTCACGATCATGGACATTGGATGTTGTTAATAACGGGTCACAACATTAGTGTAATGGTGTGATGAACATTCATCCAAGTATAGCATTACGATCAAAGTCATTGAGTTTATATTGCTATAACAACTTACGAAGTGATCCTAATCCTTAGACCATGAGATCATGTCAATCACTAACAGGAAGAGTTTCTTGATAACATCAAATGTCACACCGTACAGGGTGATTATAAAGATGGGTTCAGAACTAATAAAGTGTTATGTTGAGGCCCATGGATCGAGAGTGGAATTTGTTCATCCCGATGACGGATAGATATACTGGGCCCTCTCGGTGATATCACATTGATTAGCTTGCAAGCAAGTGATTTGATCACTAGAATGTTATATCACGGAACGAGAAAGAGTGCATGTCGATGCGAGATCAAACTAGGTATGGAGATACCGATGATCGAATCTCGTACATGTAATATATCGCGAAACAAAAGGATTAAGATACTAGCGTAAAAGGTTCCGACGATCACAAGAAAGTCATCGTTGAATGTGTGGGAGTCGATGGGTCTCAGATCCCGCTTCGATTATTGATCCGAGAGGGTCTCGATCATGTCCGCATTATTCACGAACCGTAGGGTGACACACTTAAGAGACACCGACATCCATTTGGAGCAAAAGTTTCATGCGAAAAGAAAAGGAAAGCGAGGAATTTATTTCACTAGACACCAAACTGTTTATTGAAATTGCTGAAACTAATTCTGCATGTGAAATGGAATACTAGCAAGGGTTTTATGAATGTTTGTTAATTAAAGTAATTAACAAAATTCTGAATAAATAAATAAAAGAGTTTTATTTAATGAGAGCTTGCATTAAATTTGGTGGAAATTTAATGCATGTGAGTGGATTTATGAGTGGAGGCTTTTAATGGGAGTGGAGGCTTTTCATTTTTGAGTGGGAGCTCCACCCACATGAATGTGGAAGAGGTGGGGCAGCCCCATGGCTGGGCGCATGGCCCCTTGGGTGCCCCCCTCCCCCTATAAAGGCCCCCTCTCCTCCTCTCACACTACACCTCCTCGTGAAGGATCTCTCTCCCCTCTAGAATTTATTCCCATGGTCTCGACTAGCGAGATACATGTTCCAGTGGCTTTTCAAGAAAGATTTGTGCTTCCGCATCATGGAGCGAGGAGGCGGAGGTTGCTCGTGCCTCGAGCGTGAAAGTGCACGGATGCTCTTGGCGCTAGGACTTCCTCTCGATCTTGAGATCGGCAAGAGATCGTCTACATCAACCACGAGTTTGGACTCGTTAAGCTTTGTCGGTCTTCAAGGGTATGTTCTCTACGGATATACATCCGCCCGTTGTTTGTATCTAGTAGATAGATCTTGGTACATAGTTGTTCCCATCGTAGGAAATTTTTTGTTTTCTATGTTGCGAACCCTACAAAAATCATGAAGAAATGCACCGTAGGCTCAATACCACCGCCACCACTTTTAGAAATGTGGGTGCCTCACATGTGGATGATGCTTGGATAAAAAGGAAATATGTAAGTGCACTCATGCCCTTTGAGCCCACCGACTTGAAGAGCCTCCAAGGAAGACACAACTACCATCTCATGACCTCCAATGAAGTTATGCAAGAGATGGCATCTTTCAAGGTTGCCGCCAAGAATGCCAAAGATGCTCGTGCTCGAGCCCTTGGTATGAGCAATGTTGTCAACCTTGCATTGAAGGCCAAAGTTGTGGAACATGGAGATGAAGATGATAGTGATGAAGGCATCTCCATGGACCACCCCGATGATGTCAAGATTGCTCATGGTCAATACATGGCCTTCTATGCAAAGAACTTTTGGAAGAACCCCGCCAAGGCCAAGATGGAAATGCAACGAAAAAGCAACCCAAGTGGGAGAAGAGAAAATGTCACTAAATTGAGAACTTGCTTCAATTGTGGTGACCGCTATCACTTTGTGGCGGGTTGTCCCTATGAGAAGAGAGAAGATCATGGGGGTAAGCTCGTGTTGAATAAAACTCCCAAAGCACCTTACAAGAAACCCTTCATCAAGAAGAATCCCATCAACAAGAAGTCGGGAGAAATTGTTTTGATCACTCATGAAGAATACTCCTCCCACAATAAATATGATGAAGATGAGGAAGAGGAAACATCTAATAGTGTGGCTTCTCTAGCCCCTACTTCTACTCCGACATTATCACTCTTCGATTTTCCAAATGAGAACACTCCCATCAAGAATGTCACTTGCCTTATGGCAAGAGGAACGGAGGTATCCTCATCATCTCACTCCACTCCCTTAGCTAATGATGAAATTGATGATGAGATGTCTCTTGATGTAAAAAGGGAATTAATTGCTTTCGATGAGTTTATGACTAACTTACAAGGGGATGCTAATATACATTTTGGGAACATATTAGATCAACTTTCCCACACACAAGAGCTTCTAGATGTAAGGTGTAAACTTGGGTATGAACACATGATTGAGCTAGAGGCCTTAAACAATGCTCTAGAAGAAGAACAAGAGACTAGGATGTCTCTTGAACTAAAAATTGAAGGTCTTGATGAGGCCAATGACATTATTGTTAATAGAATCATCAAAGAACGTGATCATGCTATTGCTACATGCAAAAGGGGTAAAAGGACAAGATTGAGTTTGGTGTGGTTCATGAAAAACTTGCCGAGGATTTTAGTTTGCTTTACAAGGCTCACAAGGCTTTGGAAAGTGAACTCTTGTCACTCACAAAGTCCCATGAAATGCTTCAAACTCAATTGGCCAATATTTCTTCACCTAGTAATTTCATTCCTTCTAGCAGTATAACTATTCTTGAAGAAAAATGCTAGGTTGAAGGGGGAGCTAGCCAAGGCCACATTTCCACAAGGTAACAAGTCCATTGATGACCTTTTGAGTAAGCAAAGGCCTAGTGGTGAGAAAGGGGGCATTAGTTTTCTCTCCAAAGCCAAGAAGAAGAACAACAATAAGAAGAAGGCCAAGCCCGCACAAGAGAAAAACAAGACCATTATGGATAGTAAGACCACAAGTGGTAAAACTATGTCACATGATGACTTTGCGGGAAGTGCTAACCCTCACTATGTTCTAATGTGTGATTATTGTGGTGATGCGTATGCACAATATTTTGGCCCATATTATGTTATATTGCTTGGTCTATTTGGGTCCCCAAGACCCTTGTTGCTAACAAAAGAGGACCCATTGAAAAATGGGTACCTAAAAATTAGCTTGATCTTTTGTAGACATATGCTTCCGGAGGGTCAAAGTGGGTACTTGATAGTGGTTGCACAAGTCATATGACCGGAAGCTCGTCTATTGTCAAGGACTTAAAGCCAAATGATGATCAAATAACCGTGACATATGTTGACAAGTCAAAATCTAAGGTAATGGGTTTCGGCAAGGTAGTGGTTGCTCACGATATTACACTCATGGACGTCATGCTTGTTGAGACCCTTGGATACAATTTACTTTCAGTCCGTTCTCTTGGAAATATGGGCTTTTTCTTCTTTGTTGATGATGATATTGTGGTCCTCATGTGGAGCAAGTCTCTCAAGGTCGCATTCGTTGGGTACGTCGAACATGACTCGTATGTGGTGGACTTTTCGGGACAAACCACTACAAGTGCGATGTGCTTATTCGGAAAGGCCAATGTGGGTTGGTTATGGCATCGCCGACTAGCCCATGTCAATATGAGAACTTTGCAAAGTCTCCACAAGGAGGGCCATATTGTAGGACTAAATGAAAATGTTTCATTTGCCAAAGATCGTGTTTGCATGGCCTGTGTTTTAGGAAAGATGCATGATGCTCCCCACAAGCCAAAGAACCGCATCAAGTCAACCAAGATGTTGGAGCTCCTTCATGTGGATCTCTTTGGTCCTCCATATCATGCAAGTCTTGGTGGGAAGAAATATTGTTTGGTGATTGTTGATGACTTTTCAAGATACTCATGGGTATATTTCTTCAAGTTAAAGAGTGAGACCCAAAAGACCTTCATTGACTTCATCAACATGGTTCAACGTCAATACAACCTTCCTGTGTTGATTATAAGAAGTGACAATGGCACCGAGTTCAAGAACTACACCTTGAATGTTTTCCTTAGTGATGAGGGGATAAAACACCAATATTCCGCTGCATATACCCCTCGACAAAATGGTGTGGCCGAGAGGAACTCTTATTGAGATGGCTAGGACCATGTTGGCGGAGTTTAAATCTCCATACAACTTTTGGGCCGAAGCCATCTTCACCGCTTGCCATGCATCAAACCGTCTCTACCTCCTCAAAGAAATCAACAAGACACCATATGAAATACTTACCGGTAACAAGCCCAACATATCTTACTTCCGGGTGTCCGGTTGTAAGTGTTTATATCTCATAAAAGGTGTTCGTTTGTCCATATTCGATTCTAAAGCATTAGAGGGTATTTTTGTTGGCTATGGTCTCGAATCCCACACTTATAGGATCCATGATAAGCTCTCCGAAGCCGTCATAGAATCTTGTAGTGTGACCTTCGAAGAATATGATGGTCCCCAAGGGGGTGTGTTGATGCTTGTGATGCAGATGATGAAATGCCTCAGGATGCCATAGGAAGAATGGGTGTGGGATATATCCGCCCCGTTGAGGAACCCCTTATGGCGGATCGAGAAGAACTATGCTCTACTCAAATGGAGCCCTCATCCTCACAACATCAACAAGCTCCATCCACCAAGGAGGACAATGACCCAAGCCAAAGACAAGCTGTGGACCCTCAACATGTTGATCATGGTGACAGCTCTAGTGAGGATGAGCTTGAGTTTCCAATCTCCAGAATGTCAAGTGGCGCCGAGTCAATTACTCAAGAGAGATCCATACAAAGTGCACTAATACAAGCTCAACTCAATGCAAGAAATGTTCCAGATCAAGACCAAGGTCAATCTTTGCCTCTCAATGAAGAGAATGGTTCACATGTTGATCAAGGTCAAGATAATGGTCAAGACGAGGACCGAAATGATGAAGAGGGTCCCCCAAGAAATAATGAGGAGATCCACAGTCGTCATGAAGCTAGAAAGGAGAGGATGTTGGAATTAAGAGACCACTCTTTACAAAATGTGGTTGCTGACCTAAGGAGAGGCATTTCCACAAGAGCACAATTGAAGAGGTTTAGTGAACACCAAGCACACATATCCATGATTGAACCAAAGAAAGTGTGGGAAGACCTTGAAGATTCGTATTGGTTGGAAGCAATGCACAAAGATCTCAACAACTTTGAGAGAAACATAGTATGGAAGTTAGTTGTAGGGGTCCCAACCTAATAAGGTAGAGTCCTCCTGTGTTTTACAATGCTAGTCCCTGGATCAATAGCTAGCATCCACAGTTAAGATGTAATATCAAGAAACAAAGGTCATAATATAACTTTATAACCAGGAATAACATAAGTTTATTACATCAATTATAGCTCATTTGGCTATTACATTACATTGCAGCGGAATAACTATGGTCAAGTGGTCCTTCATCTTCAAAGTGCCACAGGCAGATGTTGGTTGTAGACTTTGTAATCCTAATCAAACAATCTTCACTAAAATCAATCAAACCTGCAACATACGAGTTACCGCCACAAAGGGTCAATACATTTGAATTGTATTGGCAAGTGATACTATGGTAGTATAGTGGAGTCTATCATCTAAATGCATTTGGCTATGTGGAGTTGAGGCTTGCATTGCTCAAAATAGATTTTTCTTATCATTTTGAAAATACTAAGTTTTTGTTTTGACAAATTACTTCCCAAGGCATCTACCAATCAAAGACTGAAGATCCTTTCCAAGGCATCCACCAATCAAAGACTGAAGTGCTTGGCAAAACCATTTTTCTCAATCAAGGTTTTCAAGATCCTTGTACCAAGCCATCTCTCCATCAATGATTGAAGAATTCAAACAACCCTTGTTCAAACCACAAGTTTTAACTTTAGAAATTTGAATGATGAGATTCTTGATTGCTTCCATGTCTTGATGCTCATATTGTCCTTTACCAGGGACATGGCTAAGTACTTAGATTTTTCACTCTGCAGAGGTGGTGCACTTTACCCACAAGACTTGGTTTCCCAAGACAAAATCTTTCAGAAGCCTTCCCTTAGACCAAAATGGACGCGTTCCAACCTATCAAACACTACCACCCACTGTCCATATGGCTAAGTTCTTGAAACCTATATGATCATGGAAGAGCCCATATTGCCAAGTGGTTGCACTTGAAGCTTCTCAACATTTGACATCTCAAATCCCTTTGTTTCCTGGGTGGCCATCCACAAGTGAGATACACAAGGTCAACCATAAACATGGGCCTTGTGAACCACTCAACATAACCCAATCTTTCCATTCCACCCAGGTGTTTCATTAACTTGGTTGTTTTATTAAACAAAACATAAGTCCTCAGACTTAGAGATTTTTCCATAGTGTGAATATATTTTCCACCCATGTTTTCTATTAGCTAGGCTAAGCTTGATAGTAATAGGAATCTTAACTTAGGAAAATCCTACTAAGGATTCATCTACTAGGTTTTCTTATATCAAGGTCTATACTTAGCAAAATCCATGCAAGTTTTACTTAGCAAAATCACTAATGCATAGAGAAAGTATTGGGAAAGAAAGTATGAAGCATCACTTGCCTTTTTGGTAGGGAATGGTGGTTCACTCCTTGATCTTGCTAGTCTCACACTTCACTACAAGTCAATCAAGCAAGCATCAATTCAATTTACATTCCAAACCAATAATCACTCAAACAATTTCACACACACAAAACAATGGAAACTAATTCATGCATGGGAGCATGCACAAGAAAG
Source organism: Avena longiglumis (assembly GCA_030063025.1). NCBI lineage: Eukaryota > Viridiplantae > Streptophyta > Magnoliopsida > Poales > Poaceae > Avena > Avena longiglumis. The sequence goes on from CP125978.1 coordinate 448,640,973, forward strand.
TTTTATTTTGCAAAGGGGTCTCCATGGGATTTCTAAACTTTGTAATATCCAAATTGGTCATTTAGCAAAGTGGCAAAGTCATTAGCAAGAGGGTTTTGTCCAAATACTATTTTTAATCCATTCATCATTTCATGTGGTGAAAAATGTTTTTATTAAGGCAAAACTCTTAAGTTGTTCACCAAATGAGTTGCTATTGCAAAGCTTGGTGTTTTTGGGTCAGTAGGTTTGGTCCAACTATTTCCTTAAAAAATTATTTCCATAAACATTTCTATAACAAAAACCATTCTTTTTATTTGGCTAGAAAATGACTAAGTCAAGTAATCCAACCTAAATCTTACAAAAATCATTTTTAATACCAAGGTTTGGTTCCTAGGGTCAGTAAGGTCACAACAATCCAATTTGCAAAGGTTTTATCCTTAGATTCAATTTTAAACAATTTTTATACTCTACACAAGCATACAAATGAATCTGCAAAAATGAGCAAACAAACAGATACTATTTGATAAACTAATTCCAAAGTTGGCTAGGGCTTGTTCTCCTGAATCCATTGATATAAAATTTGCCAAATTTGGACGTGTGGATCAAAAGTTATAAGGGTTTGAAAATTACAAACAAATCTGTTTTCAATTTCTGTTTTTAAACAGACAGGTGACACGCGGCGTTATCTTACTGGGTGATACCGGTTCGGCCGGATCGGGCGACGCTGGCCGTTGGATCTACTTATCATCGCGCGGCTCAAATCGACGCATACCCCTTCGCTCACTTTCTTTCCTAGTCGCTGGATCAAGATCGGACGGTTGCTGCTGCCTGGCCAAGGACTGGCGGCGCGATGACAACGGCGAGCGGCGGAGCGACCAGTTGGCGGCGGCGCTGGCGAGGCAGGAAGCAAGAAAGGGTAAGAAGATGCTCACCAGGCTCAGGAGGACACGGCGAAGCTCAAGGTACTGCTGGTTCGACGAGGGGCACGCGAAGTTGTGATTAATTGCTCGCCGGAGACTTGGTCGGCGTCAGATGGTTCTGGAGCTCGCTGTGGAGCTGTGGTTCGCCCTGAGAGAAAACGAGTACACGATTAGACGCAGTAGAGTGTGGCGAGTGTAGGAGCATGAACGAGAGAGCACGGGGCGGTCGGTGTTTACCAGGGGACTTCGTCGGAGTGAGGCAGACGCGGCGGCGCGGTCAGATGTTGTTGAAGTCGATGCTCTGGGCGCCCGCGGATGAATGATTGGCACGGTAAGATGCGCCAGGATGCGGTGAGCGTGCTCGTGTGTTCGGGGAGGCAGGAGGTGGTGTGGCTCGGCCGTATTCGTCGGTGGAAGCTCGTCGGAGACGGAGCTGTTTGAGGACAAATTGCGACGGCCTGGAGGCGTGCTCGGGGAAGGAGAGGGAAACGGAGAGGAGTGACTGGTGATTTAACACACGTGATCACTGCAGGTTTTACTCGTGGCATTAAAGCGAATTAAGCCTGAGGAATCAAGTCTGCAACGGCGAAGTGAGGAGGAAGAACAGTTCGCGGGGTGGGGAAGAAGAGACGTGGCAGTGGGGTACTCTGGTCAGTGGGAAAAGGAGAGGAAATGGGGTCCAGTGTTCAGTGGTATGCGGGTTGCTTCGGTAAAAGAAACGCTTGGGCGTGGGAATTGTGGGCTCAGTGTTGGGCGGATTGTTGGTGGGTCTTTTGCACTATTTTTTTCCTTTTCTATTTCTATTTTCCTGTTTTGAAATTCAAACAACCAACACATTCAAAATGATTCAAACAATCAACAAGCTTTTCAAATATGAATTTGGTTCTGTTTATCAATAGAAACCAAATTCCAAAAATAAAATAAATTTTATTCTTTTTAAGACCATTCATTAATTAAATAAAAGTGGTTCATTAGGTATTTAATAAAATAGGGTTTGATTTAATTAATAGAGTCTCCATTTGAAATCCAAATATTTTCAAAAACAAATCAGTGGGTTTTATTTGGAAATAAATAATATTTGGAAAACTTGTTTAAAACAGAAATAACATTTTATTTTAGAGTCCATTATTAATTAAATATAATAGACTTTCATTATTAAATCAAATAGGATTTATTTTATTGAGATATTTATTTTGAAATCTAATATAAAGCCAAAACACTTTAGTAGGTTTTATTTGTGAATATCAAATATTTGGAAAACTTATTTTAAATAACATAAACAAGTTTTGATGGTTTAGAAATAAGAAAACCTTTATTAATAAAAACTTGGACATTAAATCATTATTACATTATTTAAATAAACCTTTACTATTTTTATCAAAATAAAACATTTATTTCAAAATATTGGTCAAGGTTTAATTTGGCTATATAAAATAATCCTTTTTTTTATGAATCCACCTTTTCTTTTGAAAACCAAATCCTTTATTTAAAAGATTCCAAAATAGTAATTCCAAAACATTTTAATTTCCTTTAATAAATGTTTAACTTTATGAATCCCTTTAGGTTTTATTTAATTAAGATGGGTTTGAAGTTCCAATTGAATTCAAAAGTTTCTTCTGGCTCTGAAAATCAAACAAAGTTTTATTTTATTCATTTATTTTCACATTACAAGATTTGGAAAATCTTGGGATGTGACATTAGTTGAGAAGCCAAAGGATTGCCGCAATGTTATAGGAACCAAGTGGATATTCAAGAACAAGCAAGATGATCATGGAATTATAGTAAGGAACAAGGCAAGATTAGTTGCACAAGGGTTCTCTCAAATTGAAGGCATTGATTATGGAGAGACATATGCACCCGTGGCTCGCCTTGAGTCCATCTGTATCCTTCTTGCTTATGCGGCACATCATAACTTTAAGTTGCAACAAATGGATGTAGAAAGTGTCTTTCTTAATGGTCCATTAAATGAGTTGGTATATGTAAAGCAACCCCCGGGATTTGAGGATCCCAACTTCTCAAACCATGTCTACAAACTTGATAAGGCGCTCTATGGGCTCAAGCAAGCCCCACGCACGTGGTATGAGCACCTTAGAGAGTTGTTGTTTGACCGTGGATTTGAGGTTGGGAAAATCGATCCCACTCTTTTTACTAAAAAGGTTAATGGGGAACCTTTTGAAGGGTTTCACAGCATAGTAAATCAAAATTTTCTACGGATGCGAACAGAGGGAAAGCCAAGATCTAATCTAGGAGATGCAATCAACGAGAGAGATTGGATTAGATCTTCATACCCTTGAAGATTCGCACAGCGGAACGTTCGTCGGAACGTGGGTGATGTAGTCGTACTCGCTTCTCCTCCTCGTGATCTGATCCGATCTAGCACCACAAGTGGTGGTGCCTCCGTGAGATGCACACGTTCAGCACCTCGACGTCTCCTCCTTCCTCGGACCAGCAAGTAGGGTGGAGAGATAGATTGGATCTACAACACGACGGCGTGGTGTATATGGTGGAGAATTTCTGCTGCAGGGCTTCGCCTACAAACAGTCGGGAGGGAGAGAGGAAGGGTAGCAGGGCAACCAGGGTTTGGAGGCAGGGTGTGGGGAGTTGGTGCGCCCCCACCCCTCTTTATATAGAGGGGGGGCGCAGCCATAGCCCCTACCCCAAGCCTAAAGGATAAGGAGTGGGGGGCATGGACTCTCCCCTCTTCTAGAAACCCTATCTCTAGTTTAAACAATTTAAACTCTCTAGGATCGGCTGGGCCCTATGGGGCCTTGTGCCCCTGGCCCAAAGCGGCCAGGATACTCCCTCATAGGCCCATGCCCCATCCCGGAAGGTGGGGCCATGTTGGTCCCCTTCCGAAAGGTTCTAGAAGCTTCCGGTACAATACCGATTAACCCGGAACAATTCCGAACTCCAAAAACTGCACTGCCTTATATGAATCTTATTCTCCGGACCATTTCGGAACCTCTCGTGATGTCCCGGATCCCATCCGAGACTCCGAAAAAAAATTCATAAACCAATTATCCAATCTATCCTAGCGTCGAGATACGTTAAATGTGTGACCCTGCGGGTTCGAGAATATGCAGACATGATCTTCTATCAATAATCAACGGAGTGCAGGCACCCATATTGACTCCACACATTCATCGATGATCATATCGGATGAACCACGATGCCGATTCAATCAATCCCATATATATATTCCCTTCGTCTCGCGATATTTTACTTGCCCGAGATTCGATCGTCGCAGTCATACCTAGTTCAATCTCGTTCACGGCAAGTACTTTACTCGTTCGTAATCCGATATCACTTTGTGATTAACTCCTTAACCACATGCTTGCAAGTGGTGTTAATATCGATTACGAGTGGGCCCAGTATATCTCTCCAACTTGGGAGGGACAAATCCCATCTCGATACATACAACCCAATGGATACTTTCCGATCACCTGAGAGACACCTTTATGATCACCCTCTCATAGGATGACGTTTGATGACCTCAAAGCTTTCTTCCGCTACCAGGGAGTTGTATTATCTCATGGTCTAAGGAATACAATATTTGACATAGGAAAAGCTCCGCAAAGATGAACACGATGAAACGATCTAATTGCTTCGCTTAGTTTGGGTATGTCCATCATATCATTCTCCAATGATATGATCTCATTATCAATTGACAACTCATGTCTATGGTTAGGAAACCTTAACCATCATTGATCAATGAGCTAGTCCATAGAGGCGTACTAGGGACACGGTGTTGTTCACAAACCACACAAGTATTAAAGTTTCCGCAATACAATTCTATCATGGAATATAAACTTTATCATGAACAAGAATTATAATAATAACATCTTTATTATTGCCTCTAGGGCATAATTCAACGATCTCCCACTTGCACTAGAGTCAATAATCTAGTTTACATCCGCAACAATCTCACACCCATGGCAATCGAGGTGTTGATCATGTTTTACACGTGGAAGAGGTTTAGTCAATGGATCTGCGACATTCGGATCCGTATGTACTTTGCTAATCTTGATATCCATACGCTATATAATCTCGGATTATATGAAACTTGTGGTTGATATGCTTGGTCTTTGGATGATATCTTGGTTCCTTAGCAAGTGCTATGGCGCGATGTTGTCACACAATATCTCCGGTGGGTCCAATGCACTTGGAACCACGCCAAGCTCGATGATGAAGTTTCGATCCAAACTCCTTCACTTGGCAACGCTGCGGCAGCCATGTATTCCGCTTCCATTGTAGATCCGGGATCACGCTTTGCTTGCGACTTCTCCACTCAGACTCCTCCATTCAAAATATAAACGTATCACTGCGAGATTTGGAATCATCCTTGTCGATTGTCAAAACTAGCGTCGGCGTAACCTTTACGACAAGCTGTTCATCACCCCCATAGACTAAGAACATTTCTTTAGTTCTATTTAGGTACTTTAGGATGTTCTTCACGGTGTCGATGTTCCACTCTGGATCACTTTGATATCTGCTCGTCAAACTAAGAGCATTGGACACATCCGGTCTAGTACACAAAGGCATACATGATGGAACCTATGGCGAGGCATAAGGCACTTTTCTCATAGCTTCCTATAATTTACTGGTAATGGACACTGAGCCTTGCTCAATATCTTACCTAACAACATAGGCACTGAACCTTTCTTTTCCTTATCCATTCTGAACCTTTTCAGAACTTTGTCTAGGTATGTACTCTGGCTTAAAGCTATCAGGCGTCTTTGTCTATCTCTATAGATCTTGATGCCCAATATATAAGAAGCTTCACCTAGGTCTTTCATTGAAAAAAATTTGTTCAAATAACTCTTCACATCGTTAAGCATGTTGATGTCATTTCCAATAATCAATATGTCATCCACATATAGTACGAAAGCGTCCGAGCTCCCACTCACTTTCTTGTAGATACAAGCTTAGTAGCAATTTGGAACAAATCCAAAGCTCTTGATCACTTGATCAAAACGAAGGTTCCAACTCGAGATGCATGCTTGATCCATAAATGGAGCTGAAGTTTGCATACTTTACTAGCATCCTTAGGATCGACAAAACCTTGAGTTGCATCATATACAACTCTTCATCAATGTTCCCATTGAGGAAAGCGATCTTGACATCCATCTGCCATATTTCATAATCATGAAACGCAGCAATTGCTAATAAAATCCGAATGGACTTAAACATCGCTACGGGAGAGAAAGTCTCATCGTAGTCAACACCTTGAACTTGTCGAAAACCTTTTGCGACAAGCCGTTCTTTATAGACGGTAACATTACCATCCGCGTCCGTTTTCTTCTTGAATATCCATTTGCACTCAACGGCCTTTCGGTCGCTAGGAGGCTCCACCAAAGTCCATACTTGGTTTTCGCTCATGGATCCCAATGGATTTCATGGCTTCGCCATTTCTCGAGTCTGGGCTCATCATCGCTTCCTCATAGTTCGTAGGTTCACTGTCTTCTACAAGCAAGACAGTCAAGACAGGGTTGCCGTACCACTCAGGAGGGGCACGCGACCTTGTCGACCTGCGACGTTCAGTAGCAGCATCGTCCGAAGCTTCATGATCCTTATCATTAGCTTCCTCTATCGTTGGTGCAGGCGGCATTGGAACAATTTCAGGTGCTGCGCTACTCTCCAATTCAAGAGAAGGTTCAATAACCTCGTCTAGCTCTACTTTCCTCCCACTCACTTCTTTCGAGAGAAACTCCTTCTCAATAAAGGAACCATTCTTTGCGACAAACACTTTGCCTTCGGTTCTGTGATAGAAGGTATACCCAATAGTTTCCTTAGGGTATCCTATGAAGACGCATTTCTCCGCTTTGGGTTCGAGCTTGTCCGGCATCAACTTCTTGACGTAAGCTTCACATCCCCAAACTTTAAGAAACGACAACTTAGGTTTAGCACCAAACCATAGCTCATACGGTGTCGTCTCAACGGATTTAGATGGAGCCCTATTTAAAGTGAATGCAGCGGTTTCTAATGCATAACCCCAAAATGATAACGGCAAATCAGTAAGAGACATCATTGATCGGACCATATCTAATAGGGTTCGATTCCGGCGTTCAGACACACACCATTGCTATTGTGGTGTTCGGGTGGCATGAGTTGTGAAACGATTCCACTTGCTTTAAGATGCGTGAGAAAATCATAACTCAAATATTCACCTCCACGATCGGATCGTAGAAACTTAATCTTTACATTACGATGGTTCTCCACTTCATTCGAAATTCCTTGAACTTTTCAAATGTTTCAGATTTATGTTTCATTAAATAGATATACCCATATCTACTTAAGTCATGTAAAAGTGAGGAAATAGCGATATCCACCGCGTCGAAACACTCATCGGTCGCATACATCGGTATGTATGATTTCCAACAAGTCCGTTGCTCGCTCCATCATACCGAGAACGGGTTTGATCATCTTGCCCATGAGGCATGGTTTGCATGTGTCAAATGATTCAAAATCAAGAGACTCCAAAGTCCATCGAATGGAGTTTCTTCATGCGCTTTACACCAATATGACCTAGACGATTGCCACAAATAAGTAGTATTATCACTATCTATTTTGCATCTCTTAGCCTCAATGTTATGGATGTGTGTTTCATCCCTTTCGAGATTTAGAAGAAATAAACCATTCACAAGAGGTGCATGACCATAAAAGATGTTACTCATATAAATAGAACAACCATTATTCTCCGATTTAAATGAATAACCGTCTTGCAATAAACACGATCCGGAAATAATGTTCATGCTCAATGCAGGCACATAATAACATTTATTAAGGTTTAAAACTAATCCGAAGGTAAAACTAAGGAGAGCGTCGATAGCCATCACATCAACTCTTGATCCGTTGCCAACGCGCATCGTCACCTCATCCCTCGCAAGCGTCTATTACGTAGCTCTGTTTGAGTTACAAATATTAGCAACGAACGGTATCAAATACCTGGGCACTACAACGAGGGCTAGTAAGGAAAACATCAATAACATGTATATCAAATATACCTTTGATGGTGCCAGCCTTCTTGTCCGCTAAGTACTTCGGACGATTGCTTCGGTGACCCTTGTCCTTGCAATAGAAGCACTCGAGATCGGCTTGGGACGGACACGAGCTTCTTCTCGGCAGGGCATTGCGCTTGCCGCCCTTCTTGAAGGCTTCTTTGCTCCTTACCTTTCTTAAAGGAGGGCTTGTTGACCATCAACACATGATTATCCTTCTTGATGTCCACTTCCGCAGCCTTGACTGCGAAGAGCTCGGTGATCGTATCGATGGAACCAATCGATTATGAGTCACTACAAAACTTTTGTAGCCGGGAGGAGTGATTGCAGAACCACAATCTTGAGCTCCTCCGAATCGTGCATTCCAGTTGCTCAAGCGTTGAGTGTAGCCCGTCATCTTAATGGCGTGCTCACTAACGAACTCCTTCCTCCATCTTGCGGTTAAAGAACTTCTAGGAGATCTCATATCTCTCGAGCGGGCTGAGTCGAAACATGGTTTCGGCTCCTCGAGAATCTCGAATGGCCGGGATACTCTTCAAAATGATTTTGAAGCTCGGTTCCATAGCAAACAACATGGTGCTCTTAATCACACCATAATCATCTTTCTTGCCGATAGACAGCTTTCTCATGAGCCAAATAGCGATTGTTGGGGGTCACCTAACGCTTTCCCAGGACATAGTCCTTTTGTCCTGAACATAATGATTCTCAAATGCGGAACCATTTGGTGAAGTTAGACCCATTGTTTCTAAGCTTTTCTTTCTCAAAAAAACGTTGAAGTTGAAGTTGGACTTGGCCATGTGATCTCAAGATTTGCAAGTACAATTTAGACTATGTTCATGATAAATAGTTCAACTTAATCAAATTACTAGATGAACTCCCACTAAATTCAACATCCCTCAAGTTGTTTAGTGAACACGATCCAAATTCACCACACCTAATCCGATCATCACGAGAAGAGATGTGGATTTAATGGTGGACAACGAAGTGTCGATCATATCATTCATATGACTCATGCTTAACCTTTCGGTTCTTGTGTTCCGAGGCCATGTCTGTACATGCTAGGCTCGTCAAGCTAGACCCAAGTATTTCTGCGTGTGCAAAACTGGCTTGCACCCGTTGTAATTGAGCGTAGAGTCTATAGCACCCGATCATCACGTGATGCTTGGACACGACGAACTTTCGCAACGGTGCATACTTGGGGAGAACACGGTTTTTATCTTCATCTTTAAGTGAGGAATCATCTTATAATGCTACCGTCGCGATCTAAGCATAATAAGATACATAAAGGGATAAACATCACATGCATATAACTTTATGTGACATGGTATAGCCAATCCTCGCGCAATGATCTCCATCTTGTGCGTTCCGGCGTGATCTCCATCACTCCACCATGATTGCCTCCACCACGAATAACAACTAGAACTATTGCTAACTACTTAGCGATAAAGTAAAGCTATTACATGGCGTATAAGAAGTTGACTCATGAGTCATACACAATTATAAAGACAACCATATGGCTCCTGCGGTTGTGTACTCATCGACATGCAAGTCGTGAAACATTACAAAACATGATCATCGCATACAATATACACATCACATCTTGGGCCATACCATATCACGAAAACACTCCTGCAAAAACAAGTTAGACGCCTCTACTTTGTTGTTGCATGTTTTACGTGGCTTATGGGAGTAGATGCTAAGAACGATTCTTACCTACGGAAAGCCACAGCGGTGATATTATGTTTGCCAAACTCAGTGTTAATCCCATGACAACTATAGTGAGAGAACCGGCATCCACCACCGCATGTGTGGAACAAGCCACACGTCAAGTGCGGATCATCTCATGACGACGTCGCGTAAGGTTGGCCTAGACCGCTTCAATCTCACTATCCCGTCATAAGAAGAACACAAACAAGAGGCTTGCAGCGAAAACATCAACACCAAGCAACAACCATGTTGCGTTCTACTCGTGAAACACATCTACGATAGATCTAGCTCGATACCAGAAGGGTTTGCGGCATAGTAAATCAAAATTTTCTACGGATGCGAACAGAGGGAAAGCTAAGATCTAATCTAGGAGATGCAATCAACGAGAGAGATTGGATTAGATCTTCATACCCTTGAAGATTCGCACAGCGTAACGTTCGTCGGAACGTGGGTGATGTAGTCGTGCTGCTTCTCCTCCTCGCGATCCGATCCGATCTAGCACCACAAGTGGCGGTGCCTCCGTGAGATGCACACGTGCAGCACCTCGGCGTCTCCTTCCTCGGACCAGCAAGTAGGGTGGAGAGATAGATTGGATCTACAACACGGCGTGGTGTATATGGTGGAGAATTTACTGCTGCGGCTTCTACAAGCGATCGGGAGGGAGAGAGGAAGGGTAGCAGGGCAACCAGGGTTTGGAGGCAAGGTGTGGGTAGTTGGTGCGCCCCCACCCCTCTTTATATAGAGGGGGGGCGCAGCCCTAGCCCCTCCCCCAAGCCCAAAGGATAAGGAATGGGGGCATGGACTCTCCCCTCTTCTAGAAACCCTATCTCTAGTTTAAACGATTTAAACTCTCTAGGATCGGCTGGGCCCTATGGGGCCTTGTGCCCCTGTCCCAAAGCGGCCAGGACACTCCCTCATAGGCCCATGCACCCTCCCGGAAGGTGGGGCCACGTTGGTCCCCTTCCGGAAGGTTCTAGAAGCTTCCGGTACAATACCGATTAACCCGGAACAATTCCGAACTCCAAAAACTGCACTGCCTTATATGAATCTTATTCTCCGGACCATTCCGGAACCTCTCGTGATGTCCCGGATCCCATCCGAGACTCCGAACAAAAATTCATAAACCAATTATCGAATCTATCCTAGCGTCGAGATACGTTAAGTGTGTGACCCTGCGGGTTCGAGAATATGCAGACATGATCTTCTATCAATAATCAACAATGGGTGCAGGCACCCATATTGACTCCCACACATTCATCGATGATCATATCGGATGAACCACGATGCCAGGATTCAATCAATCCCATATATATATTCCCTTCGTCTCGCGATATTTTACTTGCCCGAGATTCGATCGTCGGTACCTTCATACCTAGTTCAATCTCGTTCACAGCAAGTACTTTACTCGTTCCGTAATCCGATAACACTTCGTGATTAACTCCTTAACCACATTCTTGCAAGCGGTGTTGATATCGATTACCGAGTGGGCCCGAAGTATATCTCTCCAACTTGGGAGGGAAAAATCCCATCTCGATACATACAACCCAACAGATACTTTCCGATCACCTGAGAGACACCTTTATGATCACCCTCTCATAGGATGACGTTTGATGACCTCAAAGCTTTCTTCCGATACCAGGGAGTTGTATTATCTCATGGTCTAAGGAATACAATATTTGACATAAGAAAAGCTTCGCAAAGATGAACACGATGACACGATCTAATTGCTTCGCTTAGTTTGGTCATCCATCATATCATTCTCCAATGATATGATCTCATTATCAATTGACAACTCATGTCTATGGTTAGGAAACCTTAACCATCATTGATCAATGAGCTAGTCCATAGAGGCGTACTAGGGACACGGTGTTGTTCACAAACCACATAAGTATTAAAGTTTCCGCTTAATACAATTCTAGCATGGAATATAAACTTTATCATGAACAAGAATTATAATAATAACATCTTTATTATTGCCTCTAGGGCATAATTCCAACACCTTTTGTATGCCAAATATATGTTTATGATATTATCTTTGGCTCATCTAACAAAGCTTTTAATGATGAATTCTCAAAGCTTATGACTAGTAGGTTCCGGATGTCTATGATGGGGGAGTTGAGAGTATTCCTTGGCTTTGAGATCAAGCAAGTTTGAGGAGGGACATTCTTCAACCAAGCCAACTATATTAAAGATATGCTCAAAAGATTCAATATGCAAGACTTAAATGGAGCTCCTACTCCCATGGCTACAAAGACTCATCTAGAACAAAATCCAAATGGTAAAGATGTGGATCAAATGGTATACTAGTCTATGATTGGTTCTTTGCTTTACCTTTGTGCATCTAGACCCGATATTGTGTTGAGTGTAGGTGTGTGTTCAAGATATCAAGAGTCTCCTAAATAAAGCCATTTGATGGCGGTCAAGAGAATCTTTCGATATTTGGTTCATACCCCACATTATGGTCTTTGGTATCCTCGAGGGTCAACATTTGCTCTTTGTGGATACATAGAATTGGATTGGGCTAGTGATAAGGATAATAGGAAGTCAACATCCGGGGCATGCCAATTCCTTGGTAGGTCCTTGGTATGTTGGTCTTCTAAGAAGCAAAATTGTATATCTCTCTCCACCGCCGAAGCTGAGTATGTGGCAGCTGCTAGTGCTTGCACTCAATTGCTGTGGATGAGGCAAACTTTAAAGGAATATGGTGTCCATTGTGACAAAGTGCCTCTTCTATGTGACAATGAAAGTGCCATCAAGATTGCCTACAACCCGGTGGATCAGACAAGGACAAAGCATATTGAGATCCGTCATCACTTCATTAGGGATCATGTTGCTCTAGGTGATATTGAACTCTCATATGTGCCAACCAAAGACCAACTTGCCGACATATTCACGAATCCACTTGATGAAGCAAGGTTTTGCTATTTGAGGAATGAACTAAATTTCATAGAAGGAGCTTGACTTGATCACCTTGCATTCTCACCTATGTCTTGACTCTTATTTAGGTGCAGGCATGGATATAGGGGGAGTGCGGTCCTAATTGATTGGACTATCCCTCCCCCATTATGCCCAAAGCAATCAAAATCATTCCTCTTAATATCATTTTATGATATGTGAGCTTAAATGATGAGTTTCGGTAATGGACCCCAGATATATCTTCATGGTGCCAAGCCGAGTATACTCAAATATGGTGGCCTAGGCCACCGCCCTCTCACATTAGAGAGGTTGGAGCTTACTCATGTTTGTCATTTGCTTGATCCTTGTCTTTTTGGAGCTTTCTTGAACATCTTTGTGAATTCCTATGACTGTTATTTCTAGTTCACATATTGAAATCTCAACCCAAGCCTATTCCCTGTCTACAAAACTATCTACCTCTCATATATGTCCTTAAACACCTAACCTGGATTTTTTGGTCGAGGAGCACCGGAGACTCCGGTGCAAGGCCGGAGTCTCTGGTGTAGACCGGAGTCTCCGATCGAGATGGTTTCTGTCACTTATAGGAAGGGGACGGGGTGAACTAAAACATCAGTTTCATTCTTCCACCCCCGTTCCCCTCCTCCCAACCCGTCGCCCCCTCTTCCAAAACTCCTCCTCGGAGGTCAATAAGCCCCCAAGATCCGTCGTGCCGCCGGCCAACCTTCTCCTCTCCTCCATTGGGTCATTCCCACCAGAGGAATCGATCCGATGGATAGATCTGGTACCTCTCCTCCTCTTTTTCTCCTAGGGTTCATCTCTAGATGTGTTTTTGAGGATTGGTGTTGATTTGTCCATTGGAATCACTTGTTTGCGTGAACTCTAGTACTTTAGCCTTGTTGTATTGCCCAATCTACTAGATACACCCCCAATAGCACCTCCCCAGGACCGGAGACTCCGGTCTGAGCCGGAGACTCCGGTATGAGGTGCGGAGACTCTGGTGTAGGGTAAATCAAAACAGACCAAAAATGCATCAAAGCTCTTGTACTGCATCTTTGGGACATATATACTCATCTCCATGCTATCTCCCTCACTGCTATTCATAGGTGATGGTTCTAGTCGTCCTCGTGGCACCAAGGCCAAGTCACAAAGGGGCACTAATCGCTTTGACGAAGCCCAGGGTCAGTTTATCGTGCATCCTTCCAACAGGAGGCAGCATGCACGTGATGCAGCCTATTTGAGGAGGGAACATGAAAGGACTGAACGAGAGGACCACGCCAAGAAGGCTAAATATGACAATCTTCAATCTTTGGCCAAAATGTCAAAGGAGGAGTTCCGTGAGCTGAGAAAGACTGACTTCTATGGGCTACCTCGTACCAGCGATGACCCTCGTTTCTAGAGGAAGGAGCAGGCTGTGTTCATGAAGGATGTGTATGGAGTACTCACCAAATCACATGTTTGTCCTCAGAAATTCATGAGTGTTGAGCAGATGAGGCTCAGTCCCTACTTCAATGATGCTCTGTGGATCTGTGAGAAGTTGGGGCTGTTTAACTTGATGGAGCTCCGTGAAGACTAAAATGTCTACCTTGTGCAGCAGTTCTACGCCACTGTAGTGTTTGGACCCGATCAAGACAGGACCATGACTTGGATGTCTAGCACCTCCCACTGCATTGCTACTTTCCATGACTTTGACAATGTTATCTTTGAGACTTTCCATGGCGTATCCACTCCAGTTGGACTGCGCATGCACTCTGCGGCTCTTGGTGAGAACAAGATGAAGCTTGCGCCCTTGTATGGCAGAGAAGGTGTTGTAGGGGGTCCAAGGGACTCAAGCCTATCTACAACCTGATGTTGAGGACATTCTGTCGCACCATCGCACCAAGTGCCGGGAATGACGATGCTATTAGGGGTGGGCTAGTCAACATTCTTTATCATACCCACCGGACCTATAATGATGGCCCAGAGGCAGATGCTGATCCTATTGATGTGATGGATTTCATTTTTTAGGAGATGTTCCATGACATTCTCTTCAAGAAGTCTCCTCCATATGCACTCTTGGTCATGAGGCTCATCAACTCCAAGGAGCATGATTCTCCACTTAGCATGGTTCCCCATCGCACTGAGCACACCTTGGTTTCACTTCAGTAGAAGGGGCGTATGGGTACAGCTCCTAGGGGTCGCTATGGCAATGATGATTAGGAGTGATATGAGACTGAGAGGGCTCCATCCCCTCCTAGAGTTCAGAGGAAGAATGCCTCCAATGCACCTATGCCTTCCATGACAAGGGACTATGTTCATGAGAGGGTCAAGAACGCCACTTTCTAGGAGAGGACTCTTTGCTGCATGAATGTTGACATCCGCAAGCAGTAGCATGCCTCCTACCAAAGCAACAGGCGTATTGAGAAGCTCCTCAAGGAAATCAAGGCTCAGGGCGAAGCGGATGATGAGGAAGGAGAGGGCGAGTACAATGATGAGTATGGTGCTCAGGAGTCCACAAAGTCAGATCACACTCTCTCTCTTTTGGGGCATGGAATGCCCAGCAGGACAGCCTTGTTGACTGGAAGACATTCTTCGATATCACCTCTGGATACGGGTACCAGGGCACCTCCTCTTCTCGCCCTCACGGCAAAGGGCCTACAGTCCCTGATGATGATGATGACTTTGATGAGGATGGTGACGATCAGGATGAGGATGAGGATGCCGAGGATGATGAGGATGACGATGACTACTGAGTTGTTGGGGCGCTAGCTTAGGACTTTTCCCTTTTTTGATGTTTCGGTGCCAAAGGGGGAGAAGACATTCTCATCGATTTGCATTGGTGTGGGCTTTGAATTTGCTCTTATTTGCTTTCATTTGCCATATTCGAACTTTGAACTTCATGTGTGTTATTTTCCGTTTATGTGTGTGACTATGTGCTTGTGCACTTACTATTGTAACTCATGTGATATCTATGTGTGTTATCATTGATACTATCTACCTTGTATGATTTATTTATTTACCTTATTGCACATAGTCAGGCAGAGCCTCATACAAATTATTCCATGCAAAATCACTTGTTGTCATCGAACACCAAAAAGGGGGAGATTGAAAGGACATTTATTGTCATAATCACTTTTGGTGTTAGTTAACAACAAGTAGATCATTTTACAGTTTGTCACTGTCCATAGGTTGCTATTATGATAAGTGAAAAGTACCCTCACACTTTGGAAAGATTCTTGCAAGATTGACATAGTTCTGGCAATTCCAGACCGGAGTCTCCGGTGTGGACCGGAGTTTCCGTAGGAGTCCCTGGTGGAGGCTTCAGGAACATGGCTAGGTCATTCTGTATGGGGGTGCGAAGCAAGGACCAAAGGCTTCTCCGGAATCTCCGGTGTGGGCTCCGACCGGAGTCTCCGGCCCACTTGGCTCACAGAAGGCCTGGGTCGTACTGCATACTGGTCCGGAGGCTAGACCGGAGATGGACCGGAATCTCCGGTGTACAAACCGGAGTCTCCGGTCTGGTTCTTCTCCAATGGTCAGAAAATGCTTCGTGGAAGGGGCTGCTTATAAATAGGGACCCTTATCCCCTTCCTCAAGTTGCTCGACCTGCTCAAGAACACAAACTCCATTAGAGCCACCAAATCTACAAGATCTCTTCATCCAACCATCCAAAGTCATTGATCTTTGGAGAATCGAAGGAGGAGGCCTTGATCTACAGCTTCACCAAGAGAGATCTTCATTCCCCCTCATTCACTTGAGGGCCCCCATGCTCTATTGTTTCATTGTAAACCCTATATTTGATTTGGTTCTTACAAGCTTGTCTTTGATTGTTTTGACAGCTTTCTTGTATTTGGGAGCCTCCAATTAAGTTGTGGATGTGTTCCCTGAACTTGTTGTAAAGGTGCCGGCTTCCACCTCGAAGGTTGTCGATATAGTGGAAGGTGGATCGATCCCGTTGGGGTGAGATTCATCGGAGAACAAGGGAGGCCTCTCGTGACATTGGTGGTTTGAAACCACCCCCTCTCCAAACGTAGACTTACTTCTCCTCAAAAGGAAGGAACTATGGGAAACAAATCCTTGTGTCTCCGTGTCCACCACTTTGGTTACTTCTATCCTTTACCGCACTTTACTTACTTGTTCTTGATTATTGTTGTGTTAGCTAGTGCTTGTTTGTCATATAGGTAAATTCACCTTAGTTGCATTATCTAGAGAATTTACCTTTCTTGTCAAACCTTAATTTGAAAAATAAGAAAAATTGAAGTAGCACCTATTCACCCCCCCCCCTATAGGTGCCCATACGATCCTTTCAATATCTCTTCCTAAACACATCAATGTGCCTTGCGCCCTCTTCATCAACCCCTGTCGCCACCATGAGCTATCCCTTCGCTGGCCAGGGCTTGACAGGAAGGCTCACGAGAGAAAACTACATGTTGTGGCTCGCCCAGGTCCTTCCTGCCGTGCGCGGAGCTCTCCTGATGGACTTCCCGAACGGCACAAAAAAGGCCCCTCCCAAGACCATCTCGGTTGACAAGGGAGGTGAAAGCGCATGTATGCACCCATGTGTGGTTTTGGTAATTAATAAAAATCTCTATGGACTAATGTGTAAATTGAGTTTCACTTGTAGGTTTGTCCATTGTCATCGCTTGGGAAAAGTTGAAAGATGTAGATGTTTGAAGGTTGATCAAGACAAGTACAAAGAGTTGCATCAAGAAGGAATGAAGAAGGGCAAGCTCAAGATGCTCCATCTCTAGAAGTTCTCATGCTTGAAGCTTCCCATCCTTGGTGTTCATGGAGTGATGAAGACAAGTTCAAAGAAGAGGTTTCCCCATGGTATGGGGGAGCAATTTGCAAGTCTTCATCACGCAAGAGCGAGCAAAGAGCAATCAAGAAAGGTGTTCTATCTTGAGAAGACACCGTCTTCATCAAGCTCAAGCAGAATTCTCAAGGCAAAGGTATGATCTTGATAGGGTTTCTCTTTTTTCGGTCTCGTGTTGTTAGTTGAGAGACTGGGTTTAGGATAGATAGACATTCTATCAAGAGGGGCTCTTAAGCGGGTGACTCGATCGCATCTTTCGGAGAGAGCTCAAACCTTTGCATACATAGTTGTAGGGGTTCGTAGCATGGAAAACAAAAAAAATCTACTACATGCATACAAACAGGACAAGATCTATCTACTAGATTAAAGCAACGAGTCGATTAGAGTACTCGCCCTCAAAGATTCCAAAGCGGTTAACCGAGCAGATTCTAGTGGGTGATGTAGTCGTACACTTGCCGATCTCAAGATCGCGTAGACTATCCTTCCGGTGCTGCGTTCGGCCGCTTCATAATCGGTCACACATTGATTTTCGATGAAGACCTTCCTCTCCCTTGTTCCAGCAGGCAGCGGAGGTTGTAGTTCTCCCCTCGCTATTCTGGCAGCACGACGGCGTGGTGTTGGGAGTAGAGGGAAGATCCCGCAGGGCTTCGCCTAAGCCGGTGTGAGTTATGGTGGATCTAGGGTTTCCAGCGATCTAGGTTTAGAAGGTCGGAGAAGAGGAGGTGGTGTCGGCGGCAGCTAGTGCGACGACGACGGGCCGGCGGCGGCGGCGGCTGGCAGCGGCATCAGCGTGTGGCGGCTGCGCACAGTGGAGAGGGATAGGTTGTCGTGTGCTTTGGGGCAGCCATCCCCCTCTATTTATGAGAGGGAGGGCAGCTTGGGAGAGGGGAGTTTGAATCCATACCCAAACCCAAGTTGGATAGAAGGAAGGACTCTTTCCTTATTCCACTAGGAAACTATTGTTCCAATTTGACTTTTTAAACCTCCCTTTTGACTTTCAATTTAGAGCTTTATTTCTCTCTCACAAATACCCAACCAAAGTTGTTGGAATTATGCCCTAGAGGCAATAATAAAGATGTTATTATTATAATTCTTGTTCATGATAATGTTTATATTCCATGCTAGAATTGTATTAAGCGGAAACTTTAATACTTGTGTGGTTTGTGAACAACACCGTGTCCCTAGTACGCCTCTATGGACTAGCTCATTGATTAATGATGGTTAAGGCTTCCTAACCATGGACATGAGTTGTCGATTAATAATGAGATCATATCATTGGGAGAATGATATGATGGACAGACCCAAACTAAGCGAAGCAATTAGATCGTGTCATCGTGTTCGTCTTTGCGAAGCTTTTCTTATGTCAAATATTGTATTCCTTAGACCATGAGATAATACAACTCCACGGTATCGGAAGAAAGCTTTGAGGTCATCAAGCGTCATCCTATGAGAGGGTGATCATAAAGGTGTCTCTCGGTGATCGAGAAAGTATCATTGGGTAGTATGTATCGAGATGGGATTTGTCCCTCCCAAGTCGGAGACATATACTTGGGCCCACTTTCGTGTCGATATCAACACCGCTTGCAAGCATGTGGTTAAGGAGTTAATCACAAAGTGATATCGGATTACGAGCGAGTAAAGTACTTACGTGAGCGAGATTGAACTAGGTATGGATGCAAGACGATCAAATCTCGGGCAAGTAAAATATCGCGAGACGAAGGGAATATAAATATGGGATTGATTGAATCCTGGCATCATGGTTCATCCGATATGATCATCGATGAATGTGTAGAGTCAATATGGGTTTCAGACCCTGTTGATTATTGATAGAAGATCATATCGCATATTCTCGAACCCGCAGGTCACACACTTAACGTGTCTCGACGCTAGGATAGATTGGATAATTGGTTTATGAGTTTTTGTTCAGAGTCTCGGATGGGATCCGGGACATCACGAGAGGTTCCGGAGTGGTCCAGAGAATAAGATTCATATAAGGCAGTGCAGTTTTTGGAGTTCGGAATTGTTCCGGGTTAATCGGTATTGTACCGGAAGCTTCTAGAACCTTCCGGAAGGGGACCAACGTGGCCACACCTTCCGGGAGGGGCATGGGCCTATGAGGGAGTGCCCTGGCCGCTTTGGGCCAGGGGCACAAGGCCCCATAGGGCCCAACCGGCCAGCTAGGGTAAAACCCTAACTAGACCTTCTAGAAGGGGGGGTTTCCTTGCCCCCCACTCCTCCTCCTTGTGGCCACCGGTTTGGGATTGGGGGAGGGGCTAGGGAAGCCTCCCACCCCTCTATATAAAGAGGGCTGGGGGCGCACCACCCCCCACACCTTCCCCTCCAAAGCTAGCCGCCCTGCTGCCCTCCTCTCTCTCTCCCTCCCGACTGCGTGTAGGCGAAGCCCTGCTGCAGAAACTCTCCACCATATACACCACACCGTCGTGTTGTAGATCCAATCCGTCTCTCCACCATACTTGCTGGACCTAGTAAGGAGGAGACGTCGAGGTGCTGCACGTGTGCATCTCACGGAGGCACCGCCACTTGTGGTGCTAGATCGGATCGGATCGCGAGGAGGAGAAGCGAGTACGACTACATCACCCACGTTTAATGAGCGTTCGCTGTCTTGAATCTTCAAGGGTATGAAGATCTAATCCAATATCTCTCGTTGTTTGCATCTCCTAGATTAGATCTTGGCTTTCCCTTTCGCATCCGTAGAAAATTTTGATTTACTATGCGAAACCCTTGATTGGTATCGAGCTAGATCTATACGTAGATGTGTTTCACGAGTAGAGCATAACATGGTTGTTGCGGCGTTGATGTTTTCTGTTGCAAGCCTCTTGTTTGTGTTCTTCTTATGACGGGATAGTGAGATTGAAGCGGTCCAGGCCAACCTTACTGCGACGTCGTTCGAGACCGCTCCGCACTTGGCGTGTGGCTTGTTCCACACATGCGGTGGTGGATGCGAGTTTCTCTCACTATAGTTGTCATGGGATTAACCGAGTTTGGCAACCATAATATCACCGTTGTGGCTTCCGTAGGTAAGAATCGTTCTTAGCATCTACTCCCATAAGCCACGTAAAACATGCAACAACAAAGTAGAGGCGTCTAACTTGTTTTGCGGTGTTCTGTGATATGGTATGGCCCAATATGTGATGTGTATAATGTATCGATGATCATGTTTTGTAATGTTTCACGACTTGCATGTCGATGAGTACACCCATATGGTTGTCTTTATAATTGTGTATGACACATGTCAACTTCTTATACCGCCATGTAATAGTTTCTTTATCTCTAAGTAGTTAGCTATTAGTGGTGGAGGCAATCATGGTGGAGTGATGGAGATCATCAAGACGCACAAGATGGAGATCATTTTGGCTATACCATGTCACATAAAGTTATATGCATTGTTTATCCTTTTATGTATCTTATTATGCTTAGATGTGACGGTAGCATTATAAGATGATTCCTCTTAAAGATCAAGATAAATTCTCCCAAGTATGCATCGTGTCCAAGCATCACGTGATGATCGGGTATAGACTCCTAGATTTTGCACACGCGGAAATACGTTTGAGTTGACAGACATGGCCTCGGAACACATGAACGAAAGGTTAAGCATGAGTCATATGAATGATATGATCGAATTGAATCCACATCTCTTCGTGATGATCGGATTAGGTGGTGAATTTGGATCATGTTCACCAACAAACTAACTTGTTTTTGGTATGATCATGTTTTGTAATGTTTGCATGTCGATGAGTACACGAGCCATATGGTTGTCTTTATAATTGTGTATGACCCAACTTCTTATACGCCATGTAATAGTTTCACTTTATCTCTAAGTAGTTAGCAATAGTTGTAGTTGCTATTAGTGGTGGAGGCAATCATGGTGGAGTGATGGAGATCATACGCACAAGATGGAGATCATTAAGATTGGCTATACCATGTCACATAAAGTTATATGCATGTGATGTTTATCCTTTATGTATCTTATTATGCTTAGATCGTAGCATTATAAGATGATTCTCACTTAAAGATCAAGATAAAAGCGGTGTTCTCCCCAAGTATGCAAGTTCGTCGTGTCCAAGCATCACGTGATGATCGGGTGCTATAGACTGCTAGATTTTGCACGAAATACTTGGTTTGAGTTGACAGCATGTACGTACATGGCCTCTAACACATGAACCGAAAGGTTAAGCATGAGTCATATGAATGATATGATCGACGCCGTTGTTCACCATTGAATCCACATATCTTATCGTGATGATCGGATTAGGTGTGGTGAATTTGGATCATGTTCACTAAACAACTTGAGGGATGTTGAATTTAGTGGGAGTTCATCTAGTAATTTGATTAAGTTGAACTAGTTATCATGAACATAGTCTAATTTGTACTTGCAAATACTATATCACATGGCTAAGTCCAACTTCAACTTCAGCGTTTTGCTGAGATAGAAAAGCTTAGAAACAATGGGTCTAACTTCACCAAATGGTTCCGCATTCTAAGAATCATTCTCATGGCGGACAAAGGACTATGTCCTTGAGAAAGCGCTAGGTGCGCCGTAGATCGCGGTGATGAGAAAGTTGTTTATCGATCGCAAGGATGATTATGATTTGATTAAGATCGCCATGTTGTATGCTATGGAATTGGATCTTCAAAATCGTTTGAGGAGTTAGTAGGGCCCTTTGAGATTCTTGAGGAGCTGAAAACTATTTTGAGACTCAGGGCCGTTCGAGAGATATGAGATCTCTAAGAAATTCTTTAACTACAAGATGGAGGAAGGGAGTTCGTTAGTGAGCACGCCATTAAGATGTCGGGCTACACTCAGCATGTAACAACTGGATTGCAAGATTCCAGAGGAGCTCAAGATTGACAGAGTTATGCAATCACTCCCTCCTAGCTACAAAAGTTTTGTAGTTGTTCACAATCAAATTGGTTCCACTGATATGATCACTGAGCTCTTCGCTAAGATGAAAGTAGCGGAGGTGGACATCAAAAAGAATAATCATATGTTGATGGTAAACAAGCCCCCCACCTTCAAGAAAGGTAAGGGTGCAAAGAAGCCCTTCAAGAAAGGCGGCGGCAAGCGCGTTGCCCCTGCTGAGAAGAAGCTCAAGTCTGGTCCCAAGCCGGACACTGAGTGCTTCTATTGCAAGGACAAGTGAAAGCGCAACTGTCCGAAGTACTTAGCGGACAAGAAGGCTGGAACCATCAAAGGTATATTTGATATACATGTTATTGATGTTTTCCTTACTAGCCCTCATTGTAGTGCCTGGGTAGTTGATACCGGTTCAGTTGCTAATATTTGTAACTCGAAACAGGAGCTACGGAATAGACGGCGGCTTGCGAGGGATGAGGTGACGATGCGTTGTAGCGGATCAAGAGTTGATGTGATGGCGTCGACACGCTCTCCTTAGTTTTACCTTGGATTAGTTTTAAACCTTAATAAATGTTATTATGTGCTGCGTTGAGCATGAACATTATTTCGGATCTTGTTTATTGCAAGGCGGTTATTCATTTAAATCGGAGAATAATGGTTGTTCTATTTATATGAGTAACATCTTTATGTAGTCATGCACCTATTGTGAATGGTTTATTTCTTCTAAATCTCGAAAGGATGAACCACATCCATAACATTGAGGCTAAGAGATGCAAAGTAGATAGTGATAATACTACTTATTTGTGGCTGTCGTCTAGGTCATATTGGTGTAAAGCATGAAGAAACTCCATTCGATGGACTTTTGAGTCTCTTGATTTTGAATCATTTGACACATGCGAACCATGCCTCATGGGCAAGATGATCAAAACCCGTTCTCCGGTATGATGGGCGAGCAACGGACTTGTTGGAAATCATACATACCGATGTATGCGGACGATGAGTATTTCGGACGGCGGTGGATATCGCTATTTTCTCGCTTTTAGATGACTTAAGTAGATATGGGTATATCTATTTGATGAAACATAAATCTGAAAGCGTTTGAAAAGTTCAAAATTTGAATGAAGTGGAGAACCATCGTATGAAAGATTAAATTTCTACGATCCGATCGTGGAGGTGAATATTTGAGTTATGATTTTCTCACGCATCTTAAAACAAGGAATCGTTGCAACTCACGCCACCGAACACCACAAGCAATGGTGTGTTAATGCGAACCGAACCCTATTAGATATGGTCCGATCGATGATGTCTCTTCTTGATTTGCGTTATCATTTTGGGGTTATGCATTAGAAACCGCTGCATTCACTTTAAATAGGGCTCCATCTAAATCCGTTGAGATGACACCGTATGAGCGTGGTTTGGTGCCAAACCTAAGTTGTCGTTCTCAAAGTTTGGGGATCGAAGCTTCGTCAAGAAATTGATGCGGACAAGCTCGAACCCAAAGAGAAATGCGTCTTCATAGGATACCCTAAGGAAACTATTGGGTATACCTTCTATCCGCGAGACCGAAGGCAAAGTGTTTATGCAGAAACGGTTCCTTTCTTGAGAAGGAGTTTCTCTCGAAAGAAGTGAGTGGGAGGAAAGTAGAGCTAGAGAGGTTATTGAACCTTCTCTTGAATTGGAGAGTAGCGAGCACCTTGAAATTGTTCCAATGCCGCTGCACCAACGATAGAGGAAGCTAATGACAAGGATCATGAAGCTTGGACGATGCTGCTCTTGAGCGTCGCAGTCGACAAGGGCGTGCCCTCCCGAGTGGTCAAAACCAACCTGTCTTGTTGTCTTGCTTGTAGAAGCAGTGAACCTCTGAACTATGAGGCGATGATGAGCCGGACTCGAGAAATGGTGGAAGCCATGAAATCATTGGGATCCATGAGCGAAAACCAAGTATGGACTTTGGTGGATCCTCCTAGCGAGAAAGGCGTTGAGTGCAAATGGATATTCAAGAAGAAAGCGGAGCGGATGGTAATGTTACCGTCTATAAAACGGCTTGTCGCATAAAGGTTTTCGACAAGTTCAAGGTGTTGACTACGATGAGACTTTCTCTCCGTGGCGATGTTTAAGTCCATTCGGATTTTATTAGCAATTCTGCGTTTCATGATTATGAAATATGGCGGATGGATGTCAAGACTGCTTTCCTCAATGGGAACATTGATGAAGAGTTGTATATGATGCAACCCAAGGTTTTATCGATCCTAAGGATCTGATAAAGTATGCAAACTTCAGCGTTCATTTATGGATGAAGCAAGCATCTCGGAGTTGGAACCTTCGTTTGATCAAGTGATCAAGAGCTTTGGATTTGTTCCAAATTGCTACTCTGGCTTGTATCTACAAGAAAGTGAGTGGGAGCTCGGTGACGTTTCTGGTACTATATGTGGATGACATATTGATTATTGGAAATGACATCAACATGCTTAACGATGTGAAGAATTATTTGAACAAGTGTTTTTCAATGAAAGACGTAGGTGAAGCTGCTTATATAGTGGGCATCAAAATCTATAGAGATAGACAAAGACGCCTAATAGCTTTAAGTCAGAGTACATACCTAGACAAAGTTCTGAAAAGGTTCAGAATGGATAAGGCAAAGAAAGGTCCAGTGCCTATGTTGTCAGGTAAGATATTGAGCAAGGCTCAGTGTCCAAATGATGGTAAATGATAGGAAGCTATGAGCAAAGTGCCTTATGCCTCGGCCATAGGTTCTATCATGTATGCCATCTTTGTGTACTAGACGGATGTGTCCAATGCTCTTAGTTTGACGAGATATCAAAGTGATCCAGAGTGGAACCTGGACAGCCGTGAAGAACATCCTAAAGTACCTAAATAGGACTAAAGAAATGTTCTTAGTATATGGGGTGATGAACGGCTAGTCGTAAAGGTTACGTCGACGCTAGTTTTGACAACGACAAGGATGATTCTAAATCTCAGACAGGATACATGTATATTTTGAATGGAGGAGTGTGAGCGGAGAAGCTGCAAGCAAAGCGTGATCGCGATCTACGATAAGCGGAATACATGGCTGCGCTGAAGCGTCAAGTGAAGGAGTTTGGATCGGGAACTTCATCATCGAGCTTGGCGTGGTTCCAAGTGCATTGGACCCACTAGAGATATTGTGTGACAATGACAACTTGGCATATAGAACTCGCTAAGGAACCAAGATATCATCCAAAGACCAAGCATATCAACCACAAGTTTCATATAATCCGAGATTATATAGCAGATGGAGATCTGAAGATTAGCAAAGTACATACAGATCTGAATGTCGCAGATCCATTGACTAAACCTCTTCCACATGTAAAACGTGATCAGCACCTCAGTGCCATGGGTGTAAGATTGTTGCCAAATGTAAACTAGATTATTGACTCTAGTGCAAGTGGGAGACTATTGGAATTATGCCCTAGAGGCAATAATAAAGATTTTATTATTATAATTCTTGTTCATGATAATGTTTATATTCCATGCTAGAATTGTATTAAGAGGAAACTTTAATACTTGTGTGGTTTGTGAACAACACCGTGTCCCTAGTACGCCTCTATGGACTAGCTCATTGATTAATGATGGTTAAGGTTTCCTAACAATGGACATGAGTTGTCGATTAATAATGAGATCATATCATTGGGAGAATGATATGATGGACAGACCCAAACTAAGCGAAGCAATTAGATCGTGTCATCGTGTTCGTCTTTGTGAAGCTTTTCTTATGTCAAATATTGTATTCCTTAGACCATGAGATAATACAAATCCCTGGTATCGGAAGAAAGCTTTGAGGTCATCAAACGTCATCCTATGAGAGGGTGATCATAAAGGTGTCTCTCAGGTGATCGGAAAGTATCTGTTGGGTTGTATGTATCGAGATGGGATTTGTCCCTCCCAAGTCGGAGAGATAAACTTCGGGCCCACTCGGTAATCGATATCAACACCTCTTGCAAGCATGTGGTTAAGGAGTTAATCACAAAGTGATATCGGATTATGGAACGAGTAAAGTACTTGCTGTGAACGAGATTGAACTAGGTATGATGCAAGCGATCAAATCTCGGCAAGTAAAATATCGCGAGACGAAGGGAATATATATATGGGATTGATTGAATCACGGCATCGTGGTTCATCCGATATGATCATCGATGAATGTGAGTGGGAGTCAATATGGGTTTCGGACCCGTTGTTGATTATTGATAGAAGATCATGTCTGCATATTCTCGAACCCGAGGTCACACACTTAACGTGTCTCGGCTAGGATAGATTGGATAATTGGTTTATGAGTTTTTGTTGGTCTCGGATGGGATCCGGGACATCACGAGAGGTTGAGTGGTCAGGAGAATAAGATTCATATAAGGTGCGATTTTGGAGTTGAATTGTTCCGGGTTAATCGGTATTGTATCGGAAGCTTCTAGAACCTTCCGGAAGGGGACCAACGTGGCCACACCTTCCGGGAGGGGGCATGGGCCTATGAGGGAGTGCCCTGGCCGCTTTGGGCCAGGGGCACAAGGCGCCATAGGGCCCAACCGGCCAGCTAGGGTAAAACCCTAACTAGACCTTCTAGAAGGGGGGTTCCTTGCCCCCCACTCCTCCTCCTTTTGGCCGCCGGTTTGGGCTTGGGGGAGGGGCTAGGGGGCTGGGGGCGCACCACCCCCCACACCTTCCCCTCCAAAGCTAGCCGCCCTGCTGCCCTCCTCTCTCTCTCCCTCCCGACTGCGTGTAGGCGAAGCCCTGCTGCAGAAACTCTCCACCATATACACCACGCCGTCGTGTTGTAGATCCAATCCGTCTTTCCACCATACTTGCTGGACCGAGGAAGGAGGAGACATCGAGGTGCTGCACGTTTGCATCTCACGGAGGCACCGCCACTTGTGGTGCTAGATCGGATCGGATCGCGAGGAGGAGAAGCGAGTACGACTACATCACCCACGTTCGATTAACGCGTTCATTGTCTTGAATCTTCAAGGGTATGAAGATCTAATCCAATCTCTCTCGTTGTTTGCATCTCCTAGATTAGATCTTGGCCTTCCCTCTGTTCGCATCCGTAGAAAATTTTGATTTACTATGCTGCGAAACCCTTCAAAAGTGACCTAGGACATGATCCAATCATTCCACTTAACCATGACACATTCATGGACCATTCCCCTTCCAGTCTGGTGAACCTTCTAGACCCTTCTAGAACCTCTCCGATGAAAACATCGAAATCATTCCCGAACTCCAGAATCGGACTTTCCTTATATGAATCTTATTATCCAGACCATTCTGGATCTCCTCGTGATATCCCGGATCCCATCCGAGACTCCGAACAACATTCGGTTTCCCTACTTACATTCCATATCTACTAAACAACATCGAATCCTTAAGTGTGTCTCCCTACGGTTCGTGAGTTATGCGGACATGACGGAAACACATCTCCGATCAATAACCAATAGAGGAATCTGGAATTCATATGGCTCCCACATATTTCTACAATTACTTTGCGATCGAATGAACACCTTACATACGATACCAATTTCCCTTTGTCTCGTGATAGTTTACTTATCCGAGGTTTGATCGTCGGTATCTCTGCATACCTAGTTCAACCTCATTACCGATAAGTACTCTTTTCTCGTTCCTGTGATATGTGATCCATTGTGAGCCAGTCACATGCTTGCAAGCTAATTGGATGACATTACACTGAGAGGGCCTAGAGTATATCTATCTGTCATATGGATGGACAAATCCCACTCTTGATCCATGTGCCTCAACACATACTTTCCGAACACTCAATGCCACCTTTATAGCCACCCAGTTACGGTGTGGTGTTTGATTTCATCAAAGCATCCTTCCGGTAATAGTGATTAACATGCATGGTCGAAGGAATTAAGTTACTATGTATCAGAAAGCTTATAGCAAATGAACTATATTAAATGACTTGATCTTTATGCTACGCTTAACTATAGGAGTATGTCCATCACATCATTCTCCAAATGATTATGACCATGTTGTTAAGAACATCTCTATGTTCATGATCAGGAAACCATGATCATATATTAACCAACAAGCTAGTTTAACAAGAGGCTTTACTAGGGACTCTTTTATGTTTACAAATCACACAAGTATTAATGTTTCCGGTTAATACAATTATAGCATGGTATGTAAACATTTATCATAAGCATGAAGATATGATAATAACCACTTTATTATTGCCTCTTGGGCATATCTCCAACAGTCTCTCACTTGCACTAGAGTCAATAATCTAGTTTTAAACCTTTGTGTATTCAACAGCTATCGCTTTCCGGTGTTGTATTTACACGATTGCTAGTGGTCAACTGATCTCCGGATCCGACACTTTCAGGTCTGTGTGTAATTGCATGTCTTTGCGTCTCTACGCATCACTCATTCTCTAATGAAAATGGCTTTGTATAAATTTGGTCCTTTGGTGAGACATTTAGTTCCTAGGGGTTAAAACATGTTGATATATTGTCGTACAATATATCTTTATAGTACTATCCCGCTGTGAACCACACCTAGTTTGATAACAAACTACTTGACACAGATGCCCTCTTTTGATGCTATAATAGCAGTCATATACTTAGCCTTTTGTTGTAGTATCTGTCATAATGTCTTAAATTTGGAACTCATCCAAATCCATTATGGAACTTACTTTCCATCATTTATTTTGATTGAGATAAACTTAATTTGTACTTTGTGACAAAACTAGTATCAATGTAATACTTTTACAGTGAACTAACCATCTATTTTTCACTTCTACAAAATAATATATTCTTAGTTCTTCTAAAAGATCATAAGAATATCTTTACTATCGTCCAATAATCATATTATGAATCATTCTGGTATACGCTCATAACATTTATAGCACAGGACATATCTGGATTTGTACACATCATAGCATGATTGATAAAATACTCTTTGTGATTTTATCTATCAAGTATCAAAAATACTTAAATCTTTATTCAATCCTTCCTGTGCAACAAGAACCTTTCTTGTAGTTTCTATATTGAACTCATTCAATATCTCATATATGTACTTCTGGCACAACCATATTTCCGTCACAATTTATCCATATAGACATTGATGCCAAATATTCGGGTTCTGCCTAAGCCTTTCATCGAGATGAAATTCTTAACCTGTGTCAATAAAAAGATACATCATTTCCAATTAACAATATGTATTCCACATAATGTATAGAAACATGTCTTAGCGCTCCCACTTAATTTCTTGCAAATGCAATCATCTTCATCGTCTCCAATGAAATTAAACTCTTTTAAAAGTTTCATCATAGTGAAGATTTCAACTCCGCGATGCTTACTTCAACCATTGAAGTTTGCATATGCTTTTAGCATCCTTTGAATTAACAAAACCCTTTGGACTGTGTCATGCACACGTCCTAGGTAACCATTCTATAAGAAGAACTTGTTTTGTTTATTCAACTACCACATAACAAAATTATATGTAGTGGTTGCTACATTAATCCGTCTAGACTAAATATCGCTTAATGAAAGATCGGATCTTGTCATAGTCAACTATTTGAATATTGTCGTGAACTCTTTCCCGACATGTCGATAATTCCATAGATGTGAAACATCCATGTCTATTTCTTTATAGATCCAAATACGACTATAAGGTCTTGCACCTTTTCACAGGGTCTTTAAAGTTCAAAGCTTGATCTCTCGTATATGGAACTATCACGGATTTTATGGCTTCAAACCATTTGACGGAGTCAGGGCCCATTATCGCTTCTTTGCATGTAGTCGGATCATTATTGTCAAATGATGATTTAACTCTCAAATCTTGGTATTTGATTGTTTACCCGGCCTACTTGGTTCAATAGGAACTTAGACCTCTGTGACCACAACCTTTGAGGCACGTGAGCCATGAGCATTGTTGCTGCCTCCGGAACACTTTTCGGTGCTGCGCAACTTTGCACATATAGCTAAGGTTCTTTTAACCTTATCAAAGTTCTATTGTCCACCCACTTAACTTTTCATGGAAAATTCCTTTATCAAAGAAACTTGACGTTCTAAGCGACAAACATTTTTTGTCTTTGGTGTTATGGAGGAATACTCAATTATTATTCAAAATAACAAACAAATATATGTTCAACCGATTTTGGTTGCAAACATCTTTCTTATGCATAGCATACCAATGTTTAAGAAAGGACAACTTGGGTTTTATCCCAAACCATAACTTTATATGGTGTCATTTGAACGGATTATGATGGAGCTATTTTTAGTGGAAAAATGGTAGTCTCCAAAGCTTTTAATCTTTAAAATATAATGGCAGTTTTATGAATTACACCTTTGATCTTACCATATCGAACAAGGTTTCATTGCATATCTCGATTATTCCATACTCATATGGTGTTTCGGGAAACACAAATCCATGGAACGATTCCTTAAATCTTAGGTGTTATGCTAAACTTGTAACTCAAATATCTCCCTTTATGATCCTATCATAAATTCTTTATTTTCTTGTTACATTGATTTTGCACTTCATCTTAAAAGTCTTCGAACTTTTCAAATGTTTCACACTTCATCCTCATTAAGTAAATATTCATATAT
Organism: Avena longiglumis; assembly: GCA_030063025.1. NCBI lineage: Eukaryota > Viridiplantae > Streptophyta > Magnoliopsida > Poales > Poaceae > Avena > Avena longiglumis. The sequence goes on from CP125978.1 coordinate 448,671,752, forward strand.
TCACTCAAATTTTCGGAGAAAACATATGAAGTTGAAATCCATCGCTCTTGACTACACATAATGGGCTTTATACATCTATATGTATAAGTTCCAATAAACTAGTCATTCATTCACTTTTGGCCTGGGAACAGAGTTTTAATTATCTCTAGGAAAGTTTCGCAAGCGTCATTTGATCAAAAATCAAAAGACTCCAAAATTCCATCCACATGGAGTTTCTTCATGCTTTCTTTCCAATATAATTTAAACGGCAATGTCACTTCCTAAGTGATCTTTCAATAAATTTGTCTTTCGACATTTTTAGCACTAGTTTTATGGATGTGATTTCTCCAAGGAGATTTGTAAATCATCCATCTCTTATGGATTACGACAATTATTTGAAAAACCCTTTTGTTCTCATAATACCTGATCGAAATAACAATTATTGAAAACAAATCTTGAAGGTAAGTTTTGATTTCAACAAGCAACACAACAACCCTTTATTTGTTCTCGATGAGCATCATCACATATTCTTTTGTTAGTTACTTTAAGCCATTGTAGTTCATGAATTGTGTTGTTTCGTATGACGATTCACACCAACAAATTCAGTATCCAATACTCAAGAACTACATTGTTTAACAAGTAAAGTATACAACCATAACATGTATATCCTCTATATACCTAAGCTGAACAATTCTAGTCTTTTCTCTTCCGCCAAATATTTCTTAGATTTCTCTTTCAGTAATTTTTTTATCCTTTCAAAAGAATCTATCAACATCAATAGTGGCGCCATACTTATGACACATAGTCCAAAACATGTATAGTTAAATATCAATGTCTTTGGACTTGCACTTTGAAGTAGATCACCATAATCAAATGTTTGGTGTCCTTTCAAATTCCATTCTTTAGTAATATTTTAGTATAGTAAACATTTTAGCTACATCAAATATCCATCCTTATCATGGAACTATTCATGATCAAGCTACTTTAGCTTATAACGGTGAATTACGAGTATAATGTTGCTCTCCAAAACCTTTTGGAGGATTAGGACGACCATCATCTCCATCCTTTTGCAAATTCTCATCAAATATGAGAACATGACTTTTTCCATATTATACTTTATCATGTTATAACCAAAACTTTGTTTTAGATATCACAATATCTTTCACACATGATGGTTTTTGAAACAATTCTTTTAGCTCCCTGATAACCTTGATATTAAAACAATCTTTTGAATATCAAGAATTATGGAGACTAACATGATACTTATATACTAATACTAGAATTGTTACTCTTGATTTAATACCAACTATTAAACTTCATGGAGTAACCGGAACTTACTGAAGTTTGCAATAGAACTTTTAAACTTTAGATTAACACTTTAAAACAATACGATACCAGTTTGTAAAGTAACTAACCAGAATTCTATAGTTCTATTATCTCAATTATAACTAAGCGCAAGGTGGTAAATGGATGCCAATGACTACAATAACTATGCAAATTCACTTCGATTTAAGTTATAATAAATAGTGTTTAACTTTTAATCATATTGCTATTGAACTCCCACTCAAAACAATATCCCTCACATTGTTTTAGTGATCACACGAACCAAATTCACTACACCAAGTCCGATCATCACGTGACATGATATAGTTTCAAAGGAGAACAATCATCATGTTCATCATATCATCTATATGACTCATGCTTTACCTTTCGGTATTCCGTGTTCCGAGACCATGTCTGTACATGATAGGCTCGTCAAGATCAAACCTTAGCTTCCGCGTGAGCAAATATAGCTTGCTCCTATTGTATACACTCGCAGAATCTAACACACCCAATCATCACGTGGTGCTTCGAAACAACGAGCTTTGGCAACGGTGCCTACTAAGGACAAACACTCTATAACTTGATATTTTGTGAGAGGGATCATCTTATAATGCTATCGTCGTGAACTAAGCAATACAAGATGCATAAAAGGATTAACATCACATGCAATTCATAATATGTGATATGATATGGCCTTTCTTCTTGTGCTTCCGATCTCCATCTTCAAGCACGAACATGATCTCCATCATCACCGGCATTGCGTCAAGGTCAATGGCGTCGATCCATGGTTGTCGTCCACCAGCATCAACTATTACAACTACTTTGAATAATAGACACGCAGGTCTTAACAAAATTAAAATACAACCATATGGCTCATGTCGGTTGCTGACTTACAATAAGGAACATTACATACATCATATATAATCACAATCATGGCCATATCACATCACGGCACACCCTTGCAAAACAAAGTTAGACGCCTCTAATTTTCTTTGCATGTTTTACGTGGTTTGGGGCTTTCATCAAGTGTCGTTCTAACTTACGAACAAGAATCACAACATTGATACTAGTATTGTCAATCACCTGTTGTAAATTGAATCTTCACTATGGTTGGAGAAACAGGCACCCACAAATCCACTTATGCAATACAAGTTGCATGTCAAGCGTGGAGCAAGTCTCATGAACGACGTCATGTAAGGTTAGCCCGGGCCGCTTCATCCCACCATCCCGCAAGATGCAAAGTACACAAGAAGCGGTCAACAACAAAAGCATCAACGCCCACAATGACCATTGTGTTCTATTCGTGCAACAGATCTATATATAGACACGGCTCTGATACCACTGTAGGGGTTCGTAGCATGGAAAACAAAAAAATTCTACTACATGCATACAAACAAGCCAAGATCTATCTACTAGATTGAAGCAACGAGTCGATTAGAGTACTCACCCTTGAAGATTCCAAAGCGATTAACGAGAGCAGATTCTCGTGGGTGATGTAGTCGTACACTTGCCCATCTCAAGATCGCGTAGTCGATCCTTCCTGCACATTTGGCGGCAAGACTTCCACTTCGTTCACATTTTCGATTGATGAAGACCTTCCTCTCCCTTGTTCCAGCAGGCAGCGGAGGTTGTAGTTCTCCCCTCGCGATTCCGGCAGCACAACAACATGGTGTCGGAAGTAGAGGGAAGATCATGTAGGGCTTCGCCTAAGCCGGTGCGAGTTATGGTGGATCTAGGGTTTCCGGTGATCTAGGTTTAGAAGGCCGAAGAAGAGGAGGTGGTGTCGGCGGCGGCTAGGGCGACGGCGATGGGCCGATGGCGGCGGCTGGCGATGGCGGCGGCGTGCAGCAGCAGCGCATATTGGAGAGGGCTAGGTTGCCTTGCGCTTTGGGTCAGCCCTCCCCCTCTAATTATGAGAGTGAGGGCAGCTTGGGAGAGGGGAGTTTGAATCCATACCCAAACCCAAGTTGGATAGAAGGAAGGACTCTTTCCTTCTTCCACTAGGAAACTATTGTTCCAATTTGACTTTTCAAACCTCCCTTTTGACTTTCAATTTAGAGCTTTATTTCTCTCTCGCAAATGCCCAACCAAAGTGACCTAGGACATGATCCAATCATTCCACTTAACCATGACACATTCATGGACCATTCCCCTTCCAGTCCGGTGAACCTTCTAGACCCTTCTAGAACCTCTCCGATGAAAACATTGAAATCATTCCCGAACTCCGAAATCGGACTTTCCTTATATGAATCTTATTCTCCGAACCATTCTGGATCTCCTCGTGATATCCCGGATCCCATCCGAGACTCCGAACAACATTTGGTTTCCCTACTTACATTCCATATCTACTAAACAACATCGAATCCTTAAGTGTGTCTTCCTACGGTTCGTGAATTATGCGGACATGACCGAGACACTTCTCCGATCAATAACCAATAGAGGAATCTAGAAATTCATATGGCTCCCACATATTTCTATGATTACTTTGCGATCGAATGAACCACTTACATACGATACCAATTTCCCTTTGTCTCGCGATAGTTTACTTATCCGAGGTTTGATCGTCAGTATCTCTGCATACCTAGTTCAACCTCGTTACCGATAAGTACTCTTTTCTCGTTCCCGTGATATGTGATCCCTTGTGAGCTAGTCACATGCTTGCAAGCTAACTGGATGACATTCCATCGAGAGGGCCCAGAGTATATCTATCTGTCATATGGATGGACAAATCCCACTCTTGATCCATGTGCCTCAACACATAATTTCCGAACACTCAATGCCACCTTTATAGCCACCCAGTTATGTTGTGGTGTTTGATGTCATCAAAGCATCCTTCCGGTGATGGTGATTAACATGATCTCATGGTCGAAGGAATTAGGTTACTATGTATCAGAAAGCTTATAGCAAATGAACTATATTAAATGACTTGATCTTTATGCTACGCTTAACTATAGGAGTATGTTCATCACATCATTCTCCTAATGATATGACCCTGTTGTTAATAACATCTCTATGTTCATGATCAGGAAACCATTATCATATATTAACCAACAAGCTAGTTTAACAAGAGGCTTTACTAGGGACTCTTTTATGTTTACAAATCACACAAGTATTAATGTTTCCGGTTAATACAATTATAGCATGGTATATAAACATTTATCATAAGCATGAAGATATGATAATAACCACTTTATTATTGCCTCTTGGGAATATCTCCAACAATATCATCATATTTCTTGGTTTTTATTTGGATCTTATCCATGAGAGGATCTAAAGCCTATGGTTATCATCATAACAAGCTCTAGTTCATCAAATAAGTATTTCCCTTACATATCTTATTGCATTCTTGATCGTGTGGTGTTTTTCGGCTCCACGCCTTAGGAGATATCTCACATATATATACTTGATATCTTATCCCTTGGTGGTATCTAATATTTCACCTTTTGTTGTATTCTACTTGGTTTTGTATTGCTAACAAAATTGGTTTCATCCCAATCGGACTTTCCAAGGTCAACTTCTAGTGTTTTGGGTTTTGGAGGTTTTACTAGTTCATCGCTTCTAGAGAGGTCATACCTTTATCCATTTGGTTTTATCCTTCCATGTTATACTATGTACACAATCTTTTATAGCTTGTAATTCTCTTCAAAACGATCCCAAGATCATCAAAAATGGAGTCCGAAATCAAAAGTTATTAAAGGTTTTGTGCAATGATGTCCAACATTTTTGCTTGAGAGGAAGTTCCGGCCCCAATTCCGACCCAAGTTCTGGTAAATGTCTTTTTTATTCTGTATCTTGTGTTTCTATTTATGGGTAGTTCTGGTGGAGCACTGGAAGTTCCGATGGTGCGTGAATCTAGCCCAAACGGGCAGATTTTTCTTGCCCTATTTAAGGGCCCTATCTTTCCTAATGTTTCCCCAATTTTTTAGGCCATTTTTGCTAGCTCTTCCACTCTATCTCTCCTCCATTTTTTACCTTCAAAATCTTGCCCTCTCCCCTTCTCCCTCCAATTATTCTTGCATCTCTTTGAGGGATTTGAGAGAGGAGATCTAGATCTACGACCCCACCTACCAAATCCCTTATTAGAGCCAAAACCATAATAATTTTAAAATCCTATTCACCCCCCTCTAGGCGACGTCCATTGCACTTTCAGTTGGTATCAGAGCGAGGTCTCTCGCTTCTTAACCTTCATCGCCTCGAGAGTAAAGATGTCTCCTAAGGGTTTAGTGCACTCTCACACATTTACAATTGATGGCACAAATTATGATGTTTGTCATATTCGCATGCTTAGTCATTTTTGGGTCATTGACCCAAATAATATTGAGCGAATTCTAGATATGGGCTTGTCTCCTCCTAAGGATCCCCAAAATCTATCTTTGGAGGAGGAGACAAACTCTTATCTCGAAGCTCAAGAATCTAATGTGCTTGTTAATGTTGTGAGATTTGTAGTTCTTTCCTCAACCGTGCCTTTCCGGAATGCTCATGATATTTGGACCAAGCTTCAAACAAAATATGATGTTTCCAAGCTTAATGAGGATGATTATGTTCCCTCCACCTCCTACCATGATGAGTTCTCATCTTATTCCACTACACCAACATGTGAGTTGTCACAAGGTAATGATATGGTGAGTGATGATAGAACTTGCAATGTGGATAGCGAGCTTCCTATTCATGATCCTTCATATCTATCTCATTACAATGTTGTATCTTTTGACATGAACACTTATAGCACTATAAATTTTACATGCCTGTGTTGATTGTCCTTGCATATCATGTAGAAATTCTTTGAATATATCTCATAATGATATGCTTGCTTTGCCTTGTTGCCATGATACATATGCTTCTATTCCTCTAGTTCTTTTGTTGCTAACCATATAGAGGAAATCAAAAAATGTGTGGGCCAAGGCAAGGTTACGATTGTAGCTTCATGTGTTCCCCCATCATCACCTTCTCCCAATGTTCACTTATGCCTCATGGCTAAGGGTTCAAAGTTAACCTCTCCTTTGGATCCCAATATATCTCATGATGATGTGAATGTTGATCATGATGAAGTAGATAATGATGTTGCTTCTTTAAAAGAAAAGGGGGCTATTCCTTCATGCTCTTCATCCAAATAAAAATGCTTGCTCTACTTTTATTGAAATCTTGACCTTTTCTATTGAAAGTAAGCAACTAATTTATGAGAATGAGGACACAATTGATAAAATGGGTAGTATTGAGCATGAGTATGCTAATGACATTGCAAATCTAAATGAAGCTCTTGAAGAGGAACAAACCACTAAGGAATTTCTTGAGGAGACCTTTGCTCTAGAGCTATCTAGAGTGAAGAAATCTCATGATAGAGATCTTGAGGTGGCTAGCGCCCTTCAAATTAAAAATGATGAACTTGAAGTTGCTTATGCTAAACTCCTTAAGGATTTTGAACACCTTAAAAATGGCTCTAGGGTCATCAAGGTTGAGCTCATCAACTCACCGAGTCACATGAGCAAATTAAAGCTTCATACTCTAAAAAGCTTTCCAAGTTGCCCTCACCTCTTGCATTAATTGATGATTCTTGTGCTACTAACTCTATTTCTTATAAAGCATCTATCTTGAAGGGGAATGTTGAGCTAAAGGCTCAAATTTCATTGCTAAATAGCAACTATGAGAAATTCGAAGAAAGTCATGTTAAGCTCTCAAGCTCGCATGAGGATCTTCTAGTCTCCCATGGTAGGCTAAAGTTAGATTATGAGGCCATTGTGTCAAAGGTAACATCTAGTGAGCCTCATGTGGACATTAGAAATACATCTACTCCAAATGTGATATATCCATGTTCTAGTAATTGTGATTCATCCTCTTATAACCATGCTATATCTTGTGATGAATTGCATTCCTTGCCTTATTGCTCTAACAATTAAGCATCTACTTCATCTAGTATTGTTGTTGATACTAACCATGTAGATGAGATCAAAGAGATCAAGACTCAAGTCACTTCTTTGAAGAATGACTTTAAAAGGTGTCATGAAGGGAAGACCACACTCAAGAACATTTTGAGTGTGAGAAGACCACCAAGTGACAATAGTGGGCTTGGATTCGACTCCAACATCAAGACAAATCCCACTAATGAGTTGAAGCACAAGGGAAACAAGAATAAGGGCCAAGAACAAGTGAAGAATCCGACAAACATTGTGTGCTTCAAGTGCAAGGAAGAAGGACATCATGTGAGAGACTGCCCATTGAAGAAGAAGCCTCTTAGTGAGAAGCAACAAGGGAAGCGGCATGAATCTCCACCTCAATATCATGTTGGGACACTTCCCAAGAAGTCTCAAGCTCTTCCTCATGGTGTGGCATATCCCAAGAAGAAGGTTAGCAAGAGAATAACTTGCTACATATGTCGTGAGAAGGGGCACCTTTCTTCCTCATGCACCATGGGTAACTCCTCATCTCATCCTATCTTGATTGATGGTGCTTATTTTCTTCGTAAGGATGAGATGGGAAATGTGTTTGCCAAATTTGTTGGTTCTCAAAGTGGTTTTAATAAAAGAACCATTTGGGTGGCCAAAACCTATTGTAACTAACTTCTTAGGACCCAACTTGGTTGGGGACCAACAAGATAAAACTTGATCAACATGTGTTTTTGGAGGGCATTGGAGACTTGGATACTTCATGAAGATTTTAGGGATCTTCATATATTTATTTTTATCAAAGTCAAGACATTTGGATTATCTTGCTTCTATCATATATCCAATGTTCCTCCTTGCGGTAACTTGTGCTTAACTCCTTTACATTGATAGTTACTTGCTCCCTTGTGCATGTGTGGTTTTGTATCTTGCATGTGTTTTTATATGGTGTGCTTACGTCTTACTTATCTTAAGTTGTCGAGTATATTTGTGTATGTTGGTTGGCACACCATGTATTTGTGTTTCCTAGTTTGGAGCCTTTATTGATTTTAGTTGGTATCTTATTTGGATCTTATGAATGATTAATGGACTATTCCATTTCGGGTGAGTGTCATGCTTAGGCATTTCACAATCCTAAAATGTGTGTACATGAGTAAAATCACTTAGTATTTATATTGCATGTTTGTCTAGTCTCTATGTGGTATGTCTTTCTCATGAGAAACTCAAGTTCCATAATGTTTATTAATCATCTCTAGTTTGATCTTTTGCCTCTTGTTGAGATTTCTTGGTTTATCACATTATGGGGGAGTCATATGCTTTGTGCATATTACAAACCTATAAAATGTGGACATTTGAGGTAGTGCCACTTATAATTTATATTGAGAATTATCTAGCTCCTATGTGGCACATTACCTCATACAAGTTCCAATTTGCTTGGTTTGTTTTATTGTTCATCTTTTGGATCTTGTGTGTGAGAGTGTTTCTTTATATGTTTTTCCTCATATTTGTATCTCTATATCATCATGGAAACCATTAGATTCAAGTTACTCTAATCACTAGTGATTGTGTGACTATTGGAAGCTACCAAGAATATCTTTTGAAGCATCAAGCTTAATTTTTATACTTTGTTATATGCTTCTTAGTGTCAATATGATCTTGTATATCCTTGTGAACTACCTTATGAAGATTATTCCCAATACTTATTTTCCTTGGACAATTAGTACTCGATTTATGGTAGATTTATTGATCATATTAACTTTGGCATTTTCTTATTTTTGTTCTCTCTTTTTCCAAGAAAATGTTTTGTGTTGTCTCCCAAGCTTTCCTTGCCTCTTATGGATCTTATTATTTTATTGGTATCCTCTTGAGTTTTATTTAATGTATGTAATAGTGATGATATCATTTGTGTGCATTTTTCATTCAAAAGCAAAATTCTATATAATGCACTACTTATGGGGGAGCCCTCCTATATTATCTAGAACACTCCTTTTTATGATTCATCGTTTGATCCATATCATGCTTTATGTGCTGAAGTTTGATCTTTTTGTTTTGGTACTTTGTGTGCCATCATGAAAAGTGTGAAGAGTTTGTTTTATTTGTTGGAACCTTCCTCTCTTTGGGAGTTGGTTTTGTCTCATTCTTTGTTACATGTTTTGAACTTTTAGAATGGGATAAATCCTTGATCATTTATGTTTTTCTCTATCTTTTGGTCTTTGGCCTTTTCCTAGCTCATTTGTTGAAATTGTGACCTTCCATGTGTTGGTTTGGTTCTTTGATATAATTTGGACACCTTTTGTCAAGTAACACTTTTGTGTGTGCCTTGTTCGTTTACTTGGTGTTTTTGTTCAAATTGTATCTTCTTTTGGTTCTTGAAAGTCTTGTGCATGCATATTTACTACATGTATATATTATGGCATACTTGCTTTCTTTGATTCAGTATGTAGGGGAAACTCCACAAAATCCTATTGGGCTAAGATGTGCATAAAATTCAATTTCATATCAATATGCACATATTTTTGTGGAGGCTCCCCTATGTATTGTAGTTGCACTAACTACTTTGGACCCAATATGTTTGGGGACCATATTGTACTTAATGTTGTGTTAGGTACATTGGAGATATTTTGGATGCTTGTCTCATCAATTAGGACAAAGTGGTGTCTATATGGAGGAGGCAAGCTAGGATGATCAACTAATTCATATCATCTTCATCCTACCAATTATATATCGACAACAAGTATCTCTCTCTCATGCATACATATTTTGTTCCCAACCTTTTGTAGGTTGCTTGCTGGCATGCATTTGTGTACTTGCAAATGTTGGGGTTCTTGATTTGGCTTTGAAGAGTTCTGTATATTATAAATGTGTGTATGTTGAGATGAGTGCATACTATGGGGACTATACAAAATCATGCCCATGATTCACCAATCCGAAATATGTAAATCTAGCAATCTTATTTCCTTTATTTTCCTTAATTACTCTCACGTGCAATAGTGAGTATTTTTTGCAAAGTTGAGTTCTATTTGTAATACTTGTTGCTTCTCTCCATATTTTCTGACTATCCCATTTTCCCTTGGTAATAGTTGCAATGTATGTACTGTGTTGGTGTTTGAAGCTCATCGATGTACAATAATATATATTTGAGCCTATGGCCATGCTTTCAAGCAAACATATTATTGGTATATTCTGTAACTTCCTTTTGCTTTTCATGTGCTTTCTTGAGTATCTATATTGTGTGTGTCAAATGTTTGTGGGAGAGCGAGGATTCCATATTTGTGCATATTGTATTCATATACAAAGACTAAATTTTACACAAAGTTTGGGAAGCTTCTCTATCTTTATTTAAACACTCATTTGCTCGTATCACATATCTTGTTGCTTGCATTTGGTATCTTACCCCGTGCGTCGTCCTAGGGCACACGGCAAAGGTCTATCGACCTGGGTTGGGCAGGGAAGCCTCTGTCGTGACCTTGCCAGGCCTCAGCACACGGTAAAGCTGGGATGCACAACACATATAAGCAACACGACAAAGATATGGTGTACGACAAAGTAACAACGCATGGTAAAGTCTAGCACACGGCAAAAGATTGGGCGCACGGAAAACTCTACGTCTGGGCCCAATGGCTAAGGACACGACAAAAAGGAGATGCACGGCAAAGGATGGACGGTCCCATTGCCACGGCGTCGTCCCGTCCCGAACATATTCAAGTTACTTTTCGGTGTCGTGCTTTGCAGTTTAGTACATGGCAAAGCCTTTGCCATACATTTATGACAAAGCACATGGCAAAGCCTGCTTTGCCGTCTCATTCTTTGTGGTGTATACTTTGCCGTGTAAGTGTACACGTCAAAGGCTTTACCGTGCATATTCGGGGCTTTGCCGTGTTTCGAATGTCACATAGCAAAGAAGTAAATTCCAGCGGTTCATTGACCACCTGCAGGAATCGATGTGCCGACTACGTTGACAATGGCGTCTTCACCAGTGCATGTTCATTGGAGCCGTTCGTGGGATAATACATCTCCTCGCAACTCACTAAGGCATGTTGCGGGGATCGACGGACGACCAACATCGTCATCAATAAACTTCCGCTAGTTTAATCTTCAAGGGTAATATTTGTTGCCTCTCCCCTTGCATATGATCCTGGTTATGCGCTAGAAAAAATTGTTTTTCGTAGCGCGTTCCCCAACACTACGCACTACCGACAGAGGGTCGGCGTCAAACCTTCAAGGACAACAGGAGCTAGAGCAAAGGTAAATGTGTGGTTGAGCGACCCCGGCGAGCGAGAGACACGGCCAGGAGCACGAGGTGGCAAGGTCTACTCGGCGATAAGGTGGAGGCGCACACAAAGGAAGAGAAGGGTTCGAGGGGGCATTCTAGCGAGACAAGATAGATGACAAGCAGCAACGGGGTAGGTGGGCGAACTCAATCACGTGTAGAGGGAAATGACTGGGAGGGAAATGCAAAGTAGCCAGAGGAGCCAGTGGGGATCTAGGGTTTGGGGTATCTACATGAGTTGGGGTTGCCGGCAGTGTCGAATCTTCAAGGACAACAAGGGCAAGAGGAGAGGAAAACATGGGGTTGAGCGACCGCGGGGCGAGAGAGACCTTGCCAAGAGTGCGAGGTGGCGAGGTCCTCTACTCCGGCGGCGAGGTGGAGGCGCACACAAAGGAAGAGAGGGGGATTGAGGAGGCATTCTAGCAAGATGAGAGAGATGAAAAGCAGCAAAAGGGTAGGTGGGCGGACTCGATTGCCTAGAGAGTGAAACGAGGAGGAGGAAACTACAAGTAGCCGGTTGGGATCTAGGGTTTTGAGTTTCTACGTGAGTTGGGGCTGCCTGCTAGCCTCTTGGCCATGGCCGGTTTGGTTACGGTCTTCCCCTTAATTTTGAAAAATATCCTTCTTTCATTTTTAGAAGAGGGAGAGAAAGGGAACAGTTCATGGTGATTGGCTCAATATTTGTATGCATTTGTGTTTACACGTGCGATTGTTTTAAAGACTCGTAGCACCGCACATTAGTATGCTTCCTAGAGCAATGAGCATGGATATTACACATTAGTATGCTTTATAGACAAGATGTTTTTACCAAATATGTAATGACCATTTAAATAGATATTAGTGCATTTATTTTGAATCGTTGAGACATGATTACTGCAACAACGCGCTAACATTCATTAATGATATGCTATCTCTTCATGCAAGCTATCTTCGTCGTTCTTTTTCTATCTATCTCTTCATACCAATTACTGTTTCTTTCACACCAATTAAATGCAGCATCTCGATCACCATGAACAATTTAATATTGCACTTTCAATAGACAATTTCCAGCTTAATGTGTCTTATACCCTTTTATTTACATAGTAGAGTTATAAATATGTCCACTGCAACGCACAAGGTAGCCTTCTAGTGCTTTTTTGAGATAAACGATCAATATATTAAGCAAGCAAGCCGTATCATTAAAAATCTTTCAGTCCCCTTAGGTACCCTGGTAAGGAAAAGAGCGCTTCAGAAACTTGCTGCTACCATCAACAGTCTGTTACATCGTCTATCAAACTACTAAGGATACTATCAGGGGGCTCATCGTCCCAGTTACAATTTGTTTTAGCTAAGAAACCCATTCTAGCAAGATCATGAGTCACCTTGTTTGCAGCCCTCGGGATATGACTGAAGATGACATTGCCAATACTAGTACGTAGATCAATGCACTCGGCATAAATTGTTGCGGACTCGCTCCACCAAGTTTCTGTTCTGTTGCATGCCTCAATTGTTTCCGAAGAGTCTGATTCAGCATGGACAGAGTTGCACCCAAGCCGAAGAGCGAGCACCAAGCCTTCCTTCATCGCAGTCGCCTCAACCATAGTAGCCGAAGCAGTATGGTTCATATACGTAGTACAAGAAGCTATAAACCTTCCTTTATAGTCGCGTAAGATGGCTCTCGTAGCTCCATCCCGTGAGTCAGGCATAAAGGAAGCATCCATATTTAATTTGACTTGCCTCGGTTCAGGGCGCTTCCATTTATCTGTATTAGCAACAAAAGGAGGATGAAATGCTCGTGCTGCATTAGTAGTAATAGAGATAATTGATAGCTTATACCTATGTAGCGGTGGGACCTATTCATTATGTGTTTTCCTTCTCCTTAGCCACCATAAGTACCAACAGGCCACCGAGATAGTTTATTTTAACCCGATTTTAGTAAAACCTAGGAGGGAGTTATCTTGACGAAGGAGGATATACTCAATCATACCAGAGCCTGACGTATCAACGTTGGAAGCCTCATGGATAATATGTTGAATACCAAGAGAGTTCCATAGATCAGCAGCTGGCTGACATAAAAATAGCAGGTGTCTGATATCTTCTGGCCCTTGATTACAGATCGGACACTCACCAGAGATACCTATGTGTCGATTCACCAAGATACTCTTCAATGGTATGATTCCATGTAAAAGCACGCCATATAAAAAAATTCACCTTGCTTGGAATTTTAAGCTGCCATAAGATTTTCAACACCGGATTATTTGCCGACCCTCCTGGGAGTGCTAGCTGACCGGCCGAAGCTCCAAATTGGTGTTTCCATTGCACACGGTACCCAGATCGTACTGTATATCGCCCATGCTTGGTATAGTTCCAAGCCAAAAAGTCGTCAAACGTTTGGTGATTAACAGGTATTTGGAGAATACGCCCAACATCCACCGGGAGAAACAAACTATCAAGCATAGCGGTATCCCATCCACCCGTGTGTGGGTCAAGGAGTTCTGACACTTTGGTAATCAACGAGTTTCCCCTTGGTGTAATGATCCTTCGAGAAGGGCTGCTTGGGATCCATGGGTCTTGACAAATATTGATAGATCCCCCATCACCAACTCTCCATATATGGCCTCTCTTAACAACTGTTAGTCCTGCTAGCACACTTTGCCAAGTGAAAGAAGACCCCGCCTTTGGGCCTGCACTTAGAATATCTCCATGGGGATAGTATTTAGCTTGCAAGACTTTTTCACATAAGGATTCTGGGTCAGAAATAAGTCTCCAAGCTTGCTTTGCTAACAGAGCAAGATTAAAAGAATGAAAGTCTCTAAATCCCATACCTCCCTCATTTTTCGTATAGCAAAGCTTCCACCAAGCATACCAGTGCATCTTCTTATTATTATCATCATCTCCCCACCATAATTTGGCAATTGCATCCATCATTTCCTTGCACACACCCTTAGGTATTAGAAAGACAGACATAGCATATACTGGAATTGCTTGTGCAACCATTTTTAGAAGAATTTCCTTGTCGCCAATTGACAACTTTTTCTCTCTCCAACCATTTATTCGTTGTATTATCCGCTCGATAAAGTGTTTGAAGCAATCACTTCTATCCGCCCCCACCAGGGGCCGGGAGACCCAGGTATTTGTCAAAGAGAGCTTCTGTATCAATATGGAGAGCTTTACAAATTTCTGCTCTCAATAGAGTGTTAGTACAGGGGGAAAAGAACACACTTGATTTAGACAAACTCACCAGTTGACCTGAGTTTGTGCAGTAGGTATCCAAAACTTGTTGCAAGGAAGTTGCATTGGTCATATCAGCTTTCATGAGAATTAGGGAATCATCAGCCAAAAGTAGATGTGAGACTGGCGGTGCATTTCTGCACACCCTTACCCCATCGATGCCACCAACTTCTTCATACAACAAAAGGCTGGATAAACCCTCCGCACAGAGGAGGAACAAATAAGGTGAAAGGGGGTCTCCCTGTCGAAGACCCCGAGTAGGAACAAACATATTTGTTTCTTCAGAGTTGAATCTTACTTGATACCGTAAAGAGCTTACACAAGCCATCATAATAGAAATCCATCTTTTAGTGAACCCCAAACGACGCATCATGTTCTCCACTAAAGTCCATTCCACACGTTCATGAGCCTTATGTATATCCAGTTTCACCGCACAAGAGCCCACTGAACCTCTTCTCTTATTTTTAATAAAATGTACACTTTCATAGGCAAGGAGCACATTGTCAGTTATCAGTCGTCCTGGCACAAAGGCACTCTGCATTGGGGATATCACATCTGGAAGAATTAGTTTCAGTCTACTAGTAAGAATCTTAGAAATAATCGTGTAGATAACATTGCATAAACATATAGGTCTGAATTGTGTAACTAACTCCGGACTCTCAGTTTTTGGAATTAGAACAACAGTGGTGTCGTTCCATCCTTCCGGGATAATCCCCGTGTTGAGAGCTTGCAGGATTTCTTGAGTGATCTCATGACCGCAGATGTTCCAAAACTTTTTATAGAAAATAGCATGAAGTCCATCTGGGCCTGGTGCTTTGTAGTCACCAATACTAAACATTGCCTTTTTCACATCCTCTGCCGAGAAGGGAGAGAGGAGCTTTTCATTCATATCATCCGTAACCTTCGGATTAATCTTTCCCATCATTACTGGATCTAACTCGGAAATTCCAGAGGCGAAAAGATTAGCAAAATACTGGAACACAAGAGGTTTGAGATGCTCGGTTCCTTATACCCAGTCTCCATCCTCCCCACGAAGTTTTTTGATAAAGTTCTTCTTACGCCTAGCAGAGGCAAAACTGTGAAAGAACCTGGTATTCCTGTCACTGTGTTGTAGCCAATTTACCCTTGATCTTTGTTGCCAATGAATTTCTTCTTGTTCCAGAAGTAGTTCAATAAGAGCCGCCTTCTCTTTTGCGGTAACGTTGCTCTCATGAGTCATAGGTCCGTTAACCGCCTTTTCCAAATCACTTTGGGCTTTCACTAGTATCTTCCTTGGTTTCTGTAAAATAGAGGAGTCCCATGCATGAAGAGAGGTGTGCATGTGTCCCGACTTGTCCAACACGCCATCCGTAGGGTTTGCCATTGTCGCTGCCTCCCACGCTTAGTTAACCACCTCAGCAAAGTTCTTTTCAAGTAGCCACTTCGCCTCAAACCTCTTGGGCCTAGATCTGTGGTTATTAGGGGGCGGTTGATAATCTGTATCAATCATAATCGGTTTATGGTCCGATCTAGCATAGTCCATATTTTGGACTACTGCCCCCGGATGCATAATATTCCAAGCTTCATTTGCTACCCCCTCTATCCAACCGCTCTCTGATACAACCTCTTTTCCAAGTAAACTTGTTGCCAGAGTAACCCAGATCATCAAGCTCGCAATCCGAAAGAGCATCCCTAAAAGCCTGCATAAAGTTCCGTGGTCTCTGATTCCCCCCTCTTTCTCATGAGAAAAAAGGATCTCATTGAAGTCACCGAAAACAACCCAAGGCAGATTGTAGTTGTTGTTTAGTTCTCTCAACTTGTCCCAGGTCTTATATTTATCCTCCCATCTTGGCTCCCCATAGATTCCTGTCAATCTCCAAATCTTCCCAGGGTGTTCAACAATCTGAACGTCAATATATTTAGAAGCGGAGAAAATCTGATGAATAACCACCTCTTTTTTCCAGAACATGATCACACCTCCGCTTCTTCCATCACTAGGGTTAACAATTTTTAAGTCCATCTGAAGTCTCCTATGTAAGCACTCTGCAGGATAGTCATCTAAGTGAGTTTCAGATAAAAACATAATATCGGGATCATATCGCCTTCGAACATTCAAAAGCGAACGAACTGTTGGGTCATTCCCTAAACCCTGACAGTTCAACCCCAAGAGTTTCATTGCGCCCGGACAGGCTCCTCGAGAGAGCCCGCCGATCCGATTGAATGGGAGGAAGCTCCATCCTTCTTTGTATGTTTGCTCCTCAGTAATAGCATCATCGCCCACAAGTGATTTTCCATCCGTTATCATAGGAACAGATGTCCCATCTCTAAGCTCGGGGTTATCTTTCTTAGGTGAATTGTCCAGCGCCAATCGGCGCTTCACGCCCGATTCAGTGGAATCACTATCATCATTTTCAACATCCATCTTCTTTTATGGACTAGACGCCGTATCATCAAGGGAATCATCTGGAATAAACTGGCCATCCCTCATTGTGGCGCCAATTTGATTGTCGGCCTCTGCCTCGAGCGCCTCCACGTCCTCCACCATCTGGACCCTCGTAACCACGAGCTCCACCCTAAAATCCACCATTGGATCGACCGTGCCATGATTCCCAATCCGCCTTCAGAAAATCGCCCCACTTTAAATTGCTTTCGTCGTGCTCCCCTGTGCCACACTCCAAATAAGTATGCCCAAGGAAACCACAAGCATAGCAGAATCTCGGAATCTTCTCAAATTTGATTTGATAAATTTCTCTATTTCCTCCTCTAACAATAGAGACAAACCGAGCAAGAGGTTTCTGAACATCTAGTTTAACTCGCACCCGCACAAAATTATTGATCCCAGCAATATCAGTTTCAACGGTACTAACCTCACCAACCTTCTTCTGAACCAGGTTTTTAATCAAGGCTTTGTCCCTGTATCCTGTTGGGAGCTTGTGAATCTGGAGCCAAACCGCAACATGATTTAGCTCAATGGATCCTGGAGATGCTAATCCATCATAAGGTTCGATTATCACAGCGTTCTGTCTAAATAACCACGGTCCACCTTGTTCTATTTTCAGCCAATCCCCTAGACAACTGCACTGAATCGTGAACAGATTCTCCTCTAGGGCTTTGAAAGTTACCTCCTTTGCCGGGCTCCATGCCGTTCTCATATGTTGTTCAAACGTCAATGGGCTGAAGTAATTTGATGTATGAACACGCGCCAATGCTAACCACTTGATCCCCTCCTTGGGCGTTGTTTCTTCATCTTCAAAGATCAGGTCATCGATCTCATCATCATCTATCCCGAGTCGTTGGAGTAGATCATCGATAGTCTCTCCTTTTTTACTGCCCGGTCCTCCTCCCTGCTCCATCGAAGAAAACTCCGACCTAGATCCCATGGCTAGATCGCCCTCCCCCAAACCCTAGAGCTAGGGTCACGAGAGCCAACACCGAACGAGAAAACGCCCCGGAGAAGAAAGCCCCCTCCGAGAAGAACAGAAAACTCCGCCCGGAACGAGATCCGGCATGGAGGAGTAAAACCCTAATCGCCAGCCAATCACCTGTCGCCAGTCGCCTGTCCCGCGTTAGGTCTTAGTGTGTTATTTGTAGCCTTCTAGTGCTATTAGAAGACTAAGTTTCAACTTTAGAGACTCTACAATATATAAATCCCTCGATTCAACAGATCTTATATCTACCATTTTATTGCTTATAGGGGAAGAATTCACAGCGTTTTATTTTACAAATAACGGAATGTAACCCCACAGAAACGGAATATTTCAAAAGGCAAACCAGCGCGCCGAAGAAAAATGATGGACCAAGCAAGGGGATGAGAATAGAGGAAGGATCAATTCGAAGTCAGAACGGGGAGCCCGCTCAACACCGACCCACTCAAGTCAATCCAATCCGACCAAACCCAAGCCAAGCCAGCCAATCATTTCTTTTTTACTCTCAATTTACTCTTAACCAAACAATTGCATTGTTCTAGTAGTACATTTTCTTGAGCGAGCGTGGACTTCTTCGCTTCATATGCTCGGCTATAAAACGGGCCTCCCCTCCGTCCCACATTTCTTCAGCTCCATCAACTTCGTCAACCTCCCTCCAGCTTCTAAACTCGATAATCTCCCAGACCAGCCAGCTCCGTTGCAATCCTTCGATCCCACAGCAATGGAAAAAGGATCGTCGGTGGAGGTGCCGCCGTACTTCCTGTGCCCGATCTCGCTGGAGGTCATGCGGGACCCGGTCACGCTCGCCACCGGCATCACCTACGACCGCGCCAGCATCGAGCGCTGGCTCTTCGACGCCGCCCACCACGCCACCTGCCCCGTCACGCGGACCAAGCTCGCGCCGGAGGACCGGGAGCCCACGCCCAACCACACCCTCCGCCGCCTCATCCAGGCCTGGTGCGCCCTGCACGAGGTCGAGCGCTTCCCCACCCCGCGGCCCCCCGTCGACGCCTGCCGCGTCGCCGACCTCCTCGGCGAGGCGCGCGGCGCGGGACGGCAGCAGGAGCTCGCCACGCTCAGGGAGATCAAGGCCATCGTCGCCGAGAGCGACCGCAACAAGCGCTGCGTCGAATCCACACCCGGCGCCGTCGACTTCCTCGTCTCCGTCGTCAGGCACCACGCCACCAGCCCCAGCTCCGCCTCTAAGCAGTCGGCCGAAGACTTGTTCGAGCTGGGCCTGCTGGATTCCCCGACGTCCACGAGCTCGCCCGAGGAAGACGCGCTGAGCGTCATCTACTCGCTGAAGCCCTCCAAGAAGAACCTGCTCCGGATCCTCGAGAGGAACAACGGCGATTTCCTGGACACCCTGGTGTACGTGCTGCGGCGACCGAGCTACCGGTCACGCACCTACGCCATCCTGCTGCTGAAGGCGATGGTGTCGGTGATGGAGCCGGCGCGGCTGATGACGGTGCGGACCGAGGTGGTCCAGGAGGTGGTGCGCGTCGTGTCCGACAGGGTGTCCGCCAAGGCGGTGAAGGCGGCGCTCCAGGTGCTCTGCCGGATGTGCCCGTGGGGCAGGAACCGCGTCAAGGCCGTGGAGGCCGGCGCGATGACCGTGCTCGTGGAGATGCTCCTCGACGAGGGTAGCCAGCACTCCACCGAGCTGGCGGTGGTGGCCATCGACCACCTCTGCGGATGCGCGGAGGGGCGGTCGGAGCTGGTGGCGCATCCGGCCGGGCTGGCCGTCGTGTCCAAGAAGGCTATGAGGGTGTCGCTGGCCACCACCGAGAGCGCGGTGCGCGCTCTCCACGCCGTGGCCAGGCACTCCCCGACGCCGCCCGTGCTTCAGGAGATGCTCACCGTCGGGGTGGTGGCGAAGCTGCTGCTTGTCCTGCAGGTGGACTCCGGCGAGCGGACAAGGGCCAAGTCCAAGGAGCTGCTCAGGATGCACGCTAGGGTTTGGAAGGACTCGCCGTGCCTCCAAGCGCACATGAAGGCGTATTACCCTTCCTGATTTGATCACGCCGATCACTGCTAGGAGGAGCACATTGCTCCCTTTTTTAACTTTTCGTTGTAATTACCTGCACAATGTGTCATCGCATGCACATTCACATTTTGATTGACTAATTGGGTTGCAATCTGAACATACAAATTCATGTTAATTTGTTTCTTCATTAGACTCGAATAAGACTAGTGTACATTTTCTAGAATAAATCGTGAAGGCTTTCCTACGCCTAGATCCCGGGCGCCGCCGCCACCTCCCCCTCCCTCCCCCTCCCTCGCCGCCGCTAGGAGGGTGCGGCTGGGCGAAGCCCGGCCAGCGCCAGCGGCGGCGGGGCCTCCTTGTCTCCTTCCCTGGGGGTTGCTCGCGCGGGGTGGGACCTCTGGGATTGGACGTGGCTCTAGCGCTGGGAGCTTCGGCCACGGCGCGGGGCTTGCCCTGCTGTGGGTCGCGGCGGGCGGTGCAAGGCAAGGGGATGGCACACCGAGCTTCGGTGACGGCAGACGACGGCGGCCAGCGGTCGGCGGTGGTAGGTCGTAGGTCGTAGGATGGTGATGGAAGGAGCGTGTCGAGCCCGATCTTGACCGTTTCTTGTCGGATCTGTTGCAGCTGGCAGCGGGATGGCTTCTGGGTTCGTCCGGCTTCACGTGTTCACCTTGGGCTGCGAGCCCGGGCATGGTGGTGGTGGCCTTTATCCCCCGTCGGAGTTGGTCGGCCGGTTGAATAAAGGTGGATCGGCCTAGGGTCCCTCTTGTGTGGAGATGATCATCTTCCTGAGGATGGTTTTTGATTTGGCCGGAGTGGGGAGTTCCGGAAGGCTCCGCCGACGAATGTACCAGCACTTCTATGCCTGCAGTTCGCTGGATCGGATGGTATTCGGTCATGTGCACCCATGTTTTATTCCGACCGTTTGGTTCAGGAGGGAGCGCCGCGAAGCTCTGTCCTTTTTTGCCACCAGGCGACTGTCGATCCATGGTGAAGTCAGAGGTGGAGAATTCATGAAGGCCAGGTTTGGAGATCTATCTATGGAGGTTTGAATCGCCGTACAATTGAGGAACTTGCTTGGTGTTCTTGGCTAAACAACAGCCGTATGTAAGTGGGGACGGCAATACAGGTGAATTTCAGAATCTTACCGTGAAAACCCAAGGTCTGGTCTTAGCTGGTTGTGCCTGGCAATGGCCTTGTTGAAGGCATTGTTTTGAGAGTGAGAATTATCTTCAGGGTAAAAATCTAGATCTTTGATCGGACGACGACGGCGCTTGTGCACTGTTCCCTTTTTGGAGGCGTCGCTTTTGAAGAGTCTGGAGTTCAGGTGTTGTATTGGTGGTGGTTGTACTGTTGCTGCTAGGACCGAAACACTGTAGCAGGTCTTTTATTTTCTTAGTTTTCTTTATCTTTTGTTGGTTGTGTGCATCCGTAATGCCAATAGGGTATTGCGTTGTTGCAGAGGCCGGGTGTAATTGGTATCTCTTGATATTAATATATGCTCCTTTCCAAAAAAAAATGATGTTGCCATGTGTTAACTTCTCCTACCGGCCGTGATATATCATTAATCAGTTGTTACTGGATTTTAGTTCTAGTGATGATGGTTGCCCGGCATACATATAAGATGTCATTTGCATCAGAGATTTTGCAAACAATTTACATCGGGAGTGTAAGCAGATTTTTGGATCTAGGTGATCCTGAAAGCAGATCCGATGAAAGGGGGTGTGATTGGGAATTTGACTAGAATTGATCATTTTGTGTGCCTAACATGTTGAATGGAGAACATGGATATTTTGGTGTTACGATACGGAATGGCTACCAATTTAAGCTTGCACAAAACCATAACAAATATAATTATGATAGGTATGAACATTAGCTAAACTGTAAGTATCCATGGTTTCAAACTCACATTCACTTTTGTTTAACACGTATAGGCAGTTCACCTAAGGGCATCGTCTAACCGATCCCCCTGAACTTTGCAGGAGTAAACGGATGAGTAAAGCTTAGAGGAGTAAAAGTACTCCTCTAAAGATCGGCGGTTTCTACCCAAACGCCTAAACTTAGAGCAGTAACTTTTTTTTTGTCTAGAAATCAAAGTATTGATAGCCAACATTTGGCATAGTTCACATACAATCAAAACAAAAAGTTTACGAATAAATAAATATTAAGTTTACAAACTAAATAAATTCAAAGCCAAACATATGGCAGGGTTCAAAGCCAAACGCGCGGCCAAACTATGATCCTAGCCTTGGCCGCCGAACTTCATCATTCAAAATAATGGCCATGGCCTTATCGATGTCGTCATCGTCACCCTCCTCCTCCTTGGACGAAACCTCTTCATCTACATGACTTGTGATAAAAATTCTCACCTTGCTAATCGGTCGAACACCTCATGCGTGGAGGTGGTGACGAGGTTGGCCAGGCAGTCGCCCGGGTAGGGTAGAGGAGGCATCTAGGGCGACGGAAGCTGCCTTCTACCACCTTCCCAGACTCTGACGGCTCGGAGGTGCAGAGAATCAAGGCCGGTGGAGCCAAACAAGCTCGTGTGGCATCCCGCAAAAACCACTACTAGAAAATCGCGTTGTTTTTGTGCATTGCATCATCATGACCGCATGCTCATGTCATCATGCCACATTGCATCTGAGCATCGTCATCATCATGCATGGTTTTTGTCTAAACTATTTTCGAAACGCCTAGTTTTGTTTTCTAAATACTTCCGTCTTTATTCAAAATAAAACCCGGGTCTCCGGAATATTTTGTTTCGTATACCAGCGGTTTGCAAAAGCCCCGTTTTAAATAAATAAAATGTTTAATTATTTTTAGGGGGCAGCCGTACCGGGCCGATCCGACCCAGTCGGCCACCCCCAGTACAAAACCAGCATGTCTAAACCTTTTCCTACCCTATCCTAATCTACCCAGCCCCCTCCACCTCACCCCACCCTATCACCTCGCGCCACCTCACCTCTCCCTTTTCCCCATCCAATCCCGGCTTGCCACCTCACCGAGCCCCTCTACCTCATCTCTCCTCCTGGCCCCACCTCCCTCACCCACTCCACACCTTGGACACGCCCTGTCACGCTTTAGCGGCCAGCACCCGCTCGACCCTCACCCTGGCCCCAACCCGCGGGCTCGACCCCCACGCGAGCCGCGTCAACCCCACGCACCCCGCACCAAATCGCCCCGACCCCGCTCCACCTGCTCGTCCGCTTCTTCGTCTAGGTCCCACCCCGCGTCGTGATCCTCCTCTCGATCGAACGCGCGATCCCCGCACTCATCTCCCTCTCGCCGCCGTCGCCATGGGAGCCCTCTGGCCGTGTGCGCCCTTCCTTGTCACGGGCCCCCTCTTCTGCCGCCTCCTTCCTCGCCAGAGCTCGCCATACTCCCCGCTCGCGACCTCCTCTGGCGCCGCCGCCGCCGGATCCTCGCACCTTCGCTGACCCTACATCTCGCGACCATCGCCGCGCAGGCCTCTTCTCGCGCCGCCGGACCCCACCTTCCGGTCCCCGCCTCCGGACGCGTGCCCCAGCACTAGTGCCGCCTGGGGCCTCCTCTTCGCCGACCGCGTCCGGCCGCCCCCGTCCTCGCTCACCGGAGGCCGCCTCCACCGACGCGCCGGACGCCCCGCGGCCGCCTTCCTCGTCCCTCTGCTAGCCCTCCCCCGGCCGTCTCCAGCGCCTCGTCGCCTCTGTACCAGCGGCCGTGCGTCCCCATCCCCGAGCAGCCCCGTGATCTTCCGTCCCCGGCCGCCGAGCTCCTGTCGTGGTTGAACTCCGCTGCCACCAGGTGCTGCCCTGCCAGACACGCTGGCCTCCTCGCCCAGGACATCATCGCCAAGGTCCCCTGATCCGTTGCGCGTGCACCAACGCCACCTCTACCCGGTTCTGCCGCTGGGTGTTTTGCAGTTTGTGTGTGTCCTCTGTTTTAGAAAGTGCACACGCCTCATGTTTTGTTCCTCCTGTTGCTCTCTGATCTATTCCCGGTGGAGTTGCTTGGTAGCGATGCTACTCTGTTTTTGTTCAAGCCGGCGATGTTGCCCGATCCCTCCTTGGTGAACAAGACCTACATGTTGAGCAATTATCTGCCTAAGGTACCGATGAGAACCACCACGATGCCAATCGAAGACCTTTGGTGTCGTTCCAAGTTCACTGTCGACATTTGGAGCCGGAACTCTAGGATCTCCACCGCAAACCCCAAGATCGCCGAGAGACGCCAAGATCTTCACGGATCTGAAATCTGAACCTTGACACTGGCTTCATGATCTCCTTCGCGGACGCCAAGACCCCGTTCCCGAAGGTGGAGACCGATCCCGGCGTCCAAAGACCGAATCTGAACCGCTCCGAACCAAGATCTTCCGAACCCAGATGTGTGAACCTTTTCCCGAGCCCTATTTTATAAATGCTATATATAAAACTTGTTGCATATTAATTGTTCATCTTGCATGCATACTTGTCTGTGGTTTGGGGGCATTATGCCGATTCACCTCATAATTAAATATGGGATCCATATGCGGGCGAATCTAGTCTAATATTGGTCCCATTTAAATTTGTGCATCGAACCGGTGACCTGTTTTGCCTTGCTAATACAACATTTAAATGGCGGGGTATCTAAACAACATGAACCTTCTATTTAATCGTCGGGACCCCGGTTCCGCTTAATATGATCTAATTGCATTGCACCTTTGCCATGTCATACATCATACATGCATCATGCCCGATCTTTTGCCGTAGTATTAAATATTGCATCCGGTGTTTATTCTAGTGTTTTGGTTCTTCGCGGATAAGGCCGTTGAGTTGATGCGAGTGTCGACCCGATCTTCGGTTGAACCTTCGGCAATGTTTATCAGGCGAGCACCTCCCCCTTTCTACCTATCTTACGTTTATAGTATTTATTCCCTCCTGTTGATCTATTGCTATCTGTGTTGCGATGCTCTAGTTTCGTACCCGTGATATCCCTTGCAGCCTTATATTGCCTTGGACACCCCCTATTACCTGTTGTTTGGTAGATAGTTGGACCTGCGCGTCGTAGTCGCTTGCTCAAGTGCTGTTGCGTGTCGTCAAGTACCACAGTTGTTGGAGTATTGCCGTGTGTTTATTGTTGGAGATGATCAAGACTTTAATTACTGTTTAATAACTAAAATTGAAGTATGTAAATGCAGAGGCACAGGTGGGCAATTGATGTTATTTGGTTGTTAACCGTCCACTTGTGTCCCGTAGGACCCCGAGTACTTGATACCTGTTCCTTGAATATTCGCGCTATCCACATCCGGGAGGATTATGGGACCCCCCTGAGCCAGAGCTTGATTCATTCTTATTTCTTGGGGCCACAAACTAGTTTGAGGTTTTATTTACTATCATGTACTTATGCCATGCTTTACTGCTTTATTTAAATTGTGCGATGTACTGCACCTGTACTGTTTAGGATCGGGACACGATTTCGCGGTATCGACAAGCCCGAGAGTTCCGGGTTCCCGATGTACTCCGTCACCCAAACCTTGAGTCCGTTTGAGTCAGCTAACTTCGTGGTAGCTTAATGGGTGGCCTCGAAATATTTCTGAACTGGTGATTGCTTTGTCGTGAAGGCCTCGTTGGGTTTTGATTTGGTTTTCGAGGTTGATCGAGTATGTGTTGCTATTTGTGCACCCCTGCAGGGTAAAACTTTCTGAAAGCCGTGTCCGCGGTTATGGACGACTTGGAGCACAGTATCTCGATCATAGACAACCATAACTAAAGTAGTGCTATAAATTTGACTTTATAATGACTAGTAATCAGCTTCACTATAATGGAATGGCTAAATAAAATTACCAACAATTGCTTGTTTGGGTTGTCGCTTGCTACCATTGTACCTGACTAGTAAGTATTGCAACTATAACGGAATGGCTAAATAAAAGTACCAACAACTGCTGGGTTTTGGGTTATCTCATGCTAATTGTATCTGACTAGTAAGTATTGCAACTACAACGGAATGTTTAACTAAAAGTGCCCACTGCTTATTCTATCAGGATGATTATCTATACTTGACTAGTAATTGCTGCAACGATAACTGGATAAATAAAACTGCCAACTGTGTGAGTTCCTCGGTTGACTTCCTCGTTTGGTCTCGAGGGGTAAACACCAGGATGGGTTTGTCTGATGGTAGCACCAGGTTGGTTCCTAATAGGTCTTTCTTATCCCTCTCTAATAGCCGACATTTTTATCGAGTCTCTATAGGTTGTTTAGTGCATGCTGCGCTGCCGCTCAGTCCACCATACCTATGTAGGCGAGGACCGTCAATCTAGTCTCGCTGTAATCGGCCTCGATCTTGACCGCTATCTTTTTTCCTTTGCCCTTTGTCGGCACCCCTTTTGTTTTAAGCAGGTTTTGAGATCGACGTCGTTAGCAGGGTTACCCTTCCGGCTTGGCCTGGGCAAGGTTATGGACGCCATTGGTTATTCTTCAGGGCTCTTAGCCCCATTTGCATCTTGTCCGTAGTCGGACGCTCTATCATTTTCAAGGTGATTTGGATCTTTGTATATTATATCTGTATTCTTGACTCATTGAGTCACTGCTATATATATCTGTTCTGTGGGTCCCATCGAGGACTGTTGTGTAATGTTATTACTTCGTTTTCCACCCGCACGAAAGTGCCTGGTGGGCACCTTTGAATCGTTTCTATGCGGGTTTGGCGGGAAGCGCTGAAACTTGCATAGGGTCGATTCTGAGGGTGTTACAGAGTGGTATCAGAGCCCAGCAGTTACGATACCCCACTGGTCCAGCCTGTAGGATAACCTAGCTAACGGACGAAATAGAGTGTCAAAACTATTTTGATAAATCGGTTGGATAGTTCTGATTAGGTCTAATTTTTCTCCTTACCCCTCTGCTATTCTCTTCTTACCTCTGCGTGTTTTGAATCCGCTCTCTTCTCTCTCTTTGAGTCCAGGATTTCTCGCGGTTGGGTTTCCGTCGTACCTTCAGGGTTTCGCTTTCTCCCTTTTATAACGGCGGTGCTACGATCATCAAATCTCCAACTTGTCTGTTGTACCCTTCATCCAATCTTTTGTTCTTGAACTCTTTATCTATATGTGTCCCTTGCTGGATATCCGTGTCGTTGAAAAACATACGAGAAGGACGAGCATTGGTGAAGTTGGGGTATACCTTGAACATGTGTTGTTCATGCCAATGGAACCATTGTGAAATCTAATCGTTATGTATTTTCATAAAATTTCTTTGGTATCTTCCGGTGTTTTCCGATGTGATGACCTCATCTACATCAGATCCAATGCAGAGCTGGCATCATCCCTTTGTTCTGAATACCGCTTATGAAGATCTTCATTCTAAATTTCGAGAGTTGAGTTGCCCGATTTTCCTATTCATGTATAGAGTTGATAGTTTGGGTACGGGATGGACTGATCACCCTACCCGACTCTTACTGTTCACTCTTGTACATCGAACTGGTGGATCAATGTAACTTTTCCTCTTCTCATGGAAGTTAGAGGTGGCCTTATCTTTTGATACCTCTACCTTCGTCCTTTGTTTCTCCGGAGTGTTCTCTTAACGAACGTGATCACCGACCTTTGATGGTGGTGTCGCCGATTTCAAGATGGAGAAGGAATCACTGTTAGTGGTGTCGCGATGATCTACACGAAGCAAGAAGATTCAGATCGCCGCCCTTCTTCCCGGTACCATGAGGCGGATCTCGAGGGCGAGATCCATCGTTAGTGGTGTCGAATTGTGGCATCCCGCAAAAACCACTACTAGAAAATCGCGTTGTTTTTGTGCATTGCATCATCATGAACGCATGCTCATGTCATCATGCCACATTGCATCTGAGCATCGTCATCATCATGCATGGGTTTTGTCTAAACTATTTTCGAAACGCCTAGTTTTGTTTTCTAAATACTTCCGTCTTTATTCAAAATAAAACCCGGGTCTCCGGAATATTTTGTTTCGTCTACCAGCGGTTTGCAAAAGCCCCGTTTTAAATAAATAAAATGTTTAATTATTTTTAGGGGGCAGCCGTACCGGGCCGATCCGACCCAGTCGGCCACCCCCAGTACAAAACCAGCCTGTCTAAACCTTTTCCTACCCTATCCTAATCTACCCAGCCCCCTCCACCTCACCCCACCCTATCACCTCGCGCCACCTCACCTCTCCCTTTTCCCCATCCAATCCCGGCTTGCCACCTCACCGAGCCCCTCTACCTCATCTCTCCTCCTGGCCCCACCTCCCTCACCCACTCCACACCTTGGACACGCCCTGTCACGCTTTAGCGGCCAGCACCCGCTCGACCCTCACCCTGGCCCCAACCCGCGGGCTCGACCCCCACGCGAGCCGCGTCAACCCCACGCACCCCGCACCAAATCGCCCCGACCCCGCTCCACCTGCTCGTCCGCTTCTTCGTCTAGGTCCCACCCCGCGTCGTGATCCTCCTCTCGATCGAACGCGCGATCCCCGCACTCATCTCCCTCTCGCCGCCGCCGCCATGGGAGCCCTCTGGCCGCGTGCGCCCTTCCTTGTCACGGGCCCCCTCTTCCTGCCGCCTCCTTCCCTCGCGTAGAGCTCGCCATACTCCCCGCTCGCGACCTCCTCTGGCGCCGCCGCCGCCGTCGGATCCTCGCACCTTCGCTGACCCTACATCTCGCGACCATCGCCGCGCAGGCCTCTTCTCGCGTCACCGGACCCCACCTTCCGGTCCCGCCCGGACGCGCCAAGCACTAGTGCCTGGGCCTCTTCGCCGACCGGTCCGCCGCCCGTCCTCGCTCACCGAGGCCGCCTCCACCGACGGCCGGACGCCTGCGCCGCCTTCCTCGTCCCTCTGCTAGCCTCCCCGCTGCCTCAGCCTGTCGCCTCTGTAGCCCGGCCGTAAGGCCCCCATCCCCAGCATCCCGTGATCTTCCGTCCCCGGCCGAGCTCCTCGTGGTTGAACTCCGCCGCCACTGTGCTGCCAGACACGCTGGCCTCCTCGCCAGACATCATCGCCAAGGTCCCCGATCCACAGCTGCACCAACGCCACCTCTACCCGGTTACGCACTGGGTGTTTTGCAGTTGTGTGTGTCCTCTGTTTAGAAAGTGCACACGCCTCATGTTTTGTTCCTCCTGTTGCTCTCGATCTATTCGGTGGAGTTGCTTGGTAGCGATGCTACTCTGTTTTTGTTCAAGCCGGCGATGTTGCCCGATCCCTCCTTGGTGAACAAGACCTACATGTTGAGCAATTATCTGCCTAAGGTACCGATGAGAACCACCACGATGCCAATCTAAGACCTTTGGTGTCGTTCCAAGTTCACTGTCGACATTTGGAGCCGGAACTCTAGGATCTCCACCGCAAACCCCAAGATCGCCGAGAGACGCCAAGATCTTCACGGATCTGAAATCTGAACCTTGACACTGGCTTCATGATCTCCTTCGCGGACGCCAAGACCCCGTTCCCGAAGGTGGAGACCGATCCCGGCGTCCAAAGACCGAACGCTCCGAACCAAGATCTTCCGAACCCAGATGTGTGAACCTTTTCCCGAGCCCTATTTTATAAATGCTATATATAAAACTTGTTGCATATTAATTGTTCATCTTGCATGCATACTTGTCTGTGGTTTGGGGGCATTATGCGATTCACCTCATAATTAAATATGGGATCCATGCGGTGAGCGGGCGAATCTAGTCTAATATTGGTCCCATTTAAATTTGTGCATCGAACCGGTGACCTGTTTTGCCTTGCTAATACAACATTTAAATGGCGGGGTATCTAAACAACATGAACCTTCTATTTAATCGTCGGGACCCCGGTTCCGCTTAATATGATCTAATTGCATTGCACCTTTGCCATGTCATACATCATACATGCATCATGCCCGATCTTTTGCCGTAGTATTAAATATTGCATCCGGTGTTTATTCTAGTGTTTTGGTTCTTCGCGGATAAGGCCGTTGAGTTGATCACAGTGTCGACCCGCAGTGTCGATTCGATCTTGGTTGAACCTTGACAATGTTTATCAAGCAGCACCTCCCCTTTCTACCTATCTTACGTTTATAGTATTTATTCCCTGTTGATCTATTGCTATACGTGTTGCGATGCTCTAGTTTTCGTACCCGTGATATCCCTTGCAGCCTTATATTGCCTTGGACACCCCCTATTACATTGTTTGATAGATAGTTGGACCATTGTGGTCGTCAAGTCTCGCTGCTCAATGTTTGTTGCGTCGTGTGACCTCCAGGTTGTTGGAGTATTGCCGTGTGTTTATTGTTGGAGATGATCAAGACTTTAATTCTTGTTTAATAACTAAAATTGAAGTATGTAAATGCGAGGACAGGTGGGCAATTGATGTTATTTGGTTGTTAACCGTCCACTTGTGTCCCGTAGGACCCCGAGTACTTGATAATTGCCTTGAATATTCACGCGCTATCCACATCCGGGATTATGGGACCCCGAGCGAGCTTGATTCATTCTTATTTCTTGGGGCCACAAACTAGTTTGAGGTTTTATTTACTATCTGTACTTATGCCATGCTTTCATTGCTTTATTTAAATTGTGCGATGTCTTTGTACTATTTAGGATCGGGACACGATTTAGCAGTATCGACAAGCCCAGTCCTTCGGGTTCCACCCAAACCTTGAGTCCGTTTGAGTCGCTAACCGTTGGGGTAGCTTAATGGGGTGGCCCCGAAATATTTGAATCGGTGATTGCTTTGTCGTGAAGGCCTCGTTGGGTTTTGATTTGGTTTTCGAGGTTGATCGAGTGTGTGTTGCTATTTGTGCACCCCAGGGTAAAACTTTCTGAAAGCCGTGTCATGGTTATGGACGACTTAGACCTGATATCTCGATCATAGACAACCATAACTAAAGTAGTGCTATAAATTTGACTTTATATTGACTAGTAATCAGCTTCACTATAATGGAATGGCTAAATAAAATTACCAACAATTGCTTGTTTGGGTTGTCGCTACCATTGTACTGACTAGTAAGTATTGCAACTATAACGAATGGCTAAATAAAAGTACCAACAAAGCTTTGGGTTTTGGGTTATCTCATGCTAATTGTGTCGACTAGTAAGTATTGCAACTTCTAGCGGAATGTTTAACTAAAAGTGCCTTTGCTTATTCTATCGGGATGATTATCTATACTTGACTAGTAATTCTTTTAACGCTGCAACGATAATCGGATAAGCGGATAAACTGCCAAACTGTGAGTTCCTCGGTTGACTTCCTCGTTTGGTCTCGAGGGGTAAACACCAGGATGGGTTTGTCTGATGGTAGCACCAGGTTGGTTCCTAATAGGTCTTTCTTATCCCTCGTCGATAGGCCGAGTGAGCATTTTTATCGAGTCTCTATAGGTTGTTTAGTGCATCTTTGGCTTCGATCCACCATACCTATGTAGGCGAGGACCGAATTCTAGTCTCTTGTGTGTCTTGGCCTCGATCTTGACCGCTCTCTTTTTCCTTTGCCCTTTGTCGGCACCTTTTGTTTTAAGCGGTTTTGAGATCGGCGTCGTTAGCGGTTACCCTTAAACTTTTGGCGGGGCGGGGTTATGGGCGCCATTGGTTATTCTTGTGGCTCTTAGCCCCATTTGCATCTTGTCCGTAGTCGGACGCCTATCATTTTCAAGGTGATTTGGATCTTTGTATATTATATCCGTATTCTTGACTCATTGAGTCATTGTTGTATATATATATACGTGGGTCCCATCGAGGACTGTTGTGTAATGTTATTGCTTCGTTTCCACCGCGAAAGTGCTGGTGGGCACCTTTGAATCGTTTCTATGCGGGTTTGGCGGAGAAGCTGAAACTTGCATAGGGTCGATCGAGGTGTTCTGAGTGGTATCGAGCCCAGCGTTTACGATACCCTTTAGTCGACTGTGGGATAACCTAGCTAACGGACGAAATAGAGTGTCAAAACTATTTTGATAAATCGGTTGGATAGTTCTGATTAGGTCTAATTTTTCTCCTTACCCCTCTGCTATTCTCTTCTTACCTCTGCGTGTTTTGAATCCGCTCTCTTCTCTCTCTTTGAGTCCAGGATTTCTCGCGGTTGGGTTTCCGTCGTACCTTCAGGGTTTCGCTTTCTCCCTTTTATAACGGTGCTACGATCATCAAATCTCCAACTTGTCATTGTACCCTTCATCCAATCTTTTGTTCTTGAACTCTTTATCTATATGTGTCCTTGCTGTATATCCGTGTCATTGAAAAACATAGAAGGACGAGCATTGGTGAAGTTAGGTATACCTTGAACATGTGTTGTTCATGCCAATGGAACCATTGTGAAATCTAATCGTTATGTATTTTCATAAAATTTCTTTGGTATCTTCGGTGTTTTCCGATGTGATGACCTCATCTACATCAGATCAATCTCAATGGCATCATCCCTTTGTTACGAATACCGCTTATGAAGATCTTCATTCTAAATTTCGAGAGTTGAGTTGCCCGATTTTCCTATTCATGTATAGAGTTGATAGTTTGGAGTGCGGATGGGTGATCACCCTACCCGACTCTTCTTGTTCACTCTTGTACATCAGGTGGATCAATGTAACTTTTCCTCTTCTCATGGAAGTTAGAGGTGGCCTTATCTTTTGATACCTCTACCTTCGTCCTTTGTTTCTCCGGTGTTCTCTTAACGAGCGTGATCACCGACCTTTGATGGTGGTGTCGCGATTTCAAGATGGAGAAGGAATCACTGTTAGTGGTGTCGCGATGATCTACGAAGCAAGAAGATTTGATCGCCGGATCGCGCCCTTCTTCCGGTACCATGAGGCGGATCTCGAGGCGAGATCCATCGTTAGTGGTGTCGGTGTGGCATCCATAAAACCACTACTAGAAAATCGCGTTGTTTTGTGCATTGCATCATCATGACGCATGCTCATGTCATCATGCCACATTGCATCGAGCATCGTCATCATCATGCATGGGTTTTGTCTAAACTATTTTCAAACGCCTAGTTTTGTTTTCTAAATACTTAGTCTTTATTCAAAATAAAACCGGGTCTCCGAATATTTTGTTCCAGTCTACACAGCAGTTTGCAAAAGCCCGTTTAAATAAATAAAATGTTTAATTATTTTAGGGGGGTAGCGTGCCGATCCGTCCAGGCCAGCCGGCCACCCCATGACAAAACAGCCAACCAAATTGTCTAAACCTTTTCCTACCCTATCCTAATCTACCCAGCCCCCTCACCTCACCCACCCTATCACCTCGCGCCACCTCACCTCTCCTTTTCCCCATCCAATCCTCTTGCCACCTCACCGAGCCCTCTACCTCATCTCTCCTCCCCCCTCCTGGCCCACCCACTCCACACCTTGGACACGCCATCACGCTTTAGCGGCCAGCACCCTCGACCCTCACCCAGCCCCAACCAAGACTCGGGCTCCCCCCCGCAAGGCGTCTTACGCCCCGCACCAAATCGCCCCGACCCCGCTCCACCTGCCCGTCCGCTTCTTCGTCTAGGTCCCACCCCGCGTCGTGATCCTCCTCTCGATCGAACGCGCGATCCCCGCACTCATCTCCCTCTCGCCGCCGCCGCCGGGAGCCCTCGGCGCGTCGCCTTCCTTGTCCGGGCCCCTCTTCCTGCCTCCTTCCCTCGCGTAGAGCGCCCATACTCCCGCTCGCGACCTCCTCTGCGCCGCCGCCGCCGTCGGATCCTCGCACCTTCGCTGACCCTACATCTCGCGACCATCGCCGCGCAGGCCTCTTCTCGCGTCGCCGGACCCCACCTTCCGGTCCCCGCCTCCGGACGCCTGCCCCAGCACTAGTGCCGCCTGGGGCCTCCTCTTCGCCGACCGCGTCCGGCCGCCCCCGTCCTCGCTCACCGGAGGCCGCCTCCACCGGCCGGACGCCCCGCGGCCGCCTTCCTCGTCCCTCTGCTAGCCCTCCCGTCTCGGCGCCTCGTCGCCTCTGTACCAGCGGCCGTGCGTCCCCATCCCCGAGCAGCCCCGTGATCTTCCGTCCCCGGCCGCCGAGCTCCTGTGGTTGAAATCCTGCCACCAGGTGCTGCCCTGCCGGTTTCTGGCCTCCTCGCCCGGACATCATCGCCAGGTCCCCGATCCGTTGCGTGCACCAACGCCACCTCTACCGGTTACGCATTGGGTGTTTTGCGTTTGTGTGTGTCCTCTGTTTTAGAAAGTGCACACGCCTCATGTTTTGTTCCTCTGTTGCTCTCGATCTATTCGGTGGAGTTGCTTGGTAGCGATGCTACTCTGTTTTTGTTCAAGCGGCGATGTTGCCCGATCCTCCTTGGTGAACAAGACCTACATGTTGAGCAATTATACGCCTAAGGTACCGATGAGAACCACCACGATGCCAATCTAAGACCTTTGGTGTCGTTCCAAGTTCACTCGACATTTGGGCCGAACTCTAGGATCTCCACAAACCCCAAGATTGCCGAGAGACGCCAAGATCTTCACGGATCTGAAATCTGAACCTTGGCTGCTTCATGATCTCCTTCATGGACGCCAAGACCCCGTTCCCGAAGGTGGAGACCGATCCCGGCGTCCAAAGACCGAATCTGAACCGCTCCGAACCAAGATCTTCCGAACCCAGATGTGTGAACCTTTTCCCGAGCCCTATTTTATAAATGCTATATATAAAACTTGTTGCATATTAATTGTTCATCTTGCATACTTATACGTGGTTTGGGGCATTATGCCGATTCACCTCATAATTAAATATGGGATCCATATGCGGGCGAATCTAGTCTAATATTGGTCCCATTTAAATTTGTGCATCGAACCGCTGACCTGTTTTGCCTTGCTAATACAACATTTAAATGGCGGGGTATCTAAACAACATGAACCTTCTATTTAATCGTCGGGACCCCGGTTCCGCTTAATATGATCTAATTGCATTGCACCTTTGCCATGTCATACATCATACATGCATCATGCCCGATCTTTTGCCGTAGTATTAAATATTGCATCCGTGTTTATTCTAGTGTTTTTGGTTCTTCGGCGGATAAGGCCGTTGAGTTGATGCAGTGTCGACCCGATCTTGGTTGAACCTTGACAATGTTTATCAAAGTAGCACCTCCCTTTATACCTATCTTACGTTTATAGTATTTATTCCCTCCTGTTGATCTATTGCTATCTGTGTTGCGATGCTCTAGTTTCGTACCCGTGATATCCCTTGCAGCCTTATATTGCCTTGGACACCCCCTATTACCTGTTGTTTGATAGATAGTTGGACCCACTGGCGTCGTACCAGCGGCCGTAGTCGCTTGCTCAAGTGCTGTATGCGGTCGCCAACTGTTGTTAAATCCTCTCACCATTGTTGGAGTATTGCCGTGTGTTTATTGTTGGAGATGATCAAGACTTTAATTACTGTTTAATAACTAAAATTGAAGTATGTAAATGCAGAGGCACAGGTGGGCAATTGATGTTATTTGGTTGTTAACCGTCCACTTGTGTCCGTGAGGGACCCCGAGTACTTGATACTGTTCCTTGAATATTCGCTATCCACATCCGGAGGATTATGGGACCCCCTGAGCGAGCTTGATTCATTCTTAGGGCCACAAACTAGTTTGAGGTTTTATTTACTATCTGTACTGTACTTATGCCATGCTTTCTTGCTTTATTTAAATTGTGCGATGTCTTGCTTTGCTTCGCTCTTGTTAGGATCGGGACACGATTTAGCGGTATCGGCAAGAGCCAGTCACACTTGGGTTCCCGTCGTTTCAAACCGCCCACCCAAACCTTGAGTCCGTGAGTCAACTAACTTCGCTATGGTAGCTTAATGGGGTGGCCCCGAAATATTTCTGAATCTGTGATTGCTTTGTCGTGAAGGCCTCGTTGGGTTTTGATTTGGTTTTCGAGGTTGATCGAGTGTGTGTTGCTATTTGTGCACCCTGCAGGTAAACTTCCCGAAGTCAGGTCGGTTATAGATGACTTGGAGCCACGATATCTAAAAGTCCGGCGGTTATGGACTACTTGGAGCATAAAGATTACGATCATAGACAACCATAACTAAAGTAGTGCTATAAATTTGACTTTATATTGACTAGTAATCAGCTTCACTATAATGGAATGGCTAAATAAAATTACCAACAATTGCTTGTTTGGGTTGTCGCTTGCTACCATTGTACCTGACTAGTAAGTATTGCAACTATAACGGAATGGCTAAATAAAAGTACCAACAAGCTTTGGGTTTTGGGTTATCTCATGCTAATTGTATCGACTAGTAAGTATTGCAACCACAACGCTTAACGAATGTTTAACTAAAAGTGCCCATTGCTTATTCTATCGGGATGATTATCTATACTTGACTAGTAATTCTTTTAGCGTCGCAACGATATTTGGATAAATAAAACGCGCCTAACTGTGAGTTCCTCGGTTGACTTCCCTCGTCGCTTGGTCTCGAGGGTAAACACAGGATGGGTTTGTCGATGGTAGCACCAGGTTGGTTCCTAATAGGTCTTTCTTATCCCTCTCTAATAGCTACATTTTTTATCGAGTCTCTATAGGTTGTTTAGTGCATCTTGCGCTGGCTATGGCTTTCGCGCCATCCACCATACCTATGTGGTTCTTGGTCTAGTCTCATGAAATTCTAGTCTGTCGTGTCTTGCACCCGATCTTCGACCGCTATCTTTTCCTTTGCCCTTTGTCGGCACCCTTTTGTTTTAAGCAGGTTTTGAGATCGGCGTCGTTAGTGGTTACCCTTTTCTTGGCGCTGGGCAGGGTTATGGGCGCCATTGGTTATTCTTCGTGGCTCTTAGCCCCATTTGCATCTTGTCCGTAAGTGTAGCCTGACGGACTCTATCATTTTCAAGGTGATTTGGATCTTTGTATATTATATCTGTATTCTTGACTCATTGAGAGAGCTTGTATATATATCTTTTACATGGGTCCCATCGAGGCTGTTGTGTAATGTTATTTTTCCTTCACCCGACGAAGTGCACTGGTGGGCACCTTTGAATCGTTTCTATGCGGGTTTGTGGGGCGCTGAAACTTGCATAGACTCTGTCTGATCTGAGGAGTGGTGCTGGTAGCGATGATTCTTCACGATACTAGTCGACCTGTAGGTCATTCCCAGTGTTCTGATGTTATCCAACCATGATTCACGATACTAACTAGTCGACTAGCGAGATAACCTAGCTAGCAGACGAAATAGAGTGTCAAAACTATTTTGATAAATCGGTTGGATAGTTACGATTAGGTCTAATTTTTCTCCTTACCCTCCGCTATTCTCTTCTTACCTCTGCGTGTTTTGAATCCGCTTCTTCTCTTTGAGTCCGTGATTTCTCGCGTTGGTTTTAGTCATTACTTCGTGGTTTCCATTACCCTTCTGTGTTTCGCTTTCTCCCTTTTATAGCAGCGGGTGCTACGATCATCAAATCTCCAATGCATTGTACCCTTCATCCAATCTTTTGTTCTTGAACTCTTTATCTATATGTGTCCTTGCTGGATATCCGTCGTTGAAAACATACGAGAAGGACGAGCATTGGTGAAGTTAGGGTATACCTTGAACATGTGTTGTTCATGCCAATGGAACCATTGTGAAATCTAATCGTCATGTATTTTCATAAAATTTCTTTGGTATCTTAGGTGTTTTCCGATGTGATGACCTCATCTACATCAGATCCAATCTTGCGAGTCCGCATCATCCCTTTTTACGTCTCAATACCGCTTATGAAGATCTTCATTCTAAATTGAGTTTAGAGTTGAGTGCCCGAGAGCGCGATTTTTCCTATTCATGTATAGAGTTGATAGTTTGGAGTGCAGTGCGGGATGAACTGATCACCCTACCCGACTCTTACTGTTCACTCTTGTACATCGAGGCTGGTGGATCAATGTAACTTTTCCTCTTCTCATGGAAGTTAGAGGTGGCCTTATCTTTTGATACCTCTACCTTCGTCCTTTGTTTCTCGAGTGTTCTCTTAAACGAAGAGCGTGATCACCGACCTTTGATGGTGGTGTAGCGATTTCAAGATGGAGAAGGAATCGTTAGTGGTGTCGCGATGATCTACGAAGCAAGAAGATTCAGATCCGCCCTTCTTCCCGGTACCATGAGGCGGATCTCGAGAGCGAGATCCATCGTTAGTGGTGTCGAATTGTGGCATCCCGCAAAAACCACTACTAGAAAATCGCGTTGTTTTTGTGCATTGCATCATCATGAACGCATGCTCATGTCATCATGCCACATTGCATCTGAGCATCGTCATCATCATGCATGGGTTTTGTCTAAACTATTTTCGAAACGCCTAGTTTTGTTTTCTAAATACTCGTCTTTATTCAAAATAAAACCGGGTCTCCGAATATTTTGTTTAAATCCTGTGGCAGCCCGTTTGCAAAAGCCCGTTTTAAATAAATAAAATGTTTAATTATTTTAGGGAGCCATGCAAGACCGATCCGACCACGATTGGCCACCCTACAAAAAGCCTGCTTCTTTGTCTAAACCTTTTCCTACCCTATCCTAATCTACCCAGCCCCTCCACCTCACCCCACCCTATCACCTCGCCACCTCACCTCTCCCTTTTCCCCATCCAATCCCCCGATTGCCCCTCTACCTCATCTCCTCCTGGCCCCACCTCCTCACCCACTCCACACCTTGGACACGCCTGTCACGCTTTGTGCGCCAGCGACCCTCACCTGCTCACCACAACGGCCACACAGCACGCGAGCAGCGCGTCGACCCGACCCCAGCATGCGTCGCCACCCCGCCTCCACCGGTCATCCGCTTTCTTCGTCTAGGTCCCACCCCGCCGTGATCCTCCTCGACGCGATCCGTGTCCAGAGCAGCAGCCCCCCGCTCATCTCCTCGCCTCGCCCGCCATGGGAGCCCTTCCCGGCCAGGCGCCTCCTTGCCCGCCTGATGACCCCTACATCTCGCGACCATCGCCGCGGAGCCTCTTCTCGCGTCCGGACCCCACCTCCGGGCCTTTGCCCGGCGCTAGTGCCGCTGGGGCCTCCGCCCCACGCCCGACCCGCGTCCGGCCAGCCCGTCCCCTCACGGAGCACCTCACAGCGCCTCGTCGGGCGCCCGCGGCCGCCTTCCTCGTCCGAGCAGCCCGTGATCTTAGCCCCGTGGCCCGGCCGCCCGAGCTCTGTCGTGGTTGAACTTTTGCCATCAGGCTCTGCGTACAGTTCTGTGGCCTCCTCGCCAGGACATCATCGCCAAGGTCCCCGAGTGGTTTGGCGTGCACCAACGCCACCTCTACGCCGCCGGCATTGGGTGTTTCAGTGCGCTTGTGTGTCCTCTGTTTAGAAAGTACACGCCTCATGTTTTGTTCCTCTGTTGCTCTCGATCTATTCCCGGTGGAGTTGCTTGGTAGCGATGCTACTGTTTTTGTTCAAGGCGATGTTGCCCGATCCCTCCTTGGTGAACAAGACCTACATGTTGAGAAATTATCTGCCTAAGGTACCGATGAGAACCACCACGATGCCAATCTAAGACCTTTGGTGTCGTTCCAAGTTCACTGTCAACATTTGGAGCCGGAACTCTAGGATCTCCACCGCAAACCCCAAGATCGCCGAGAGACGCCAAGATCTTCACGGATCTGAGATCTGAACCTTGGCACTGGCTTCATGATCTCCTTCGCGGACGCCAAGACCCCGTTCCCGAAGGTGGAGACCGATCCAGCCCAAAGACCGAATCTGAACCGCAACCAAGATCTTCGAAAACCAGAACGGATGTGTGAACCTTTTCCGAGCCCTATTTTATAAATGCTATATATAAAACTTGTTGCATATTAATTGTTCATCTTGCATGCATACTTGTCTGTGGTTTGGGGGCATTATGCCGATTCACCTCATAATTAAATATGGGATCCATATGCGGGCGAATCTAGTCTAATATTGGTCCCATTTAAATTTGTGCATCGAACCGGTGACCTGTTTTGCCTTGCTAATACAACATTTAAATGGCGGGGTATCTAAACAACATGAACCTTCTATTTAATCGTCGGGACCCCGGTTCCGCTTAATATGATCTAATCGCATTGCACCTTTGCCATGTCATACATCATACATGCATCATGCCCGATCTTTTGTCGTAGTATTAAATATTGCATCCGGTGTTTATTCTAGTGTTTTGGTTCTTCGCGGATAAGGCCGTTGAGTTGATGCGAGTGTCGACCCGATCTTCGGTTGAACCTTCGGCAATGTTTATCAGGCGAGCACCTCCCCCTTTCTACCTATCAGATGTTATTTGGTTGTTAACCGTCCACTTGTGTCCCGTAGGACCCCGAGTACTTGATACCTGTTCCTTGAATATTCGCGCTATCCACATCCGGGAGGATTATGGGACCCCGAGAGCGAGCTTGATTCATTCTTATTTCTTGGCCACAAACTAGTTTGAGGTTTTATTTACTATCATGTACTTATGCCATGCTACTGCTTTATTTAAATTGTGCGATGTCTGCACCTGTCTGTTTAGAATCGGGACACGATTTGTGCATCGACGAAAGCCCAGTCACACTTTCGGGTTCCAGTCGTTCACCCAAAACCTTGAGTCCGTTTGAGTCACCTAACTTCTATGGGTAGCTTAATGGGGTGGCCCTGAAATATTTCGAACTGGTGATTGCTTTGTCGTGAAGGCCTCGTTGGGTTTTGATTTGGTTTTTCCGAGGTTGATCGAGTGTGTGTTGCTATTTGTGCACCCCTGCAGGGTAAAACTTTCTGAAAGCCGTGTCCACGGTTATGGACGACTTGGAGCACAGTATCTCGATCATAGACAACCATAACTAAAGTAGTGCTATAAATTTGACTTTATAATGACTAGTAATCAGCTTCACTATAATGGAATGGCTAAATAAAATTGCCAACAATTGCTTGTTTGGGTTGTCGCTTGCTACCATTGTACCTGACTAGTAAGTATTGCAACTATAACGGAATGTCTAAATAAAAGTACCAACAACTGCTGGGTTTTGGGTTATCTCATGCTAATTGTATCTGACTAGTAAGTATTGCAACTACAACGGAATATTTAACTAAAAGTGCCCACTGCTTATTCTATCAGGATGATTATCTATATTTGACTAGTAATTGCTGCAACGATAACTGGATAAATAAAACTGCCAAATGTGTGAGTTCCTCGGTTGACTTCCTCGTTTGGTCTCGAGGGGGAAACACCAGGATGGGTTTTTCTGATGGTAGCACCAGGTTGGTTCCGAATAGGTCTTTCTTATCTCTCTCTGATAGCCGACATTTTTATCGAGTCTCTATAGGTTGTTTAGTGCATGCTGCGCTGCCGCTCAGTCCACCATACCTATGTAGGCGAGGACCGCCGAATTCTAGTCTCGCCGTGTACTGGCCTCAGTACTGACCGCTCTCTTTTTCCTTTGCCCTTTGTCGGTACCCCTTTTGTTTTAAGCAGGTTTTGAGATTGATGTCGTTAGCAGGGTTACTCTTCCGGCTTGGCCTGGGCAGGGTTATGGACGCCATTGGTTATTCTTCAGGGCTCTTAGCCCCATTTGCATCTTGTCTGTAGTCGGACGCTCTATCATTTTCAAGGTGATTTGGATCTTTGTATATTATATCTGTATTCTTGACTCATTGAGTCGCTGTTGTATATATATCTGTTCTGTGGGTCCTATCGAGGACTGTTGTGTAATGTTATTACTTCGTTTTCCACCCGCACGAAAGTGCCTGGTGGGCACCTTTGAATCGTTTCTATGCGGGTTTGGCGGGAAGCGCTGAAACTTGCATAGGGTCGATTCTGAGGGTGTTACAGCTCGCCCCGTCATTTCTGGCCACGACTAAAGGCAACGAGCGAGGGACAGCTTGGCCGGAGGGAGGAGCAGGGACCGGATGGGGGCGGCGGGGTATGGTGGTCACCGGTGGCGAGGCCAACGGGAATGGGTGCGGTCGGTTGGGAGGCGGGAGTTTTTCTTAGAAGTGGTGGTTGAGGAATAAATTTAGGATTCGGCCACTCGGTTTACTCCTCCGATGAGTAAAAATATACTCCTCTAATCGTTTTGGGGATCGGTTAGGTGCAGCACCTCCAGATTTTTACTGATATGCCCTAAGAACCATATAACTTCTGGTAATTTTTTCCTCACTTCATGGTCTAGCAGAAGAATTTTGTTTTACAAAAGTAAGGCCATTTCAACTGCGGATGCAGATAGTCATCGTGTTATTATGTTTGATGCAAGAGAACCAAGTCAGATCACCAGAAAATAGAGTACACTGATATAAGAGAAGCAAGGCCATGAGTACACTGATATAAGAGAAGCAAGGCCATGTCAACCACAGAAGGACTAAGTCTTTGTTCTTCTTAATAGAAAACCCTCAAGAAAGCCATCGAGCTGAACTTACTAGGGAAACAGAAAGTACGTGCTGCATGTTGTATAAAAAACTAGATACACGATATACGCGATAAATATCCATTGCAGTTTCATATTTCTTTTACATATGCGATATTTACTTTCTGTATTCAGTTTGTTTTGCTTTACTTATTGTTATCTTATACAAAAACCCAAAAACACATTTTTACACAACACTCACGCTTTATCTTGTTACTTAGAACGTTATTTAACATTAATATTTAATTTAAGTGTTATTAGGCTTCAGAACTCCCGCTCCCTGTGGGATCAATATCTTTATTTCAAAACTAGCTACAAACGATATGTGCACCTGCAGTCATCAGTTACCCATGATCATGCACTAATGTTATCATACAAGTAGCTCAAAACTTATCAACAAAGATAAACAAAAAGTTAACAATTACACCACCAACAAAACTTACCCACGATCGTACATCAATGTTATCATGCAATTTGCTCAGAAATTACCAATAGATATAAATAAAGTTATGAATTACACTACCAAAAACATATCAATTACTGCTGTTATCAAGGAATTCAATACAATGTTACCCATAGGGGATATCCTACATTATCCACTTGAATTTAATATAGCATGTATCAATCACACATTTCAAATAAAATAAAAATTTCAAAAGCCTAAAACATCTAGATCAGTGCATCATGATTTATAAATGATTTGTTTATGGGCACCCAGCTAATATAATGTTATCACGCCATCAGTACACAAGTTACCCATGCCAGTACACATATATTATCATGCACTTTGCTCAAAAGTTACCAACAGATCATAAACAAAAGTTAAAAAAAACATGGCCAGTACTATTGTTATCAATGAATACTCTCCAATGTTACTCATGGCTAGTGCTATTGTTATCAAGGGATCCTATACAATCTTACCCACTTTATAAACAAAAGTTAGCAGATACATTGCTAGTACTGTTGTTATCATGGGATCCTCTCCAATGTTACCCATGGCTAGTGCTATTATTATCAAGGAATCCTATACAATTTTACCCATAGCTAGTGTTATTGTTATCAAGGAATCCTATATAATCTAACCCACTTCACATAGAATGTATAGTAGATCAAATCACAGGGGCGACACGGGGAGATCAGTGATTAGAACATGGGGGAAACGCCTCACATGAATACATCATAACTAACTCACACGCAGTAGATCTAGTTAGGGTACATTACACTAGTGGAAACAAGGGCTTTTGTTGATCCCGAAT
The DNA here is from genome assembly GCA_030063025.1 of Avena longiglumis. Taxonomy (NCBI): domain Eukaryota; kingdom Viridiplantae; phylum Streptophyta; class Magnoliopsida; order Poales; family Poaceae; genus Avena; species Avena longiglumis. The sequence continues at coordinate 448,715,239 of CP125978.1, forward strand.
GGTTTTAACACGGTTCTTCCTAACCGGTGTTAAAGGGGGCGTACCGTGGCCTCTGCGGCATTAAAGGAGCCCCCTTTAACACCGGTTCGTGGCACGAACCGTGTTAAAGGTCCCCGCACTGGGCTCAAGATTCTCTTAACACGGTTCGTGCACGAACCGGTGTTAAAGGGGGCTATAAGACACCACCCCAGCCCAGACACAACCCACTCTTCCATTCTTTCACATTTTGGAGCCTAGCAATAGGGTGTGAAGAGTGCTAGTTTGTGTTTTTTCATATGCACTAGAGGTGTTCGGTGAAATGCCCGAGAGCTCAAAATAAGCTTTCTTGTTGCTCTTCCGTCTCGGTCGAGGTCGGCAACTATAGTTTCATGTGTCATTGATGTACTATATATATAAATGGTCATCTCCCTATTATTTTTGATATATACTACATATTAATGCAGATGAATCGGCAATGGATGTACGGTGACCGCCGACTTCCGAGTACATTACGGCCTCCAAAATTTCATCGTTGTGGCTAATGCAAACCGTGGTCACAATGGTTTTATGTGTTGTCCGTGTGTTCACCGTCGAACAAGAAAGACTACTCAAATACCGAACCATTCATGCCCACCGCTTGATCCGGTTTCATGCCCAACTATAATTGTTGGACCAAGCACGGAGAAAAAGGGTTGTGATGGAAGACAACGAAGAAGAAGAGGATGATGAAAACTATCATAATATGTATCCGAATATGATGATACTGCAACGGGGGTAGATAATGAAGACGAAGAGGGAGCAGATGGGCGCGATGCTGACGATCTTGGTCGGGAACTTAACCATGCAAAGGAACAATGTGAAACTGAAAAGGAGAAGGAGAAGCTGGAGCAGATGTTAAAGGATCACAAAACATTGTTGTATCCAACTTGCGAAGATGGCCACAAAAGCTAGGTGCCAATCGGATTTGCTGCAATGGAAGGCAGAGAACGGTGTGACTGACAGCGCATTTTCAAAGTTGTTGGTAAAAATGAAGAATCTTCTTCCAAGAAATAATGAGTTGCCCGACAAGACATACCAAGCAAAGAAGGTTGTCGCCTCTAGGATTAGACGTGCGTAAGATACATGCTGCATTAATGATCGCATCCTCTACGCGGTGAGAAGTACGAGAATTTGGATGCATGCCCGTATGCACCGCATCGGTATAAGATCGCGAGACGATCCTGGCGATGTTGAGGGCGAGGCCCCTAGGAAGAAGGTTCCCGCCAAGGTTATGTGGTATGCTCCTATAATACCACGGTTAAAACGTCTCTTCGTAAAATAAAGAGCATGCCAATTTGTTGCGATGGCACATGGAAGACCGTAAGAAAGACGCGATGTTGAGACACCCACGATGGGTCATAGTGGAGAAAAGTCGAGCGAGTATCCGGACTTCGACGTGACGCAAGGAACTTAAGGTTTGGTCTAAGTATGCACGGCATGAATCCTTTTGGTGAGCAGAGCTGCAACACAAAGACTGGCCTGTGACCCTATGTATCTATAACCTTCCTCCTTGGTTGTGTATGAAGAGGAAGTTCATTATGATGCCAGGTGCTCATCCAAGGCCCGAGGCAACCCAGCAACGACATTGATGTGTACCTAAGGCCATTAGTTGAAGAACTTTACAGTGGGCCAAACCAGGTGTACGTATGTGGGATGAGCACAAAGGGAGTCATTTGACCTCACGAGCATTGCTTTTCGTAACCATCAATGATTGGCTCTTAGTAACATTTCAGGCATAAACAAGGGATACAATGCATGCACACACTGCTTAGATGATACTGAAAATGTATATTTGGATAAATGTAAGAAGGTTGTGTACCTAGGGTATCGCCGATTTCTTCCGAACTCGCATCCAAGAAGAAAGAAAGGCAAGCATTTCAAACGTCTGCGTAACTCCCGGAGGAAGCCTGTCCTCCGCACGGTGAGGAGGTATTTGGTATGGTCAAGGACCTAGAAGTAATCTTTGGAAAAGGTCCCGCGTCTATCTGTTCGAATGACGATGCGGACACGCGCCCATGTGGAAGAAGCAATCTATATTTTGGGACATACCCTATTGGAAAGTCTTAGAGGTCCGCTCTTCAATCGACATGATGCACGTGATTTAAGAATGTTTGCGTGAACCTGCTAGGCTTTCTAGGAGTGTATGGGAACAAAAGATACAGGAAGCATGACAGACCAAGAACGTCAAGGCCCTCAAGATCCTATGCATCCCGAGAACGAGAAGGGTAAACGATGCCACTTAACTCCCGCCAGCCACGCTCTTACCAAAGCAGAAGGAAATCTTTTGAATGTCCGAGCAGTATCAAGGTCCCGTCGCTTCTCGTCGAATATAAAGGGAATAATAAATATGGCGAGAAAAATTCCAAAACCAAGTCTCATGATCGCCACGTGATTATGACACAATTGCTTCCGATTGCATTGAGGGGCTTCTACCGAAAATGTTCGAGTACCCATGGTGAAGCTATGTGCATTCCTCAATGCAATATCTCGTAAGGTAATCGATCCGTAAAGCCTACCAGGTTACAAACAGATGTGGCCCAATGTCTTGTCACTTTGAGTTGGTGTTCCCACCATCCTTCTTCAATATTGTGACGCATCTCTGGTTCACCTAGTAGAAGAGATTGCCATTCTCGGTCCTGTATTTCTACACAATATGTTCCCTTTGAGAGGTACATGGGAGTCTTAAAGAAATATGTTCATAACCGTGCTAGGCGAAGGAAGCATCTCCAAGGGCTATGTAATGAGGAGGTCATTGAGTTCGTGTTGATTTTATTCCTGACCTTAAGGCGATTCGTGTTCCAGAATCACGACATGAGGGGAGACTGCGTGGAAAAGGCACCCTAGGATGTAAAGCAATGATATGTAGGGACGGACATTCTCTCAATCAAGCACACTACACGGTTTTACAAAGATCTATCTTGGTTGCCCCGTATATCAATGAACACAAGAATTTAATACGCCTCAAACACCCGGGGCAGTCTGATGAATGGATTATAAGTGAACACATGGCAAGTTTTGGCGGCTGGCTGCAAAGACTTCTCACGAATAACACCACTGTTGGGGATCAGCTGTACTTGTTGGCCAGGACACCATCTTCGACTGTATGTACTTTCCAAGGGTACGAGATAAATGGGAATACATTTTACACGATAGGCCAAGATAAAAAGAGCACCAACCAAAATAGTGGTGTCCGCTTCGATGCAGCAGAAGACAATGGGCAAAAGACCACGTATTATGGGTTCATAGAGGAGATATGGGAACTTGACTATGGACCTAATTTTAAGGTCCCCTTGTTTCGATGCAAATGGGTCAAGCTAACAGGAGGAGGGGTTGAGGTAGACAAGAAGTACGGAATGACAACGGTGGATCTCAACAATCTTATGAAGAACTTAGACGAACCATTCGTCCTAGCCAATGATGTGGCTCAGGTTTTCTATGTGAAGGACATGTCCTCCAGACCAAAAAAAAAGAAAAAATATGCAAACGAATACATCATATGATGAGCCAAAGCGTCACATAGTTCTTTCAGGGAAAAGAAACATCGTGGGAATCAAGGACAAGACAGACATGTCAGAAGATTATAATAAGTTTGATGAAATTCCGCCCTTCACAAAGGAAAACCCGGCCCAAGCATTCCGTTAAGTAAAGAAGATGCTCCATGGTTACGTCTGAAGTGATCATAAGGAAGGGCATATGCCAAGAAGTTCATGCTCATATTATGTAACTCTAGTTCATGTTTTTAATATTAATACATGTCTTGAGTGTTAGTCATGTTTTGTGGATGGACCGGGACTATGAGAAGAAGTTGTCCCGATTCGTACTTACCATTAAGATCTGATCTCCAAACGCGGTCACATATTAGGAGTGCCTCTATGACTAGTTTCTTGGAGATGCTTGGGAGGACTAGGCTCCGTCGGCATCTCCCTGAAACTGACCGTAGTGGTATCCCTGCTCTCGAAAACCATCTTGCAGCTTTGTAACTTCTCTAACTAGATCAATACACCAGGGATCTAACTAATTTCACATATTAGGGAGTGCCTCTATGACCAGTTTCTCGGAGATGCCGAGGACTGGCCCGTCGGCATCTCCCCGAAATCGTCGTAGTGGTGTCCCCGCCTCAAACCGGCCGGGAGGACTGTACTCACAAGGATGCCTATTTATAGTACAAGCAGCTCGACATAGTGTTGACACTTACAAAATAATGTCGACACTCACCCCTATTATTAGTCTCGGTTGGTGTCTCCAACCGGGACTAAAGGTTCATCTTTAGTCCCGGTTGGTGACACCATCCGGGACAAGGTACATGCCGCACGACATAATGTCGACATGCACTCACCCCTATTATTAGTGCTGACTCGTGTTTTGTCCCGGTTGGTGTCTCCAACCGGGACTAAAGGTTCATCTTTAGTCCCGGTTGGTGTCTCCAACCGGGACTAAAGGTTCATCCCGCCATTTTTTCCCGCCATTTTTCTTCCCGCCATTTTTCTTCCCGCCAGTTCTTCCCGCTAGTTCACTATATATATATATATGTAGGGGGTTGGCCTCCATTGTCATTGCACATCTCTAGACTCATATCTGCAACCTCATCACTCTTTCCCATGGCTTCCACCGTAGCACTAACCCCCAGGGAGGCGGAGGCGCTTTGCGCCTCGAACTACCCCTGCCCGCTACCGTGTCCCCGCTGGCCGGATCTTTGGCCGGAGGCGTGCAGTTCCTCTGTCCCTCTAGGTGTGGCGGCCGGATGGCCATCACGAACCACTACTACTGAGCTCACGCCGAGCGGAGGAATCCCAGATGGCATCCCGACTATTTCCCTACTTGGGAAGCCTTCTTCGTGGATCGGCATGAGAGGCGCCGCCAGCACGAGGAGGACGCCCACCTCCTCCTAACTTCAACGAGGCCGTCGGCTATGGTGGCGCTGTCGGACTCTCCAGAGCGTCATGGCCTATGACACCGCCGCCGACTCTAACCCCGTCTGGCTACCCTCAAGTCCAGCCCACGCGCTACCTCAAGTCCAGCCCACGTACTCTCCAGAGGTTCAATTACTGGCGACCCGACAACGACAATGATGACGGCGGCAAGTACGACTTACCATGGCGTAGTATTACAGGTGTAGGCGGAGCATGGTGAATCACTCCAACATTCGAAACAAGTTCGCCGATTGTTACTTAATCTGGCCATGTATCTTAATTTTCAGTTCTTTTATGTATCTTAATTTTCAGTTCCAGTTCGGCCGATTGTTACTTAATCTGGCCATGTATCTTAATTTTCAGTTCCAGTTCGGCCGATTGTTACTTAATCTGGCCATGTATCAAGGCATAGTTTGCAAGAGGAGTTTTCCTTTTTATCGCACCAAAAAGGCATTTTCCATTTTCCGAGCATAAAAAAAGGACGGTTTTGTGAAGAAACCACCAAATGGCTAATTTAGAAAACCACCAACACATTGATCAAAAAACAATGCAAGTTGAGAGAGGCTTGGTGAGATTCAAGTGTATACAAAAGATGCGACATTTAAATATCCAATCAATTCAAAAATGTTAATACAAAAGATGCGGCATTAAAATATTATTTGATCTAATAAAAATCATTTACATGAATGGATAGATATTATTTTTCTGAAAATTATGATATATTATTCATATTTTTCTGAGTTGAAATGAAAAAGATATGAATTTTCTAAATTCATATCATATTTTTGAATTAAAAAGCCCCTTTAATGCATGAAATAAGTGTTTTAATTATTTTAAAAAATTTCATGTAAAGTAAATATAAAATGATTTACATGAATGGATAGATATTATTTTCTAAAAATTATGATATATTATTCATATTTTTCGAGTTGAATGAAAAAGATATGAATTTTCTAAATTCATATCATATTTTTGAATTAAAAAGCCCTTTAATGCATGAAATAAATGCCCCTTTAACACCGGTTCGACAGAACCGTGTTAGCGGGGCATTTATTTTGCTTCAAGACGCATATTCTCTTTAACACCGGTTCGGTCGAACCGGTTAGCGGGTATTAAATGCGCAATGAATTTTTCCCCTTTAACACCGGTTCCAGCCACGAACCGGTGTTAAAGGGGGGGGGGTATTAAATGCGCCCCTTCGCTCCTTTGTTCCAACGTGCCAGATCAAACCGCCGGAGAGCAGCCGCAGAGAGCAGAGAGCAACCGCGCGCCGCGCTCGCCGTCGGAGCTAGCCGCCGCCCTCGCCGTCGGACCGCCACCGTCACCGCCACCGCCACCGCCCAAGACCGCCACCGCCACCGAAGGCGCCGGTCGAGTTACTAGCCGCTGTCAAGGCCGTCGGACCGCCACCGCCTAAGATCGCCACCGCTTAAGACCGCCATCACATCGAAGCGCCAAGGCCGGAGTTAGCCGCTGGCCGTCAAGGCTGCCGGACCGCCACCGCCACCTAAGACCGCCATCACGCCAGGCCACCGCTTAAGACCGCCACCGCCACCGAGCGAAGGCCAGATCTCGCCTCGCCTTCGTGATTCGTCGGTCCGGTGAGATTGGCTAACCGTGGCTTCAGTGTTGTATAGTACTAGTACCTTTGTTACTTAGAACTAGCACAAATTTGTTACGGAGCCATGTTAATCACTATTTGAAAATTTATTCGGTAACTATGAGCACGATTACACGAATTTCCTTGGTACATCTAGTAACAAAACGATGCAAGACGGAGGTCGGCATCCGGGGCAGACCAAGACGATGCAATTAAATTCCAGCGTTCACTCGACCACAGCTGAGAGGACGATGCAGACGAGGAATCGTACGACGCCAAGGGCGAGGCGCCGTGACCGCCTGACGCTGCAGCGCGGACGACCGCAGCCTTCTCCTCTTTCTCCCCCTCATCTCCAGCTCTTCCCGATTCCTCGTCCGCCCCCGCATCCTGTCCCTCCTCGTCGTCCTCCATATCGGAGCGAGCTCCGATGTGGCATCCCCCCTCGGTCTGGGGCCTATCTTGGGGACATCCCCTCCACATTGTATCTGTTCTGCCAAGTTGTTTTCCGTCGCTATAATGTTTGCCTCGGCCTCCTCTTTCGAACAACGCCCGTTTTAGGTAGGCCGCATCACGCTACCTCGCGCTCCCTAGGTCGCTCTCCAACGCCGCCAGCCTCCGGTCAGCCACTGTAGCTAGCCCCTCTCATATGCATCCGGGATTTCTCCGAATTAGGGTTTGGACCCCTCGGAACTCGTTTAAAATGATCAAGCATCCTTAGGGTTTTAATTTCATTTGTTTATTTTGGTATGAATAATATGTATATTTGTGTATGAATCCAAGTCCACTTGAATGTTTACACTCTTACTCTAGATAATATTATTGTTTTAGAAACTATGGATCCACTTAGTAGAAACCTTGAAGAAGAAGAAATAATGGAGAACATTATTGATGAGGACACCTCACAATATCTGAACTTGGAGGGACATGATGACGACAGCTCAAGTACTAGTCATGGAGAAGATGAAGAATCCGTGAACTAATTTAATGGTTACAAAGTCCGCGAGGTATATGCATTGATTAAGCCTCGGTGACTTTCCACCAACAATCTTCTTCTACATGTATTAATTAACGCTTCTTTCTTCTTTTTAGCCCTCTGGATCGACCAGCCAAGAACCATCTTCTTCTGAAAAATAGCAAGCGAGGCGCGAGCTAAAGTTGAAAGATCGTGCAAAGTTCACGATCAAGCGGTCCGTGTTGATGGCAGCCGATGGAGCCCAAGAAGGCCGAGACAAATTTATACGTCAGTGGAGTTCTTGTTAGGGACCAAATCCCAATCATAATTGAATATTGGAATAAGCCAAAGAAGGGCGACGGTACTTTGTCGATGACAGATCCAAAGAAACGCTTTGAATTCGTTGGTAAATTTCACCCTTCCGCCAGAGGAGGATGAAAACAACCTTATAAAGAAAAGGTCAAAGAGTGGACTCTAAAGAAGATGGCTGAGGCTTTCAAGAATCGGAAGACAAAATTGAACAAATTTGTCAAAGCTCATGAGACTCAGATTTCAAGACGATATTATGCGAAGATAAGACCTCACCGGCGAATTTGAGACATATAAAAAAGTGCTATAGCTAAAAAGAGGTCGAAACCAATACGCTTAATGCCCAAGAAGGAATATCACCGAGGACGGGTCGTGGCTACATATCTCGAGAGGCCTAAGTGGGAGGAAGCCGAGAGGCCCTACGCGAGAGAGGGATCACACCCAGCAGATGGGTGGGACCTACGTGCAAAGACTTGGTTCTACGGAATCGGGCAAGGTTGGACCCGAAATGTGATTGTGTATCTTCCCAACCATCCTTGCCAAACCCCACCGAACTCATCACGGCATACGAGGAAACATCCGCCAGACCTTCCATCCCGACAGAGAATGACCAGCTCACACGCCGCCATCGGTAAAAAGAACACCCTAGACATGCACGAGGCACGTGGGGTATGACATGGAAGGATGGGTTTGCCGACCGGAGCGACTCTACAGATGGCGCGCAGAAAAAGAAAAAGAGCGTCTGAGCGGATGACACAGATAGAACATGCACTTGCGGCGCAGCGCAAGTGAATGCACAACAGCCATCAAGCTACCGTCCATCTCAGCCGCACGAAGAGCCTGCATTGGAAGCTGCCCATGCCCGCATCAAGGAAAAGGTGTGGCTTCCACGGAGAACGTGCAGCCCACGCTTGAAATGACGGGTCTCGATACCCGTGGATGAGATCACGGAGAGCGAACATGCGAGCTGCATGTGAGATTAATGGGCTTATCCATTAAGGTGGTGTCGGCTATGCCTTACCTCCTGTAGCTGGTGGAACTTACCACTGCCGACCGATTCCAGATGGCAATGCTATTGTCGGGGTGGATGAGGTTGTGAAGGAATATGAGGAAGCACAGCTTGACCATGATACAGGTGAAGGGGAAACTCAACTCAAATTTGCGTGAAAACAACCATTCTTTGGAAGAAGGAATACATTGTGCTTCCAAATTGAGGTCACTGCACCCCGCTGCCTCCGCAGCTGATCTGAGCCGCTTCAGCTATCTCCTGCGCGGCAGCCATCTCCTGCGCGGCAGCCATCTCCGCCCGTCACCATCTCTCTGGCAGCAGCCATCTCTCGTCACCATCTCTCTTGGAAGAAGCCATCTCCGCCCGTCACCATCTCCGGTGCTTCATCCATCTCCTCAACAGAAGCGGAAGAGCACCACGAGGAGCATCGAGCACCGCCACAAAGAAATCCGCAGGAAACCGACGCCAAAGAGTTCAAAAACTACGCCGCAGCCTTCCGCCAAGCCATTGCCGGTTTTACCGTGGAATCGCAGCGACGAGGAGACCAATAGGATCTCGGAAGAACAGGTCAAGAAATTCTTTGCACCTAGACGGTCCGAGCCAAAGGAGAAAATAGATCCGGCGGTGGTGGAGAAGTTTTACAAAATCTTTTGAAACCTGAAACCCCACTTGTGCCGACTACAGCGCCAGATTTTGAAGGCGGATGCAAGGCGTAGGGAGACTGAAGTAGCAATCGTGAGGCACCCGAAAACAGTTCCCATGCTCGGAGAGCAGGAAAACCAATCATGCGCCCGCCCAAATGTTTGACAAACGGACGCTCCTCCTGTAGATGATTACGAGGCGAGCTACAAAGAAAGGCCAATGAGATGGGGATGACTTACATTGCATACTTGAACGTCATGGGAGACAACTTGCCCAAATGCGATGTCAACCCCATACAGCCATGGAAGTATGGGAAGAATCTAGTCAAGAAAGAGGAGCTCAAGAATCTACCAACAAAGATGCGAAAATTGCACAAGTGGTACCTTCATTTCTGCAAGACGAAAAGAAGAATGGATCACTACGCATATAAGAGATCAGATTTTCTTGTGCGGAGACGACGCGATCGACTTCAACATTCAAGACTTGCATTTTCTATTCAATCGAAGGAACTCGACAAATCTGTCATCAGCCTTTATTGTGTGTAAGTACTATTTCGTAATTTTATCTCATCTCATTCACTTCATTAATTGCATGTATATATATATATGCTCACCATATATGTATATACTATTATGCAGGAAAAAGGTTATGGAATGCATGAAAGGAGGCCCTTTTGACATTGGGTTCGTTGACCCAAATAGAGTTCATGAAGAAGTGGTAAGAGGCAAACCTGTGCAAATGTAAGATTACTTGCTAAAGTCTTTATCGAGACAACAAACCAAAAGGAAATACTATTGCCTTACAACTTCTCGTGAGTACTTACCCTCTCTCTTGTACACATTCTGCTTCTTACTCGATGTTAAGTGTAATTGATGATGAGTTATGCGTCGTAGGTTCCACTTTATTCGCTAGTCATTCAACCCGACTCAGAAAAGTCCTTGTCATGGACTCGTTACGAAAAGAAAAAGAGCTATGGGCAGACTTTAGAGAGATGCTCGAGGTAATTTCAATCATATTATCGCACTAGATCGGCAACTTTCGTGACAATAAGTAATTAATTACTCCTTTATCCATTTTCTTTGTCGGACAGGGTTTGAAAATGTTCACGGCAGGGCCGTGGGTGAATGGTCAAGAACTAAAATTTGTAGACCAAAATGTAAGTAATACTAGATAGCTTCCAATTCCATTATATCATGCTTTATTGATTATTATTTTGATTGAACTCTCTATTCTCGTAAAAAGTGCATCAGGACACGGCAATAACTTATGTGGGTACTATGTTTGCGAATTCATTCGAACACGATATGTGCGATGTGCCAAGCCGCACTAGAACAACTTAGAGTAAGTAAACAAAGTCCACAACATTATTTTATTACCATCAATTGTGTTGAGTTTTATTCTTATATATATATTGACGCCCATTCTTCATATATATTCAGATCGAACGGATGAGGGACCAACTCCTACCATTTGAACGCATACGAGCCATTCAAGAGAAATTGGCGGGTTCATACTTGATGAGGTCGCCATCCGACGGAGAACTCTTTAGATATCCACCAAAATGAACGATAACGATGTATGTGCCGATGATGATGTTTGTGTATAATAATAGTTGCTTAATTATTCATGTACTGTATGTACCGATGACGATTTATAAGTATACCGCTCGATCGATTCCCCTCGCCTCTCCCGCGTAAATACGCCTTAACGGGCAGAAATTTGCATGGCAGATTTAGGCTTTCCGCCGGCAGAGTTCTCGCCACGGCAGAAAACGGCAAATCTTCGCCATGGCAGAATTTTAACACCGGTTCCAGATACGAACCGGTGTTAAAGGGGGGGCTGAGGCCTGCGGCAGCCCCACGTGCGCCACCATTTAACACCAGTTCGTACAAGAACCGGTGTTAAAGCCCCCCCCCCCCCCTCTAACACCGAACCCTCAACATCGGTTGGGGAACCGCTGTTAGAGGGCCCTCCCAACCGGAGTTAAAGGGGGGGCTCTGCACTAGTGTTACTCAAAACTGACAAACGGAACATAGCAAAACGGGTGGTTCAAACATGAAGGAACATGGCGAAATCAGGGGCAAAACAGGGGCAAATGACTCACATTACAACTTCCAAGCAATCCTAAAATCTAGGACCAACCGGAATCAACGCCGACGATAAAATCGATGAAAATGGAACCGCCGAAAACAGAGGAGGAGAGAGGATAAGGGTCGGAGCGGCCGTGAAGAGAAATCAGAGGAGCACCAAACCTGCGAGCGCACCTGGAGGGAGTCGACGCGTCGCCGGCAGCAGGGGCAAACAAAATCGACGGGAATCGGACGGGAACGGTCGTACCACTAAGCAAATCGCCGAAGAAGAAGGAGAGAGACCAGCACAATACCCGAAACGGTCGGAAGAAGTGGGAGGGGTGGGAGACGATGACGAGTGGGGCCCAGGTGAAGGGATATCCGGATCAGGTGTGCGCGTATTAAACCTCCTCCCACCGCGCGGGTTTATCTGTGTCCGTTGGATGCGAATCCAACGCTTCCTACCAGCCCGTCAGGTTTTGACAACCACCAAAAAATTAGAATTCCCGTACAAATAACAGAATGTAAGAAACAGAATATTTAGCTAGAATTCCCGTACAAATAACGGAATGTAAGAAACGGAATATTTCAAAGGCAAATAACCAGCGCGCCGAAGAAAAATGAGAAACCAAGCCAAGGGGATGAGAATAGATCTATGGATCAATTCGAAGTCAGAACGGGGAGCCCGCTCAACACCGACCCACTCAAGTCAATCTAATCCAACCAAACCCAAACCAAGCTATAGCCAATCCTTTTTTTTACTCTCAATTTACTCTTAACCAAACAATTGCATTGTTAACTAGTACATTTTCTTGAGCGAGATTGGACTTCTTCGCTTCATAGTCGGCTATAAAACGGGCCTCCGCGCCGTCCCACATTTCTTCAACTCCATCAACTTCGTCAACCTCCCTCCAGCTTCGTCTTAGCTTCTAAACTCAATAATCTCCCAGGCTAGCCAGCTCCGTTACACTTTGCAATCCTTCGCTAGGTAGATTTCTCTTCGATCCCACGGCAATGGAACAAGCGTCGTCGGTGGAGGTGCCGCCCTACTTCCTGTGCCCGATCTCGCTGGAGGTCATGCGGGACCCGGTCACGCTCGCCACCGGCATCACCTACGACCGCGCCAGCATCGAGCGCTGGCTCTTCGACGCCGCCCACCACGCCACCTGCCCCGTCACGCGGACCAAGCTCGCGCCGGAGGACCGGGAGCCCACGCCCAACCACACCCTCCGCCGCCTCATCCAGGCCTGGTGCGCGCTGCACGAGGTCGAGCGCTTCCCCACCCCGCGGCCCCCCGTCGACGCCTGCCGCGTCGCCGACCTCGTCGACGCAGGCCGCGGCGCGGGACGGCAGCAGGAGCTGGCCGCGCTCAGGGAGATCAAGGCCATCGTCGCCGAGAGCGACCGCAACAAGCGCTGCGTCGAGGCCACGCCCGGCGCCGTCGACTTCCTCGTCTCCGTCGTCAGGCACCACGCCACCAGCCCCAGCTCCGCCTCTAAGCAGTCGGCCGAAGACTTGTTCGAGCTGGGCCTGCTGGATTCCCCGACGTCCACGAGCTCGTCCGAGGAGGACGCGCTGAGCGTCATCTACTCGCTCAAGCCCTCCAAGAAGAACCTGCTCCGGATCCTCGAGAGGAACAACGGCGATTTCCTGGACAACCTGGTGCACGTGCTGCGGCGGCCGAGCTACCGGTCACGCACCTACGCCATCCTGCTGCTGAAGGCGATGGTGTCGGTGATGGAGCCGGCGCGGCTGATGACGGTGCGGACCGAGGTGGTCCAGGAGGTGGTGCGCGTCGTGTCCGACAGGGTTTCCGCCAAGGCGGTGAAGGCGGCGCTGCAGGTGCTCTGCCGGATGTGCCCGTGGGGCAGGAACCGCGTCAAGGCCGTGGAGGCCGGCGCGATGACCGTGCTCGTGGAGATGCTCCTCGACGAGGGCAGCCGGCATGAGACCGAGCTAGCGGTGGTGGCCATCAACCACCTCTGCGGATGCGCGGAGGGGCGGTCGGAGCTGGTGGCGCATCCGGCCGGGCTGGCCATCGTGTCCAAGAAGGCTATGAGGGTGTCGCTGGCCACCACCGAGAGCGCGGTGCGCGCTCTCCACGCCGTGGCCAGGCACTCCCCGACGCCGGCCGTGCTTCAGGAGATGCTCACCGTCGGGGTGGTGGCGAAGCTGCTGCTTGTCCTGCAGGTGGACTCCGGCGAGCGGACCAGGGCCAAGGCCAAGGAGCTGCTCAGGATGCACGCTAGGGTTTGGAAGGACTCGCCGTGCCTCCAAGCGCACATGAAGGCGTATTACCCTTCCTGATTTGATCACGCCGATCACTGCTAGGAGCTGAGGAGCACATTGCTCCCTTTTTTAACTTTTCGTTGTAATTATCTGCGCAATGTGTCATCGCATGCACATTCACATTTTGATTGATTAATTGGGTTGCAATCTGAACATACAAATTCATGTTAATTTGTTTCTTCATTAGACTCGAATAAGACCGGTGTACATTTCTGGAATAAATCGTGAAGGCTTTCCTGCACTCAGATCAAGTGCTTATTTGATGTTGCCATGTGCAAATTTGTCCTACCAGCCCGTAATATATCATTAACCAGTTGTTACTGGATTTTAGTTCTAGTGAAGATGTGCCTTGCAAATAAGAATTTATTTGGGCCAGAGATTTGCGAACAGTGTACATCAGGAGTGTATCATGTTACCGTCGCAGATTATCGGATCCTGTTTATAGCAGATCCTGGAAGAAGATCCGACGAAAGGGGGTCGAGATTAGGAATGCGACTAACATTGATCTTTCTGTGTGCCTAGCTACAAGTTGAATGGAGAACATGGATATTTTGGTGTTACGATACATAATGGCTACAAATTTAAGCTTGCACAAAACCATGACAAATGTAATTATGATAAATTATGACAGATGTAGTCGGACCTCCCGAGAAAAAAAAACCGCGTGTCGCACCCCAGGGAGACACCGGGGCGCCGCTGCCAAAGCTCCCCCGTCGCCGATGTTCCTTGCGCCGCTGCTGCCACCGGCCTCGCCGCGGTGGCGGCGGGTCCGGCCGCTAAAGGTGGTCCAGGGTGGATGGAAGCCGGAGTTAGCCGACATGGCTGCCGGGGCAGATGTGGTTGGATCGACGACGGCTGGCAACCAAGGCAGCATCCCTGGTTGGGGTGGTGGCGGAGGTCCTTCCCGGCGACGCCATGACCGGCGGTGGAAGTCCAGGGCCAAGCCGGCTGGTGCTGGAAACCCTAAATCTTGAGATCTGGTGCTCCGGCGTCGCCTTGCCGGACCTCTTCACTGCTGGTAGGGCCGGATCCGGTGGGGGTCGTCCCTGCTCTGTTGCCATCTCTCTCGGTACTAGCCTGGCCACAAGGCTGCTGGTAGGGTTTGGTGCGGCGGATCTTGCAGGTTGCCGGCGGGTGGCGAGGGGAATGCCAACCCGGTTTGAATAAAGGGGGTGGTCCTTGAATTCCTCTCACACCAAGACGAAGATCTATTTGATGCGTGTCTCCATTGATTTGGCCGGAGTGGCTGGTTCCGGAAAGCTCCGCCGGCGAACTCCCATGGGCGCATATGCCTGGAGCTTGCTGGATCGGAAGGAATTCGGTCATGCGCACCTGTGATTTTTTGCTGGCCATTTGGTTTCAGTGGGAGCGTGGTGAAGTTCTGCTACCTGTTACCATCATGTGACATGTCTATGACGATACATATGGTGAAGTCAGATACGGAGAATGTCATGAAGCTAGAGACATGTGGGTGAGATATGGTGGATTGAGTATTTTTGGCGATGAGGATCTGGATTGGTTATCTGTGAATCGCAGTAGCGTCTGTTAGAAGGGGCGACATCATAGGAGGAGTTCACAGTCTTACCTTGCAGGATGAAAACCCAAGGTCTGGCCTTTATTGGCTGTGCCTGGCAATGGTCTTGCAGAAGGCATTGTTTTGTAAGTGAGGACTTTCTTCAGGGTGAAAACTTAAGATCTTTGATCGTGCGATGACAGTGCTTGTGCACCGTTTCCTTCTTAAAGGCGTCGCTTTTGGAGGGGTTGGACTTCTGGTGTTGTTTTTGGTGATGGTAGTGTCGCTACTGTTAAGGATCAGATTACTGTAGCAGGACTTTTCTTTTTTGTATTTTTTCTTTTTTTTTCGACTGTGTGCATCCGTATTGCCAATAGGACATGCATTGTTGCAGAGACTGGGTGTAACTGGTATCCGTGTGATATTAATATATTCTCTTTTCCAAATAAAAATAAAAATTGTATGTATCCATTGTTTCAAACTCACAATCACTTTTGTCTAACACATACATATTGTTCACCTAAGAACCATATATCCTCAATTCATGGTCTAGCAGAAGATTTATTTTTTTGAAAAAGGAAGGCCATGTCAACTACGGGTGGAAATAGTCATCGTTTTATTATGTTTGATGCAAGAGAACCAAGCCAACTAACCAGAAAATAGAATACATTGATGCAAGAGAACCAAGGCCATGTCAACCGCGGAAGAACTAACCGACTAGGTCTTTGTTCTTTTTTGTTCTTCTAAAGCAACCCCACAAAAGGCCATCGAGCTGAACTTACTAGGGAAACAAAAAGTACGATGTTGCATGTTGTATACAAATAAGTAGATCGATCATTTATGCACTTTAGAATGAACTTTGTTTTGAGTACTTTAAGTAGTTCAACTTGAGGATCAATCAAATTAATTGATGAGAACTAGCGAAAAAACTAGCACATGGAAATAAGTGTATGGTTGTTTAGGAAGTACGCACCCTTGCTCTTTCCAAAGCTTGTTGAGGAAGAGCTTTGTAGCTACACTTAGCTTTGCAAGTTTTGATCAAGTTTGTACTTGTATAGTAAAAAGAATCAACCCTCAAGTAATCCATAACCGCATGCATGGTTATTCTACTATATTCAACACTGACTAATTAACACGACTTGTACATCATCTCCTAATGTCTTGTGGATAGCACACTTCACGTCGTTGTGTAACGCGGCAGGTGATTGAACATGACCTTTACCTTCTTGTCGAACAATTCCATGACTCATCCAAAGGACATGTATGTGATCGTGAGTTCGGCCAATGTTCCGACACAAGTAGGTGATTTTTTTCATCCCAAAAATGTTAGTGCTGGTACCTTCCTATAGTATCAGAGCAGTAAGTTTCAACTTTAGAGATTCTACGATATATAAATCCCTCGATTTAATAGATATTATATCTACCATTTTATTTCCTTATAAGGAAAGAACTCACACCGTTTTATTTTATAAATGAAAAATCTACACCATAGGGGGGTTTCCCCTACGGCAATGCAGTAAAAGAAAGGAGTGTTAATAGTTGAAGTTTTGTCCATCCAAATTTCTTGAAAAAATACAGGGTTGCTAGCTCCTCACAACTACTAGAGGATTTTATAAATATTCAGGAATTTTGAAGGACATTCACAAGTGCATTCATTTTGTGGATGTGTGTTAGGGTGTTTAATGAGGTTTTGCATTCCCCTTTTTTCAAGTTTCACAAATGATGGTATACAGTGATCAGTTGATCATGTGGCACGGATTTCTAGGGTATTCTGGTCATTCCTCCTTCCATGCAGAAGCTTTCTTTTGGTAAAGAGTATCTAGGTCTCTCCTGCCGCTTTGATTCAGGTCCAAGTCCAACTGCTATGGACCTCTTCGGATGTGCCACCTAGGGGTGGGCAGAAAAACGGATGACTGAAAACCGAACCTGAAAATACCAAGACCGAGACTGAAATTATCAATCAAATTATTGGGTAGCAAATTTTATAGACCAAATTTAGTTCATACAATTTGGTCACTTGTTCCTATTAGTCGAATGGACCGAAACGACCGATTTTGACAAGAGAGCCAAATCAACTTCGGCCTCCACCTTATGTTGTTGTTGAGAAAAACATTTCCTATTGTCCTTTGTTAGTTCATGGCAGTGAGCTTGTGACTACTCGCATTCGAGGCCGTTTTCTTTTGTTGTCTGCTGAAACTCTTCAAATATGTGGCTTATGAACTGTATGATATGAATGTTTAGTAGTATTGAAACTTTTGTTTGGTGCTATTGAATGTTTATTCTTGCAAATTTGATATGAGTATATGCATTTAAAATATATTCAAATTAGCTGAAATGCTGCCAAAACTTTCAGCAAATGCAAGTTTTGTTCTGACGGAACTAACCCGAACATGAATTATCGGTACCCAAAATTTGACGGATAATAAAAAAATTAAGTAAGTTTCAGTCTTTTTTTTTAGAAGACCCAATTTAAATAGACCGAAATACAAGGACCATATTTTAGATCATGACTGAGGGCTCAGCCCTAGTGCCGCCCTCAAATAATTGGTGTTGCTGGGATTCGTTACTTTTGCAGCTCAGCTGTTTCTCACAACAGCACAATCACTGCCCGTTCTGCAGCTAATTCGAGTGAAACAAGATGGTGCAAAACTCAAAAATAAATAAAGCTCACTGACTTGCAGGAATGTAGAACATCTACAGACCCTCCTCCCTCTATCTAACCACATGCACGACTCTCTGACTGGTGGTTCGTCGTCGATCAATCGAACAACTCGCCCATGGAGAAAATACTCAAATGATAGTAAATGAAGCACAAAAAGAAATGTAAGTCGTCCCCCGTGCATAAAGAAAGCAGAGCCATCGAAGCATTCATCGATGCATTTTGGACCTTTTTGGCTTCACGCTGAAACCGATGGCCTACAAGACAGCTCACTTGCCGAGTATGCTACTCCCTCCGTTTGGAAATATAAGATGTTTTAGGTTAGTAAAGCTAATGTATCTAGATACATTTTAGTGTATAGGTTCAAATGAATCTACACACTAAAAGGCATTTAGATACATTTACTTCACAAACCTACAACATTTTATATTTCTAAACAGAGGGAGTAGTATCTAAATTCTAAGTTTGACAATAAATAATCTACAGACAACAGTCTACAAGATAGATTAACGAGGACAACAGCTATACACAACATGTTACCACTAATCTACTATGTACATACATATACAGCACCAACTATACGTACGTAGTAACAATGCATGTCCACGTCACCAGCCATATACAGGATGCTGTACCTGGGGAGGCAGCAGGCCCATATCAGCACAGTGTTCATCATCGTAGTCGCGTGTGCCAGGAATCGCCCCCGTCGCCAACCTGAGGACCTCGCTAGAGGTCAGGCAACGATGCGCAAATGCCAACCCGCTGTCCACGGCGCTCGACAAGCTAGGCTGGGAGGTTCTTCTCGCCCTGCTTTCTCCGGGCCGGGGGTTGCTACTGTCATTCAGAATCTTGTCGAGGTCTGAGTACTCCATGAATCTCTCCGTCGCTGCCTCCCACGAAAGGTTGAACCTTTGCTCGGGAGTGAGAGGCTGGGGCTCTCTAGCCATGGCCTCTTTCACTCTGGCGACAAACTCGTCTGAGGTTTTGTATGTCAGACAGTTGGGGAACGACATGAAGAATTCATTTGATGGATGCTCTGCGCAGACGACAAATTTCCCCATTGCAAGAGCCTCTGCTGTTGCTGTGCACAAGACATCACTAATGCTTGGGTTAATGAAAACCTTGTACCTGGAAATACACAAAAGGAAGGTGCTGCGTCATTAAACGGGGAAAAAAGACGGTGAAAATGGTGAAATAATGGATAGTAGTGTTTTATAATAAATATTTCTTATTAATATGTACCTATGAAGTGAATCATCTGCATGGTCCCTTCCCTTGAAAAAGTTGAGATTCAAATCGAGTTTCCTGGCAGTAGAGTGGACTTCTTGCGAATCCTCACCACTTCCATATACGTCTAACTTGAATCCTTCCAAGTCGCTTTTATGTTTGGCCAACAAATCTACCAGTTCCCTGTAACCTTTGGCCCAGACCATCTTTCCCAAGAAGTACGCCCCCTTGGAAAATGACTGCTGCCCGCTCTCCACATCAGCTGTCAATTTGTCTCCAATCTGTAGGAACTTTGGATTTACACCATGAACATTACAGACAATAGACTTAGGCAGATCCTGAGTTGCTGCAGAGAGACGTAAAACCTGCACATGCTTTTAGAGTTAGGAAGAATGAAGCGCAACTGGACAATAAAACCACACTCGAGTGGATACAGTACCTTATCGCAGTATGCTCTGGTCACCCAATTGTTGATATGTTTAACTAGGAAAGCTTGAAGAGCTCCATTCTTCTCTCTCTTGATATACTCGAGGTAATTTGTATGAACGATGCCGACTACATGATTGAACTTGTCAGTCCAACGTTTCCCGTGGTGGTACCAGTTGAGATGCTCTGGTTCTTCCAGTATTGCTATATCAGCTACACCTGACGAAATGAACTGTGAGGTATCCCCTGCAGGAAGGATACTGCGCCGCTCTTTTGAGAACTGCAGCACACATATGACATGTCAATGTAAAGTTATTGGAGACAACATGGACATACAATGTACGGAGTATCAAGCAATCACCTTGCCAGGATAAAAGGATATCTTGAAGTTTGATTCAAAGCCTAGTCTTTCCTCCAGCCAGTTTCTTATGTAAGTTTCCTGCTCTTCCGGTGAACTGAAGGTCATGCTATTTGGATACACAAGTTCTTGATCTGACTTGCAGAGCCAAGGCACAACCAGTGTCACATCTTGTTTTGCACTTTTTGCCAAATATGCTGCACGGAATAATGGATTAACTGCTGTTCCTGTCATCCATGGCAGGCTTGCTGTGGTGACTACAGCAATGTGCCTTTTATTGCCAGCAACCTCATATTTTGGAGGTTCATTCCAGAAACCATCATCAGCATGATAGCCAGTACTTCGTAACACACTAGCAATTCTTAAATCGAGCTCATCTACTGAGTTATCATTTCCAAGCAAGGATGTATCTGCTGAAAGGGAATGATTTTGTTTGCTATGCAATGTCTCCACTAGCTTATCACATAATTCTGCAACATGGTATCAACAGTATGTCAGAGGGCCAATTCCTAGAAAAGGAATAAAATAGGGTAAAAATGTGTTTTTCCTTACCTTTTCGTACACCAAGTTGATCTAAAAATGGTCCAGACTGCTTGACTAAATTTGCCAGAATTTCAGTCAGATATAGTGGGGGAACATCCTGCATGGTACCCCAATATTAAGTTCACAGCCAATATATATCGAGCAATAAAAAACAGGTAAATTTTATTTTTCATTCTATACAATTTTGAGTAAATATCAGAAAATACAATAATCGGGGTATTGATTTCGCAAAACCACAACTATTGAAAGAAAGAATAGCTTAACCAGTAACCACTACTGTTGGACTAATTGTTCTCACTAAACCCAAACTGTTCACTTCGACACACTTGACAATGTTCCTTAAATCTGACATCCACATGTCAGTTTATACATGGCAAATTAAACCCACCGGACGCCGTGTCACCTTTGACGTGGATAGACCGAAAGGGCCACGTGCAAGGGTGAAAGAGAAACATACTCCATTTCCTTCCTTGCAATATTCACTCATATTTTTTTATGGAAATGATGGTTGGCTTCTTAATTCTTATGGATATTTCACACTACCATTTGGTACTAAGGGACAATCCAAATAGATGCTTACAAAAAATCAAGGCATGTCACATTTTTTCATAAAGAAAGTGAAGCCCTCGTGAACAGTTTATATTCAGATTTAAGTTGGCATTTATCATTTAGATCCTGTTTGTTGCCAAAGTTTATAAAATGCAACAAACAGTTAACCAACAAACTGAAGGCAAAGGAAAACCCTTTGATTCATTTGAAGAAAATAATCACATGCTGGATGCACATTTCCCTGGAATTATTTTGAACGATCATGGTCAAATTATGCAGGAGGGTGCTTCAGATGATCCATTACTTTCACGGTCAGTAAATATAGAATCGGAGTTTGTATGGTTTCCTTGCTAGGCCTCCTGACATAACTCCTTAGTTGCGTAAACGTGTAGTCTAGGACCTTTTCTTGTTTTGCTTGGTCTTGTAGGTTAGCTCTTCTATTTTTTGCGTTTCTTTCTTGCCTATGCTAGCTTTGCAGTTCTTTTTTTTATTTTGAGTGATTCCTTCTGTAAATTTTGGCACCTTCTCGGCTTTCTTCTTCTATTACAAAATGAGAAGCATGAAAAGGGTTATGTATGCTTTGTAGGGGTTACCTTGTATTCATCAGACTCCATGTTAAATGGTTTCTGCACCAAAAGAGAATATATATGAGAAGTTTGATTAACAATGAGGTTTGCAGAATACAATAAGTGCCGCTTCTTACATACTTAGTACCTACAAGACATAATCATTCAGCCGAGGTGGAGTATGTTATATAATCAATCAGTCAGTTGTAAACTGAATTTACTACAGTAGTACCAAACGATTTTATTCACCCACAGTTTGTGCATCTTCCACATTTCTATCCTAATTTTTTTGGCTCAAAAACGCACTTGTGGTGTAGGAGGGATTACCAGGCTGGACTTGAATTTCTCGACGAGGTCGCCGGTGCCACGGAAACCACCTAAGAGTTCGCTGCTCTGGCTCCGGCGCTCGAGCTCCTTGAGGCCGCCACGTATCATCCTGACCACCTCCCACTCCTTCTCCTCCTCCTCTTCCCCGTTCCACGCAGCGGGCCTCCACCTGTCGGCGCTGCCGGCCTCGGAGACGATGGCGTTGCGGATGGCGGTGATCCCGGAGAGGTCGACGCGGGCGCGGGTGGCCCCCCTGGGCGGCACCCATCGCTCGAGCACCCTCCGCCGCAGCTCGGGCTCCCGCGAGGCGTACTGGCGGCGCAGCTCGGAGATCTTGGGCTGGATCTGCGTGCGCACGAACTCGAGCTCGGCGATGGGCGCCCCCGCGGCGAAGGGCGGCGGCGGCGCCGCCGCGGAGGCGGACGCGGACGCGAGGAGGTGCTCGAGCTCCCGGTCGGCGAGCGTGCGGAGCGAGTCGGCGCGCGCGCGCATGAGCCGCAGGTCGGCGCTCGCCGAGTCCCGCACCTCGCGCCACCCCTTGGAGAGGAAGGAGAACGCGGTGTCGTCCGCCCCTCTCCCGCGTGCTCCTCCTCCTCCGCCGCCGCCGGAGATCGGGGTTACCCAGGACTCCATGGCTATTGGCTACGGCTAGGCGGTTGGCAAGTGGCTGAGACTTTGAGGAGAAGGAGGAGGCGGGGGGCTGGGGAAGGAGAGAAGAGGAGAAGGGGAGAGGAAGACGACGACGTCACGCGTCTGGCTTTGGTGGCACGTGAAGCTGGCGGGTGGGGTCACTGTCCGGCCGATCCGTCCGGGCCGAGGGAAATCCCCGGCTTGTGGCGACGTGGCACGAGGTGGTGGGACGAGGAGGGAATATGCGTGTGGACAATAGACTTGTACTGCAAGTGGTATGGACGGCTGAGGTATCCCCGTGTTGGATCCTCCGTGGTCTTTGTTTTCTGTCTTTCCATCGTAAATGGAGTAGGTTCCTGTTTGGACTGGACTACCGACTGTCTTTGTGGTCACGATCCGAAGTGCCATTCCGGGACGCTGGAGCTCCACACGAAAACTCGAAAACAAAAAGGGCCAGGAGCTAGAAATGTGGTTATTCTTTTCGTGTGAAGTCGACAAGTCGACATAAAATTGTTGCACATTTTACAAGTAGTTTTCTGTTGCGTTAACTAGATCCTTCTAGACGTTACCGTCATGAAACACGACCATCGCGAGGACACACAATCATCCTTGCTACCAAACGCGAAATGTACACACTCCTGCTGAAGACAAGGGTTGTTGAGGTTGCTCACCAGCTTGCTAATTTTTTTTTAATAATACATTTTTTTATTAAATTTTACAAATAATACATAAAATGGGAAAATTGCAAATTTGACGGTCCGTCGGCAGTTGAAAAGACGACCTGGATGCTTCGTCTTTTGAAAAGATGACAGACTTGTATTCTTTTATTCAAAAGACGACACGCATGCCTTCTTTTATTCAAAAGACGACACGCTTGAGGAGACAGGGTTGTCGAGCTGCCGGGCGATAGGAGGTACGCGCGGTCGTCCGTTGAACGGACGAAGGACGGTTCGTCCTTGGAACGGACGACGCGTCCCAGCATATAGCTCACACGGCGCGCTCACGCGCCTGTCCGTCGTCGTCCTCCCCTCCTCTTTCTCTCTGGCTGTTCTTCCTCTCTCGCTTGCTCTCGTTTTCCCATCTGCCGCACCGATTTGTAGCCCAGATTTCTACCCAAACTCGTTGCTCTAACACATTAGCAAGCTAGGAGAGTCCCGATCTACTAATGGGATAGCCTGGTGTAGTGATTTGAGTCGTTTTGGTGGAGGATCTGCTGGTGTTCTTGTTGAGCAATGGCCATGGTGGAGACTGGTGCTGGGACTTGAGGAAGGTGCATGGTGGAGGTGCTGATCCGTTGACCTGAGGCGGTGACGCAGTAGGACTCAGACGCTTCAAGGGTAAACCCTAATTTCTTGCTAATTGCAGTCATGTGTGTATGTTTATAGGTAGCCTTTGATGGGTTCTGTTAGATGCAAGATATTTGTAAAGTATTATGTGTCAATGTACCTGTTTTTGACTATTTTTGGTATTTTTTAGGTCGAAAATCATGTCAAATAATGTAGTGTTTAGGTTCTTCTATGGTCCTGGTTTCGTCAGAACAAACCAACACGGAGTTAATTTGAGCGAGTTTAATTTTATGGATGAAGTGCTTTAGAATCTCAAACAAGCGTCTGCTACTCTTGAAGGATTGGTTATGTGTTCATTTAGGGCTCCCTCCTACCCATATTGTCGGTGTGCATGCTTTATGGACTAAGTCAAGGCAAACCCCTAATTTTTATTTAAGGCCAATAGAAGCGCAACATAAATGGGTCAAATTTGTGCAAGCTTGCCAGAAAAGAGTAGTTAACCCCAGTCTCTTAGTGTTACCTGTGGCGAAAGAGGTTGGGTATGATCATGGCCAGAGTAGTCAGACCGGTCATGCTGGAGGTAGTTATGATCATGGCCAGAGTAGTCAGGGACAAGAGGGTGGCCGCGGTTATGAATCAGATCACAGTAGCTATGCACACACCGGGGGTGATGGTTATGTATCAGAGGACGGTGGTAAAGGATTATGGGAAGACATATTTAGTGGCGAAGCTGATGAGGACGAGATATATGATGGTTTGTTGCAACATCAAATGGAAGCCGAAGACTCAGAAGGCAACAGTGATACGGCTGATGATTCTGGTGAGTCTGATCAAGAAGAGATCGGCCAACCTATTCCGGCATCATAGAATAATGACAACACAGCAGCAATGACTGTGAACGATGGGCATGATTCGGCGTGGCATTATCACGCGAACATCATCTCTCTGAGTGCATTATATCCTAGCAAGAGACATCTGCAAGAAGCAATTATTGAGTGGTCAATGTCCATGCAACGGGTCTTGAAAACAAAGGTATCATCACAACAATATTTGACATTGGTTTGCGAGGAAGACGGATGTCCTGCAAGGGTGCATGCCCATGTCCCTAGGTATGACACAAACTGGAAGGTCACCGATGTTGTGATGCACACATGCACATTTTCCTAGGTATGACACAAACTTGACAGTGTCCTTCAGGACCATCGTAACCTCACGTCAACCCTCCTGGCTAGACTGTTATACACAAAGATAGTGGAGGGCAAAGCCATGGGGGTGAATGTTATCATTAACAAAGTTTCTGTCAGATTCCGCTACAATATTTCATACGGGAAGGCTTGGAGGACTAAGCAAAGGGCACTGGAGGCAAGGTTTGGTTCGTTTCGACACGGTATGACTGTGTTGTTAGGATGCTCCAGACACCGCAGGCTAGGAATCCAGGCACCTACGTGGACATCCAACACTTTACATTGCCACAGGAACCTAATTTGAGGGTACTTCATCGAGTGTTCTTCTCATTTTCTATATGCATAGAAGCTTTCACTCACTGTCGACCACCATCCGTGGATGGTACATTTCTCACTGGCAAGTACAGGGGTCAGATATTGACTGCCATAGGTCAAGATGGAAACAATCAAGTTGTTCCACTTGCTTTTGCTTTCGTGGAGAGCGAGAACACCGAGAGTTGGGTATGGTTTTTCAGGCAGCTGAAGATAGCAATTGTGAGATATACATCGAATGTATGCGTCCTTCATGATAGGAATCCAGGTATACTAAGCGCGATAAAGAAGCTCACACAACCCACTCCTGATGAAGTTACTCCATGGATGTACATGCAGAGTCGTTGGTGCATGTGGCATCTAGGGGCCAATTTTTTCTCATAGTTCAAGAACAAGGATCTTATGAACCTATTCAAGAAGCTTTGCAAGCATAACCAAGAGTGGAAGTACATCAATTGTCGTGGCTATCTTGATGACTTCACTAAAAAACATGTGACTCAGAGGAGAGCAGCTAGAGCAATAGCGGGCGCGGCTCATGCAACAAGCGTATTGACAGAAACAACAGAGCAAAGACCACCGGAGGAAGAACCCATTGCCCTTTGTGACTTGCCAGGATTTGACCAACCCGGTACTAGGAGAAGGCCTGGCAGAAGGATTAAAAATTTCTAGGAATGGATACAACACGAGCCTATAGAGAGGTGGTCTCTGCTGCATGACACTCATGGTGCTAGGTTTGGCGTCATGACTACAAATCTGGCTGAAACTTACAACTTTGTCTTGAGAGGAAGCAGGGCTCTACCATTAACAGCCATTGTGGAGTGTGTTTTCACCAAAACTCTGAAGTATTTCAGAGACAGACTCCAGATGGCTCAGATGCATATCATGAACAACCCAAACATGAGGTATTGCTCAAAGATCATGCATTACATGGATGCCAAGATGGAGAAGGCTCGGTCCATGCATGTCGTCGCCATCGGTAATCAGGAAAGAAGGTTCGAGGTACGCCTCCCTTCCAACCGAATTGGAACATGAGAAGAGGTAAATACACAGGAGGTGAGGATAGGCAACGAAGCCTGGCCAACGTGTGAGTGCACGTGCAATAAACCCAAGCTGTTGCATCTGTCTTGCTCGCATGTATTAGCTGCATGCGGGCTTATGGGTATGGATGCGATATCGTTTGTGTCTCCTTATTTCCTTAAGGACGTGGTGGTCAATACGTGGACAGGCGAGATGATGGGATATAGGGCATGGGGAAATTTCAACAAAGTAAATCCAGGTGAAAGGGTTTACATCCCAGATCCTGAACTGATGCGGATAGGAAGAGGAAGGCGACAATGTGTCTGCATCCATAATGATATGGATGAATCTGAAGCCGGAGGCCCTACTAGACAATGTTTTCTTATGTAATCAATTTGGTCATATAGACACCAGTTGCCACATCTTCGGGACTGGTGGAGCTGCTCCTCGTGGACGTGGCAGCCGGGGAAGAATAGGTAGAGGAAGAAGAGGCAGAGGAAAAAACTAGATGTGTGGAATTATGTCTTAAATTTGTAATATGTGTAGAACTATGTCTTAAATTTGTAATATGTGTGGAACCATGTCTTAAATTTGTAATATGTGTCGAACTATGTCTTAAATTTGTAATATGTGTGGAACTATATGTGTGGAACCATGTCTTAAATTTGTAATATGTGTCGAACTATGTCCTAAATTTGTAATATGTGTGGAACTATGTCTTAAATTTGTAATATGTGTCGAACTATGTTTAAATTTGTAATATATGTGAAACTATGTCTTAAATTTTTATTATGTGTGGAACTAATGTGCAGATGGCAGGATCTTTGCTGAATGCTGACATAGATAGAAAGCACCGGTCGACGGTACTGGATGCTAACCCGGGAACCTTGAAGCACCTAGTGACTCGCACTCCCATGTCGAACTGGTGCATACAACCTGATTGGCTTCAGAGGCATGTGACATTTATTTCTCTTGTTGTTGGGATATTTATGGGCCAGAGTAACAAAACGGTTGTGCTATCTTCTTATGTAGATTGAAGTGGGCTGGGCTCTTACCCTTCGTTCATTTGGTTGAGGCCACTCGTATGAAGGAGGTAGAAGGGCGGCACCTTGTGTTCCAGACTAGTCGCCTGCAGTACGACTCGTCTTTGCTCACGTGCTTGGTGGATCGATGGAGGCCCGAGACTCACACTTTCCATTTTCGAGAGATGGCTCCTACCCTTCAGGACGTCTCGTACTTGCTGGGACTTCCGTTGGCTGGCGTGCCCATAAGCCCAGTGGATCCACCGACAAATTGGGCCCAAGACATGACCCAACGATTCTTTGGCATCCGTGATGGAGCTCAGGACTTTGCCCATGACAATCATGGGCCAAAATTTGGATGGTTGGAGTAGTATGAGGTGTGTTTCATTTATTTGTTCTATTTGGTTGGAGCAGTATGATGTACTGATAATTGTTCTATTTGACAATGCAGATCCAGAGGTTTGGGTTCCCAGCCACTCCGATGACTGCACCACAGATTACACGCAGCATGGAGGCATACATTATGTGGCTGCTCGGGAAGGTGATGTTCACTGAGAACCACGTGTCGACCATTAGTGCGCGATACATCTATTTTGCTAGAGGGATCGCGGAAGCGACGTGCCAGGAAGAATGCACACAGTGGAGTTGGGGTTCAGCTGTCTTAGCAGCTACGTACCAAGGTATGTGCAATGCTTGCCAGTTAACCAATGACGATTCTGCCTTGCTAGGATGCCCATTGTTGCTGCAACTGTGGTCATGGGAGAGGTTCCCTATCGGCCGTC
This sequence comes from Avena longiglumis, assembly GCA_030063025.1. Lineage (NCBI taxonomy): Eukaryota > Viridiplantae > Streptophyta > Magnoliopsida > Poales > Poaceae > Avena > Avena longiglumis. Next base: position 448,743,438 of record CP125978.1, read on the forward strand.
CAGAAGTAAGTGTCAACCAAATAGTCGGCAACCGGGAACATGAAACAATTGTCTACCACTCCGACCTGTTGTTCGACGAAGAGCAAATTGACTTGCCTATATTTGGAACTCACTGGACCCGTCGCAAGGTTAGTGTAATGTCTTAATAAATTGCACTTCTGGTACTATAATATGAAAGTTACTAACAACTATTTTGTCATGCAGTGTAGTTTCGCGGGAGAGCAAGTCGTTAGATGCTATCCATCGTTCAGCGAGCAGTTCGACACACTAAAAGAGGATGTCGTGATTTGGGAGCCGTACACCCTGCAGACACAACATGCACGATATCCCGGCGGGTTATCTATTATGTGCACTAGAGATCGAGAGTATTGGCTGACTAAATCGAAGATCATCTTCGATTGCCTAGTTGAGGAGATGTCTCAACAGAGGGTCATGCGTGCCAGATGATAGATCCCCCGTGTTCGGATGTTCCCCTTCCAGATGTCGTGCACGCGTAAGTAAATATATGTACATAAGGAATGCGTCTTATACTTCATTTATGTTCTTTAATGATGGTCTAACAAATTCTAATGACAAATACTCTCAGAAAACTAGCAAGACCGCCACTCAATGGCTCCAACGGGTGGGAATTTACGTCAACGAGTGGCAGAATGCACCAACACAAGTGTGACACGCTGCCCCGTTTGATATGGAGCTATTCCACGGATACTTACAGATGTACATGTCGATGACATGGCTACGTCCCATTCCACACGCACATGACAATGAGATATACCCTAGCCAGTCAACACTAGAGTCCAGACAGTCAGCGGTAAGTACTTTATTTAGATCATAATCAACATGAGTGCCTATGTAGTGCATACCTAACTATGAGACAAATGCAGTCCGACATGACGTGGGAGCTACAGACTGAGATGGCTCAATACGGACGATCGCTTTCGACCGTTCCTCTTGTGCCCCGTCAACAGGCTCGGTCCTTTGCCCGGCGGGTCGAGGAGAAGTTGCGCGCATTCACGCCGCCATCACGCACCCGCCGCCTCATCCATGAATCTCAACACCGAGAAGCACAACAGCATCACCTGCACCAGGCCGGAGACTCGGTGAAAGCAATCACGCCATTTCGACCCGTGGTAGCAATCGCAGATTAATATCGACCAGTTGCAGCAGAACCAGATTACTTTCGAACAATGGCAGCAGCAGCAGATCCCCTACATGGACTTCGCTTATCGACCACAATCTCATCCTCATGGTAAGCGTGTCCCTTCCTACTATTGTTAGATAAAGTATGACATTGTTCAGTACTTAATTTCTTGTACACTAGCAGGAGACTCCATTACATGGGACACTACTAACGACCATGATCAGCAGACACAGCACGAGCAGGTAGACTGGTTTGGCCAGTATCAGCCAGGTACTCCACCACCTATCCCCACATAGGATACACATGATCAAGGTGAAGAGTCAACTGCACCTTGCCGTGATGTGATGCCACCCCACAGATATGGATGGATTACACTGAGGCCTCCGCCACCTCGTCGTCGACACCAGTGATATCTACTTATGTATCAGACATTTATCTATCTATGTATGAGACATATATCTACCTATATACGAGACATCATTCTATTATTTCATGATTTTATTCGACAAACTACTCAACATAGCTTGCAACACAGTTCAGCATAACTTACGGTACATAAATAAGAGTCTTATCTATGCCTAGCATGATGCCTTTCCCTTTCCCTTCGATGATGCCTCGCCCTTTCCCTTTGACGATCCATCGCACTTGCTCTTCTTGGCCTGCGCTTTATTCTTCTCCTGCCTCTTGTCCCACTCATCTCTCACCTTGCTTCCAATGGGTGGCGGCATGAATATATCATCCTCGTCTTCGCTCTCTTCTATCCAGGCCCTAGGTGCCACAACCTGCTCCGTCATGTCAGCTTGACTCTTCTTGGCCTGCGCTTTCTTCTTCTCCTGCCTCCTGTCCCACTCAGCTCTTGCCTTGCTTCCAACGGGTGGCGGCATGAAGATATCATCCTCATCTTTGCTCTCTTCTATCTAGGACCAAGGTGCATCAGCCCGCTCCATCATGCGAGCTTCACTCTTGAAGTTGAGCTCGTCCCACCTTGCCTGGATCTTGATAAGCTCTGCTCGTACCTGATTTGGGGTCTTCAGTTTCCACCCTCTCCGATGAAGTTCCTTACCAAGCATAACGAGAGCATCATACTTCCTTACCAACGTCTCCCAGTGGGCTGGTTCATCGTCTATCATAACACTTATGGCTATTTGGAGAAGCCTAATGGACATCTCTGTCGGCCAGGGAAACGCGTCGGTCATAGTGGAGAGGAGTGGAAGGAAATGCGAGAGCAAGAGGAGAGGAGGGAAATTAATTAGAGAGTGAGAGGAGGAAGATATGAACTGGGTGAAAAGATACATCTCGTTGCCCGCATTTATAGAGGCACCGAACCGAATAGGCGGGAAAAAGGGCAGGAAGTACTGGCGGGAAAAATCGGCGGGAAGGACTGGCGGGAAAAATCGGCGGGAAGGAGTAGCGAGAAAAATCGGCGGGAAGAGACGGCGGAAGAAACGGTGCAAAATAATAGTCTGAAACGTAAAACGTATTTGGAACCCTGAACCCTTGCATGATCAATGCACCCTTCTTTAATTCGACAGACGAAAGAGTCCTTCGTCTTTCGAACAGACGAACATCTTGTTCGTCTTTCCAACAGACGACCGTCTGGGGCGTCGTCCTCTCAAAAGAAGAACCCCTGCATCGTTTTTTCAAAATACGAAGCATCCCGGTCGTCTTTTTAACGGACGATGGACCGTCAGATTTGCAATTTTCCCGTTTTGTGTATTATTTGTGAAATTCAATAAAAAATGTATTATTTTAAAAAAATAGCCACCAGCTGTCATCGTCATCGCTCCTTCAAGAGCCGATGACTCCGACTTCATTAAAGTAACAACTACCAAGAAAGACCTCGTCGTAGCGGTCTTGTGAAACCTACGTCGACCCATGCAATAGCAGAAGACCAACAGGAAGACCAGTCGAACACTGTAGAATAAGAAGCCGACTAACAAGGTCTTCCCACAACCAAAACATCACTCGTTGACGTAGACAATGAGCTACGGAGTCACAAGTTCAATTGGCTCTGATTCGATGGAGGCAATAAATGACTTGCAATGGAGAAGAGAGCAGACTCTCGAATGAAGCATCGATTGTATGAGTTCTTTGCTATACAAAATGAGATCAAGAAGGTGGAGTATGGCTTGCGCCCACGTCTTAGCTAGGCATAATTTTGAAAATGTTCTTTCACATATTGGGTCATGAAACTTAATTTTTGGTGCTAGCTGGACAGGATCATTCAATATTGTTGTCATCCTTCTTGGTGTCTCTTAATTAAGATGGTTTTCCATTAGTTCTCATTTTGTTTGGCTTAAGCAAAACTTGTAGGATATTCTTTAGTTAATGTCCAGATTATATGAACAGTAGGAGGCGCCATCGTCTAACCATGGGGGTAAGGTGATGGACAGAAAAATATTTGCCATATTGCTCGCTTTGTTTGTTTTTTGTTAAAAAGGACTTTGGAAACATGAGCAAAGCTCTTGATGTTTGCAGGTAATTTACTTCTCTTGCAGAATTCGTTATCATGTTACTCCTGCTATGTAGTCTACCAACTTCATTGCAGCTCATAAAATATAAAGCATATCCTTTTTAACCAATTGTTGGTGTTCAATACTTTATATATGGATGGAAGACTAACTAGATTCTTCTGGTCAAGGATTTGATGTTGTAAGTTTCTTGTTTTCTTGCACTGTCTCTTTGTTTTTTCACCATAAGTGTCTAAATTTAAACGCATACATTAATCTAATTTGTGCATTTAGTTCATTAGCTGGGCTACATTCAATTGTGTTTACCAATTGGAATACATGAATGTGTGATACGTCGGAAACGTATCTATAATTTTTGATGCTTCATGCTTGTTTAGTATCTACTTTGCTTTACTTATCTACACTTTGAGGTGCTTTTTACATGTTTTCTGGTACTAACCTATTAACAAGTTGCAACAGTACCAGATGCATGTTTCTGCTATTTTTAGTTTCAGAAAAGTTAGTAAAGAAATATTCTCGGAATTGGACGGGACAAATGCCAAAGTCAATTACTTTCCGTGGGGAACAAGAAGACCAGAGGGGAGCCGGAGGGGCCAGGCCCACCCTAGGCGTGGGTGGGCCCATCCCCGCGCCTGGCTAGGTTTTGCCACCCCTTGCCGCCTCCTCGGTCTCCCCCTTCGCCTATAAAAAGCCCCTGATGCAGAAACCCTGAGACCAGATCAAATCTTCATGAAATCGTCGGTAGCCGCCGCCACCATCGTCCCTAGATCGGGGGGATCTAAAGTTCTTCCCGGCACCCTGTCGGAGGGGACATCATCCCGGAGGCCTTCTCTCCGGTATGATGCGTGAGTAGTTCCACCTTGGACTATGGGTCCATGTAGTAGCTAGATGGCTATATCTCCTCCTTTGTGCTTTCATGTATAGATCTTGTGACCTCCGTTCATGATCAAGATCTAATCTATTTGTAATCATGCATGTTGTGTTTGCGGGGATCCGATGGATATTGATATTATTATATTGGTTTGATTAATGGTTGTAACACCCTCAGAATCGGCCCTATGCAAGTTTTAGTGAAACTCGCCAAACCCGCATAGAAACGATTCGAAGGTGCCCACCAGGCACTTTCGTGCGGGTGGAAAAACAAAGTAATAACATTACACAACAGTCCTCGATGGGACCCACAGGTAATATATACAACAGCGACTCAAAGAGCCAAGAATACAAATATACGGTACGAAGATCCAAATCACCTTGAAAAGAGGGAGCGTCCGACTACGGACAAGATGCAAATGGGGCTAAGAGCCCTGAAGAATAACCAATGGCGTCCATAACCCTGCCCAGGCCAAGCCGGAAGGGTAACCCTGCTAACGGCGTCGATCTCAAAACCTGCTTCAACAAAAGGGGTGCCGACAAAGGGCAAAGAAAAAGAGAGGAGCGTCAGTACTGAGGCCAGTACACGGCGAGGCTAGAATTCGGCGGTCCTCGCCTACATAGGTATGGTGGACTGAGCGGCAGCGGTAGCATGCACTAAACAACCTATAGAGACTCGATTCAACTGGCGGATATCAGAGAGGGATAAGAGTGACCTAACCGGATCCAATCTGAAGCTATCACCAATCAAACCCATCCTGGTGTTTCCCCCTCGAGACCAAACGAGGAAGTCAACCGAGGAACGCACACAGTTGGCAGTTTTACTTATTCAGTTATCGTTGCCACAATTACTAGTCAGGTTTAGATAATCGTCCTGATAAAGTAAGCAGTGGGCACTTTTAGTTAGTCATTCCGTTATAGTTGGAGCACTTACTAGTCAGATACAATTAGCATGAAATAACCCATAACCCAGCAGTCGTTGATACTTTTACTTAGCCATGCCGTTGTAGTGAAGCTGATAAATAATCATATCGGATATAAGTCAATTTAAAACAGTAAGCTTTAGTTATAGTTGTCTATGATCAGACACTGTGCTCCAAGTCGTCCATAACCGCGGACACGGCTTCTCGAAAAGATTAACCCTGCAGGGGTGCACCAAAGTATCCACGGGCACTTCGACTTTTGCCGATCGCTTAACATACACCCATCCAGATGTCGGGCCTAAGTCACGACGCTCCTGCACTCCAAAGCAAGCATCGGGGCCACCCCACTAAGTACACCCGCAACAAAGTCGTGGTCTCGAGACGGACTTAGGGTTGCACCAATGGTCAGAAGCGACGCAGATCCCCAATCGGGACTGCCGATACCGCGTAATCACTCCGCTTCCTAAACAAAGACAAATGCTATCCGTCGCACAATTTAAATACGTAAAGTAGCATGGCATAAGTGGATAGTAAATAAAACCTCAAACTAGTTGTGGCCCCAAGACAATACTTTGAAATCGGTAATTATCAATGGGGACCCATATCTCCCCACCGTGGTTAGCGCTCGATCTCTAACAGTGTCAAGAACTCGGGTCCCACGGACACAAGTGGGCGGTCGGAAACCAAAACTTACCTATCACCCACCGATGCCTCTGCTTAATTCAATTTTAGTTGTTAAACAGGAATTAAAGTGAACAGTAATTAAAGACATGATCATCTCCAACGTCAACATGTGGCAATTCTCCAACAAAGGTGGTACTTGACGACAAGCAAAACACTTGAGCAAGCGATCATTTACACGCGGGTCCAACTATCTACCAAACAACAGGTAATAGGATGTGTCCAAGGCTATATATGGCTGCGAGGGATATCAATGGCACGAAATCTAGAGCAACGCAACACAGATAGCAATAGATCCACAGAGGAAAGTAAATACTATAAAAGTAAGATAGGTAGAAAGGGGAGATGCTCACCGAAAACATTGTCGAAGGGTTCATCCAAGATCGGAAGCTCACATCAACTCAACGGCCTTATCCGCGAAGAACCAAAACACTAGAAGAAACACGGATGCAATATTTAATACAACGGCAGAAGATCGGCATGATGCATGTATGATGAATGACATGGCAAAGATGCGATGCAATTAGGTCAAATTAAGCGGAACCGGGGTCCCGACAATTAATTAGATGGTGCAAGTTGTTTAGATCCCCGCAAATTAAATGTTGTTTTACATGACAAAAGATGATACGGGTTCGCTACACAAGTTTAAATGAGGCCACTATAAGGCTAGATTTGCCCGCATATGGGCCCCATATTTGATTATTAGGTGAATCGGCATAAGGCCCCCAAACCAATGCTATGCATGCGGGAATGACAATTTAATGTGCAACAAATTGATATGTTATAAAATAGGGTTCGAGGAAAAGGGGTCACACATCAGAGGGGGCTCGACGATCTTGGGTTCCGGGGTTCGGGGTTCGACAGGGTCCGGGGTCCGGTCTCGGGGTCCAGGGTTCGACGGGATCGACGAGGTTCGACGGAAGCGTTCTCGGACTCCGGGGTCGTTCTCGGTATCGGGGCAGATCTTGTCGCATCGGAGTCTCGATGTCCGGGGAGCAGAACTTGGGTCGGTGTCGGGGCGCATCGGCTTCTTCCGGGTCGGTGCCGTTCTCAGTCATCGCGAAGGTCTTGCCGGTTCCACGGGGTCGGTCTTGCCGTGGCGAGGGTCTTGTTGGGTCCGCGCCATCGTGTCGGTCTCGGCATCCGGGGGCGTCGGGTCATGGAGTCTGTGGGGGAGTACTTGTCGCATCCGTGTCGGCGAACTTGGTGTTCCGGGGGAAGTTCTCGGGGTTCCGGCGGTAGATCTTGTCGAGTTCACTGCAACGGCCTCATTGTTCCGAGGACGACCTTGGCGGTTATTCGGATCCGCAACGGGTTTTCGGCGAACTTGTCGAGGTGAACTTGGGGCTTCCCATGTGGCGGTCTTGACGTGGCCCTACAAAGACGGTGTGCAGGCCGGTCCTCCGAGGCCAAGGTGAAGCTCCTGTGCGTGGCGAGTTGGTTGGGCGGCTCGGGACGAGGTGGTCGACGCGGGCGGGCTCGGGGGCGGTGCACCTCGGCCACCACCGTCGCCGACGACGCGAGAGGGCTGAAGGCAGTTCGCGCGGCGCCGGCGGAAGACGGAGGCCGCTGGGACGACGGGGTGCGGGCCGCGAGGGCTCGGGACGGTGCACGGCGGGCGTGACGCGGCCGGAGGAGGACGAGGCGGAGGGCGCGGCGGTCTGCGGGCGGTGGCCGGAGCACGCGGAGGCGGGAGCCTGCAGCATGGGCGGCGGCGGCCAGGCCAGGTGGGGATCGGGCAGGCCGCAGAGAGAGAGAGAGGGGTGACGCGAGGGAGAGCGGGCGACGGCTAGAGCGCTGGAGGCAAAGGCGGCCGGAGAGCGGGAGGCGGCGAGCGAGAGATGGCCGGAGAGGAGCTATCACGCTAGGCGAGGCGGGAGGAGGCGGCGGGGCGAGAGAGGCAAGGCGAGCAGAGGAGAGGTTCCGGCAAGGGCTGGGGCGCCAGGGCAGCAGCCAAGGCGCGGGGAGGCACCGACGGAGGCGCGGGTGCGGAGGCGGCTGGGCTGGGAAGGCACGGCGATGAGGTGCTCAGGGAGGGGGCGAGCTATGCGGAAGAAGGGAGACGGGAAGGGGTAGGGGAGGAGCCTGGGAAGATGAGCAGGCAGGGTGGGCACTGGGTCCCTGGGCCACGCTGGAGGCTGGGGTCTGGGCACAGGGGTGGGGGGACAGAGGTCAGGAGGGCTACTGAGGCGTGCAAGGCGTGTGGGTGCCGGGCAGGAGTGGTCTTGAGAGAGAGAGGTGAGGGAGGAGAGAGAGGGGGGTCTGGGGCCAAGTGGCGTGGGATAGGTAGAGGAGAGGGTGTCGAGGTGGCGTGTGGGGATTGGGCGGTGAGGTGGAGGGGTAGGTTGGGTAGCTCGGGTAGCTTTAGGATTTCTAGTTGGACCGATCTGTTTTTCCGGTGGTCGTCGGGCTAAAACGGCCTGCTCGATCGCCCGCTAAAATAATTTAATATTTTTATTTGATTAAAATATGTCCTTTGCAAACCAATGCAAGACAAAATAAAATAATCCTGACAAGCCCGGTTTTGCATTTGAATTAAGATGGGCGTTGGGAAAACAAAAGCTTTTGCGTACATGGTTTTGGCAACAATGCATGATGATGACGATGCAATGCACAAATTCAACGCGATTTTCTAGTAGTGGTTTTGCGGGATGCCACAATTCGACACCACTAACAATGGATCTCGCCCTCGAGATCCGCCTCATGGTACCGGAAGGAAGGTCGGCGATCTGCGTCTTCGCGCTTCGTGTAGATCCTCGCGACACCACTAACAAGAGGTCGTTGTCCATGATCGTCGAGAGAACACTCCGGAAAACATCGGACGAAGTTAAAGGTAAGGCCACCTCTAACTTCCATGGAAGGAGTAAAATTGCATCGATCCACCATTCTATATACAAAGCAAATGATAAGAGTAGTGGTATGGTCGCGACTCCATCCCGCACTCAAAGCATTACCATGTACACGAATAGACGGATTATGCAACCAACCCTCGGATTCAGACTGAAGATCTCGACAAGCGAGGTTCGGAACAAGGAGTGATGCGCATCAGACCGGATCAGCGTAGATGAGGTCGTCGCGTCGGAAAACACCGGAAAACATGAGAAGGAACAAGAGAAGTCCACCAGACGGAGGATTCCTCGGATAGCAGGAAAACCAGATGTAGCAACACCGTTATCACAGGAGGAAGCGAAACCCTAAAGGTACGACGGGAACCCATCCACGAGAATTCCTGGACTCGAAGAAAGAGAAGAGAGCGGATTCAAAACACGTCGAGGTAAGAGGAGAATAGCAGAGGGTAAGGAATAAAAATCAGACCTAACCAGATCTATCCAACCGATTTTGCAAAAATAGTTTTGACACTCTACTTCGGCCGTTTAGCTAGGTCATCCTACAGGCTGGACTTGTGGGGTATCGCAAGCGCTCAGCTCACCACTCGATACCACCTATGAACACCCTATGCACCGCCTATGCAAGTTTTGTGTGAAACTCGCCAAACCCGATATAGAACGATTCACCAGCACGGTTGGAAAAACAAAGTAATAACATTACACAACATTAGGACCTCGATGGGGAGATATATAACAAATGATATATCAAAGAGCCAAGAATAAGAATATAAATATACGAAGATCCAAATCACCTTGATTTTGAAAGAGGGAGCGGGACCACGGACAAGATGCAAATGGGGCTAAGAGAAGAAGAGAATAACCAATGGCGCCCATAACCCCCCAGCAAGCCAAAAGGTAACCCTGCTAACGGCCGATCTCAAAACCAACAACAAAAAAAAACAAAAAAAAAAGAAAAGAGAGGAGCGCCAAGATCGAGGCCAAGACAGGCGAGGCTAGAATTGCCATTCCTCGCCTACATAGGTATGGTGGTGAAGCGCAGTAGTATGCATGCTAAACAACCTATAGAGACTCGATTCAACTGGCGGATATCAGAGAGGGATAAGAGTGACCTAACCGGATCCAATCTGAAGCTATCACCAATCAAACTCATCCTGGTGTTTCCCCCTCGAGACCAAACGAGGAAGTCAACCGAGGAACGCACACGCTGGCTTTTACTTTACGCATTATCGTTAGTCGCAATTACTAGTCTTAGATAATATCCCCGAGAAAGTAAAAGCAGTGGGCACTTTTAGTTAGTCATTCCGTTATAGTTGGAGCACTTACTAGTCAGATACAATTAGCATGAAATAACCCATAACCCAGCAGTCGTTGATACTTTTACTTAGCCATGTCGTTGTAGTGAAGCTGATTACTAATCATATCGGATATAAGTCAATTTAAAACAGTAAGCTTTAGTTATAGTTGTCTATGATCAGACACTGTGCTCCAAGTCGTCCATAACCGCGGACACGGCTTCTCGAAAAGATTAACCTCAGGGTGCACCAAAGTATCCACAGCACTTCGACCTTTTTGCCGATCGCTTAACATACACCCATCCAGATGTCGGCGGGCCTAAGTCACGACGCTCCTGCACAAAGCAAGCAATCGGGGCCACCCCACTAAGTACACCAAGCAAGTCGGCCGGTCTCCGAGACGGACTTAGGGTTGCGCCAATGGTCAGAAGCGACAGATCCCCAATCGGGACCTGCCGACACTGCGTAATCACTCCGCTTCCTAAACAAAGATGGTGCTATCTCATACAATTTAAATACGTAGAAAGTAGCATGGCATAAGTACAGATATAGTAAATAAAACCTCAAACTAGTTGTGGCCCCAAGACAATACTTTGAAATCGGTAATTATCAATGGGGGACCCATATCTCCCCACCTGTGGTTAGCGCGCTCGATCTCGGAACAGGTGTCAAGAACTCGGGTCCTACGGGACACAAGTGGGCGGTCGGAAACCAAAACTTACCTATCACCCACCGATGCCTCTGCTTAATTCAATTTTAGTTGTTAAACAGGAATTAAAGTGAACAGTAATTAAAGACATGATCATCTCCAACGTCAACATGCGGCAATTCTCCAACAAAGGTGGTACTTGACGACAAGCAAAACACTTGAGCAAGCGACTACGACACGCGGGTCCAACTATCTACCAAACAACAGGTAATAGGATGTGTCCAAGGCTATATATGGCTGCGAGGGATATCACGGGTACGAAATCTAGAGCAACGCAACACAGATAGCAATAGATCCACAGGAGGAAAGTAAATACTATAAAAGTAAGATAGGTAGAAAGGGGGAGATGCTCGCCTGAAAACATTGTCGAAGGGTTCATCCGAAGATCGGGGCGAAGCTCACATCAACTCAACGGCCTTATCCGCGAAGAACCAAAACACTAGAAGAAACACCGGATGCAATATTTAATACAACGGCAGAAGATCGGCATGATGCATGTATGATGAATGACATGGCAAAGATGCGATGCAATTAGGTCAAATTAAGCGGAACCGGGGTCCCGACAATTAATTAGATGGTGCAAGTTGTTTAGATCCCCGCAAATTAAATGTTGTTTTACATGACAAAAGATGATACGGGTTCGCTACACAAGTTTAAATGAGGCCACTATAAGGCTAGATTTGCCCGCATATGGGCCCCATATTTGATTATTAGGTGAATCGGCATAAGGCCCCCAAACCAATGCTATGCATGCGGGAATGACAATTTAATGTGCAACAAATTGATATGTTATAAAATAGGGTTCGAGGAAAAGGGGTCACACATCAGAGGGGGCTCGACGATCTTGGGTTCCGGGGTTCGGGGTTCGACAGGGTCCGGGGTCCGGTCTCGGGGTCCAGGGTTCGACGGATCGACGAGGTTCGACGAAGCGTTCTCGGACTCGGTCGTTCTCGGTATCGGGCAGATCTTGTCGACGGAGTCTCGATGTCCGGGAGCGTAACTTGGGTCGGGCGACGGCTTCTTCCGGGTCGGTGCCGTTCTCAGTCACCGCGAAGGTCTTGCCGGTTCCACGGGGTCGGTCTTGCCGTGGCGAGGGTCTTGTTGGGTCCGCGCCATCGTGTCGGTCTCGGCATCCGGGGGCGTCGGGTCATGGAGTCTGTGGGGGAGTACTTGTCGCATCCGTGTCGGCGAACTTGGTGTTCGGGAAGTTCTCGGGTTCCGGTAGATCTTGTCGAGTTCACTGCAACGGCCTCATTGTTCCGAGGACGACCTTGGCGGTTATTCGGATCCGGCAACGGGGTTTTCGATGACGAACTTGTCGAGGTGAACTTGGGGCTTCCCATGTGGCGGTCTTGACGTGGCCCTACAAAGACGGCAGTGCAGGCCGGTCCTCCGAGGCCAAGGTGAAGCTCCCAGCGTGGCGAGTTGGTTGGGCGGCCACGGACGAGGTGGTCGACGCGGGCTGGGGGCAGCAGCACTGCCACCACCGTCACGACGACGCGAGGGCTGGGAAGGCAGGCTCGCGGCGCCTTGGCGGAAGACGGAGGCCGGGGACGACGGGTGCGGGCCGGCGAGGGGCTCGGATCTGCAGTGCGGACGGCCGAGGGGAGGACGAGGCGAGCGGAGGGCTCATGGGCGGTGCTGGGAGCACGGAGGCGGGAGCGGCGGCGCCATGCTGTGAGGGGCTCGGGCGGCCACAGCAGAGAGAGAGAGAGGGGGGGGAGGAGAGGGCGACGGCTTAGGAGCGCTTGTGGGCACAAGGCCGAGAGCGAGGCGGAGGCAGAGATGGATGGGAGGAGGCCAGCCATGGGCGAGGTTGGGCGAGAGGCGGCATGGGCGAGAGAGGGCGGCGAGGGAAGGCGGAGAGGAGGTTCCAGTGGCGGGGGCCACATGTGGGCGCTTAGGCGCTGCTGGCGGGAGGGGCACCGACGGAGGCGGTGGAGGCGGCCTGCGTGGGGAAGGCACGGCGGGGCGATGAGGTGCTCAGGGGAGGAGGGGCGAGCGAGCTATGCGGAAGAAGGGAGACGGGGTGCGGGGTAGGGAGGAGCCTGGGGAAGATGAGCAGGGCAGGGGGAGGCACTGGGTGGTGGGTCCCTGGGGCCACGCGGGGGAGGCTGGGTTGGTCTGCAGGCGTGGGCAGGGGTGGGGCCCGGGGACAGAGGTCAGGGGAGGCGGCGTGGCGTGCGTGGTGGTGCCGGGCAGGAGGGTGGTCAGAGAGAGAGGAGGAGGAGAGAGAGGGTGGGGTCTGGGCCAAGTGGCGGTGGGATAGGTAGAGGAGAGGGTGTGCTGAGGTGGCGTGTGGGGATTGGGCAGGGTGAGGTGGAGGGGTAGGTTGGGTAGCTTTCTGGGTAGCTTTAGGATTTCTAGTTGGACCGATCTGGTTTTTCTGGGGTGGTCGTTCGGGCTAAAACGGCCCGTTCGACTGCCCCGCTAAAATAATTTAATATTTTTATTTGATTAAAATATGTCCTTTGCAAACCAATGCAAGACAAAATAAAATAATCCGGACAAGCCCGGTTTTGCATTTGAATTAAGATGGGGCGTTGGGAAAACAAAACGGCTTTGCAGACATGGTTTTGGCAAACAATGCATGATGATGACGATGCAATGCACAAATTCAACGCGATTTTCTAGTAGTGGTTTTGCGGGATGCCACAGTGGTTTTGTCTTTATGAATCTATCATGTTTGTGTTGTTTGTGATCTTGCATGCTCTCCATTGTTGGTAGCTATCTTGGCCAAGTAGTTGCTAGTGATTCCAAGAGGGGGTATTTATGCTCGATAGTGGGTTCATGCCTCTAGTTTCCAAGGGAAGTGACTGAAATCTCTTCGGTTGTATATGTGCTCTTGATACTAGGGAGAAAACAACGGTCTCTTGTTCATGGAACATGTGGACTGTTTACCTTACACACTTTGCTTAAAGTAGTTGTCTGTTGCTTGCAACTTAATATTGGAGGGGGTTCGGATGATAACCTGAAGGTGGACTTCTAGTCATAGATGCAGTTGGATGGCGGTCTATGTATCTTGTTGTATTGCCCAAACGAATCTCATAAGATCTTTCTGACTAGTAATTGCATTGTTATGCCTTACTCAGTTTCTATCAATTGCACTGCTGTAATTTGTTTACCCTTCATGCCATGTTGTTTATCTAAGGAGAGCACCTCTAGTGAACTATGGACCCCGGTCCAATCTTTGCCATTGATACATCTTCCACTGTTACTTGTTTACTTGCTGCAAACCATTACCTTTCACACCATACGTTTAATCCTTTGTTACAGCAAATCGGTGAGCTTGACAACCTCACTGATTCGTTGGAGCAAAGTCTTGAGTTTGTGTTGTGCAGGTCTCCGCGTTGCTTGCAACACCTGTGTGACATTTCCTTCCTCCTTCTGGTTCGATAACCTCGGTCTCAACTGAGGGAAAACTTTGTGCTTGCTGCCTCACTCCTTGCTCTTGGGGTTTCCAACGAAGCGTTCCATGACAAGTCTTGGGCGCCATCAATGTGGAGTCTGTATCTATCTCTCCCTATCGACTGACAGAAATTTGAAGGTTTGGACCTCCCTATCATAATCTTATCATGTACTAAAATAACCTTTTTGAGATAATACTACTTAATAGTCTGCATGTTATTGTTTGCATGTATGGTTGTACTTAACACAGTGATTTCTGAACAATGCGTTGTAGTCAATGACTATGGTCTAGTTGAGGAATCTACCATACTGATTTTCAAGATATATGGGACAATCATGGTGTGTTAATCTCAACGAAAGTTTTTTAAGCATGCCTTGGCTTGCCATTCCTTATGGTGAAAATATATGTCAGAAGTTGGTCAGCTACTGATGCACATAGAACGATGAAGCAAAGATATGTCTTATGTATGCTTTGATTTTGTAGATTAATATTTCTTTGGTTGGCTAGAATGGACCAGAGCTATTTCTATCTCAAGTAAGATACATGTCGGGGGTGACCCCTTAGGGTTGCCCGATATTTCACGAATTCCCGTGGAAATCGATATGGAGGCGAGTGGGAGGAGGGGGAGGATGAAATCCACGGACTCACATGTGAAGAACTCGATGAACACACGCAAACACACGAAGACACGATACAAACCAATAGCTCACATTGGCGGCAACCGGTCCAGCACAATCCCTAGGATCGGTGACGGGCAAGACACTCTCCCACAACCAACAACGAGGGTGAGAGGCTTGATGAGATCTTGACTACTTGGAGACGAGACACTAACTCTAAGGACTTGTACAACTTGAACGCACTAGGCAAAATCCAAGATGGAGGATAATTGGTGCTCCTTGTCAAGAAACATTAGACTAGTAATAGATAGATCTTCTAGGGTTTCTTCTATTACAATTGTCCAAGTATAGGGTTTACAATAGAGGGGTGGGGCTATTTATAGGCCAGCCACTTAAACATGGATAGTTTAGGAATAAAACTGGAAGTTGGGGCAAATCTGGGGGTTACATGGGTCAGGCCCAAAAGGCATTTACATGTCTGTTGTTGCGTAGGCTGGAGATTCCGGTGGGGCGGACCGGAGATGCTGGTTCAGGCCAGAGATTTCTCTTTGAGGATACCCGAACACATCAACTGGCTTCCAGGAAGTTTTCGTCACGGTAATGTGGCAACTTGTGCATGACACGGACCCGTTACACGCACCTTATGTAGTAGTGTTTGTGTGATGTCCTTTTAGGTGAAAAATATAGATGAAGCGAGAGCTCCAGAGCTGATATTGTTGGTAAATATATTTTTTAATCAAATCAAACAAATTAAAGGAGTGTATATTATGTTTGACCAATGATTTCCTAGCCTCTTTATCGTGTTGTTGCTTTGACATGCATATCTAGTCGAATACCTACAGTGTAACTCGCACCAAAAAGTAACTACAATTTGTTTATCTAGAAGCAATAGTTCTGATAATCGGAAGTTGCTAGAACCCGTGCTAGAGAATGATATATGAAAGTGAAAAAGATAAAAACACACAAAAAAACATACATTGGTTGTCGGCAGAAATAACACATGTTTGTTGTTGGAGGGTTAAGAAGAGGGAGCGAAATATCGTGGGTATTTGAAAAAACATTGTGCTTATGGTGTTCATCAAAATAAGTCAACTATCTTCATGTTTTGTTTTTCTGTGGCAACGCATAGACACTTAACTAGTGCTATTATAAAACACTTAATTCTATATGTTTGTCTTTTGTTTATTACACTAGTTTAATATCCTATTCACCAACACACATTAGCTGCTTCAAGGTCACTTGGATTATTTAAATTACTCCTACTATAAAGTTGCACTAAACCTGCTACACTTATTATAAATAGGAGGAAGTAATGAATTTCTCTTGAGAAGTTTTACAATCATTCTAGTAATGTTGTATTTATGTGTGATAGTGAGTCATGAATTGTTCATGAGAAATTTCATACAATTATTCCACTAAACTTTTGTGTACTCTCTTGTTAATCTAAATTTACACAAAATTTCCAAATTTTAATAGATCTGTAGTAACTACAATACAAGAGTATGTACTAAGAGCAAGTCCAGCAGACCCCTAGTAGCCACGCCGATAAGAAGTATAGGGGAGAGAGAGCAAAAAATAAGCCTCCAATGACTCTCCTAGACATGTCCCCGACGAATCCGTGATGACCCACAAGTATAGGGGATCGCAACAGTCTTCGAGGGTAGTAAAGCCTAATTTATTGATTCGACACAAGGGGAGCTAAAGAATATTTATAAGCCTTAACAACTGAGTTGTAAATTCAGCTGCACCTGGAAATAGTCTTGCTCACAGTAGTTTTTCAGTAGCAACAGTTTCGTAGTAGCAATACCAAGTAACAACAGTAGTAACAATTGTAGTAAACAACAAGATTTGAGTGCGATAGGCATAGGGATGGATGGACGGGCGTTGCATGGACACGACTATTCATGTAATATCAATATCAAGGAAATTTGCAGATAAATAATATAAAGCATCCAAGTACTAAATAATCATAGGCATGTGTTTCATATATAGTCATACATGCTCGCAATAAGAACTTACACAACATCTTTTGTCCTGGCAGGCCATTGCAGCGGGGCCTCAAGGGAATCTACTGGCATACGGTACTTCTTTTAATAGAGTACCAGATCAAAGCATTAACACTCCATGAACACACGTGATCCTCACATCACAGCCTTCCCCTCCGGTTATACCGATTTCTATCACTTCGGGGCCTCGGGTTCTGGACAATGACATGTGTAAACAACTTGCACGTAAGATCACAAACAATAATATCATCATGAATCAATAACATGTTTAGATCTGGAATCATGGCACCCGGGCCCTAGTGACAAGCATTAAGCATAACAAGTTGCAACGATGTTAAAAAGCACTAACAATAGATACTAGGCACCATGTCCTAACAATATTATGCAATTACATGATAGATCTCATCCAATCCCTACCATCCCCATAGCCTACAGCGGGGGATTACTCACTCATGGATAGGGAAATCATGGATGGTTGATGGAGAGGCGTCGGTGATGATGATGGCGATGATCTTCTCCAATTCCTCGTTCTGGCAGGGTGCCAGAATGGAGTTTCTAGTTCCGAATCGTGGTTTCTGGTGGTGGCGGCGCAATGGAACTCTTTTTGTAAAAATGCCGAACCCCCCTGTGTTTTTAGGTCAGATGGCTTATGTAGGTGGAAGGAGAGGTCGATGGGGTGCCCGAGGCGACCACACCACCCCCTGGCATGACCTGGCCTGGCCCGCGCCACCAGGTGGTATGTCCCCCTCGTGGCCCTTCTTCGTCTCGTCTTCTGGCTCCGTGAGTCTTCTGGTAAATTAAGAGTTTTGCGATATTTTCCGGGATTTTTTCTGAAACTTGATTTCCTGCACAAAAACAAGACACCAAAGCAATCCTGCTGAAAACAGCGTCAGTCTGTGTTAGTTATATCCAAATCACACAAATTAGAGGAGAAATAATAGCAAAAGTGTTCGGGAAAGTAGATACATTTTGGACGTATCAATCCGCATCCCCAACCCACCCCTCCTTCTCCCTTATGTATTGGGGTAGTGGATGTCTCCCCTATATGTGGGCCCTACGTGGATGAGTGAGTTTTGGGGTGAAAATAAACTGATAAAGTGGACTCTTCCCTATTAAAATATGATATAGGGGAGATAAATTAGGGTTACTGCTGGAGATAAGCAAAATTTAGGGGAAGAATATTTTTAGGCGAGGCCCCTTGCGGTGACTCAGCATACCACTGCATGATGTAGTACACTATAGTCATTTATATAGCACCAATAAAACACCGTTCCACTAGTATTACATCCCTCGGAGTGGTACAACAGAAACATAGCAGGTCCAAGACATGACTATATGTTACAACTCGACTCTTTACAAAAGATTCAAAGAACATTCTAGGTTATAGAGAGAGAAAACAACTCTTGTAAATAAGAACCATAATTAACAACTCGGAACTATCATACCTATAAGACTAGTATCTAAACTAGTTGGCTTGCAATTGCTGCTATTGCAATACTCTATAGAAGTAGGTTCTAGGGCTAGAGATTATGCTCCTATCTAATCAGGAACTTTGTCTTTACTTCGGTTGATGTATGTAAACTTTGTTGTCTTCATTGAAGAACTTTAGACTTTTGGCGTATCCTCTTTAGCATCAGTTGATGTTGATGACATCTTCCATGGATTTAGAATCTAGCAAAGATTAAGAAGATACGATTGAGTACGAGCGTACTCATCAAATTTACTAAAAAGGAGTGTTTGATGCACTATCTATAGCCACAGACCAAAGATCGTAGGCTATGCAGATTTTTATAAACATTTCTTCAAAGGTTACTTCTATTCTAAAAAGTTATGTCCGTCAGCCTTCACATTTTTACCAAAACTTTGCGAACTTCCTCTCCTGTCGCATTCGTAGATTCTTTCTAGAACAGGGAGTAACATGTCACAATTCTTATACTGTGTAGAGGTTCCTTAATTTACACATGAGAGATACTTTTCCATGTTGCACAACCGGGTGAATCTTTCCCGTCCACTCTTCCTTTGGTGTGGGGCCCAGTATAAGAACCCAAGCCGATCACTTCTCTTCTTCGTGCCCCCGCATTCCCATCAGATTGCACGTCAGAACTAGGGTAAAACTTGTTTCCATTGACAGTGTAAGGCGTATAACCCTCTTCGATACCAGATGTCATGGGACGTTGAGGGATCTCACCCATATGCTGCCAACCCTCTCCGAGGAATTACAGCCACGGCCCGGTCATATGTTGACATGCGAAAGGAAGAAGATCCAGCTAACTTATTTGTCTCATTCCAAATCTTATGATTAACATGTATTATACGACACAAGAATCACTGGCGACACTGGTTGTTTAAGTCCTAGATATTCTATTCCTTTACCACCGAAACTATAATAGTAGGTTATTACCATCTCGTAAATACCATCTAGTAAATAACCTATACTCATATAATTATAAAATTAGAGTTTTTTGACCTTTTCGAAATGTAGGTGATGACAACATTTTATTTATAAATACTTGATAGAAAATAACCAAAGAATATGAGCAATTGTGAACTTGTCTTATGTGGTTGCAAGATTATGCACTCATAGTCTTCGAGACAACCTGCTCCAGTTTGTAACTTGTTTTTCCATGGCTTGTCCTTCTGGACCAAGAATCAATTTCCTTCTTGTGGATTGCCTGTTCTTCCCCACTGCTTGAGCTTCCTGATGATCTAGTTACTGCTTGGGCTAAGTTATTATTGTTCTAAGGAATAATGGTTACAAATATATTCTGGATAGAGAGCTTTGTAGCTATCTGATGGATGCGCTCTTGTTCTGGTTTGGCAGATGAGAGGGATACGTGGTGTGGCTGGGTGGTTGCCTTGCTGTTGTACATTTTATACTGGTTCTATGGTGGTGACATCACCACACGCCATGCATGTTGTGTATGCTGCTTTCATGCGGCCCCATTCCTAGTACAAGTTGTCAACTTCCTTCCTTCCTCTCCTTGTGCATACTACAACTGCGTATGGACAACCGTCCTGGTTTCATTTCTTTCTTTACTGCCAGCTGGATTAAGCTTGTTGATTGTTGTTATCTAGCTTGGCTTATATGGATGCTATTGTTATTAAATCTTGATGGATGCATTAGTCACTTATAAATGACCTTCTCTCCTAAGAAAATCAATTGTGGCTTTTGAATACAATTAATCTAATGTTTAATTGCCATGTGGAATTTAATTATTTGGTAAAGAGCAGGTGGACTACTAATCTTCTTAGCTATTGAGTCTTAAGATAGATTATGTTTTTATTTTAATTTGCCTTTCTTGAATTTAGATAGACTTAGGAGGATGCCATAGCATGTTGTTTGTTGCCTTAATTTAATGGATCACAACTATGTTGGTTTTTCGACTTTATTGTGCCTCTCAATGTTCAAGTGTATAACATACATACCCATTTCCTATATGTTGCCTAGATTGGGTGGTACCATCTTAGGTCATTAGTGGATTTTGGGAGTTCTTCCCAAAATCCCTAAGCTATTTTCATAAATATAATTGCCTCACCTATGGTGGGGCAAACATTTTAACATTAACAAAATGTTTATTTTCTTTTGTTGTTTGTTTTGCAGGAATGAAGATAAAGAGAACAAAATAAGCTCAGTTAGGTTTTATTTTATTATTCTTGTTGTAATTTCTTTTTATTCAAAAGTGCAAAGATAATGTAATATTATTATTAAGTAATACAGTTTAATCTTTTCTTTATTCACATACTTGTAATATATATTTAACACTTGGTGTAATAAAGAGTTACTCTTTAAGACTTGTAAATTACTATACCCAATTTATAGAATGAAAAACTCTAATTTTTATTCATAATCTTTTATTGAATTCCTTAATCTTATTATTTGTGGTCTTCTTTTATTTTCTTATTTGTAAGGCAGTGTAATACTTGTATTACAATAATTTTTCATTTTGTCTTGTAATAACGAATTCCTTTATTTAGTCAATTGCAATTTCATATTTCATTTCTTGGTATTACTTTATTCTTTACTTGATATTGGAATATTCTAAATTCCAAGGTATTAAAATTTGAAATTCAAATATGAATTGTTTCCCCAAAACATAAAAGTACAGTAGAGGTGGTGACTCCTTGATGGCGCCAGAGAACTTGACGGTGGTGGAGCACTTCGTTGGAAACCCCAAGAGCAAGGTGTGATGAGCACAGCAGCAAGTATTCCCTCAGTAGAGACCGAGGTTATCAAACTAGAAGGAGGAAGGGAAACGTCACACAGGTGTTGCAAGCAACGTGGAGACCTGCACAACACAAACTCAAGACTTTGCGCCAACGAATCAGTGAGGTTGTTAAGCCACCGATTTGCTGTAACAAAGGATTAAACGTATGGTGTGGAAGGTAATGGTTTGCATCAAGTAAACAAGTAACAGTGGAAGATGTATCAATGGTAAAGATTGGACCGGGGTCCATAGTTCACTAGAGGTGCTCTCCTTAGATAGACAACATGGCATGAAGGGTAAACAAATTACAACGGGGCAATTGAAAGGAACTGAGCAAGGAATAACAATGCAATTACTAGTCAGAAAGATCCTATGAGGTTGATTGAGCAATACAACAAGATACATAGACCTCCATCCAATTGCATCTATGACTAGAAGTCCACCTTCAGGTTATCATCCGACCCCCCTCCAGTATTAAGTTGCAAGCAACAGACAGCTGCTTTAAGCAAAGTGTGTAAGATAAACAGTCCACATGTTTCATGAACAAGAGGCCGTTGTTTCCTCCCTAGTAGCAATATCACATCTACAACCGAAGAGATTTCTATCACTTCCCTTGGAAACTAGAGGCATGAACCCACTATCAAGCATAAATACCCCCTCTTGGAGTCACTAGCAACTACTTGGACAAGATAGCTACTAACAACGGAGAGCATGCAAGATCACAACAACACAGACATGATAGAATCATAAAGACAAAACCATTAATCAAACCAACATAATAATCTCAATATCCATCGGATCCCCACAAACATAACATGCATGATTACAAATAGATTAGATCTTGATCATGAACAGAGCTCACAAGATTTACACATGAAAGCACAAGGGAGGAGATACAACCATCTAGCTACTACATGGACCCATAGTCCAAGGTGGAACTACTCATGCATCATACCGGAGAGAAGAACTCTAGGATGATCTCCCCTCCGGCAGGGTGCCGGGAAGAACTTCAGATCCCCCCGATCTAGGGACGATGGTGGCGGCGGCTACAAACGGTTTCGTGGATTTCTAATCGGGTACTCAGGATTTTTGCATCGGGGGCTTCTTATAGGCGAAGGGGCAAGACCGGGAGGCGGCCAGGCTAAATCAGTAGCTGGCGCCCACCGCCTGCCCGGGTGGGTCTGGCCCCTCCGGCTCTCCTCTGGACTTCTTGTTCCCCACGGAAAGTTATTGACTTTGTCGTTTGTCCCGTCTAATTCCAAGAATATTTCTTTACTAACTTTTCTGAAACCAAAAACAACATAAAAAAGGCATCTGGCACTATTGCAACTTGTTAATAGGTTAGTACCAGAAAACATGTAAAAAGCACCTCAAAGTATGGACAAATAAAGCAAAGTAGATACAAAACAAGCATGTAGCATCAAAAATTATAGATACGCTTCCAACGTATCAGCATCCCCAAGCTTAACTCCTACTCGTCCTCGAGTAGGTAAGTGATAAAAAGAATAATTTTTTAGGTGACATGCACCCTCACAATAAAGATCCAACCATTTGCAAGCATTGAAAGTTGGGATCAAAGAACTCTAAACATGTGCATGAAAGATGGAGTTCTAACAATAGGACATAGTAACTATGCATGCAACATGACAAGCTACAAACAAAGATTATGAATAACATGCATTGAAAAACGTTTGTTTGCTTCACATGCAGAAAACATAGCATAGTGGCAATCAGCTTGTCCCTCATAGAGTATCAATATAGATGCATAGGACACCTGCAAAGTTCACAAGGGTGACTAGAAACAAGTAGCACAATAGCAAGTAATAACACAATATGCATCAATTAAAAAATCTTTGGAACACTGGACACAGAATGACAACTATGCTCTCTTAATGGTGCCTAAAGGTAGAAGGTGGAGACTCAATAGTGGTGGAAGAAAGACCTTTTTGTAAAGGAAGCAGTGATTACAAGTTTCAAAAAGAGCTTCCAAAAATTATGGTACTTGTTAGCTTTCAGCCCTCATTGCCCCTATCATAAGCATCTTGAAGTGGTTAAGGTTAAAGTGGCAAAGCTGGAGTATATGCTTGACGGAGTATAAGTTGGCAATCTCATGCCCCTTGAATACGAGGCCACACTTCATGCATACTCAACTTTGGGTCCAGGTAAGTTCTTGTCACTGTAAGTATTTGCATATCATTGAGAACCGTCAACGGGGTACCCCTTGCACATGGTACATGAGCTTTCCCATAACCAAAATGACAAGGCAAGCATACAATGAGCATCTTAGCCATCTTTTTATTTACCATATGCATATCTTTTTATTGAGGATGCTTCATAGATAGCTCATTATGGTGATGCTGCAAGTTTCCACCATGGTTAGGCATGGCTTAGGCTAGCGGCCTAGACGTTTCTCTAACACATGATACAAACTCCATGGACTTACAAGTTCCCTTTTTATTTCACACCGGTGACATCCATAGACAAAAGAGCATGATATCAACTGAGTACAACAAGGTAGAAGTGCAATGTTGAAAACGGTCCCCGTGACAGCACGGTTCTGCTAATTCCAACTTATAAGTGCAAGCATATACAACAAAGTTGTCACAATGGTTCAAGTTTATTAGGGGCAAAGAATATAAAGTGTGTCATCAAGTTCGCAAGGGCTTTAATCACTAAGTTTTCATATAACAAAATAGTTTTTAATTGGAAGATAGTTGAAAACAATAATATACTTGGAATGGTGTAACACACCATGCATATGAGTTTATAGTGTACACTTTGGAATAACTTGGTTTCTTGGGAGTTGGAAGCATGAGTAGAGCTTACTCATACAAGTGGAGGCTAGCAAAAGACAGGGAGCAACCAACTAAGAGAGCTTAATGGCCATAATCATGCAGTGCAACAAAGCATACTAATCAAAGCAAAGAGTGGTACTACAAGTCAAGTACTAAATGATCGTAGAGGCTAATGGTGACTTGTGAGAGTCATAACATGGTTTGAGCATGTGCCAAGTCAACCCAAGCAAAGCATCAAAGGAGAATACCACAATACTATGCTTTTGCATGCTAAAACAACGCATGATTTCTTCAAGGCACACTAAGTAATCCCAATTGTTTTGTAACAAGACATGCTATAGCACTAAGCATAATGATAAAACAACACCTAGCATTTCATGCTAAAGTCTCAGTCACAGTCAATGCAAGCTCCTCTTGCCCTTCAAGCAAGAACTTACTACTCCTTTCTAAACACCAAGCAAACTTATTTGCAAAACAACACAGCGAGAACGGGGGTCTAAAATACTTTATTCAAGCAAACTAAAGAACCTAAGCAAAGCAAACGAAAACTAAGACGCTCCCAGAACAACACAATTGTGCATGAAACAATAAAAACGAAGTGTCTAGACAAACCTGAGCTTTTTATTGATGAAGAAGGGGATGCCTTGGGCATCCCCAAGCTTTGACGCTTGTACCTATTGGATATTTCTTGGGGTGACACCATGGTGGCATCCCCAAGCTTGATCCTTTGTCCATTCTTCATCTCATTGCATCATTCTCTCTTTACACCTGGAATTTTTCCTTCATACAAAACTTCACACAATCTTCATTAGCAACATTAGCTTATTCAAAAGATATTAGACCACTATCAAAGCTTTGAAACGGCAAGGCTTTTCACTATAAACACAAGCTACTGTAGTAACTCCTTCAAAAAGCTCAATTTACGTGAAGAGAACTCAAAAAGGAATCAATAAGAAGCAAATACAAATAATGGCAGAAATCTGTCAAAACAGACCATCTGGTAGAAACCGATTTTTTCGAACATCTTTTGTTGCTCAAATCAAAAAGTGTTGAACCAACAAAAGTTAGCTAACATACTAGGGGATTTATTCGTAAATTTTAAGCTCAATACGAGTTACAAAGACTCCTCACGATTTTTTTTGTTGGAGGACAGAAATCTGTTTTAGGAAAACAACTCCCCAAATCTTACTTCCCTCTCATTAGAGGTCATTATTGGCATAAAAAGCAAACAAAAAGGATAAGGAGAGGTCATTACTGAAGTAATAACTTCCAAGACTCAAGAAAACTCTTGGGTTATCTCCCAACAAGTACTTTTTTTAACGCCTTTAAGTTAGACATGATAGCTTGAGTAGATGCTCACATAAAAAATATGAATTGAAGTCAAAGAGAGCACCAAGAAGCAAATTCAAAACACATTTAATCCTAACCCTATTCCTATGCATTGGAATCTTGTACACAAATAAATTCACAAAGAACAAAGCGGCAAGCATAGGAAGATAAAACAAGAGTAACTTCAAAACTTTTAGCACAAAGAGAGGTGTTTTAATACCATGAAAATTTCTACAACCATACTTTCCTCTCTCATAATAATTTTTAGTAGCATCATGAATAAACTCAACAATATCTCTATCACATAAATCATGCTTTTCATGATCTACAAACACATCATTTCTATCAAGCTCAAAAATAGTGGGATTAAAACCTTCTCAGGTTTTACCCAAAGTAGATATTTCAAAAGGATCCACGGGAACATAACATTCATCCTCCTTTGGTAAGCATGGGGGACAATCAAATAATGTAAATGATAAAGATTTACTCTCATTAGAAGGTAGACATGGGTAGATCCATTCTTCCTCCTTTTGTTCATCACTCGCCCCCTCCTTTTCATATAATGAGATTCCAGTTCGAACAATTTCTTCTTTCATAGGCTCCTGCAAGGCATTAGTCTCTTCCATTTATGGAAAACGCCTATTAAAATATTCAAGAATATAGCCATTTGCTTCCTTGTAATTATCAAAGCAAAATTTAAGTATCTCATAAACCTCACATTCATAAGGTGCATCATCAGTATTTTCAAGCAAACTAGCAAGTTCAAATGCACCCTTGAAGGCAATAAATTATTCAATTTGTTCCACGTCATAAAAGTCATAATTTCCCTTAACATAAGAAGATATGATAACATTATCATTATACTCAAATTGAAAAGGAGGTGTTTATACCTCCTACAGCAGCAGGACTTACCAAAGCAATAAATAACATTATAAGTAGAGCACACGTCTCTAGCAATAGTATTCAACTTATCAATTTGTTCCCATAAGTGTTTCCCTTTTTGTGACAAATGGTGTTCCTTATAATACTTTTGTTCTTCCGTAAACCCACCTTGCCAATAAGCACTAGTTTCAAAGAAACCATCCATTGATAGAAAGCATGACCAAGCAAGGCAATAACAGACCACCAACTAGAGTAGGAACTATTTGTTTTTGTATTTTTGAATAAAGCAAGCAAACCAAACTAGACTAATTTTTTTTGGATTTTTTGGAAAGAGGCAAACACAACCAAGCAAAAGAAACAAAGCAAATTAAAAACAAAGTAAAGAGAAAGGAAGTGACACTCCCCTTGTGAAGACGTCCTTAGCCTCCCCGGCAACGGCGCCAGAAAACTTGTTGGTGACTCCTTGATGGCGCCAGAGAACTTGACGGTGGTGGAGCACTTCGTTGGAAACCCCAAGAGCAAGGTGTGATGAGCACAACAACAAGTCTTCCCTCAGTAGAGACCGAGGTTATCAAACCAGAAGGAGGAAGGAAACGTAACACAGGTGTTGCAAGCAACTTGGAGACCTGCACAACACAAACTCAAGACTTTGCTCCAACGAATTAGTGAGGTTGTCAAGCTCGTCGGTTTGCTGTAACAAAGGATTAAACGTATGGTGTGGAAGGTAATGGTTTGCAACAAGTAAACAAGTAACACTGGAAGATGTATCAATGGTAAAGATTGGACTGGGGTCCATAGTTCACTAGAGGTGCTCTCCTTAGATATACAACATGGCATGAAGGGTAAACAAATTACAGCGGGGCAACTGACGGGAACTGAGCAAGGAATAACAATGCAATTACTAGTCAGAAAGATCCTATGAGGTTGATTGGGCAATACAACAAAATACATAGACCGCCATCCAACTGCATCTATGACTAGAAGTCCACCTTCAGGTTATCATCCGAACCCCCTCCAGTATTAAGTTGCAAGCAACAGACAACTACTTTAAGAAAAGTGTGTAAGGTAAACAGTCCACATGTTTCATGAACAAGAGACCGTTGTTTTCTCCCTAGTAGCAACAGAACATCTACAACCGAAGAGATTTTTGTCACTTCCCTTGGAAACTAGAGGCATGAACCCACTATCGAGCATAAATACCCCCTCTTGGAGTCACTAGCAACTACTTGGCCAAGATAGCTACTAACAACAGAGAGCATGCAAGATCACAAACAACAGAGACATGATAGAATCATAAAGACAAAACCATTAATCAAACCAACATAATAATCTCAATATCCATCGGATCCCTGCAAACACAACATGCATGATTACAAATAGATTAGATCTTGATCATGAACGGAGATCACAAGATCTATACATGAAAGCACAAAGGAGGAGATACAACCATCTAGCTACTAAATGGACCCATAGTCCAAGGTGGACCTACTCACGCATCATACCGGAGAGAAGGCCTCCGGGATGATCTCCCCTCCGGCAGGGTGCCGGGAAGAACTTTAGATCCCCCGATCTAGAGACGATGGTGGCGGCGGCTAGAAACGATTTTGTGGATTTCTGATCGGGTACTCAGGGTTTCTGCATCGGAGGGTTCTTATAGGCGAAGGGGCGAGACCGGGAGGCGGCCAGAGCCACCAAACCCTAGCCAGGCACGAGCCCACCTGAAAGTACAAAGGAAGTCGCCTAGAGGGGGGGTGAATAGGCTTTTAAAATTATTAAGGTTTAGGCTCAAGTAAATGCGGAATAAAACTAACGTTTAATTTATTGAGCACAAAACCTAGCCACTAAGTTCACCTAGGTGCACCAACAACCTATGCTAAGCAATACAAGCAACAAGGTGATAGCAAGGTATAAATACTTCAAGCACGATGGCTATCACAATGTAAAGTGCATAAGTAAAGGGGTTCGGTTGAGAGATAACCGATGGACGCGGAGACGAAGATTTGTTTCCCGAAGTTCACTTCCAAAGAAGCTACGTCTCCGTTGGAGAGGTGCGATGGCGCAATGCTCTCCGAAGGGGAAGAAGATCCCCTTTTAAAGGGCTCCCAGATCTGTCCGTTATGGGCATTCGCGACACCTGGCCGGAACTTCCGGTGGGAGGCCGGAAGTGAAGGGTTTCGCGGCATAGTAAATCAAAATTTTCTACGGATGCGAACAGAGGGAAGCCAAGATCTAATCTAGGAGATGCAAACAACGAGAGAGATTGGATTAGATCTTCATACCCTTGAAGATTCACACAACGGAACGTTCGTCGGAACGTGGGTGATGTAGTTGTACTCGCTTCTCCTCCTCGCGATCCGATCCGATCTAGCACCACAAGTGGCGGTGCCCCCATGAGATGCACACGTGCAGTACCTCGACGTCTCCTCCTTCCTTGTTCCAGCAAGTATGGTGGAGAGACGGATTGGATCTACAACACGACGGCGTGGTGTATATGGTGGAGAGTTTCAGCGGCCACGCCTACACACGGGAGGAGAGAGGAGGCGCAGGCGACTGGCTTGAGGGGAAGGTGTGTGTGTGTGTGTGGGGGGGTGGTGCGCCCCCAACCCTCTTTATATAGAGGGGTGGGCGGCAGCCCTAGCCCCTCCCCCAAGCCAAGGCCGGCGGCCAAAAGGAGGAGGAGTGGGGGGCAAGGAAACCCCCCCTTCTAGAAGGTCTAGTTAGGGTTTTACCCTAGCTGGCCGATTGGGCCCTATGGGGCCTTGTGCCCCTGGCCCAATGCGGCCAGGGCACTCCCTCATAGGCCCATGACCCCTCCCGGAAGGTGGGGCCACGTTGGTCCCCTTCTGGAAGGTTCTAGAATCTTCCGGTACAATACCGATTAACCTGGAACAATTCCGAACTCCAAAACTGACCGCCTTATATGAATCTTATTCTCGGACCACTCCGGAACCTCTCGTGATGTCCGGATCCCATCCGAGACTCAACAAAAACTCATAAACCAATTATCCAATCTATCCTAGCGTCGAGACACGTTAAGTGTGTGACCTGCGGGTTCGAGAATATGCGACATGATCTTCTATCAATAATCAACAACGGGTCCGAAACCCATATTGACTCCCACACATTCATCGATGATCATATCGATGAACCACGATGCCGGATTCAATCAATCCCATATATATATTCCCTTCGTCTCGCGATATTTTACTTGCCCAAGATTTGATCGTCTTGCAGTCATACCTAGTTCAATATCGTTCACGCAAGTACTTTACTCGTTCCGTAATCCGATATCACTTTGTAATTAACTCCTTAACCACATGCTTGCAAGCGGTGTTGATATCGACACGAGTGGGCCAAGTATATCTCTCCGACTTGGGAGGGACAAATCCCATCTCGATACATACAACCCAATGTACTTTCCGATCACCGAGAGACACCTTTATGATCACCCTCTCATAGGATGACGTTTGATGACCTCAAAGCTTTCTTCCGATACTGTGGAGTTGTATTATCTCATGGTCTAAGGAATACAATATTTGACATAAGAAAAGCTTCAGAAATATGAACACGATGACACGATCTAATTGCTTCGCTTAGTTTGGGTATGTCCATCATATCATTCTCCCAATGATATGATCTCATTATTAATCGACAACTCATGTCCATGGTTAGGAAACCTTAACCATCATTAATCAATGAGCTAGTCCATAGAGGCGTACTAGGGACACGGTGTTGTTCACAAACCACACAAGTATTAAAGTTTCCGCTTAATACAATTCTAGCATGGAATATAAACATTATCATGAACAAGAATTATAATAATAACATCTTTATTATTGCCTCTAGGGCATAATTCCAACAGGAAGTTCCGGTGGCACCCAGCCAACGGTCGAAAACCGCGGAGCGAGAAACTGAAAAAACGAATCATGGCCGGAACTTCCGGCTCTGGGCGGAAGTTCCGTCCAGCCTGGCTCCAACGGTCATCAGACTGTTGACGCCCGCTCTAGAAGCGCAACCGAAAGTTCCGGTCAAAACAGACCGGAAGTTCCGGTGAACTTCCGATGCAAGTTCTGACAAAGTTCCGGCAAATAGAACGCTTCAAAACAGAAGGTTACTGAGCGTGAGCGGAAGAAGACCCGGAACTTCCATCAGAACTTTCGGCGGCAAAGATGCCCTAGCGAAACTTCCGGTGGGAAGCCGGAACTTCCGGTCAGGGAAATTCCAGAACCAGAAAACCAGAAACGCAATAAATTTTGCATCCGAACTCCAAACGGGATGAAACCAATTTTGTTGGAACGATAACAACGAATAGAATTCAACAAAAAGTCGAAATATTGGGTATCACCTTGGGAGAAGATATCATGAATATATATGTGAAGTATCCCCCAAGGTGTGGAGCCAGAAAACTCGCAAGATCAAAAACGACAATAAGATATGCAAGTGAAATCCTTAGATGATGAGCTAGAGCTTGTTATGATGATGACCACAAGCTCTAGATCCTCTCATGGACAAGAACCAAATAATAACCAAGAAAGATGATGATATGAATGCAAAGATTTGAGCTCTCTCCGAACGATGCAAACGAGACACCCGCTTGAGAGCCCCTCTTGATAGTACGGCTATCTATCCTAAACCCGGTCTCCCAACTAACAACACGAGACCGGCAAAACAGAAGCCCTATCAACATACCTTTGCCTTGAGCGTCCCACTTGAACTTGATGTAGACCGTCTTGTTATTCTATAGTGGGAACACCTTTCTTGTTTGCTCTTGCTCGCTCTTGCTTGATGAAGACTTGCAAAATGCTCCCCCATACTCCATAGGGAAACCTCTTCTTGAACTTTTTGTCTTCATCACTCCATGAACACGAGGATGGCAAGCTTCAAGCATGAGATCCTCTAGAGATGGCGCACCTTGAGCTCGCCCTTCTTGAGGTTGATCCATCTTGATGCAACTCGTTGCACATGCCTTGATCAACCTTCAAGCTCCTTCTTACTTCATGATTCCAACGGGCACAAAGCACTTGGACATTTCTTCATCTTTCAACCTTGAGACCAACACATGGCCCAAGCGATGCCAGTGGACAAACCTACAAGTGAAACTCAATTTACACATTAGTCTGTAGAGATTGTCATTAATTACCAAAACCACACATGGGGGCATACATGCCCTTTCACCACCTCCCCCCGCGCCTGGGGTGGGTTTGCCTCCCTGGCTGGACCCTCCGGCTCTCCTCTGGACTTCTTGTTTCCCATGGAAAGTTATTGACTTTGTCATTTGTCTCGTCCAATTCCGAGAATATTTTTTTACTAACTTTTCTGAAACCAAAAACAGCAGAAAACTGGCATCTGACACTGTTGCAACTTGTTAATAGGTTAGTACCAAAAAACATGTAAAAAGCACCTCAAAGTGTGGACAAGTAAAGCAAAGTAGATACAAAACAAGCATGAAACATCAAAGTGCGTCGTTGCTCTGTGGACTCCCCGGCCTCCACGTCATTGCTCTACTGCGCGTGTCATCATAGGACGCCGTTGTCGCTCTCCTGCTGCATCGGGATGGGGAGCGGCCATGGAGGTCCAAGGAAGGCTCGCCTCGACGCAGCCGTACGTGTCCTAATGCCGCTCGCCCATCTCCTCTGTGTGGCGTGCATGCGTGGGTAGATGGAGAGAGAGGCTAGGGGAGGAAAAAGGAGGTTGCCAGATGGGCCACACGCGAGAAAAGAATATCGCCGGCGCGCCCCAGTTGTCTGTGGGTTCGTCGGATAAAAATATTGGATTTGCTGGTCGAAAACGACATTCTAGGGGCGTGGCTAGGGCGATTTTTCGTCGTTGGCCCTAAAAAAGGGGTTGGCTGTAGATGCTCTAATGTGCATCTAGAGAAAAAGCAATGCAATTTAAATTAAGTTAAATTAGTGGTTACAAAATTTTATCTGTTATGTGCGGACACATAACTCTAAGGTCAGGATGGGAATGGATCGAGTCGACCTGGCGTTGACCCGACCCAAGATTTCAAGACCAATAGGTCCTATGGGTCGGCCCCAAACGAGATTTGGATAGACAGATCCGGCATCGAGTGACCCATTGGGTCAACAGGGCCGGACCAATTCGTAGTCTCGTGTCTTATCAGCTAGACGTTAGCCGTCGGCATGGACGATATCTGTCGCGCCAACGGCTGCCTCCTACTCACGGCCCGCTCGCCACATAGGTCGTGTCCCATGCACGCCGATCGCTCCTTCTAGTCTGCTTCCTAAATCCCCTTGCACCAACGTGTTAAACCTGTCACACTAGTGTTTATGTACAATATCGACGCTTTCTTTACTACTTGAATCTGTGTATAAAAAACATCGGTTCTGTGAGAAAGCAACACACTCAAACTTCTACTGTGTGCGCACATGTTACCATAATTTGAATCGGCTCCAAATACCCATCGGGCTGGTGGGGCCACTACCTATTCTTGATTTGGGTCGACCCATGGCCTCACAGATTGGCCCTGGGCCGTAGGGCCAGGTCCAAGGCTAGAGCCGGGTCGGTTCATTCCCATCCTGACTGTGAGGACCGGTTCGGTTCTCATTATTTGAGACCAAAAACGTAAAATTCATTTGATAATTTTATGGTAGATCTGTTTGTTTGTTATAAAATTGGATCCATTATTTAATTAAAATTTTTAGGAACTGGACACTTGAACTCAATCGAGATTCCATATCGTGTTTGGCAGTTGCGGAATTAAAACCATTATTTCAATTGAAAATTCCAAAAAATGAGTATAACATGTTATGTCAATTCTTGTTCCTAATCTAGTCATTTGTCTAAAAATCTTTTTATTTCATAATTCCATGCGTCATTCAAACATGGCTCATATTGGAATTTCAAACTGGACAAATAAAATGATAACACCAATTTCATTTCTGCCAAATAAAATAAATTGATGGCTTCCAAACGTGTCATGATGTTTTTTTGGAAATAAAAAATAAATAATGACAACAATATCATTTTATTTCATTTCTGCCAGATAAAATAAAATGATGTCTTCCAAACTTGTCCCGATGTTTTTTTTGGAAATAAACATTGCAGACACTTTAAGCACTTCAAGTTATTACTCCGTATAGAAAGGAGTACTAGTAGGAGTAAAAATATAGCTCTCCGTCGCCTCTCTTTCCGCCTTCCTTTCCTTCCCCTAAATCCCACCCAATGCGGCTCCAAAGTATTTCCGTGCCCTAGAGCTGCCGCCGTACCGCCGCCGCACCCCCAGCCTTTCACGGCGCGTCGCCGCCATCGCCGTTCCCGTTCTACCTCGTCGCGTCCCTGCTGTTTCAACCCCGTCCGCGATTTTGGTCATTGGTTTCTGAGGTATGAGTATTAGTTAAACCTCACTAACTACAAGAAATTCTCGGTGTCCCGGTGCACACCCAGCACACCATCTAGATCCGCCCCAGTTCCATAGCAGGGACTTGTTTTCCCAACATTTTGGGCTTGGGAGTAGAACTGAACCCCTACCCCCTTTCGAAACGTTGTTGTTCGCGTGGCAAAATCCGATTTTGTTTCCTGGATTATCCTTCATCTCATTCTTGATGCATCCGTGTCAGTCGAACACTATAGACCTGTCTGGTGTGCTCTCGAGGATTGATTTCTGTTTTGATCCCTTTTATGATGAATGTTTCTATGTTTTTTTTATGGAGAAACTGAATGCAGCATCCAAAATTTAATTTTTGCCTATTCCTGTTCATGCTTATCTTGATTTTCCCCTTCACTCAGTTATCATTCCGCAATAGATAATTTTTCTGTACATGGAAAAGGTGCCTGTGGCAATGTAGCTTACCAGGGTGCCTTGATTTCTACTTGATGCATGTTCTGTGTTCCTCTTCACACGTTTCATATGTTCACCCTTTGGTGTTTTTTCTAATGAACAGAACAGAGGACCACATCGCGAGCTTGGACTTCTCATCATGTCTCGGTCACCACACCTTCCTCCCCGCTGCCCACCTCTGGGTCCTCAAATCACAAGGAGAGATGATAGCTTGTTCACACAGAGCTGCAGGTTTCCATCAGAGGATCCGTTCTTTGGTGAACCACCATGTTGGCTTGATGATCTCCTCGCAGATTCTGCGAAAACACCGAACCTTCCGCCTCTTAGGAGAGCTTGTAGTGATTCTGATGCAATTTTGGATGCACTGACGACATTCCAGAACCCAATTCTTCCGATTGAGGGGTATCCGCAGCCAGCTGGCGACACCAGGGACTCGTTGGATGCTGCTGTAGGGGGTGAAAGTGGTTCTGGGGTCGAAGGTAGCTGTGTTTATGGGCCAAATTCACCAAGACAAAAGAGTAGGTTGACCAGTTCAGAGAGTTCCATGGTAAATGCTGTCCTGGAGAATGTCCCTAGCAACCCCTTGCAGTACCTGACCATTGACCCGTCATTTAGTCTGCATGGCAATGTGACCAACGGAACAGGAGATGGGTATGATGATGTGAACCATCTTGATCAAGACAAGTCATTTAAACGGTACACTCCTGTCCCTGAAATCTGTACTGGAGCACCTACAAATGTTTTTAATAATCTAATTTCTTATGCGATGTAGCTACTATATGTAAGTGATATTTGCAGTGTGTATGCTAGAAAGTATCTTAATGAAGTGAAAGTAGACTTTGCACTCTTATAAATAGAACTAACCAGGATAGAAGATGGCCTGCCTGATAACATCATAAGTTGAAATATAGAATTAAAAGTCGATACAAATGTATGGCATACGGCACTATACCGTTGGAGTACATCTGGCACTAGGCGACCCTGAAATTTTTGAGTGGTGTTTATAAGTATCCAGTCCAGATGTAGTTTAATTATATCTGATCTTGTTAGCAGTAGCACAAGTATTTCAGAGTTGTGGATTCATAATTTTGTTTAAAATTCACTACTGTACAAATTCTACGACTACTGTTGGCAGCAACAGGTTTCCTGTGCCTGCAAGTTTGATATCATTCGACCTTGGGTTGTCGAAATCCTGGGTCAATAAATGGCCACAGAATTCTTTCTATATGTATAAACTGCCAGACTTATTGCAGTGGATAATAATTTTGTGAGGTACTTCATTTACTGATTAGAGGCTAAAAGGTCCTATTTGAAGTAGTGATAACTGTCGGTATGAGATGTGGATAAAAATTCCTTTAGTAGTTCATGCTGTAATGGCCTTTTGTTCATGCTGTGCCATTCTCCGTTAAGAACAGTATTACAGGAAATCTTGGATGCATGTCTACTCTATTTACATATATGCATATATCATATAATTACAATCATACTTTTTTTCATTCGGTCAGTACTCTTTTGTGAAACAACTTTTGATAGATTAACAAGTGCATATGATGTTCAATGATGTTGCTTGTAACTAGTGAATCTTGCAAACAGAGTACCACAGGCCATTTTAGTACATTTCTTTGGTTGTTATCACCTTTTGATGCTATAAGGGGTTGCCATCTTGGAACATACTATTTTATCTATATGCATGTGTTTACATTGCATACCTGGAACTGTGCTTTTACTGGAATACAGTAGGAGAGAGGCTCCTACTGCAATATATTAGAAAAATAAGACGAGTATGCATTACTTGGCGAGCCAAACGCGCAGAAAACTTATATTAAGCTACCAATGCAAGAGGAGATAGTGGTTCAGAAGCTTTTGTTTAATTATTGTTGAAATGTTCTTTTCTGTACATAAGAAGCAAAGAAAACATCATTTCATAAAGACATTTCTGCAGGCGCTCAGGCCAAAGATCTAGGGTCCGGAAACTTCAATACATTGCTGATCTTGAAAGAACTGTTCACTCACTTCAGGTTGTTTTGTGACCTCGT
The DNA here is from genome assembly GCA_030063025.1 of Avena longiglumis. NCBI lineage: Eukaryota > Viridiplantae > Streptophyta > Magnoliopsida > Poales > Poaceae > Avena > Avena longiglumis. The sequence goes on from CP125978.1 coordinate 448,779,454, forward strand.
ATGTTATATATTCTTGTAGAGTTTTAATAATAGTGACTTTCTCACGAGAAATAGTTTGAATTTTGCTTTTCAGGACATGGGGGCTGATTTGGCTATAAGAGTAGCATCTCATTTCCAGCTTCGTAATGCTCTATCAACAGAAAACAAGCAACTGAGGAGGCAAATTGATAGTCTTCAGAAAGCCAAACTTATTAAGGATGGTATGTGTGGGCCTGTTTGCTCTTTTGCAAGTTATAACTGGCATTGTTTCTGATAAAAACTGCCATGATTTAGGGTATGCATGTACTTTTTTATTTCATTTCCAATTATTCCAGTACGAAACTATGACCATAGGACTCTAATCAATTTATGAAATGGAGTTGATTGGTGATTGATTTGATATAGGCTCTATGTCATATGCAATCACCCATTATGGCACGCTCAGTCGCTCATATACTCACTGGAACACAAAATACAAACCATCATAAAATATTAAAAATATTTCAACTTGTTATAATGTAGTCTATGGAGTGTTCTAGCATCCTTTAATATTTGAGCTGAAAAATTCAGTATGTGTCGGAAGAAAAAAATGACAAGTTTGTTGTGATTAGTTTTGTGCTTTGCCTGGCCTTTTCATTTTGATTTATATGAGTCGCTTCTTGTTCTTGTTATTCTTATGCAAGTAGAGTATTATGAGCTAATTTTTTTTAAATAATACATTTTTTTATTCATTTTCACAAATAATACGCAAATTCGGCAAATTTCAAATCTGTCGGTCCGTCGTCCGTTGAACGGACGACAGCGCGCGTCGTTGGTTGCGCGGACGACACAGGGTTTCGTCCCTTGAACAGACGACAGGGCATGTCGTCCTTTGACAAGACGACTCCCCAGTGCTCCCGCCACTCCACAATCTTCGCTAAATAATCGTCCGCTCGGCAATCCTTCGCTTAATTTTTCCGCAGATTGCCGCCATTTTTCCGCCGAGACTCGGCAAATTTTTCACGCCAAGATAATCCCCGCTTTGTTCCCGCGACTTGGCGCCTCTTTTTTCCCACGACTTCGCGCCTCTTTTTCCCGGCCACGACTTCCTACTTTTTCCCGCCTATTCGGTTCGGTGCCTCTATAAATCCGCAACGGATGTATCCTTTAACCTAGTTCATATCTTCCTCCTTACTCTCTCATTTCCTCTCTCCTTTGCTCTCGCATTTTCCTCCACTCCTCTCCACTATGACCGACGCTCCTCGGCTGTAGATATGTCCATTGGGCTTTTCTTCATAGCCAAAGCTGTTGAGATAGGCCATAAACCACCGATTGGGATATGTTGGTATCGAACCATGATGCTCTCGTTACACTTGGTAAGTCACTTTATCTAAGAGGGGGAAACCAAGACCCCAAATCGTGCGAAAGCGAGCTTCTCGGGATCAAGGCAAGGTGGGACAAGCTCACCTTCAAGAGTGAAGCTCGCATGATGGAGGTGGCCAATACACCTTGGTCTGGATAGAAGAAAGCGAAGATGAGGATGATATCTTCATGCCGCCACGGTTGGAAGCAAGGCAAGAGCCGAGTGGGACAAGAGACAGGAGAAGAAGAAAGCGAGCCAAGAAGAGTCAAGTCGACATGACGGAGCGGTTGTGGCACGTAGGGGCCCGGATAGAAGAGAGCGAAGATGAGGATGATATCTTCATGCCGCCACCGTTGGAAGTAAGGCAAGAGTGGGACAAGAGGGAGAAGAAGAAATCGCAGCCAAGAAGAGTGCGAGGGATCGCCCAAGGGAAAGGCGAGACATCATCGAAGGAAAGGGAAAGGCATCATGCTAGGGATAGATAGGACTCTTATTTATGTACCGCAAGTTATGTTGAACTATGTTGCAAGTTATGTTGAGTAGTTTGTCGAATAAAATCATGAAATAATAGAACGATGTCTCATACATAGATAGGTAAATGACCGATACATAAGTAGATATCACCGGTGTCGACGACGAGGTGGCGGAGGCATCGGTGTACTCCATCCATATCGTGGGGTGGAATCACATCACGCGAGGTGCGATTGACCCTTCACCTTGATCCTCGTATTACGTGTGGGGATAGGTGGAGTACCTTGTTGATCGACTAAACCGGTCCACCGCTCGTCGGTGTCTGCGATGACGGCCGTCAAGATCGTCCCCATGTAACGAGTCTCTCGCTAGTGTACAAGAAATTAAGTAATCGAGCAATGACATACGCATCTAATAATAGTAGGAAGGGACACGCTTACCACGAGGATGAGATTGTGGTCGATAAGCAAAGTCCATGTAGGGATTGGTACGATGCCGCCATTGTTCGAAGTAACTGTTCTGCCGCAATCGGTCGAAAGTAAACCGTGATTGCCGTGAATCGGTCGAAGTAAGCGTGATTGCCGCCATTCGAGCCTCCACTGTCTCGAGGTGGTGCTTTACGGCGGCGCTTCTGTGAGAGTCGTGGACGAGGCCCGCGGCGGAGTGGTGGAGAAATATGCTCTCGTCTTGTCCGATCCTCCAAAGATGGTTCGGAGAAGGTGGTGCTCCATGGATCGACGCGTACGCGCTCCTCCACCGAGTGACGCGTGGCGCCGCGTGTGGATCGACGTGAGGCTCCTCCACCGAGTGACGCGTGGGCGTTGTGCTTCTCGGTGTTGAACGACGCTCGAGACGGTGCACGTGATGGCCGCGTAGATACGCCGCAGCCTCGACCCGCGGGCAAAGGATCGAGCACGACGTAAGACAAGAGGAACGGACGAAGCGATCGTCCGCATCGAGCCACCTCGGTTGTAGCTCCCACGCCATGTCGGCTGCATTTTTCTCATAGTTAGGTATGCACTACATACACTCATGTTTATTGTGCTCTAAATAAAGTACTTACCGATCGTCTGCAGACTCCAAGGTGATCGGCTAGGGTATATCTCATCGTCATGTGCGTGTGGAATGGGACGTGGCGTGTCATCGACATGTACCTCAGAGGTATCCGTGGAATAGCTCCATATCAAACGGGCCGTGCACACTTGTGTTGGTGCATTCGCCACTCGTTGACGTAAATCCCCCGTTGGAGCCATTGAGTGGCACTCTTGCTACTTCTCGAGAGTACTGTCATTAGAATTTGTTAGACCATCATTAAAGAACATAGATGAAGTATAAGATGCCTTTATGTACATATATTTACTTACGCTGCACGACATCCGGAAGGGAACATCCGGACGCGGGATCTACCATCCGCAAAGACCAAGCGTGCATGACCTCTGTTGAGACATCTCCTCAACTTGGCAATCAAAGATGATCTTGGATGTAGTCACCAAGATTTCGATCTCTAGTGCACATAATAGATATGCCTCCAGGATATCGTGTCGTGGTGTCTGCAGGTGTACGGCTCCCAAATCACGACATCCTCTTTCGGTGTGTCGAATCGTCATTGAACGATGGATAGCATCTAACGACTTGCTCTCCGCAAAACGACATCGCATGACAAATAGTTGTTAGTAACTTTCATATTGTAGTACCGAAGTGCAATTTATTAAGACATTACATCGACCTTGCGACGGTCCAAAGGAGTGCCAAATGTAGGCAAATCAATTTGCTCTTCGTTAACAAACAGTCGATTGGTAGACAATTGTTTCATGTTCACGGTTGCCGACTATTTGGTTGTGATTACATCTCGGATTACCGATAGGGAACCTCTCCCACGACCACGATTAAAGAACAATGGGCATCCTAGCAAGGCGAATCGCTTGGTTAATCGGCAAGCATTGCACATACCGATGCGTAGTCGCTAAGACAGTGAACCCCAACTCCACTGTGTGCATTCTTCCCGGCACGTCGCCTCGCGATCCCTCTAGCAAAATGGATGTATCGCGACTAATGGTCGACACGTGGTTCTCGATGAACATCACCTTCGAGCGACCACATAAGGTATGCCTCCAGTGTCTGTAATCAGGGCCATCGGAGTGGCGGAACCCAAACCTCAGATTCTGCATTGGCAAATAGAACAATTTTCGACATGATACTTCTCCAACAAAATAGAACAAATAAATGAAACACACCGACATCGCTCCAACCATCCAAATTTTGGCCCATGATTGTCATGGCCAAAGGCCGAGCTCCATCGCGGATGCCAAAGAATCGTTGGGCCATCTCTTGGGCCCAATTTGCTTGGATCCACCGGGCCTATGGGCACGCCACCAACGGAAGTCCCAAAGCAAGTACGAGACGTCACAAGGGTAGGAGCCATCTCCCCCATCGAAAATGGAAAGTGTGAGTCTCGGGCCTCCATCGATCCACCAGCACGTGAGTAAAGACGAGTCGCATCGTGTTTACGACTAGTCGGAACCCAAGTAGTCGCCTTCTATCTCCTCCATATGAGTGGCCTCAACCAAACGAGCGAATGGTAAGAGTCCACCACTTCAATCTACATAAGAAGAAAGCAGTTTAGTCACATTGGCCCATAAATATCCCAACAACAAGAGAAATAAATGTCACATGCCTCTGAAGCCAATCGGGATGTATGCACCGATTCGAAATGGGACGAGTCACTAGGTGCTTCAAGGACCCCGGGTTAGCATCCAAGATGCTGATCGGTGCTTTCTATCTATGTCGATTCACCGTATCACTTTGTTGCCTTCGAGTCTTGGCTTCCATTTGATGTTGCAACAAACCATCATATATCTCGTCCTCATCGCCTTCGCCGAATATGTCTTCCCTAATCCTTCACCACCGTCCTCCGATACATAACCATCACCCCTTGTGTGCATAGCTCGTGACTGATTCATATCCGCCACCCTCTTGTCTCGACTACTCGGCTATGATCATAACTACCAAAGATGACCGGTCCGACTACTCGCCATGATCATAACTACCTCAAAGATGACCGGTCGACTACTCGCCATGATCATAACTACCTCCGATGACCGGTCGACTACTATGGTCATGATCATACCCACCTCTTTCACCGGTAACACTAAGAGACTAGGGTTAACTTCTCTTTTCTGGCAAGCTTGCACAAATTTGACCCATTTCTATTGCGCTTCTATTGGCCTTAAATAAAAATTAGGGGTTTGCCTTGACTTAGTCCATAAAGCATGCACACCGACAGTATGGGTAGGAGGGAGCCCTAAACGAACACATAACCAATCCTTCAACTGAGTAACGCACTGCTTCGTGATTCTCAAGCACTTCATCCATAAATCTAAACTCGCTCAAATCAACTCCGTCTTTGGTTCATTCGACGAACCAGACCATACAAGAACCTAAACACTACATTATTTGACATGATTTTCGACCTAAAAATACCAAAAATAGTCAAAACAGTACATTGACACATAATGCTCTACAAATATCTTGCATCTAATGTAAACCCATCAAACACTACCTATAAACATACACACATGATCGCAATAAGCAAGAAATTAGGGTTTACCCTTGAAGCGTATGAAGTCTGCCAGTACTTGCCTCAGGTCAACGGATCAAGACCTCCACCATGCACCTTCCTCAAGTCCCAAAGACCAGCCTCCACCATGGCCATTGCTCAACAAGAAGCTAAGAACACCACCAGATCCCTCCACCAAAACGCCTCAAATCACTACACGGGCTATTCCATTAGTAGATCGGGACTCTACTAGCTTGCTAATGTGTTAGAGCAGCGAGTTTGGATAGAAATCTAGGCTACAAATCGGTGCAACTACCAAGAAATGAGAGCAAGCGAGAGGAAGAAGAGCTAGCACACGCTTGAGCCGAAATGAGGGAAATGAGCAAGCAGACGACGGCGCGCGGTGGCGAGCTAAATAGCTAGGCGTCGTCCCTTCAATGTATTTAAAGGCGTCGTCCTTGAACAGCCGACGAGCCGACCCGCCACCCCGACAGCGCGCGTCGTCCGTTGAACCGCCGACGAGGCCGACCCCTGCCACCCGACACGGTGGTCGTCTTTTGAAGAAAAGAAGACAACTTGGTCGTCTTTTCAACAAAAGACGGCATGTTGGTCGTCCCCTCAAGCGACGAAAGCGCTCTGTCGTCCGTTCAACGGACGACGGACCGACAGATTTGAAATTTGCCAAATTTGCGTATTATTTGTGAAAATAAATAAAAAAAATGTATTATTTAAAAAAAATTAGCGTATTATGAAGTCGTAGTTGGAACTTGTACATAAGTAGAGTAAATTGAGGAGTCCCCAGAATGGCTGAGTTCATATCTGTACTGTTCCATCTCCACTTCAAGTAAATGCGTTTGAATAAAAAAGACAAGTTTTCAGTGGGTAGTAGCATTCATAACCTTTTCTCCTTATTTCTTTTATATCTGTTTTACCATTTGCCAGATTTTTCTATTTTTTGTTACTCTTGTCACAGAAGGGTTTGGACTCTAATATTCCCTCTCCCAAATCAATTGACTTAGCTTTGTATAGATACACATGTATCTATACATGTTTTAGTGTGTACATGCATGTGTATCTAGACAAAGCTGAGTCAGTTAATTTGGGATGGAGGGAGTATTATAAATAGGCAGGGTAAAGTAGGAGTATACCCCAGAGACTCTCAATAATTTATCACTTCAGTTTTGTCCCCAAACCGAAGGCTGAGATGAGACCTACTCTATGAGGAAAAGAATCAATAAGAACAGAATTCTCCAAAATTTCTATTTTCTTCGATCATACAGTCCCTATCAGAAGTTGCATACTTGTGCTATTCTACAAATCTCAGCTAGGTGTTGAATATTGGTCTTTATAGTGATTTATGCTAGATAGAAATAGCTATGCACTCAGTATCCTTGTTCAGAATGGACTGAACCCCACATCCCAGTGGAGCTTTTGCCTTTTTGTCAGACTGAACTACAGACTAGAGTCTACTTTTGTCCTTCATCAAACTGACAGGAGAAATGAAACTAAACAATGTAACTATAGTGATGAGCTGAGAACGCGTGGATGTTTTTGTTCATCCTATTGAAAATTCTAATGGCAAAATAATGGTGGTTCATTATTTCCTTGACAATTGAATTTACGTTTGGGCCCCAAATTAACATGAAAAAGTAATTTTAAATGAAAAAAAGAGAACCATTGTGTAGCTAGTGCCTAGTATATATAGAGGCTTGTACCACCCTTTAAATTCTGAAGTTCAGAGAGATGCTGCAGCGTGCAAACGGTAACTTAATCCGTTCTCTAATTTCTTGTTATGATTTTCTCTCCTTTTATTTCTTACTTGCTCCTAAGGTGGATTGCCTTTAACCTTGAAATGATATACAAATTCGACTAAATTGACAACCACATTCAGTGTCAGGTGGGTTTTTTTAATATTAATTTTATGGTCAAGCCAAAGCGATTTGCATCGTTGCATGTACGATCAGTTTGCACTAGATATGGCTTTGATTTTGATAGCGGTCGTCCGTCCTAATTGTTTGCAACGAATATGGAAACTGTGATATTGTTGGTGGAGCAAGTGGTAGGGATTTTATTTCGTGATGATTCTTATACACCTCACTCGAACTGCTTTGAAGTTAAGTTCTAGGTAGTTTATCTACCGACGATTCATGTGCATCTCAGCTAACAGTTGACGACGCAATTTTGCAGGTCAAACACTTTTCTTGAAGAAGGAAACCGAGAGGCTGAAGCAGATCTCTGCGCGTCACCGCAGGAGCAGGAGTGTCACTTCTTGCTTCGAGACGGGACCTTTTGGAGCAGACCCATCAGCAATCAACTGGCAGATGCTCGACATGTCACAGCTGAGCTTAAACGGCAGTCCTGTTCCCGTGCCCCCGAGAGGTGGCTATGGCCTCTCTAACAGCAGCCTGCACTAATTCCACTGAGACGAAAGGTCGCGGCAGTATCCTCAGATGCGGTTAACGATTCACTAACCTGACCAATCATAGACTCGAGGGGCCTTTTCCTTTTGTAGGAAAGAGTAGTCAGTCCAGTTATCCCGGAAAAATATAAAGATGGCGTCAGCTAAGTTTTAGCTTTTGTCCTGTAGGATTTATTATGCAGTGGCTTCCAGAATTTTGAACACAGATGAGACGAAGCAAGCTTGAGCGCCTTTGCTTCCGTTAGGATCTTGCAATTTATGCTTTTGTGTCTACAGCGCATATACATGCTGATCCTAATAATCTTCCAATTAGTGAAGTGATTTGGTCGCCATTGATACATGTGCTATGGTCCCTCTCTGAATATTTTTCGTCTGGCTGCTTTCTGGAGAACCATTCTTACAATTTTCCCAAGATAGTTTTGCAAAGTATATCTTCTGATGATAGCTCCGATGTGGGAGCAACAAAACAATGGCCAGTGAATGTGAAGGAGAGGGTGTACTGAAGGGTAGCGTTGTGGGGGTTGGGGCGGGGTTGATAACGAGCATTGTGTGTGCTATGATATGAGGATAATAAGAAGATAAAAGATGGAAGTAAGCCTGTGCAAAATATGAAACCACTCAAACCGTCCAAACCACCCAAAAATTTCCTAGTTCAATCTCATTCACAAATTTAATCTAAACTTTAAAACTAGTGTAAAATTTTGAACTAGACTAAACCGGCTAAACCGTGTTTGCATAGGCTTAGATGGAAGAGAAAGAGAAATGGTCGTCATCAAACTTAGGTGATAACATCTTTTATTTTTGAGAAAATATTCTTTTTTGTCTCCTTTTTAGAACATAGGCGATAACACATAAATTGCAAATATTTTTGTAAAGCACATCAAAGGGAGCAAGTGATAATCTTGTCTTGTGATTGCAAGGCAGTGATGTCGGATGCTTGCGCTCGATCTTGAGCTCCTATTTCTATAAAACATGATTGTTGTCCAATAAGGACAATATTTAAAGAAGCAATAATGAACACGCATAGTAATATCATGCACTATTTGTTTATAGGATTATCTTGTTTGCGTGTTTTACCCGCATTATTAAAGATTTAAATTCTTTTTATAATTAGGAAGAAATTTAATATTTCATAATTCTTAAAACCTTTTGAAATATTATACTTAATATTTTTTAATATCATATATTAATTTAAGAGCTTAAAAGTAATTTTTATTTATTTTTAACTCTTATTGTTATTTTCTTAAAATTCCATGAAGGAATAAGTGTTTCAAAATATAAATTTTAATTTTATTAATATAAAATACAATTTAGTATTTTTATTACACAAAGTATTTATGTTAAACCTTAGAAATGTTTTTTCACTTATTTTTAAGTATTATCATTATTTTTAGAAGATTCTTTAAAGAATTTCTTACATTAAAAGAATGAATTTAAATATTATTGTGCTAAAGTACAACTTAGTATTTTTAGGTGATAGTTCATGTTTTTATGAACATTTACATATATTATTTGTAATTTTTGGATTTTTATTTATTTTTATAGAGCTTATTTAGCTTCAGGGGTATTTTTGTCTTTTAATAATTTATTTAGGGTTTCTTCTCTTTAAATATGGGCTGGCCCATTGTCTTTTAATAATCTTTACCTAGTGCCATCGCCGCTGTTGCGCTCGATCCCGGCCGGTTCCGGCCGCCGCCGTGGTGCGAGATGATGTAGTCGACGACACTACGTCGACTGGCCCAACTCGATTTGATGCTCGAGCCCTCCTATGGCCTCGCCGTTTCCTCTCTGGTGCCTAGGGTTTGCACCCTGCCAACGGTGTGGTGCTCCAACGCTTCTTTAGTGCCACCCTGGTATCTTGGTGGCACAGTGGTGTTGTTTATGCCACTCCTTCTCCTCTGGCCGCCGTGACCGCGACTTGGCGTGGGTTGTAGTGCCCTCCGGTGCTCCCCTTGCCGCCATGTTCATTGTCATCAGCCACCTCTTCTATTACTTAGCGAGGACCATAGGTAAGTCGTGCTTCTCCCCTCCTTATCTCTATTCTTCACTAGAATCCCCTCTGTGATGATGGTTAACCCTAATTAGGGTTTGTGTTCTAGGGTTCATCTTACTGCCTATTGTTGTTAGTGAAAATATGGACTGGTTTTGAGTATATTACTTCTGTGAGTATACTGTGAGTAACTTAGTGTTGTGATTGAATTAGAACTACTGACAGTGGTACTGTCTAAATACACTCTTATGGTTGCCTAGGTGAATTGATGTTAGTTTTATTGATACTGTCTTGGCTTGCCATTTATGTATTGCATTGTCCTCTAGTTTGCTAGTGGTTGATGATGTCCAGGAATTTTACTGGCTATGTTATTGTTGATAAGCTTACTATGGCTGCTCTGTTGGTTCACATCTTGTGAATAACCTGTGGTTTCTGTATTATTGGTGATGAATTACTCTCGGAATCATACTTTGGATATATGATTAAATATCTATGGCTTTTGTATCCTTCCTAGCAGTGGTGAAAAGATTGTGTGGTTAATATAAAGTGATGCCTAATATAAATTGTGGCTTTGCTATTCCTTTGACTGCTTATATAATGATGAAAATGGTATATGATTTCTAGCCCTTGGACTATATAGATGACTTTTAATATATGATTCCTAATGTTGTTAGGAAGATGATTTGCATATCTGCTTGTATTAGCTAAAGCTTGTTTGAGAAATGGTGAAAATAGACAAATAATAGAATTACTAGAGAGGTGCTAGCATTCCTTGGAATATGCCATGTAGTAGTTCATCAATAGATCTGATATTATCTAGTTTTAAAACTAGTAAACACCAGTTTAGATCAATGATCTTAAGCTGAGACCTTTTCTGTCAACCTTGGAAAGATACTACTTGATCCTTTTTGATTTCTATGATAAGTATACACCTCACTTGGGTGCATCTCTAAGAATTCCTTTTAACTAGTAAATCATGCTTGGATGATAAGAATGGATATAGAGAGCATGATTGATTGTTGCTCACCAACTTGGTGATATTGCTGCTGTGCTGCCTGCTGAATACTTGCCTCTGTGTTATTCTTGATGAACTCCTTCGTGGTCAGATGGGCTCTGCTCCTCCTTGACCACCTCCTGGTGACATGGTTATACCCTACGGGTACGTAACTTCAGCATACCTAGTCCAGCCCAAGGAAGGCCCACGGCAAACATACGCTGGCCCATGAAGATTTTCGGGTGGACAAGGCCCATGACGTCTTCGGATCCTTGGAGAACAAGACTAGAGGAGATAGGAAACTCAAAGGGGTAAAACCCTAAGAACTTGTAACCGACTAGGACTATACCCGGGACCTGCCTAAGTCTATATAAAGGCCAGGAGGGTACGTCCTAGAAAAACTCACCCAACCTCGACTCATACTTTCGCATACGCATCCACGCCAGATCGAATCTGCGCACCCTGTAACCTTCGATTCCGCCGTAATCAAAGAGCAGACAAGCAGGAGTAGGGTTTTCCCTCCGGGGGCCTGAACCTGGGTAAATCTTGTGTCCCCTGGTTGCTTGTCTGTTAACCGTGCCACGATCTCTAGCATCCCCATCTTCTCCAAAACCCAAGTCCATAACAATGGGCATTGCCGAGATTAAACCTCGTCAATTGGCGCCGTCCGTGGGGATTGGGGCTGCTGATTGTGCGGTCATGACGGTTCCGACCCGATTGATCTACAACTCTGCAACAACGGAGAATCACCTCCTCTTTGGCGCTTTCGACTTCACCGCCCACACGCCGGCCACCATGAAGGATTTCGAGCCCGTAGGCGACGGACTCGAAATTTTGTTCGAGCTACTTCGGGTGGGATAACCGGCACCTCCGCCTCCGGGCGGGTGCCCGTGCCGTCAATCGTGCCCGCTTCATGGGCTCCACACCCGTTCTACGCACATCACCATCAGCAGATGAGTTCTACTGACGGCAGCTGCAACTCCGATCTGGCGATCCACCTTCGGATGAAGGGACCTACGTTCCGGATCCGAAAGCTGACATCGCCAACCAATCTGCAGCGCTATCTCATGCGCCGCGATACAAAACGACGAGGAAACGCCTAACCCGCCGCCCAACCCCAACCCGCAAGACAGAAACGGCGAAAACGGTGGAAACGGCGATAACGGGGAAATGGCGGCGTCCTCATCCAACTTAGCAAAGAAGGATGGGTCGAAGCACGCCGCGCCGTCGCAGGCTAAATAGTCCTACCTATGGACTCCCCGTGTGATCTTCTGAGGGCATACCACTACCTCCTCATCGAGGAGCACAAGAAACAAGTCGAGATGCAAAAGGCGCCGACAACGCAGCAAGCAGCCCTGAGTCCGGTCTTGCGACGAGCTGCGCTCTCCGCCATGGAACCCAGCTCTAGCACAAACAGGAATCAGGGAAACAAGCAACATTCTCGGATGGAAAACATGGACCCCAAGGAGCGGCGTGACGTGACCCGAACTCTCCATACAACGTTCATGGATATGGACGCTGACGGCAACATCACCCCGAAGATGCCACAAGCTGCGATCATGGCAGCCACTACATATCTCGCGGCTCACCCACCTCCGGAGGGGGACCCGAAAAGGGCCATGCATAAGTCCGCACTCACCGGACTAGGACTAATCGGAGCTGCGCTCCACGAAGAAGCTCCTGCGGAGCCAAAGAAGAAAGCTCCGGCCAGGCGCGACCGGAGCCCCACACCCTCATCCGAAGAGGAAGAGGAGCACGATCTTCCTCGAAGGAAGAAGAGCTCCAACCGCCACAAACGCGACTACGACGCCAGAGACAAGCTTACACAGCGCAAGATCGACAAAGCACGCGCCAAACGCGCATGCTCGTCTGAATCTGAGATGGATGAAGACGAAGGAGAACTCTGCGGAGCCCGATGCTTCAGCAGATCTGTTCGGCGAACACAGATGCCACGCAACTTCAAGCTTCCTTCGGATACTCCGAAGTTCAACGGTACGCAAGATCCAAAGTCCTGGCTCAGTGACCACCTGTCATCCGTCAAGCTTCATGGAGGCAACAAAGAAACTGCCATGCAATGCCTTCACCGCGGTGACAGCGGCGGAGTCTAGCTCAAGAGCCTATCATCGGGATCCATCCGAAGCGGGAGGAGCTCGCCTCTGACTTCATCCGAAATTTCAAAGGCACCAGCAAGAGGCCTGCCTCAATCGAAGAATTGCGAGCCTGCACTCAAAGAACGGGTGAATCTATTCGCTCATACATACTACACTGGTCTACGACCAAGAACTCCGCAGCACACATCTCCAAAGAGAGGGCCATCGACGCCTTCAGGGACGACGTCAAGCGCCCAGACTTCAAGGAGGAACTTGGGCGTGTAAAGCCCAAGACACTCGACCACCTCATGGAAATCGCCAACAGTTGGGCAGACGGCGAAGATTGCATCCAGCGACCGCAATCAGTTGAAGAGGACGACTACGGCCGAAGACGCGAACGCCGCAGCAAGAGGAGATCGCGCGTCTACGAGGACCGCGACGGACCCGACATGGTCGCAGCCGGCTACGCCGACCGCCGCAACGACAACAGCCACAACAACGGAGGATATCGCAGCGGAAACTTCCGCGACAACGGACGCATCAGCGATCGTGCAACGCCGCGACCGCGACAACGGACCATCAGCATTCGACAAACTTTCGGGTCCATGCACCATTCACTTCTACATCGACAAACAAGATGGCAAAAAGAAAGCCAGCCACATGCTCAAGGACTGCCGTGAGTTCCAGAAACTCAGCGAAGGCATGATGCAGATGAGGCAACAAGCTCCAATTCCTGCGTTGAACGCACTGCGCCAAAGAAATAGCACGGAGCTCCTCCACCGCCGCCTATTGGAGGCCAAAACCAACCAGTCGCACCAGCGCAAAACAACGCCGGGGTCCCATATCCCCCATCAAAAGGAGCACTCAATATGATCCAGAAGGGACGCCCAACAAACATGGTGCAGAAGAAAATCACCCGACAAATCAACTTGGCCATAGCAACTCCGCCTGCAATCCCTGAGTACTTCAGTGGATCGGAGTCCTGCATCACATTGACTCGCGCGGATCACCCTTGCCAGATCCCTCGCCCAGGTCATGCTGCCCTGGTGCTGGAGGCGCAGATCGGAGGCTTCGAGATGAGTCGCGTCTTCATGGACGGTGGCAGCGGCATCAACCTAATGTTCGCAAGCACTCTAGCAGCCATGCGGATCCCGCAATGCAGCCTGGAACAATCAGACACAATGTTCCACGACATTGTCCCAGGGAAGGGCATCTTCCCTCTGGGCAAAATAGGGCTCGACGTCATCTTCGGGAAGCCGGACAACTTTCGGCAGGAGCGCCTAGAATTCGAAGTGGTGGACTGGCCGTCGCAATACCATGCCATCCTGGGACGCGTAGCTTTCGCAAGGTTCCTGTCCGTCCCACACTACGCATACCTACTACTCAAGATGCCAGGACCCAGGGGCGTCATCACAATCCACGGGAGCTTCACCCGATCGGACCAATGCGACAGGGATTTCAACAAAATCTCCCAGTCTTTCGGTATGCAAGACGAGCTCCTAAGGCTCATGAGAGACGGACAATGGGCTACCCCCAGTCACAAGACAGAACGCACCCGACATGTACTTCGACTCCACCGTCAACACCAAGAAAGTACAGGTCCATCCGACAGACGCCTCCAAGACGGCGCTGATCGCCAACGACCTCAGCACCGCATAGGAAGGCGCGCTCGTCGAATTCCTCCGTGAGCGCTGGGAAATATTCGCCTGGTGTCCCGCGGACATGCCAGGAGTTCCCAGGGAATTCTCCGAGCACGCACTCAATGTATTCCCAGACACCAAGCCAGTCAAGCAGTCTATCCGAAGATTGTCGGAGCCACGAGCCGAAGCTATCGGCAAGGAGATCAATAGATTACTCGCAGCAGACTTCATCCGGGAAATCAAGGAAAGCGAGTGGCTGGCGAATACGGTGATGGTCCCGAAGAAGGACACGGACATCCTGCGGATGTGCGTAGACTTCACGTCACTAAATAAACACTGCCCCAAGGACCACTTCCCTCTTCCTCGGATCGACCAGATCATCGATTCGACTGCAGGTTATGAGAAACTCTCCTTCCTCGACGCCTACTCAGGCTATAACCAGATTTGACTCAAGGTCGAAGATCAAGAGAAAACGGCGTTCATCACACCGTTCAGAGTATACTGCTACAACACAATGCCTTTCGGGCTACGAGCAGGCGCCACGCACAAAGAATGCATGCGGGCCTGCCTCAAGGACCAGATCGGTCGCAACGTCCAAGTCTATGTCGACGACATAGTCATAAAAACCAGGGAGGCAAGAACACTTATCGACGATCTCCGCGAGACATTCGACAATCTTGATCGCTACAGGATCAAGCTCAATCCAGAAAAGTGCGCCTTCGGCGTCCCCTCGGGTCAGCTGCTCGGATACTTCATCTCTCAACGAGGGATCGAAGCGAACCCGAAGAAAATCAAAGCTATCATGACAATGGAAAAGCCGAAAAACCTCAAGGGCGTTCAGCAGCTCGCAGGGCGAGTAGCGGCACTAAGCAGGTTCATCAGCCGCATGGGTGAAAAGGCCCTACCATTCTACCAGCTGCTACGCAAGGCAGACAAGTTCGAGTGGACACCAGAAGCCAACGACGCATTCGAAAGCCTCAAGCGGCTCCTCTCTACCTCGCCCGTTTTGGTCACGCCAAAAGAGCGCGAGCCCCTGCTGCTGTACATAGCAGCCACGCACCAGGTGGTCAGCACAGTACTCGTGGTCGAACGACCCGAAGAAGGCAAGACCCACGGGGTACAACGCCCAATTTACTACCTCAGTGAGGTCCTCACTCCAACAAAACAGCGGTACCCGCACTACCAGAAGTTGGCCTACGGCGTGGTCATAACGGCTCGACGACTGAGCCACTACTTCCAGGAGCACCAGGTGATGGTCGTCAACGAGGCGCCCCTGAACAACATCCTGAATAACCCAGAGGCCACAGGACGTGTGGCCCTGTGGGGCATCGAACTATCACCCTTGGACATCGTCTACGAGAAGCGACACGCAATCAAATCTCAAGTCCTTCCGGATTTCCTGGTGCACTGGATGGAGCTGCAGCTGCCGGACACCCCAGACATGTCGCAGTCTTGGACAATGCATTTCGACGGCTCCAAACACGAAGCTGGAGCAGGAGCAGGAGTCATACTGACCTCCCCGCAAGGCGACAAGATGAAGTACGTCCTCCGGATGAAATTCAGAGCCTCCAACAATGAGGCCGAATACGAAGCCCTCATCCATGGCATGAAGATGGCAAAAATATGCGGCGCAACGCGCCTAGTTATCTACAGCGACTCCAACCTTGTCGTACAGCAGACGATGAATGAGTGCGACGCACACGCCGAAAACATGATCGCGTACCGGGCGCTATACAACGCACTCGAAGGAGAATTCGACGGCTGCGAACTTCGGCACGTTGGAAGAGAGAGCAACGAGGAGGCCAATAGACTCGTCAACATCGGCTCCACTTGTGCCAAGGTACCACCAGGTGTGTTCCTCGAACAGATCTGCGTGCCATCGATTAAGCGGAAATTCCCTAAAGGATCACCCGAAGAAGCAGAGCACTCGGGGGCTACGCTACCCGAAGGTCAGGAAGGACCCGAAAAGTTGGATACCGAAGTTGCCATGGTCAACCTGATGCAGGTCATGGCAGTCGAAGAAACTTGGACACGTCCATACCTCCAATTCCCGACAAACGGAGAATTGCCTGACAGCCCGATGGATGGCCGACGCATATCTCGTCGGTCAAAGGCCTTCACCATAATCAACGGCGAACTGTACAAATGCAGCATCACTGGTGTACTACAATGGTGCGTCACCATCGACAATGGCAAGGCCATACTCCAAGATATACATGAAGGCATATGTGGCCACCACGCAGGCAGCCGCTCCCTGGTCGCCAAAGCTCTGCGAGCAGGATTCTACTGGCCAACGGCCATGAGCGACGCGAAGGACATCGTCCGAAGATGCAACGGGTGCCAACGATTCGCCGACAAACCGCACGCACCTGGGTCTGAACTTCGACCCATACCCATAGCCTGGCCTTTCGCCCAATGGGGCCTCGATATGATCGGCAAACTGCCAAAATCCTCAAAGGGAGGACACGTTTTCCTCCTGGTAGCAGTCGACTAATTCACCAAGTGGATCGAAGCCATGCCAGTCACCAACCAGAAAGGCACAACCGCCGTCAAGTTCTTCGAATCCATTGTCTACAGATTTGGCGTACCGCACAGCATCATCACCGACAACGGATCAAACTTCATCTCCGAAGAATTCCAGGACTTCTGCGAAGGCCTCGGGATCAATATCACGTACGCCTCAGTGGCACACCCGCAAACAAACGGGCAGGTGGAAAAGGCCAACGGCCTAATCGGCGCCGGCATCAAGAAGCGCCTCATGAGCTCACTCGAGCACAAAGCTGGAAACTGGACGATAGAGCTACCGTCTGTCCTGTGGAGCTTACGTACTACGCCAAACAGCTCCACCGGCTACACACCGTTCTTCATGGTTCACGGAGCCGAGGCAGTGCTACCAGCCGAAGTACGCCATCAGGCTCCACGAGTCGTAGCGTACAGCGAAGCCGAGTCCACGACCGCGCTCGAAGATGCCGTCGACACACTCGACGAAGCACGGGATATAGCAGCAGCTAGATCAGCGGTGTACCAGCAAAGTCTCCGCAACTATCATGCCGGCTGCGCCCAAGGTCCTTCGTCGAAGGAGATCTCGTCTTGCGACTCAAGCAAAAGCGCCCGAACAAGCTCGATTCACCATGGGAAGGATCCTACGCCATCACCGAGGTCATCCCAGGTGGCGCCTATCGCCTCAAGCATGTGGAGTCTGGAGTCGCATACTCCAACCCATGGAACGTCTCGCACCTGCGACGATTCTACCCGTAGCAACCTACCCCTTATCTTTACTTTCAATAAGGCTTTCAGCCAAGGCTATTCAGCCGAACCATGTACCTCCTCCATTACGATATAAATAAAGATAAGTGTCTCGCTCCCAACCTTCGGTTGACTATTTTTATGCAACTTTACTACATGCTACAAACACACTCGGGGGCTCCCCCCACCTCACGATTTCATCGACAGAGGACCAAACGTGTACACCTGAGTAGCTGACTACGTCAGACAAACGAAAAGGACACATACTCAATCAAAGCACTGCGTGCTCACACACATGCAAACCTTTACAACAAAGAGCACATACACGCCCAGACGCAATACACAAATTTTACATCTATCTGTTTATTTTCAGGTTCTATCTACTATGAAGAATAGCCTGAGCACGCTGCTCAAACAAGTCTACAATCTGTTCGGCATACTGCCTCACAGCCGCATAGTACGGACGCATGTTCCACTCGCCACCATCTGGCCGAGGAGGTGACCCATTCGCCACAGCAGCCAAATCTACGTCAGGGCGGTGCACCCTCACAAGAGACAAGGCATCCTTCACCCCCGCAACGAGCTGCTGCCGCACCAGCTCCTTGACATTGCCGGCATTCCGAAACTTCGTCAGAATACCTGCAAGGGTCGTTGGCACGGCATCCAACGGAAACATAACGTGCAGTACCGAAGACAGTGATGTCTGCACCTGGCGGAGCACCCGCGACACCTGGTAGACGCGATCCTGCACCGTTGCTAGAACAATGGCGCAATCACGGTCCATCTAGAAGAAGCCGCCGGCCTCCATGTCCTGTTGAGTCAAACAATTGACTCGAACAGCAATACGCTCCTTTTCTTCCCTCGGAGCAATATTGGCACCTGCGACAAACACACAAAACAAGAGTAAGGCCAGAGCTCACTCAAGAATCGGCTACAGCCGAAGAAGGATCAACTTACATTGCAGCTGCTCGGACAGTCGACCCAGCTCCGCCATCAAATACTCCTCTCTGGCTGCACCACGGTCTGCTTTGGATTTCCAAACGTCAGCACGACCGCGTAACCCAAGCAAATCCCTCTCCAAGCTACGCACGCGATCCCGAAGAAAAGCGAGCTGCGAGGAATCATCCAATGATGCTCGCAAGGGCCTTTCGGATGAAGTGCCAACTGGGTCAACACCCGAAGGAACCTATAGCAGCAGAAAGGCACACAGACATTCAGCCAAGGATAAAAGCACGACACGGAGGAATTCATTAAAATAAGGCCACTACGTGGCACAAGGATAGTACTACAAAAGATATTTACAAGAGAAGGAGACCACAAACTACTCTACGTCTACTAAGCCTCAGGTGCAGGACACTGAGTCGCCTCAGAACCAGACTGCCTAGCTTTGGCCTCATCCTGCTGCCGCAGTGCGTACTCAGACAACAAGTCAATGAGCTTAGGCCCATATCGTCGGCAGCGAGAGGAGTAGGCGGCGAAAGCTACCTCGGATCCATCCGCAGCCGTAGGCATCCGAGAAGTAATCTGGGGCAGGTCCAGCTCCGCCCCAGACGCCATGGCCATGGCCAGCCCGACGGCCGCGCCGATGCCCTTCTGCTTGCGCTTGTACGCTGCAGGCGCTTCGTCCGACAGAGCCTCCGCCAGGGCATCCACATCTTCAAGAGACGCACCCTTCGGGAAGAGTTCCTGGTAGAAGCGACCAAGGACCTCCTTCGCCTTGGCAAGGGAGTTGACGATGGTGCTGCATCGATCTTCGACCGCCACAGTGGCAGCATCTAGAGAACTCCCGTGCTCCAGAGCACCACGGTCGAACTCAATGCCTGCGGCATCTGAGACAAAAGAGAAGAAAACATGAAGAACGACAGCATAGAAGAAGACCCGCAGAAAAATAAACAAGTCCAAAAGCTTGTACTCACCCGAAACGGCCTTGGCAGAAGCCATGAGCTTATCTGCCACCCCTTTTTCACGAGCAGCCGCAACAGTGGCCAGCTGCTCCTCACGATCGGCGGCCTCCTGTTGAAGAAGCTCTTTCACTTCGGCTGCCTTCGTCAGCTCCAGCTCAAGGCGCTCAAGACTGCGGCAGCCGACATACCTCCGCTTGGCCAAGGGTCTTCTTCAGAGCATCCACTTCGCGGAGAGAGTCGTTATGTTCCTCTGCATTTACAACAAGCAAGTGTCAAAGAAAAGGACCAGGATACGCAAGAAAAATACTACAAGACAGACGAATACCTTGCAGCTGCCGCAGTTTTGCCTCCAGCGTCAGGCGCTCCTCCACCAGCCGCTTGGCCTCTTGGACAAAAGGCTACAGGAAAAGGCAACAGCAGTAAGAACATGACTCGGGGGCTACGCCCCACACACAGAAGCAACAACAACATCCGCACTCGAAGAAACTCGGGGGCTTCCTCCCATAACATAAAGAAGAACAACTTACGTGCTCCGAAGGCGAACCCGAAGGCCCGCCTCCGAAATTCTGGGGCGCAACCACCAGCCTCTCCTGCACAGGAGGAACTGGTGCAACGTCGCCAGAAGTCGCCATAGTCTGAGGAGGAGGCGACGCAATGTTCGACTCCCCCATCATCTCGTGCGCTCCATCACTAGAGCCGTCAGAGGATTGCCTACACACTAAGCCAATCAACACAGGAGCAAACACCATCAAGGACACAAAGGAAAACAGTGGCACGAAGAAAACTTACGAGCCCAACGCGCTCAGGTCGAAGATAGGAGAAGCCCTTCGGGCCCTCTTCTCTTCCTTCTTTTCTTCCTTCTTCTCCTCCTTCTTTTCTTCCTTCTTCCGCTTTGCTGGCGGCTGCGGAGCAACAGCCCGCACAGGAATGGCAGGAAGGGGACAGGAAGAACCCCCCTGAACATCATCATGACGCTCAAGGCCCAGCAGATTTCTGGGAGTCGGAGGAGTCGAGGCATCCGAAGACTCGCTGGAGCTCCGTGATCGCTTGCGCGAATGGTCCTCACTCGACTCGTCGGCATCCTCCGCTGGAGATCGCGCTGACGGTAGCTCGAACACGGAGTCCACGACTTCATTATCCGGGGCATTCGGATACCTTTCGGGCAACGGTGGTGCCATGCCCGGGAATTTGAAGCTCTGCAAAAGGAAAAGGAACTTTGTTAGCAACAAACGGAAAAAGTACACAGCTGACAAAACAAAAAGAAGCACTACGTGCGCAAATCTACACCTTCGGTACGACCAACGTCGAAGAAAAGGGAGGAGTCTGCGACTTCCCCGGAATTTCTTCGTCTGCCTTGAACTTCAACAGTGCGCGAAGAGTCTTGTCAAGTTCTGCCTCGGAGATTTTCTCACTCGAAACCCTCGTCGGATCACGGCGCCCAGGAACATCGGATGCGCCCTCGCTTGGAGAGGCTGCACCCGACGCTCAACAAACGTTCGGATGACGTCGACACCGTTCACCTCCTTCTTAGGAATCAGTTGGAGATCCTCCACTCGACGGTACAGGGCCTCAATCTCGGCCACCTCACCATCTAAGATCTGGTTTTTCCAGGATCTTTTCTTCTCAATCAACTGGAAGGGGTCAAAAGGAACGAGACCAAAATCTTGCCCAGGCAGTACGGAGTCACGGATGTAAAACCATTTCCTCCGCCAGTACTGGACAGATTCGGACATGGAAAAGGAAAAGAATTGGACATTGGGACTGAGAGAGATGATGAAACCCCCAATGGGATACACACCATCCGAACCAGATTGCCTCTTCACGTAATAAAGCTTCCGGAAGAGGCCAAAGTGCGGCTCAATGCCAAGCCAACACTCGCAAAGCGTGATAAAACACACAATGTGGAGAAGGGAGTTGGGAGGAGATGATGCAATCGAACCCCATAGAAGAAGAGCGATCCACGAAGGAAGTCATGATGGATAAGAGAACCCACGCAAGACAAAGGCAAGAAACATAACCCGGTACCCAGCTGGGGGACGGGGGATTACCTCATTGCCGGGGAGTCTCACGGCCGTCGCATCTTGCGGATCGGACTCGCTCGTGCTTTTGGAGATCGCTCTCCCGCGTCTCCGATCGCCGCCAGCCACCATCGGTGACGCGAGCAGCGGCGGTGCCCTTCTTGCCTCCGGCAGCGCTGGTCCCAACCGCAGATGAGGACTTCTTTGTTTTCCCCATGGCGCTGCAGCGGTGGTGGCGATGACAACGCAGAAAGAGCGAAGGAAATGAGGAAGGAAAGCTCCGCGCGCAGCAAGAATCGCTCAAGAACAAGAAGGCAGCAAACAGATGAACTGGTGCGGTGAAAAACAAACCACGATTTCACCCAGGATTATAACAGCGAAGACGACGCACACCAGCCGTCCATCGAGAAGACCTAACGCCAACGGTAGATCTGACCGTACACGTGTCAAAACCACAACGAACCGTCGTTACCACGCCGCCCACTACGCGCGGAAATCGAGGAGGCGCCATAATCATCTCCACGCCCCGCATGACCGGTCAATTCAAAGTCAGCAAGTGGGACCCACGCTTCGTCCTGTCAAGTCATCTCTGGCGCAGCAGACGCTTGAGGTCATCAATCGTAAGCACTGACGTCATCAAAAGCTATACTAGCACCACTTCGGTTTCACAGCTAAAAGTACTCACTTGAATCTGCGATTCGACTAAATACTTGGGGGCTACTCCTATCAGGAGCGCTGGCCTCGCACCCGACAGACAAATGAGGACAAAAATACTTCTCTGAGTCCTACGTCGATTCTACGACTCCACTACGGACTCGGGGGCTACTCCCATAGGGAGGATGGATTTAAGCATCCGAAAATTTTCGAGTCCTGCAGACCTAATGATTGAAACAATGCTTGAACTAAAAGTCTCCGTTCGAGTCTACGACTCGAACAGACACTTGGGGGCTACTCCCATAGGGAGCGCTGGTCGCGCACCCTATGAATTCTTCGACTGCGATCTTTCGGATCAGCACGCAAAAAACTTTTTGGCAACTCTGCCCCAACAGAACGCTAAGTGAGCAACAATCTCCTTGACCACCCGAAGCACCTCCGAGGTGATAAATGTTCGGATGCTACGTCTGCGACGCAAAGATAAGACCTACAGATATCATCGATGGCACGCAACGCACTTTGCGCTCTGCTAGCATGAATCCGTGCAATGCGATGAAAAATCTGGCAGAACCGTTGGGTACACCAATTAAAATCACCGGAATTCCTCTCCGTAAGTCCTTCGGCTCGAGTTGAATTATGCCAGATATGTTCCGAGACCGGGTTAAGGGACCGAATCAAGAAGATCATGTTGTTTCGTCCTAAGATGTTAATCGACCACGATCCGTCGGGTGAGTCAGACACACGTATCAACAATCCCTACACATTCTCTTAAAAGACAGAGTTGCACCCGAAGGATTGAAGAGTCCTCAGCCGAATCTACGATTCGACTGATCACTCGGGGGCTAATGACATGGTTATACCCTATGGGTACGTAACTTCAGCATACCTAGTCCAGCCCAAGTAAGGCCCACGGCAAACATACGCTGGCCCATGAAGATTTTCGGGTGGCCAAGGCCCATGACGTCTTCGGATTCTTGGAGAACAAGATTAGAGGAGATAGGAAACTCAAAGGGGTAAAACCCTAAGAACTTGTAACCGACTAGGACTATACCCGGGACCTGCCTAAGTCTATATAAAGGCCAGGAGGATACGTCCTAGAAAAACTCACCCAACCTCGACTCATACTTTCGCATACGCATCCACGCCAGATCGAATCTGCGCACCCTGTAACCTTCGGTTCCGCCGTAATCAAAGAGCAGACAAGCAGGAGTAGGGTTTTCCCTCCGGGGGCCTGAACCTGGGTAAATCTTGTGTCCCCTGGTTGCTTGTCTGTTAACCGTGCCACGATCTCCAACATCCCCATCTTCTCCAAAACCCAAGTCCATAACAATGGGCATTGACGAGATTAAACCTCGTCACCTGGCTTGTCCTTGCCCAACACCTGATCTGCCCCTCCTCAAGTAACCATTTTGGTTGATATCTAGTGATTTATTGGAGTGGATGATGGTTTGATCTGTGGATGTGGTTGTTGAAACCTTCAGGTTCCTTGGCTGTTCTTGGTTGAACTGTGTGGTGTTACTGATTTCAGAGAGAGAGTGTGCTTTCTCTGCTTCTACGACTGGGGAGATAACCCTTTGCCCTTGAGTGCTCCTGTGTCGACAACAAGCCACTCATGTATGTGTGATTATGTTGTGTGTCTGCCTACTATGGTTGTGGATCAACTCAGATGAAATATATGATCTTATTACTCTTTTACTTTTACCTGCATTGGTGAAACTTGCCCCTGGGTTTAAGATGTGGGAATGAAACCCTTTTTATTTGATAGAACAGATATTGTATTTTGGTGAAAATTTTCCCTTCATTTAAATTGCTCAATGATGCAATCTAAACAGTGCACTTCACTGTTCATAGCTGAGAGCAATAATATTACCATTAATCCCTTTTCTTTCCTTTCTTTGCTATTTTGTTTGCAGGTACAAGATGATTCAAAGAAGATCAAGAAGATTTAGACTAGAATTATTTAGGAATTAGTTTAGGGTTTTCCTTTATTACTTTGTAATATTTTTATTTTTCTTCTTGTAAGAACAATGTAATTTATTCATTTATTCAATAAAGTTTACTTTTCTTATTTCTTATAATTGTTTCATTTGTATAATTTATTGCTTATTCATTTTTGTTTATTTTGTAATTATTGAATAAAGAGAAGAATACAATATACTTACTTGTATGAATGCATTTATTTATAATGTTTACAACTTTCTTTCTTACTTGTATTATTATTCTTTAACATAATACTTAACACTTCTTATTGGATATTTAAAATCCACTTTAAGATAATAAATTCCTAAATATTTTTATTTTGAATCTTTTTAAAAGTAGTTTCAAATTCAAATTATTACCCAATTTGATTTGAATTCCTAGAGATCATGTCAAAGTCTATAATAACCACTAGAATGAGCTAAACACTAACTCAATATAGTGAAGAAAACTCTGATCTCTTTAGGATTTTAATTTGCGAAAAATTTATCTTACTTTTCAAAAATGAATGCATGCAATGCACAAATTTCTATTTCTACCTTTCGTTGGTTCCTAAACGATGGGATGTTACAGTAGCATGCACGGGAGGCAGCGCGACGCGGTGATTTTCCGTGGTTGCGATCTTATCCCTAGATCCATGTTAGCCAGTAGATTAGAAAAAAACTAGCTAGCTTGAGACTCTAGACCCGTGGCTTCAAATGCTACACCAAATAGTTCGAAGAAAAGTTACATGAACTTTTATTTCATGCTACGCTACCAAGCTGTTCTAAAATCACTCTCTCTCTCTCTAGTCTAATTTCACACTATATCATGGAATGTACTAGACAAGACACGTGATTTGAAGGTTATTTTCTGCATCAAGGACATTGTGGTGGTATTCTCACCTTCATAACAAAGAGGTGAGCATATCATCCCAACCATCTTTCGTCTCTGAAACCAAACACAGATATGGCTATCACTAACCACTTTCACAACCCACTCAACGAAACAAAAAAAATGATTACCCATAACCACGTGGTTAGGGGTACCCATAACCATATTTTTTGCGGGAATTTAGAATTTAGATTGCTCTTTTTTTTTTCGGGAAGAATTTGATTGCTCTTAACAAAAACCTATAGAGAACAGGAAAAAAATAAGGTTACCCCAAACTTTATTGCATGTACTCCCTCCGTTTGGTATTATAAGTCCCGTGCGGATAACTAGGTTGCCAATTTGGACAACAAAACATAAATAGTATAGCATAAAAATTATACCATTAAAAACTTTAGAGGTTATATTTTTCTAATGGTATAATTTTTGTGATATATAAGTTATATTTTGTTAGTCAAATTAACAATCTAGGTATGCGCGTAGGACCTATAATACCGAACAGAGGGAGGACACAACCTGGCTTCCATGCATGCATGCCGCGTGCTCTCCTCTGCTCTCACTTCTCAGCACCAAACGAAGCTAAAGAAGGAAAAAGGTTCAGTGGTAGTAGGTGGTACATGCATATCCATGAGTCCCGATGCCGCCGCCTACCCTTAGCTAGAAACTAGAAAGGTTTGCGAAGAATATACTATATGCATAAAGGTTCACCTAAACCCAAATCTGCCACTAATTTACACCCTATCGAGGTGAATAATCCGGCATGGTAGTGCTCGGGCAAGTGAACCATCACGCGCATAATTGGAGATGTGTCATGTATGTGTGCATGATTGCAAATGATCGATGCGCACGCCTCGGTGGTACGTACGTACTTCGTTCGCGCCCATCCATCCATCCATCCATCCGCTTCCACGGCGTCGTCTTGCGCGCGCCGGACTGGACGCCGCAACCACCTGTCGGTGGATACGCCGGTGCGTCTTCATTTTACGCGCCAACAACCTCCACTAGCTAGTACGTACCACTGCGCATGCCGTAGCAGAGCAGTAGCCTCGCACCGGACGGGTGGACGACGACAGCGGCGTGGCCGGGAGGGACAGCGCCTGCACAGCGCCGGCCCGTAATTTAACTTAGCTTTCTGCTAACTACGGGTACCTACTATACTATCGTTTTTTGTGTGGGGCAAATACCAGTAGAGCTAATAGTGTTGCGCGTTCTTGAGCACTGCGAGAGATTCTTTTTTAACAATGTTTATTTATCTGCCACTCAACTAGAACATTATTGGCGCGAAGCAGACGGAATTTTCTGATGAGGTCTCGTGTGGTCATTGCCTTTTTTATCAACCCATCACTTTGTGATGAGGTCTACACGAGAATGATGCACAAGCACAACAGCGATGTGATTCTATTTAGAGTTTCCCTATTCATTTGTGATCATGTTTGGATCTTTTTTAGAGCAAATTTACTAAATTAATAGCATACAATCACGCCGTCGTCTGATTTTGACTAAATTCCGTGAAAGAGAGAAAAGCAAGGACCTATCTACCCGACGTCTGATTTTTCTATAAAACACCGCACGCTCCGCTCTAGGGGGAGGGGCACGGGTGGAAACCTAAGCTGCCGCCGCCCCCGAATTCTCCTCCCGCTCCTCCCCCGCTGCACCTGAGGACGCCGGCCGACGGTGGCGGCGGGGCTGCCTCCTCGCATGGTGGCCTCTCCCCTGCAAAGAGCCTCTCGGGCGCTTGATGGTTGTCGCCCCGACGACGATCTGATGGCGGCAGGGTCTAGAAGCCGGGGCGGCGGCCTCGGGCTTTGATGGCGGTTCTCCCTCGGCGGATGGTGACGCGGATCGCATCTGCTGGCAGGGGCGCGGTCCTAGGGTTTCTCTCACGCCAAGACGAAGATCTCCCTCCAACCTGTTTTTATAGACCTGGTGGCAGTTTCGTGTTCCGGAAGGCTTCACTGGCGAACTCCCATGGGTGATTCATGCCTGGAAATTGCTGGAACAGATGGGATTCGGTCGCACGCAACCGTTGTTTTTCTGACCGTTTGGTTTCAGAGGGAGCGAGGCGAAGCTCTATAGTCTGTTACCATCATGGAACATGTCTTTAGTTCCATGGTGAAGTCAGTGTGCGAAGAATTTCATGGAAGCTAAGATTTGTGGACTAGCTATGGTGGCTCGAGTCCTGATGGCGATAAAGAATTGGCTTGGTGATTCGTGAATTGTAGAAGCGACATCGGAAAATGGGGGCGGCAGCACAAGAGGAGTTCATAGTCTTACCTTGCAGGGTGAAAATCTAAGGGCTAGTCTTAATTGGTTGTGTCTGGCAATGAACTTGTTGAAGGGATGATTTTGTGAGTGAGGACTTTCTTCAGGGTAAAAAAGTATGATCTTTGATCGGACGATGACGATGTTTGTGCTATGTTTCCTTTTTGAAGGCGTCGCTATTGGAGATGTTGGACTTCTAGTGTTGTTCTGGTGGGGTTAGTGTCGCTGCTACTAAGGATCTAATCGCTGTAGTGAGACTTTTCTTTTTTAATTCTTCTTCTCTTTTTTGGCCGTGTGCATTCGTACCAATAGGGTATATGTTGTTGCAGAGGCTAGGTGTAATTGATATCTATATAATATTAATATATGCTCATTTTTTAAAAAATAGCATACAATCAAACACATAAGAGGTAGGTCGACCATGTTGAGATAGGAGAACAACATGAGTAGGCGCACAATCAAATCAAACACATAGGGCGTGTTTGGTTGCAAAGACTCAAATTTTTCATTTTTCCTACTTGGCTCGGCGGGTGCTGCATGGAGGAGATTGACTTGGGTAAAGTTTGGCATTTAGTTTGATTGTTCATATCTAGTTTTCATGTAATTTTGGCAAGTTGTTTGGTTGGCAATTAAACTGATTTTGTCTTGTTTGATACAAAAACCTGCATGTTTGGTTGCTCATGCCATAGTTTTGTGCTCACCACTTCTCAGAGGGTGATGTTACCACGTAATACAAAATAAGCAGGAAATTGAACAAGTAGTTGCAAACAAGCAGCAAATTAAACTCGCAGTATCAAATTAGCACCCTAGCTACTAGCAAATATGAGTTCACGATAATGTTACCTAGCTACTAGTAAATGACAGTTCACCACAATATTACCTAGATACTATGAATGAATGTTTTACACCCACACCAGGGGTTGTTCACAGAACACAAGGGCAACACTTCATCAACAAACCATCTTCTTCACTTCTTATTCTTTAGATCCCGTAGTTTCCTCTCGTCACCCACATGTCGAGCGTCCACTGTTGTCTCCTGTTCTTCCAAGCAGCAAAATCTTTATGGGTAACACCATGGCCACCGTTAGTGTCGTTGTCGTCAGGAACCACATCTTTCTCAGCCGGGAAGTATTCATCGACACCAAATTGCAAGATCCAGTTGGGCAAAATGCAACATGCAAGAACAAGCTTAACTTGGATGAAGAAAGAGTGGAAAGACTTTGATCTTAAACATGTTCTTCAGAGTAGTGAAAACCCTCTCAACCGTGACTCTAAGGCTAGAGTGCCTAAGATTGAAAAGTTCTTCCAGGGTCTTTGGGTAGTTTCTAGCAGAAAACTCATTGAGATGGTATCTTGTTAACCTGAAGGGTGGAAGAATTCCAGGCCGACAAGCATACCCAGCATCTGCTAGGTATAATTTGTCGTTAGGGAGCTTGAGGACATCAGGTCTGCTAAGGCTGTTAGTCAGATTCGTCGCATCGTGGGCAGATCCTTCCCA
The DNA here is from genome assembly GCA_030063025.1 of Avena longiglumis. Lineage (NCBI taxonomy): Eukaryota > Viridiplantae > Streptophyta > Magnoliopsida > Poales > Poaceae > Avena > Avena longiglumis. Next base: position 448,808,364 of record CP125978.1, read on the forward strand.
CCCAGCAACCACATATATGAACTTCATGTTGAAATCAACAACGACAAGCACATTCTTAATAGGGTAGTGCTTCCTCCCCCTATATGCAGCCTGCTCAGCTTTCAAAACTCTAGCCATCACATGAGTACCATCAATTGATCCAATACAATCTTGGCATTACAAGAATATTAGCCAGTTGTCTAATACAATCATCTAATGAATAATATGCTATAGTTGCTCACCTTGAAAAAGGGGAACCATCGACCGTTGCCTTGTATCTTTGTGGGGGTTTGACCAGTGCTGGCTTGATCATCTCTTCTCTGAGTTCTCCAACAGCATACAACGCTTGATGGAAATACTGGAAAATTGTCTCAGTTGATCTCTCCATGTGCTGTGAATCACTCGGAATCTCTGGTTATGGCCTAAAACATGAAGAAACATAGCCACTTGTTCTTCGATAGAGGTGTTTATGTTGTCCTTAAGCAAACCCCTAGACCTGAATGTCTGCACATGATGGTTAAATGAGGCTCTTCTCTTCCGGAGCATGGCTATAGCCTCCACATCGTTGTTGTCGTAGATGTAGTTCAGATTTGCCATCCTCTCTCTGTCGCGCTGCATCAGCGGACCATATTTCAGTGCCGACCTATTAGTCCTACCATCCGCTCTTCTGTAGATTAGGAACATACATGCCTGAATCACAACGACTAGGACAGCTGCCTCGATGATAACCTTCAATTGTTGGCCCTAAACGGAGTGGCATTGCATAAGCACTGTATGTACTATCCCAATGTCGAGCTAACTACCTTGGTAAAAAAGTTGGAGAGGAGGCAAGGCTATGGTTTTTATCTTCATGGTGGCGAACATCGAGGACCTGCCGCAGGTGGAGAAGAAGACGAGGAAGAAGTCGGTGCCACAGATCTGCGAGGCAGCAGATGCCGGAGTCAGACAAGAGACGCCAAATGATGCCAGAGTCAGACAAGAGACGCCAACTGATGCCGGAGTGGGCGTAGCAGCTGCTGCCAAGGATCAAAATCGCTGCCGCCGCCGCCAAAGCCTTCGCACAAGAGGAAAATGGGGAGGGATTTGTCTCTCTGTGGGAGGTGGTAGCATAAGAGGGAGTGAGCGTACTTTTCGCGCTGTACGGAGCTAGAATTCTTTCGGCTCCCGCCATCTCCCCGTTGCCTCCCTGCGCACGCTGTTTCTCCCCTTGCGCTCGCCAGGGCATATGTCCCGATGGAAACGCTTCCTCCGGAGCCAAGATGAGGGCTTTTTTAAGACCCATGCGTGCCAAATCCCCGATACAGCACGATACATCAAACAATCTTATTTCTTCCAGCCTGATGCGAAAAACGATTATCGAGCCAACCAAACACGCCCATAAACAAAATCACCGAAGATCAGAATGCAATCAAACACCAAGCTCTTGTCTCTACTCCCATGCGGGTAAGCCAAAGAACGATATGTAAAACATGGTCTTTTGCCTTGTATATGTCCGACCAGTTTGCACTGAGCAGGCCGCCAAATCAGCATTCATGCTACCAAACACTCCCTCCAGGATCGGAATGTGGCTCAGGCGCTCAGCATCCATCATCACACGTACCGACGTATACGAGGCCCATCAGCACATGGTCGAACCAAAAAAAATAAAAACTGCACGAATCTCAAAGTGCATGCCCCAAGAACCGAATGGAATGACGTGCCAATCGAATTAGCAGAGGAATCTTCTTCGGTTGAGATGTTGCTTTCAGTGGCCTCCTCTTCCATACCAAAGATCCAACCCAAAAGACTTTTACACATGCGCTGCGCTGTATCCGTTAGCTAGCATCGATCGATCACTACTGATTCTTAAAGCCATCAGCACGTACCCTGGTTCCTGTACCTGAAAGCGCGGTCCATTCATTCACTCGCTCACTCACTCACTCACTCACTCAAAGAGTGGTATCTGGAGTAGCTAGCTAGCTAGCAAGCCGCACACAGAGCACAGTGGGCAGAGCGCGCGCGGAGGCATCAGCCATGAGCAAGGAGAAGCACCACAAGCACGAGCACCACCTCCGGCGCTGCTGCGGCGGCTTCGCGGCGTGCCTGCTGGCCCTGGTCCTCATCGTCGGCTTCATCTCGCTCGTCGTCTACCTCGCGCTCCGCCCCACCAAGCCTTCCTTCTTCCTGCAGGACCTGCAGCTCCGCTCCATCGACCTCGGGGACCCGTCCCTCTCCGCCACCGCGCAGGTCACGCTCGCCTCCCGCAACCCCAACGACCACGTCGGCATCTTCTACAGGCGCCTCGACGTCTTCGTCACCTACCGCGACGAGCCCGTCACGGTGCCCGTCTCGCTGCCGCCCCTGTACCAGGGCCACCGCGACGTCACCATCTGGTCCCCCGTGCTGTCCGGGGAGTCCGTCCCCGTCGCCGCCTACGTCGCCGACGCCATGAAGCAGGACATCGCCGCGGGCTACGTCGCGCTGCAGGTCAAGGTCGACGGCCGCGTCAAGTGGAAGGTCGGGACCTGGGTCTCCGGAAGCTACCACCTCTTCGTCAGCTGCCCCGCCATGCTCGCCGCAGGACCCGGGGGCATGGCGCCGCTCGGGGGAGGCCCCAACGGCACCCGTGGCGCCGTCGCGGCACTCAAGTTCACGCAGCCGGCCGGGTGCACCGTCGGCACGTGATGGACGAGTGCGCCGTCGTACGTCGGCACGTACGTACACTGTGCTATACGCACGTAGCGGCCTGCTTGTTGTTCGATCGGTTCGTGTGGCCAAACTGTTTCAGTTCCTTCTTTTATTCTAGCAAATCGATCGTCTAAATTAAGCTGTTAGCTTCTGTTGTTTATGCCGTCTCATGTAACGGGGGAGAATTAATAAAATGTTTTGATTCATGTACTACGTACTTCGGATTTTGAATGAATTGTTGCAATACGCATTCGTTTAGTTAATTTATAATTAAATGGTGTTATGCCACCGAATTATAATATAAGGTGTCTGCATCGGCAGCAAACGGTCATATGTTCTTGATCTCGATGTTCTAAATGAATATGGATATTTTCTTCCCCAAAAAGGAGAGTATATATATGTGTTTGCACGAACTGGTCCATTATTGGACGACCACACAACGGATAGATGGATGGATGGATGATAGCTCGGCAGGGATCGTGGAGAAGGAAGGATACGATCGAGAGTTGATAGGGGAACAACCACCTAACAACACACGTTAGGATTACAGGAGGAAAGTTGCATTAGGTAGACAGGCCGTGCGTCACATCATGATCATTCCAGGTCAGCCACTCCATGCAACCCACTGCACTGTAGAGGCCATATACTCACTGCAGTTTAACTGAACATATGAAGCATGTCAGCCTGGTCATTAGGAATTGGAAGATCCCGTTCAAAGAATTGACAGAAGTAAAGTTAGATCAAATTTTATTTTTTTGTGAAAGAAGCTAGATCAATTCATGAGACTGATGCATCACTGCACACAGACTCACGGCAGCGCTGGATCAGGGCCGAGAGAGAATGCAACAATCCGCTACTACGAAAACATTCACAATAAACACCGGATCAAACACATGTTAGACGATTTCGCTAACTAGAGACCACCTTCGTGTCACACACTGCCGACACAACCAAACCTCTCGCGCAGGTGGGCTGATCCAGTATATCAAAGGTAGATGTAACAACTCCGACACATGCGCTATGTCCTCCCTTGCCACAGAGGTGACTCCTGCATATAGATGATGGTTTTGGTGCCACTATGCCACTCACCAGGTTAGTCACTAATGTTTTTGGTGGGGACAACAAGAGATCTACTCCCGTTAGTCGTTAACTTCCAAACAAAAGTATCCGATTCATCGTAAATCGTTCCCTTCCCTCCTCTCTTCCATGCAAAGTCGGCTAGGGTTCCGTCACCTCCCGTCGGCTTGAGATGGCCCGAGACTGAGACAGACACTTAGGTCTCAAACTCTGACTCTAAATTGGCAGCCCAATAGCCTTGCAGGTCAACAAGCAAACAACTATTGCAGGTAGCTCACGGGCTATTAGCCCAATTCAGTGGCTCGGCTGCGCTCCTAGTTTTTTTCAACTTGACAAGCAGCACAACCTAGCGCTAAAAAAAAAGAGTACTCCCTCCCCTATGGTCATGCCCTTAGGTATGAAAACAACCGCTGCCTAAGAAAATAACCCTCGTCTCCCACCTCTGCCTTCTTTATAGATCGCCCCCCTACTCCAGCAGGCCTCGCCGGTGTCGGGAGCGGTGGGAAACCCAGACTATGGGTAGAGTTTTCAACAAAGGTAGTGATTTCAAGATATTAGATTAGGGTTTTGCTAGCCGTCTTTCTTTTAACCTCTGTGTCAATGGAGATGTCATCGTCTACAATAAGTGATCTTCATCCCTTTGTTCGACGAAAGTTCTACTTCTCATCATCAGTGGTGGTATTGATTGCTTACTCTAGAAATTAGCCCCCCGTGTGAATTACAAAATAGGGCTCTAAATTATAAAAATTATTCGTTCTGACAAAAGCATAACTAGTAGAATGAAAACGTAGGCTTACTTAATTATGTAACTTCAAAGTGTGCTAGTTCGTAGAATATTATCATTTTTTTTATGAAAAAGAGTAAATGTAGAACTAAAATAATAAACTATTTCTCTCGTGGCTCGCCTCTCAGCTCTCATCCTCGGAGGCTCCGGATCGCACACGGTGGAACCCGAGCGTCGAGAGAACAATTGTATCTAATTTTTTTGATCAAGAAGAATCAAAGCTGATCGCGTCGTAGCGGGGACGTTTTTATTGCTTTTTTTTTTTGAGGAATACGTTTTTATTGCTTAGCGCGTCGCGAGCTACTTCTAAATCTGGAAGCAAATTGGGCCTGCTGGCCGTAAGACCAATGAAATGGGCCGCAGCAGCTAGTCCAGTAGCAAATTGACTGTAACCTTTGGTGTTAAAGGAAATTGGCAGCAGGAATTTGGGGCCCAAAGAATTTGAGGCCCTTTTCGGTAAACAGCTCGAACATAGCCATCGATGGGCCTAACTGTTGAAATATTACAGTTTTTATTAGGTATACGGGTCTTCACATCTTGCTTCGCCATTTGCCAGATCAATCAGATTTTTTCTCATGGTTTTCGCGAGAAGATTTGTCCTCCAATATTTGTCCTAGCTTCTATGCCCTTAACAATGGTGATTTATGCTCTCGGTTTGCCAATCCTAATTATATGTTAGATTAGTATGGCCACTCTTTTGAAACTACGACCGTTCATATTACATGGGATTTATGACACTGTTTTTCCTTGAAATAACCATCCGTAATATGTATAACCATGATACTCTGACCAAAATATATTTACAATATTGACTAGAGATATACATAAACATAGAAAACTATGGTCGCCGAGCGAATATTGCAAAAAGACAATATATATTTCCAAGAAGCAAGTAGCTAGGCAAACCATCCATACTTCCTGAAGGTACAACTATACTAATTTACAAATGTCTAGCCACATCATGTTGAGATATGTATTCAGGCTTCACCACTTTGCTAACGATGATGATTGCGCCAGTTTGAAATAAAGCTTTGTACCATGAGAGCAAGCTGGAGCATTTTGGCAACCTTTCGTAAAGCATGAGAGCCTCACATTTTCACGATCCCCTCAATCTCTAGGCTTGTCTTGGGATTGCCACCCTCTCTGTCTGTCATGCATGCATAAAGCCACGGACAGTGCCCTCCCAGAACCATTTCCACGTCCCACATGAAACAAAAGGCCCATACATTGCATGCACTCAATGTTTCCTATAACATTCTTCTATTCTCATCCGATGAAAAGTAATTAAAGGTTATCGGATCCTTATTTTTACCATCTCTCTCATTCTTTTTGACCAGTCCTCTCGCCTTCTACGTTAAAAGAAGATCAGTCTCAGCTTTTTTTTTTGCCCTCTGTCTAAATTGCTAATAAAACTATGTAAGGAGGAAAAGAGAGACTAAAAACAGAAAAAGAGTAAAAGAGAGCACATGGTGAGGTTATAGGTAACCAATGGTAAGGAAATCGGTAATCGCAAACTGCTCGGTTGTCTTGGAAGTAGCGACTAATCGGAATTCGGACGATTAACTGATTTAATCGGTGCAACCTACAAAAATTAGCACCTAAAACACATACGACTCCTCTTGCATCTCAACTACCTACCCTATTAAAGGAAGCCTCGAGCTCCCGGATGAGATCCTCAAGCAGCTCAAGCTCTTTTATCTGAGGTCTAATCGGCAACTACGAGGAACTGGTCAACAACGACAAGGAACTGGCTGGTGATGGCAGAAATCGAGCTCCCGGAGGCAGGGATCGAGCGGAAGCTTCGAAAAACCTACTTCATTGGGGCGGGCTAGCGGATGGATGGCAATATGTGTTGATAATATGGTAACGTTTTTGACCAAGTGTAGTAGTTAATCGGGAACAGACCTAGTAATCAGAGTGTCGGAGCTATTAATCGGGTAAACGATTAACACAAACGATTAGTGGTAACCGACACGGTCAGGTCCCTAGTAGCGATTAATCGACATGCTACTACTATGTAGACATGCTACTACTACTACGAGTAGAGTAAATTTCGAAAGAAAAAATTTCGAACAGTGTAGAGTAAATAGTAGTAGCATGTCATTTCGAAAGAAAAAATATATAGTAACATACATGCTCAGAGTATCCGGGACAGACACCCAAAACCGCACCTACACCTAAAAAAACGCATTTTCAGACACGGAAGGGGAAAACACAACACCAACAAATGTCGAAAAATGCCGCGCGCTGAAAAATATTTATCAGGTGTGCGACAAATGGAGTACACTATTTACTCTCTATATATTTAATGACTAGGCTAGTACTAGCTAGTATAGTTAACTAGGTCACAGCGCAGATGCATGCCATGATGTGTGATAGCTAGCGAGAGATCCAAGAACTGTGCAGTGCAGTTCGTGAGTCCCTCACTTTGATACGGAAGAAGGTATATGCATGCATCTCGCTGCTTTCTTCTTTCATATGACCCTCACAGTCACACACTTGAAAAGATGAGCAGATCAAAAGAAGTAAAGCAGAGAGAGAGACGTACGGCCCATTCTTCTGAAAAGTCTGTAGCAGAAGCCGCTCAGTTGTGGAAACTTTGTCCCTTCAATTCCCCATGACTCCTGATCATTTTAGAGCATCTCCACTCTCGTTTATAGAACGCCAATCTCAGGGGCGAAATTTAGGTTTGGACGTTGATATTTCGTCTAGTCGTGTTTCCAAAAACCTGTTTTCGTCTGAATTTGGGCCAACTTTGGTCCGGTCTTTTCAGACCGTTCCCACGATCCCCGGGAACGCCTTGAAAATGCCGGACAAAGCGAATTCGGCAAGTGGACCCGCCCAGTCAACATATATTCGCCCATATTTATCTAAAGTTTTCCCAAAGTTCGCCCATATTCGACCATATTCGCCCAAAGTTCGTCCATATTCGCCATATTCGCCCAAAGTTCGCTCATATTCGCGCAAAGTTCGTCCATATCGCTCATATTCGCCCAAAGTTCGTCCATATCGATCATATACGCCCAAAGTTCGCCAATATTCGTCCAAAGTTCGTCTATATCACCCATATCCATATTCGCTCAAAGTTCCCAAAGTTCGCCCATATTCGTCCAAAGTTCGTCTATATCACCCATATCCATATTCGCTCAAAGTTCGCGCACAGTTCGCCCATATTCGCCTAAACCCGCTTATATTCGTCCATGTTCGCTCATATTCGTCTAAAGTTGGCCCAAAGTTCGTCCATATCGACCATATTTACCCAAAGTTTGCCCGTATTCGCCAAAGTTCGTCCATATCGACCATATTCATCCAAAGTTTGTCCATATTCATCCAAAACCGCTTATGTTCGCCCATATTCGCCGAAAACCGTCTATATTCGCCCAAAGTTTGCTAAAATTTATTAAATTTTAGCCAACGCGGGAACTCGCCTGGAAACGCGAGTGAGAAACTCGGCGTTCTCGGCGGTGTCAAACATAGTCAAACATGCAGACACTGCATAGTCAACCTTTCTACTGCAAACCCAAAAAACGGTGGTTGGTTGTAGTCGCGGAGATTAGATACCGCATTTGCAAAATGTATATTTAAAAATGCATTTTGCGGGAGAATTTGAAGTGCAAGATCCCATACGAGTTTAGATTACATAGCGACATTCACAAAAGAGTGCAAAATACTAGCTAAAATGTCACTACCACGACACCTAAATTACCAAAATGCGGCCTGGAAAACCTCGCCGGGGCCTACTGCCATGGCGGTGAAGCGGGCAGCGGCTCACTAGTCGGGGTCGAGGTCGATGAAGAACTTCTACTCCTCCATCTCCCAGAGCAGGGGCGGAGGCGGGACTAGAGTTTAGAGAGGTCCAAACCTCATAATTTTCGAAATGGGGGGGAGGGGGACAAAGCTAATTCCTCTTAAAATTTTGTCTAAAACTAGCCTTAAGCAAAAAAATCCCGAGGTTGCACAATGCCATAGGGGGGCCAGGGCCCCTGCTAGTCCCCTAGCTCCGCCACTGTCCCAGAGGTACTTCTCCTTCTTATCAGCGGCATGACGACTATTCTCCAACAGCAAGGCGATGCCACGGGGGAGGTGGGCGTCGTCGACCTAGTCCCATGGAGCAAACCCCTGCACCGCCTCGAACATCGCGAAGACCTTGTCGATGTCCCCGTTGTTGTCTACGTAGTCACCTAGCGCAAACCCTGACACCGCCTTATTGACCTCCATCTTCATCGAAGGAAGGGCGCGGGAGCTCGACGCGCTGGCAGACGATGGGCGGCGGGAGCTCGACTCGGTCTGGGACGCGGTGTTGCGGGAGCTCGAGGCCTCGTCGGGCGTGGTGCGACTTCTCCAATATTTCGATTCACGGCACGAGAACACCGCAGTCAGAGTCTTCCCACATAGGATGAAAAGATAGGAGCCTCGGATTTGTGCAGCATTCAAGGTCCTTCGGCGCCGCTGCTCCCTCTCGTCGGCATTCACATAGATGGTAAATCTGCGGCCAATCTGGCCACCCCCATGGCCGGCTCAAGATTTTGTTCGGAGACCATGGGCGGTACGACGTAGGTCCTCCGGCATGGATCTGTGGTTGGGGAGAGGGATTGCTCACTAGAAGCATGGAATTTGGCGGAGCAGGGGGAGGCAGTGCGGTGGTGGGGGAGTAGGGGAAACCCGCATCGATCGCTCCGAAGCGGCATACATAGTGGTCGAAGTGGTTGAGAAGCAGGGGCCGGCAGAAAATGGGAGCCAAACCCTAGATGTTGTGTCTGGTCTAGCCCAAAAATAGCTAGACCCGCATATCAGGCCTACTTTCCCTTTGTGGGTCGATATGTGGCGTTTGCTAGAGTTGTTCTAAGCGGGACAAATGTCCACCCATGTCATTGACGAAGATGCCACAAGAAGGTGGAGGGCATCGCTGCCTCGCTTTCGGAGGCTCCAACACCTCCTTCGATCCATCTTCATGGAAGAGGGAGGGATTGGATGCAAGGTATTAACTAGAACCAACTACTGCATATTCTTCCATCACATACTTGGCGCCACGACCCCAATGCCCATCACACCATCTGTTGTCGGTGGCGACCCCTGGCTTGCACTAAGCTCCGTCAATAATGGCTGCAACCTGCAGCTCCTCCGATAGATGTTGGTGCCAAACCTGGATAAATGTCCCACCCAGGAAAAAACCAAGCGTTGTCTCCCGGGTCGCTCGCGCAAGCGACTCTGGGGCACCCTCCAAACCCTAGGAACATCCACTACCTTCCTGCCATCCCTGGCCACTAACGTCACCGGCGCCGACAGTGGTGGTCGTCCCGGCCGTCAAAGGCGAAGAGAGTGAGGGAGGGCGCTAACGAAACCTCTTCGCGTGGAGGCGGGCGTTGAACGGGTCGCGCATATTCAATGGCATAGCGGAGGAGCATAGGAGTGGATAGCAGGCGCGGTGGCAATGTTGGTCGAAGACGAAACCTGTGACGTGGTGGTGCTGGGTGGTGAGCTCCCTAGCACATAAGCACATACCCAATTTGGGCTTGATCTGGCCTAGAGGGCCATAGCCGCTGAGCGCATCTAGCAGATCAATCTTGCGAGGTGGGTCTTCCATCGGTTGTCGTTTGGCATGGTGAGCCCCTGAAAGAACATGTGGGCCCCCATGTGTGGTTTTGGTAATTAATGAAAATCTTTATGGACTATTGTGTGTATTAAGTTATACTTGTAGGATTTATCCATTAGCATCGCTTGGAGCATGTGTTGGCTTCAAGGTCGATGAAATGAGAAGAAGATGTGTTGTGCAAGCTCAAAATGCACCATCTATAGAAGATCTCATGTTTGATGCTTGCCATTCCCGGTGATCATGGATCGATGATGAGGAATTAAGAAAGGCGTTACATCTTGAGAAGGGCAAGATCGTATACATCAAGCTCAAGTGGAATGCTCAAGGCAAAGGTATAATCTTGATAGGCTTTCCCTTTTGCCGGTCTCATATTGTTAGTAGGAGACCGGGCTTAGGATAGATAGCCGTACTATCAAGAGGGGCTCTCGAATGAGTAACTCGTTCACTTCGTTCAGAGAGAGCTCAAACCTTTGCATATTTGCATCATCATATTTGGTTGTTACTTGGTATTATCCATGTGAGGATATAGAGCTTGTGGTAATCTCCATAACAAGCTCTTGTTCATCAAAATCGGATCTTCCGTTTGTATCTTGTTGCGATTTTGATCTTGGCGGCTTTTCGGTTTCTCATCAAGTGAGGTATCTCACATTATTATACATGATAAATTCTCACTTGGCGATAACCAACATTTTCACCTTTCATAGGGTAGATCATGTCGTTCTTTTTCCAACGCAATTGGAATCGGGTCGATCGGAGTTACCAATCAAAAGTTATAGAGGTTTGAATTTTCCTAGGTACCAAAATGCGGTAGTACCGCATTTTAGTACCTAGTGCGGCAGTAGGTTTTGGCAAGTTTCCAAGTGCCACTGCCCTCCTAGGTACCAAAATGCGGTAGTACAGCATTTTAGTACCTAGCACGGCAGAAGGTTTTTGACAAGTTTCCAAAAGCCACTGCCGGGCTAGGTACCAAAAAGCGGTAGTACCACATTTTAGTACCTAGCACGGCAGAAGGTTTTTTACTTCGTCATTTGGATCTATACTCCCTTGATTGACTATGATGTTTCTTTGCATGATCTTGTATAGGTTGTTGTCCTCTTCGAAACGAGCCCAATATCATCGAAATCGGAGTCCGGATGCAAAAGTTATGGCTATTTTCGTTCTGTGATGGCCGGTAGTACCGGACCAGGATCCGGTAGTACCGCATTTTGGTACCGGGGAGCGCAGAGAAAAATGCGTTTGGCGCCTCAGGAACCCCAGGGAATGTCCGGTAGTGCCGGGAAAGTCCGGTAGTACCGGGAAAAAGTCCGGTAGTACCGGGAATCGCGTTTTTAGGCTGCAACGGTTGGATTTTGGAGGGACCTATATAAGGGGCCTTCTTCCCCAATGGTTCCTTAACCATTCTTGCAAGTTTTCCCCTCCATTGTTGACCTTATTGAGCTTGCTTTCTCTCAATCCCTCCGATGATTCTTGCATATTCTTGAGGGATTTGAAAGAGGATATCTAGATCTACAATCCCACCAATCAATCTCTCCTCTAAGTGAGAGGAACATATTGGGATCTAGATCTTGGAGTCTTTTGTGTATTTCCTCCATTGTTCTTCCTCTATTATTCCCCCATAAGCTTTTGTAGATTTGGTGGAATTTGGGAGAGAAGGATTTGAACACCTTCGTGGTGTTCTTGCCATTTGCATTTGGTGCATCGGTTTGTGTTCTCCTCGGAGGATTTGGTTTGAGTTACTCATTGGAGCTTGTCCCTCTTGGGTTCTTGGAACCCTAGACGGTTTTGTGGCCTTGGTGGCGTTTGTTGGGAGCCTCCAATTAAGTTGTGGAGAAGTGCCCCAACCTTGTGAGAGGTTCCGGTTGCCACCGACAAGTGCACCGATAGTGGAAGTGTGGATCGATCCTGTTGGGGTGAGATTCACCGGAGAATAAGGGAGGCCTTTTGTGGCGTTGGTGGTTTGATACCACCCCCTCTCCAAATGAGACGTACTCCATGTTGGGAGGAACTCGGTAAAATATCGTTGTACCCGCGTGCCTCGGTTATCTCTATACCCGAGCTCTTTACTTATGCACTTTACATTGTGATAGCCTTCGTGCTTGAAGTAATATATATCTTGCTATCACTTTGTTGCTTGTATTGCTTAGCATAAGTTGTTGGTGCACATAGGTGAACCTTAGTTGTTCTAGGTTGTGCTTAACAAAGTAAACACTAGTTTTATTCCGCCTTTGTTGAGCCACTCTAGGAAAAGTTTTAATCGCCTATTCACCCCCTCTAGGCGACATTTGTATCCTTTCAATTGGTATCAGAGCATGGTCTCTCATTTTAGGCTTCACCGCCTTGCGAGTAAAGATGTCGGCTAGGGGATTAGTGCACAAGGACACACTCACATTCGATGGCACAAATTATGATGTTTGGAAAATTCGCATGCTTAATTTATTTCGGTAAATTCACCCAATTATTGAGGGATATCTATATGTGGGTTTCTCTTCTCTTGTGGATACCCAAAACGAATCTTTAGAGGAGAAGTTGAACTCTCATATAGATGCTCTAGCTACTAAAATTCTTTTGCATGTTGTGAGCAATGTAGTTCTTTCTTCTATCATGCCTTATTCAAGCGCTCGTGAGATATGGACCAAGCTTCAAGATAAATACAGCAAGTCCAACTTTATTGAGGATGATTGTGTTGCTTCCACTTCCGGTCGAGATGAGTTCTCATCCTCTACCACTTCACCAACATGTGACTTTTCACAAGGTAATGATATGGTGAGTGGTGATATAAATTGCAATTTGGATAGTGTGCTTACTATTTGTAATCCTTCATCTCTATCTGGTTGAAATGATCTATCTTTGGACCCTAACACTTCTAGCACTACAAACTTCTTACATGCTTGTGTTAATAGTCCTTGCATATCATGTAGAAATGACTTGAATAAATCTCATGATGATATGCTTGTGTTGTCTTGTTGCCATGATAAAAATGCTTCTATTTCCTCTAGTGCTTGTGTTGCTAACCATGTAGAGGAAACCGAAGATTCTATGGACCAAGACAAGGTCTTGAATAGAGCTACAAGTGCAATCTCATCATCACCTTCCTCCGGTTCTCACATATGCCTTATGGCTAAGGGAACAAAGGTAACCTCTTTGGATCCCATTGTATCTCATGATGATGATGAGGAGGAGGTTGAAAATGATAATGATGATTATAGAGGTAAGTATGATTTTACCTCTATTAATAAAATGGGAGAGGTTTTCTATGGCGCTCTCTTCAAAAATAAAATTGCTTCCTCCAACTTTCTTGAAATCTTGAATTATGCTATAGAAGGCAATGATCTTATTGAGGAGCAAGAAAACTTAATTGATGAACAATTTGCGCGTGAGCGTAAGTATGCTAATGAAATTGCTCAACTAAATGGCTCCCTTGAAGAAGAACAAACCACCAAAGAATCTCTTGAGGAGACTTTTACTCTAGAATTATCTAGAGTAAAAGAATACCATGATAGAGAACTTGTGGTGGCAAACTCCTTCAAGTTTAAAAATGATGAACTTGAAGTTGCTTATGCCAAACTTGTTGAGTATTCTAAGCATCTTGATAATGGCTCTCGGGTTGTTAAGAGGGAGCTCATCAAACTCACCGAGTCGCATGAGCAACTTAAAGCTTCATATTCAAAAGAGCTTGCCAAGTTGCCGTCACCTCTCGCTAATAATGATGATTCTTGTGCTACTAACTCTATTTCTTGTGAAGCATCTATTTTGGAGGAGAATGTTGAGCTAAAGGCTCAACTTGCGTTGCTAACTAGCAACTACGGGAAATTAGAAGAAAGTCATGTTAAGCTCTCAAGCTCGCATGAGGATCTTCTAGTCTCCCATGGTAGGCTAAAGTTAGCTCATGAGCCCATCGTGTCAAAGGTAACATCTAGTGGGCCTCATGTGGACATTAACACTACATCTACTCCAAATGTTATATTGACATGTGCTAGTCCTTGTAATTCATCCTCTCACAACCATGATATATCTCGTGATGAATTACATTTCGTGCCTTGTTGCTCTAACAATGTAGCATCTACTTCATCTAGTAATTTTGTTGAAACTAACCATGTAGAGGAAATCAAAGAGCTCAAGGCTCAAGTCACTTCTTTGAAGAATGAATTGAAAAGGGGTCATCAAGGGAAGGCCGCACTCAACAAAATCTTGAGTGTGCAAAAATCCCCCAATGACAAGAGTGGGCTTGGATTCAACTCCAATGTCAAGAACAAGTCCACTATCAAGTTGAAGCACAAGGAGAACAAGAATAATGGCCAATATCAAGTCAAGAATCCGGCCAACATTGTTTGCTTCAAGTGCAAGGAAGAAGGGCACCATGTTAGATCTTTCCAATTTAAGAAAAAGCCTCTTAGTGTGAACCAACAAGGGAAGCGGCCTCAAGCTCCACCTCAAGTCATCGACGGGCCTCTTCCTAAGAGTAATACTCGAGCTCTTCCTCGAGTCGTGGCTTCACCTAAGAAGAAATATGGCAAGAGTAAAACTTGCTACATATGCCGTGAGAAGGGGCACATTTCTTCCTCATGCACTATTGGTATCTCCTCATCCAGCCCTATCATTATTGATGACGTTTATTCTCTTTGTAAGGATGAGGTTGACAATGTGTTTGCCAAATTTGTTGGTGCTCAATGTGGGTTCAAGAAAAGAACCATTTGGGTTGCCAAGACTATTGTGACTAACTTCTTAGGACCCAACTTGTTTGGGGACAAACAATCCAAAACTTGATCAATAGGTGTGTGTTGCAGGGCTTTGGAGACTTGGTTACATTATGAAGATTTGAGGGATCTTCATCAATTATTATTGTCAAGCCAAGCCATTTGGATTATCATGATTATATTATATTTCCAATGTTGCTCCTTGCGGTAACATATGCTAAACTCTTTACATTAAAAGTTACACGCCCCCTTGTGCACATGTTGGTTTTGTATCTTCCATGCTTCTGTACATGTTGTGATTTCCACTTAACTATCTTGAGGTATCAAACATATTTGTGTATGATTAGGTGGCGCACCATGTATGTGTGTTTCTTGTGTTTGAGCCTTACTTGGTTATATTTGGTATCTTATTTGGCTCTTTTGAGAGATTAATGGATTATCCCACTTTGGGGGAGTGTTATGCTTGGGCATTCCACAATCCTAAAATTGTGTGTACATGAGGAATACCACCTAGTATTTATATTGGATTATTGTCTAGTCTCTGTGTGGTATAATTCTCATGAGAAATTTAATTTTATAATGTCCATTAATTATCTCTATTTGAATCATTTTGCCTCGTGTTGGTTTTATGGTAGTATCACATTATGGGGGAGTCATATGCTTAGTGCATATTACAATCCTAGAAAATGTGAATATTCGAGGTTGTGTCACTTAGAATTGATATTGATAATTATTTAGCACCTATGTGACACATTTGTTCATACAAGTTCCAATTTGCTTGTATGTTGTTGTTGATCATATTTTGGATCTTGTATATGAGAGTGTTTCTTGGTATGTGTTTCCTCATATTTAGATCTCTATATTCTCATGGAAACCATTTGCTTTAAGTCACTCTAATCACTATGATTGTGTGACTATTGGAAGCTACCAAGAATCTCTTTGGAAGCATCAAACTTAATTTGTATACTTTGTTACATGCTTCTTTGTGTGAATATGATCTTGGATATCCGTATGAACTACCTAGGGAAGATTGTTCTCAATTATTCTTGTCCTTGGACAATTAGTACCAAATTTATGGTAGACTTTATTGATCATATTCACTTTGGCCTTTGCTTAATATTGTCCTATCTTTGGCCAAGTAAATGTTTTGTGTGCTCCCATGAATTCCTTGCTACTTTTGGATCCTTTTATTGTTATTTGTATCCTCTTGTGTTTTATTTAATGTAGGTAGTAGTGACGATCTCATTTGTGTGCATTTTGCATTCAAAAGCAAAAATTCTATATAATGTACTACTTATGGGTGAGCTCTCCTATATTATCTAGAACAATCCTTTTATGCTTATTTGTTTGATCCATATCGAGTTTTATGTGCTTGGATGCTCAATCTTTTCGTTTTGGTATTTTGTGCCATCATGAAAAATTTGGGGAGTTTGGTTTCTTGTTTGAACCTTGCTCTTTTGGGGAGTTGGTTTTGTCTCATTCCTTGTGTCATGTTTTGTCCAATTTTAGAATGAGATAAATACTTGAGTATTTGTGTTTTTATATATCTTTTGCTCTTTGGCTTTTTCCTAGTTCATTTGTTGAATTTGTGATCTTTCATGTGTTGAATTGGTTCTTTGATATAATTTGGAAATCGTTTTTCGTGTCACACTCTTGTGTGTGCAATCTCGATTTACTTGGTGTTTTTGTTCAAATTGTATCTTATTTTTGGTTCTTGAAAGCTTTATGCATGCATATTTACTATATGTTTATATCATGGCATGCTTGCTTTCTTTGATCCAATATATAGGGGAAACTCTCCGATCGGCTAAGTTGTGCATGAAATTCAAATTCATATCAATATGCACATAATTATGTGGAGTCTCATCTATGTATTGTAGTTTCACTAACTACTTTGGACCCAATAAGTTTGGGGACCATTTTTATACTTAAATATGTTATAGGTATATTGGAGATATATTGGATGCTTGTCTCTCAATCTTGAAGAAGTGGTGCGTTAATGAAAATTGGAGGCAAGCTATAGGATGATCAATGAATTCATATCTTCTACATCCTATCAATTATATCTCGGTAACAAGTATCTCTTTCTCATCCATATTTATCTTGCTTCCAACCTTTTGTAGGTTGCATCTTGGCATGGATTGTTGTAGTTGTATCTGTGTGGTTCTAGCCTTGGTTTTAAGAGAACTCTCTATTGTAAATGTGTATAAGTTGAGATGAGTGCATTTATTTGGGACTATACAAAATCATGCATATGATCCACCAATCCCAAATATGTCAATCTATCAATTTTATTACCCATCCTTTCCTCAACTTCTCTGATGTGCAATAGTGAGATTTTGCTAGTTTTAGTGATACTTGTTGCCTTTCTCCATATATTCCAACCTTCTCCTTTTTCCCTTGGTGATAGTTGTAATATATGTAGTGTGTTGGTGTTTGAAGTTCATTAATGTACAATAAGATAGATTTGAGCCTTTGGCCATGCTTTGAAGCAAAAATCTTATTGGTATATATTATGACTTCATTTTTGCTTTTCATATGCCTTCTTGTATATCTTCTTTATGTGTGATTATTTCTTTGTTGGCATATGTCTCTGTGATGTTTTCCACTTATAGACATATACACATATGAGAAGATAATTTTAGTTGATTTTTAATCCTTGGAGACCACCTTTCTATTCCTTTTGATTCTTCAGTGGCTTCCAAATTTAATTTCCTATGAGTGTTAGTTCCTCTTGTTTGCATATTTGGGCAATCATATTTGTTCTCTCATGCCTTGAATTGTTAAATAAACTTGGATGAGTGAGGATTCCATGATTATGCACCTTGTTCCCAAATAAAATTATCATAATTGGTGCATTATCTTTGGGGAGCTCACCTAATTCATTTAATAATGCTCATTTGTCTTATTTCTCATTTATTGTGCCTTAAATGTTTATGGAGAAGTGAGGATTCCATATTTGTGCATTTTTGTATTGAAATACAACGATTCTAAAGTGTGCACAAATATTGGGGAACTTCTCTATTTTATTTAAGCATTTATTTGATCTTTCATTTGATGTGTTTTAAATGCTTATGGGGGAGCGAGGATTCCATATTTTTGCAATTTGTATTGAAATGCAACTATTTTAAAGTTTGCACAAATCTTGGGGAGTTTCTCAATTTGTTATTTAAAACACTCATCTACTCGTATCATAATATATTGTGGTTTCCATTTGGACTCATTTGTTGTTTTCAAATTGGTTTGTCGTATCTTGTGATTACTTGCATCATTTGTGATGCGTTGTTTTATTTTATTCCTTTGGCAATCTTCGGGTCCTCGATATAGTTCTACTCCCTCCCAAGTATTCATCATTGGATATGTGCGAATGCACATCTTTGGAGGAAATATTACTATATTTGCCTTCTAGAACTTGTCACCCATTTCGGCAATTGATGCCAATGGGGGAGAAGTTTTAGAGGGTTTAAGGGAAATGGTTTATGCTTTGAGTTTGTTTCTAAGCATTTGCCTTTCATGCTCTTGCATCTTTGTTGTTGCTTAGCATGTGGTATATATAGAGGAAACTCCACCAATAATAATGATTGGCAATATATGCAATGAAATTCAAGTTCATCACACATGCATAGATTGTGGGGGAGTTTGCTCTATATATGGTGATGGTACCAATATAACATACTTATGTAGTATTTGATATTGGTGTTACCATTTTGTTCATTAAGATTCCTTGTATAAACCCTCTTAAAGGGATTGTCATCAATTACCAAAATGGGGGAGATTGAAAGAACATGTGGGCCCCCATGTGTGGTTTTGGTAATTAATGACAATCTTTATGGACTATTGTGTGTATTAAGTTATACTTGTAGGATTTGTCCATTAGCATCGCTTGGAGCATGTGTTGGCTTCAAGGTCGATGAAATGAGAAGAAGATGTGTTGTGCAAGCTCAAAATGCACCATCTATAGAAGATCTCATGTTTGATGCTTGCCATTCCCGGTGATCATGGATCGATGATGAGGAATTAAGAAAGGCGTTACATCTTGAGAAGGGCAAGATCGTATACATCAAGCTCAAGTGGAATTCTCAAGGCAAAGGTATAATCTTGATAGGCTTTCCCTTTTGCCGGTCTCATATTGTTAGTAGGAGACCGGGTTTAGGATAGATAGCCGTACTATCAAGAGGGGCTCTCGAATGAGTAACTCGTTCACTTCGTTCGGAGAGAGCTCAAACCTTTGCATATTTGCATCATCATATTTGGTTGTTACTTGGTCTTATCCATGTGAGGATATAGATCTTGTGGTAATCTCCATAACAAGCTCTTGTTCATCAAAATCGGATCTTCCGTTTGTATCTTGTTGCGATTTTGATCTTGGCGGCTTTTCGGTTTCTCACCAAGTGAGGTATCTCACATTATTATACATGATAAATTCTCACTTGGATATAACCAATATTTTCACCTTTCATAGGGTAGCTCATGTCGTCCTTTTTCCAACGCAATTGGAATCGGGTCGATCGGAGTTACCAATCAAAAGTTATAGAGGTTTGAATTTTCCTAGGTACCAAAATGCGGTAGTACCACATTTTAGTACCTAGCGCGGCAGTAGGTTTTGGCAAGTTGCCAAATGTCACTGCCCTCCTAGGTACCAAAATACCGCATTTTAGTACCTAGCACGGCAGAAGGTTTTTGACAAGTTTCCAAAAGCCACTGCCGGGCTAGGTACCAAAAAGCGGTAGTACCGCATTTTAGTACCTAGCGCGGCAGAAGGTTTTTTACTTCATCATTTGGATCTATACTCCCTTGATGGACTATGATGTTTCTTTAAATGATCTTGTAGAGGTTGTTGTCCTCTTCAAAACGAGCCCAAGATCATCGAAATCGGAGTCCGGATGCAAAAGTTATGGCTGTTTTCGTTCTGTGATGACCGGTAGTCTCGGACCAGGATCCGGTAGTACCGCATTTTGGTACCGGGGAGCGCAGAGAAAAATTCGTTTGGCGCCTTAGGAACCCCAGGGAATGTCCGGTAGTGCCGGGAAATTCCGGTAGTACCGGGAAAAAGTCTGGTAGTACCGGGAATCGCGTTTTTAGGCTGCAACAGTTGGATTTTGGAGGGACCTATATAAGGGGCCTTCTTCCCCAATGGTTCCTTAACCATTCTTGCAAGTTTTCCCCTCCATTGTTGACCTTCTTGAGATTGCTTTCTCTCAATCCCTCCGATGATTCTTGCATATTCTTGAGGTATTTGAAAGAGGAGATCTAGATCTATAATCCCACCAATCAATCTCTCCTCTAAGTGAGGGGAACATATTGGGATCTAGATATTGCACTCTTTTGTGGATTTCCTCCATTGTTCTTCCTCTCTTATTCCCCCATAAGCTTTTGTAGCTTTGGTGGAATTTGGGAGAGAAGGATTTTAACACCTTTGTGGTGTTCTTGCCATTTGCATTTGGTGCATCGGTTTGTGTTCTCCTTGGAGGATTTGGTTTGAGTTACTCATTGGAGCTTGTCCCTCTTGGGTTCTTGGAACCCTAGACGGTTTTGTGGCCTTGGTGGCGTTTGTTGGGAGCCTCCAATTAAGTTGTGGATAAGTGCCCCAACCTTGTGAGAGGTTCCGGTTGCCACCGACAAGTGCACTGATAGTGGAAGTGTGGATCGATCCCGTTGGGGTGAGATTCACCGGAGAATAAGGGAGGCCTTTTGTGGCGTTGGTGGTTTGATACCACCCCCTCTCCAAACGAGACATACTCCATGTTGGGAGGAACTCGATAAAATATCGTTGTACCCGCGTGCCTCGGTTATATCTATACCCGAGCTCTTTACTTATGCACTTTACATTGTAATAGCCTTCGTGCTTGAAGTAATATATATCTTGCTATCACTTTGTTGCTTGTATTGCTTAGCATAAGTTGTTGGTGCACATAGGTGAACCTTAGTTGTTCTAGGTTGTGCTTAACAAAGTAAACACTAGTTTTATTCCGCCTTTGTTGAGCCACTTTAGGAAAAAAAATCGCCTATTCACCCCCCCTCTAGGCGACATCCGTATCCTTTTAGCCCCTTGGGGCAGTCGCGAGCGGGAGGTGGAATTCCAGGCCTCTGTCCCTAACAGTTGCGGTTGCTATGGCTCCGTCTGTGCAACATCAATAGGGGCCGACAGGAGAAGGCCAGACAAGGTGAAGAAGACGGCCAGATCGGCACGATATGTGTAGGAGGGGATGGTGGTACGGGAATCCGTGTCCTTGAGGTTGTTGTCTGCTTGCTCGGAACTGCGAGCTATGGATATTAATGTCACTGGAGGGGTGTTCCAGCCTTCGACCTAGTGAGAGGAAGAGGACTACGAAGGCATGCTATAGCATGTAGCGGGGCGACATGGTGTTGGATGGAGGGAGATAAATGGTGCCGTTGCGGCTGTTGCATCCCTTAGTTGGGAGATGAATGGCGTTGTGCGGGCGTTGCATCCTCCGGAGGGGAGATGAATGGTGCTTTGCAGGTATTGCATCCTCCCAAAAGGAGAGAAATGGTGATGTTGCGGTTGTTGAATCCTCCCATCCCATGCGAGGAATAGGTAGGATGGTTGGCAACACTTTGGGCTAGCCGGAAGGTGAGGTTGGCCATGGAGGCAAGCGGTAAGAACGGCTTGGTGACTGATTGTTTCCTTATTGGTGTGCTGGTGTGTTTGCCTGTGAAAGCCATACTCTGGTTGTGGTCTGAGTCGTATAAGGTGGTGCCTACGGGCGTCGCTTCCTTGCTGACGACGTCGATGTAGCATTCCTCGCTTGCCTTTCCTGTCTTGTTCTAGGAGAAACCCGAGGTTTGATCTTTAAGATCATACAGTGGCTGTGCTATTCAGCATCGCATTCCCTCTTGGGGGCATCATCTTGGAGGTGGTCTCTGGTTAGAGGGGCATGTGGTTTGCGAGGGTTTGTGACATTGTGCTTAGGTGCTTGCGTGCTTAGGTGTGGCTTGTCGTTGTTTAGATTTTCATTCGATTTTCCTCTAATAAACCGAGCAGTGTGGATATGTGGATCTTTTGACCAGTTTCTACCTATTCAATATATTTAGCAGTTCTCCCGCTAACATTTAAAAAAAATGTTCTAACCAGCAGATTCTCCTATCCATGTCCCTCTGAGTACTCATCACATTAAGAATTACCTAAATGCAAGAGTCTTCGGGTGCTAAAAAGGGCTACCACCATTCACAATCTAAAAAGGAGAAAAAAGCAGAAAGACATACCTAGTATCCAGAACTCCAGAAGCATCACTAGTGGAAAAAGGGCCATCCGTTCGCGACCCCTTAGAGCATTAGTCCCGGTTGCGCCACCAACCGGGACTAATGCTGGCACGTCGATTCGACGGGCGCGGGCATGCGTCCGTTAGGTAGAGAATCGTCCGGTTGGATCCACCAACCGGGACTAAAGGTTTGGCCACAGCCACGTGGCGTGGCACACACCTTTAGTCCCGGTTGCTGGCTCCAACCGGGACGTATTCTCCTACCCTCTATAAATGCAACGCCCTAGCCCCCTCTGCCTCCACTCTGTTTTTTCTCTTGGTGGAAGGTGTGAGGGGTGTTCTAGTTTTTTCTCTTCTATGCATGCATTGAAGGTGTTTGATGAAATGTTTGAGTGAATAATCCCGTTGAATTTCTCATAGAACAAAAATATAGAAGGTGTCCGAGACGCACTTGAGCTTTCTTCTCTTTATTTCCCTCGATCGAGGTTAGCAATCTTATCTTTTCTCTGTCATTGATACAATTCATGTGTTGATGTGAATTGGTTATTTCACTATTTATGATGTCCTGTTTTTTGATAAACTTACTTATATGATGCAGATGAACGGTCGGGAATGGATGTACGGTGACCGTGGCGGCAGAGTATATGAAAGGCGTGGATAAATTTATCGATGTGGCTACGGCAAACAAAGAGAATGGTTTTATATGTTGTCCATATGTTCAATGTCGGAACAACAAGGAGTACTCTTCCTCGAAAATCATTTGCTGCCACCTGATTATGAAAGGTTTCATGCCCAACTATAATTGCTGGACCAAGCACGGGGAAAGAGGGGTTATGATGGAAGATGGTGAAGAAGAAGATGATGATAACAACTATCATCATATGTTTCTGAATCTGGATATCGCAATGGAAGACAATGGATATGAAAGAGGTGAAGAACGGGCATCGATGAGCCACCGATGAACTTGGTAGGGTCATTTCGATGCAAAGCGAGACTGGAAATGAAAATGAGAAGTTGAAGTTAGAGGGCATGTTCAAGATCACAAGAAATTGTTGTACCCAAATTGTGAAGTTGGCGACAAAGATCGGTACCACACTAGAATTGTTGCGATGGAAGGCGAGTGGTCTAACGACTCCTCATTTGAAAAGATGCTGAAAATAATGAAGCAAGTTTACAAAACATAACGAACTTCCCGAGAGTACCTCTGAAGCAAAGAAGACTCTCTCTCTGGGATTAGATGTGCAAAAGAGACATGCATGCATTAATGATTGCATCCTCTACATGTAAGGAGTATGAGAATTTAGATAAATGCCGGTATGCAATGCGTTGCGGTATAAGATCGACGAGATGACCTGGTGATGTTGAGGAGAGCCTCCTGGAAGAGGGTTCTGCTAAGGTTATGTGGTATGCTCCTATAATACCAAGGTTGAAACGCATGTTCGGACACAAAGAGCATGCCAGTTGTTGCGATGGCACAAAGAAGACCGTAAGAAAGACGGGAAGTTAAGACACCTTGATGGGTCACAGTGGAGAAAAATCGAGAGACTTCCTGACTTTGGTGTGACGCAAGGAACTTATGGTTTGGTCTAAGTACGGATGGCATGAATCCTTTTGGGGAGCAGAGCTGCAGTCACAGCACCTGGCCCGTGACTCTATGTATCTACAACCTGCCTCCTTGGTTGTGCATGAAGCGTAAGTTCATTATGATGCCAGTGCTCTTAGTAACAAACAGGAGCCATTTGATCTACGAGGGTTGCTATTCGTAACCATCAATGATTGGCCTGCTCTTAGTAACCTTTCAGGACAGACAAACAAGGGATATAAGGCATGCACCCACTGTTTAGATAAGACTGAAGGTACATATATGCATAAATGCAAGAAGGTTGTGTACCTGGCGAATCGACGATTTCTTCCGACCAATCATCCTGTAAGAAAGAAAGGCAAGCATTTCAAAGGTGAGGCAGATCACCGGAAGAAGCGTGAACTCCCTGCTGGTGATGATGTATTTGGTATGGTCAAGGACATAGAAGTAATCTTTGGAAAGGGTCCCGGCGGTCAATCAGTTCCGAACGACGTCGCTACAGGACACGCACCCATGTGGAAGAAGAAATATATATTTTGGGAGCTGCCATATTGGAAAGTCTGCGTGTCCGCTCTTCAATCGACGTGATGCACGTGACGAAGAATCTTTGCATGAACACGCTAGGATTCCTAGGCGTGTATGGGAAGACAAAAGATACACCGAATCATGGGAGGACCAACAAATTATGAAAGACCCAAAGAACATGCATACACATAACAAGGCGCGGATAAAGGGCGTCACTTAAGTCGTCAGCTATGCTCTTACCAAAGCGAGAAGGAAATCTTTTTGAAGTCCTTTACGTATCAAGGTGCCGTCAGGCTTCTCATCTAATATAAAGGGATAATAAATATGGCGGAAAAGTTCCAAAACCTGAAGTCTCATGTACATCACGTGATTATGACGCATTGCTTCCGATTGCATTGAGGGGATTCTAGGAAAATGTTCGAGTACCCATTGTGAAGTTGTGCATTCCTCAATGCAATATCTCGAAGGTAATCAATCCGGATATTACGCCAAGGTTCTGAAGGATGTGGTACAATGTCTTGTTAGTTTTGAATTGGTGTTCCCACCATCCTTCTTCAATATTATGACGCATCTCTGGTTCATCTAGTGGAAGAGATTGCCATTCTCGGTCCGGTATTTACGCACAATATGTTCCCCTTTGAGAGGTTCATGGGAGTATTAAAGAAATATGTTCATAACCGCTAGACTGAAGGAAGCATCTCCTAGGGATATGGAGCAGAGGAAGTCATTGAGTTTTGTGTTGACTTTATTCGACCTTAAGCGATTGGTGTTTCGACTTGCGGCATGAGGGAAGACTAAGTGGAAAAGGCACTGGGAAAGAAAGCAATGATATGTAGGGACGATTCTTTCACTAAAGCACACTACACAGTTCTACATAATTCCACCTTGGTAGCTCCGTATATCGAGGAACACAAGAATATTATGCGCTCAAAGCAGGAAGCTGAATCATGGATTCTGAGATGAACACATGAAGTCTTTCGGTGGTTGGATGCGGACACATCTCTTGAATGACACCACTGTTGGAGATCAGCTATACTTGTTATCCGCGTCACCATCTTCTCTTGTATTGAATTTCCAAAGTGCGAAATAAATGGGAATACATTCTACGATCGCCCAAGATAAAGAGCACCAACCAAAATAGTGGTGTCCGCTTTGATGCAATAGGCGAATGGACAAAAGGACACATATTATGGTTACATAGAGGAGATATGGGAACTAGACTATGGAGTATCTTTTAAGGTCCCTTTGTTTCGTTGCAAATGGGTCCTGAATGGGGAAGGGTAAAGATAGACCGGTTATGCGGAATGACAACAATGGATCTCAACAATCTTGGTTATAGAGATGAACCATTCGTCCTAGCCAATGATGTGTCTCGGGTTTTCTATGTGAAGGACATGTCCTCGGATCAAAAAAAAAAAAATATGCAAACGAATACATCATATGATGAGCCAAAGCATCACATAGTTCTTTCGGGAAAAGAAACATCGTGGGAATCGAGGACAAGACGGACATGTCGGAAGATTATAATAAGTTTGATGAAATTCCCCTTCACGGTGGAAAACGGCCCAAGCATTCCGTTAAGTAAAGAAGATGCTCCATGGTTACGCGTCGGCGATCATAAGGAAGGACATATGCCAAGTTCATGCTCATATTATGTAACTCTAGTTCATGTCTTTCGCGGTTTGTGGCAAGAAGGATATCTTCGCGGTTTGTGGCCTTTAGTCCCGGTTTTGTAGTCTTAGTTTTAATATTAATAAATGTCTTGAGTGTTAGTCCGCATTGTGGCTGGACGGGACTATGAAGAAGTTGTCCCGATTCGTACTTACCATTAAGATCGATCTCCAAGCATGATCACATATTAGGAGTGCCTCTATGACCCGTTTCTTGGAGATCTTGAGGAGGCCAGGATCGGCGGCATCTCCTGAAACTGGTCGAGTGGTGTCCTGCTCGAAACCATCTTGCAGCTTGTAACTTCTCTAACTAGATCAATACGCCTGAGCTAACTAATTTCACATATTAGGAGTGCCTCTATGACCAGTTCTCGGAGGTTAGGAGGCCCAGGCTCGTGCATCTCCACAAGCGCTTGATGGTGTCCAGCTCTCGAAAACCATCTTGCAGCTTGTAACTTATCTAACTAGATCAATATGCCTCGGAGCTAAATAATTTCACATATTAGGGAGTGCCTCTATGACCAGTTTCTCGGAGATGCCGGAGGACTGGGCTCCGTCGGCATCTCCCTGAAACTGGCCGCAGTGGTGTCCCTGCTCTCGAAAACCATCTTGGAGATGCCTCAAACTGGTTGGAGGACTGGACTCGCAAGGATGCCTATTTATAGTACAAGCAGCTCGGCATAGTGTCGACACATACGTAATAATGTCGACACTCACCCCTATCATTAGTGCTGACTCATTTTTTGTCCCGGTTGGTGTCTCCAACCGGGACTACAGGTTGATCTTTAGTCCCGGTTGGGGTGAAACCATTCGGGACAAGGTACACGCCGCACGACATAATGTCGACATAATGTTGTGCCCATATTATGCATGTGTGTGGAAATTGGTATGGAGAACAATGTTGCAGGAGGAATTTTTCCTTTTTGTCGCACGGAAAAGCCCTTTTCCATTTTCCTAGCGCAAAAAACGTTTGTGAAGTAACCACCAAAATTCCGTTTCAGAATGCTACCGTCCCATTTTCCTAAAATACTAGACCACCTTACATGGACTATCTCCCAACAAGGACATCTCAAATCTTTTCGTCCATCCCGGGTAAAAAGGACAAATGTCTGCCGAATCGGTAGGAAGTGGGTCCGGTTTGTACTACAGGTACATGATCTATCGCCCCTGATTTTTTGAAAAAATCATTTTTAGACTCGCAATATGTGGTTTCTTTAGAGATCCAATGCAAGTTCTAACGATGCTCGTCCCCTATCTTCATGCACACCGGTTCGACCATAGTTAGAAATTCAGATAATTCAAAACGGGCATAATAAATTCAAGAAAAATCCGAACAATGAAAGTCCTTCGCGTGGTGTCATATTATGTTACATAGTTGAAAGGAAAAATACCAGACTTGGTATATTGATCATGTTTCGAAAAAACCTTCACAAAATGACCTATCATGTTCGAGGTTTCATGGCTTTCGATCCAAATGACCGATGCTATGTGCTGAATCACGGCATAGTTTGTGATGTTGTGCCCATATTATGCATGTGTGTGGACATTGGTATGGATAACAATGTTGCAGGAGGAAGTTTTCCTTTTTGTCGCACGGAAAAGCCCTTTTCCATTTTCCTAAGCAAAAAGCGTCGCTTTTGTGAAGTAACCACCAAAATGCCGTTTCAGAATGCTACCGTCCCATTTTCCTAAAATACTAGACCACCTTACATGGACTATCTCCCAACAGGGACATCTCAAACATTTTATTCCATCCCGGGTAAAAAGGACAAATGTCTGCCGAATCGGTAGGAAGTGGGTCCGGTTTGTACTACAGGTACATGATCTATCACCCGTGATTTTTTGAAAAAATCATTTTTATACTCGCAATATGTGGTTTGTTTAGAGATCCAATGCAAGTTCTAACGATGCTCGTCCCCTATCTTCATGCACACCGGTTCGACCATAGTTAGAAATTCAGATAATTGAAAACGGGAATAATAAATTCAAAAAAAATCCGAACAATGAAAATCCTTCGCGTGGTGTCCAATTATGTTACATAGTTGAAAGGAAAAATACCAGACTTGGTATATTGATCATGTTTCGGAAAAACCTTCACAAAATGACCTATCATGTTCGAGGTTTCATGGCTTTCGGTCCAAATGACCGATATTATGTGCTGAATCACGACATAGTTTGTGATGGTGTGCCCATATTATGCATGTGTGTGGACATTGGTATGGAGAACAATGTTGCAGGAGGAAGTTTTCCTTTTTGTCGCACGGAAAAGCCCTTTTCCATTTTCCAACACTCACCCCTATTATTAGTGCTGACTCGTGTTTTGTCTCGGTTGGTGTCTCCAACCGGGACTAAAGGTTCATCTTTAGTCCCGGTTGGTGACACCATCCGGGACAAGGTACACGCCACACGACATAATGTCGACACGCCATTTTTCCCGCCATTTTTCTTCCCGCCATTTTTCCTTGATTCTTCCCTCCAGTTCTTCCCGCCAGTTCTTCACTATATATATATATATATGTAGGGTTGGCCTCCATTGTCATTGCACATATTTAGACTCATATCTGCAACCTCATCACTCTTTCTCATGGCTTCCACCGTAGCACTAACTCCCAGGGAGGCGGAGGCGCTTTGCGCCTCGAACTACCCCTGCCCGTCGGGCTACTGTGTCCCCGTCGGCTAAATCTTGGCCTTGGGGCGTGCAGTTCCTCTGTCCCTCTAGGTGTGGCGCGTCAGATGGCCATCACGAACCACTACTACTTCGAGCTCACGCCGGAGCAGTGGAGGAATCCCAGATGGCATCCCGACTATTTCCCGACTTGGGAAGCCTTCTTCGTGGATCGGCGTGAGAGAGCACTCGCCAGGCACGAGGAGGAGGGCCCACCTCCTCCGAACTTCAACGAGGCCGGCCGTCGACTGTGGTGGCGCGGTCGGACTCTCTAGAGCGTCATGGCCTACGACAAGGCCGCCGACTCTAGCTCCCGCATGCGCTACTCTCAAGTCCAGTCCACTCGTACTCAACCTTCAAGGTTCAACTACGGCGACCCCGACGATGATAGCGACGACGGCCATGAAATCTGACCACAGTGGCGAGTATTACAGGTGTAGGCAGGAGCATGACTGAATTATTCCAACATTGCAAAACAAGTTCGGCCGATTATGGCTTAATCTGGCCATGTATCTTAATTTTCAGTTCTTCTATGTAACTTTGTGTTAGTTGCGTTATGTACTTTAATTTTAGTTCTATCCTAATCAAATTTTCTTTCCGCCCATTATTTTTCGTCCTTTTTTCCGCCCAAAACAGAAAATGGTTTTGAATTACTTATTCAAATCCAAACATTTTTTATGTTTAAAGTTTTTCTAAATTCCAAATTGATATTAAAAAATATAAGTTAATTCATTTTAAATTGTAAATGGTTCATATTTTAAATGATTACATTAATTATTTTTTAAAACAGAAAATGGTTTTGAATTATTTATTCAAATCCAAACACTTTTTATGTTTAAAGTATTTCTAAATTCCAAATTAATATTCAAAAATATAAGTTAATTCATTTTAAATGGTTACATTAATTATTTTTTAAAAATAGAAAATGGTTTTGGATTATTTATTCAAATCCATACACTTTTTATGTTTAAAGTTTTTCTAAATTCCAAATTGATATTTAAAAAATATAAGTTAATTCATTTTTAATTGTAAATGGTTCATATTTTAAATGGTTACATTAATTATTTTTTAAAACAGAAAATGGTTTTGAATTATTTATTCAAATCCAAACACTTTTTATGTTTAAAGTTTTTCTAAATTCCAAACTAATATTCAAAAATATAAGTTAATTCATTTTAAATGGTTACATTAATTATTTTTTTAAAATAGAAAATGGTTTTGGATTATTTATTCAAATCCATACACTTTTTATGTTTAAAGTTTTTCTAAATTCCAAATTGATATTAAAAAAATAAGTTAATTCATTTTTAATTGTAAATGGTTCATATTTTAAATGGTTACATTAATTATTTTTTAAAACAGAAAATGGTTTTGAATTATTTATTCAAATCCAAACACTTTTTATGTTTAAAGTTTTTCTAAATTCCAAATTAATTATCATTTAAAAAACAATACAAATTTAAACCCCAAAATAAAAAATAAGGCGGGAACAGAGAGAAAATAGCTGAATTTTTTTGAAAACATAGGAATATGTCCCGGTTGGGGCCACCAACCGGGACTAAAGACCCCCTACGCGCCAACCCTTGGTCTGCTGACAATATTGGAGTATACGTCCCGGTTGGTGGCTCACCAACCGGGACGTATAACCATTTAGTCCCGGTTGGAGCCACCAACCGGGACTAAAGGTCCTTTGGTTAATACTGACGCCCCTCCTCTTCTTCTTCCCTTCCCCATCTCACTTCTCTACTTCACCGACGCGTGCACAACCGCCCCCGACGCCGGCAGGCTGCCCGAGCTCGCCGCCACCCGCGCGCTCCGTCCGCCACCACCGCTGCCTCCGTCCATGCGCACCCCGGCTACTTTTCCCCCTCGCCACCAACCGGGACTAAAGACCCCCCGATTGGAAGCTCCGTCCGCCGTCTGTCTCCGTCGATTCCGGCGTCTCCCGAGCTCGCCCGTCCTCGCCACCACCTCTGTCGTGTTCCTGGTGAGCTGCTGATACTCACGGTGTTCTTCTTTCTCTCCCTCTCCTCCTGTACTATTCTCCCCACGTGTGCCCGACGACCAACAAGGCGCGCGCCACTCTCTTCTCCTTGCATCGCTCTCTCTAGCGCCCATCCGCGCGTCTGGCGTGCTCGCTATCACCGCTGCCGCTGCACGGGAGCTCACCGCCCAGTGGCGTCGTCTTGGCGTCACTCGTCGTCACCTTGCTCGCGTGGCGGTGATGGCTGGGGCCCATCGACCTCGATGGGTAGGATCCTATGTGGTATAAAAATGATATGTATGCGTGGAGGCTGAGTTGGCACTGGGGCCCTTCTGTCAGTCTCACTAGCTAGGGGTCTCCCCGGTGTAAAAACTATTTGCCTTTTTTTTTAATTCCAGAAAATGATTTAATATTGTAAAATCAATAACTTATTGTTTATAAGTCAGAAAAATACAAATAATATATCAAATTGTTCAGAAAAATGAAACCTATCTATTTAACCTATAATCATGCATTGTTCAACAACTTAAATGACAAGTATAATTAGAAGAACAAATGCACCCCTCTCATATGTTCCGGAGTTTCCCAGAGTTAGGGTTTTCACCCCTCGGAACCCCGATTAAATCGTCGAGCATGTATTAGGGTTACATTCCAATGCAAATTAACTTCTCATATCATCATACTTGTTTGAGCATTGCATCGATGCCATGTGTTGATTGTTTCCCTTTCTTTTCTGTGTTTGCATTACTAGGTTTATTATTAGGTTTATTAATTAGTTTGGTATTATTGGTCGTTGGCCCCACTGGTCAGTCACTGTGGGTAGCCCTAGACCCGATTCACATTGTCAAGCAACTTAAAAGCCCTATCTTAGATAAGGAATCATTAATACCCCTTAGGTGCATGTGGGTTCGACGATGTGCCTATCTACTACACGGTTTCCTTTTTGTAGCTAGGTTTAGGGTTTAGGGTTTCTCTTCATTTTTATTATTGTGTATGTATATATTAGGGTTTCTCTAAATTAGGGTTTATATCTCTCAACACCGTACCTAACTTTCTCCTTTAGCCGCTTTGACTTATTCGTTTTTTCCACCTATGCAGAAAATATGGACCCACACGTCAGAGACGAAGAAAAGGAAGAGTTGATCCAAGGTGTGATCCGTGGGAAAGAAAATTTAGACGTATCAACGTTTCTGAACAACTCCGGTGAGGGTGATCCTCTTTTTACCGGAATAGATGACTTGTTTGAGGTTGAAGGTGTTGCCTTCATGAGGGAGAAGCGATGCCTTGTGTAATCGAGAAGACGACCGCTCGGTGAGGTGCATGTAATATAATCAATTCATTAATTAATCATCTGCTATCTATATAGAAATAGTGACGATCTTTCTTCTTTTAGCCCTCCGGATCGAAGGAATCTCTGAAAAGAGCGCACGAGGCCCAACCAAAAAGTTGCAAGACCATGAGAGGTTCAGGATCGAAGATGTCGTGAAGGCAAGCAAGCGGCTCCTAAGTTGTCGCAAACAAATTTGTGGCACAATGAGGAGTAATCGTTAGGGACTTAATCCCGATCACCATTAGAAATTGGAATAGGCACTAATGCGGATGAAGAGGACATGTTTATTTGTCCCTAATCACGCCAAAGATTTACGGTGGAAGAGGCTCATGGTTAATTTCAAACTACGAAGATAGAGCTGGATCCAAATGCGGAGGATCCGATTGAGGACGCCTTAGAACATGGGAGAGCCATGGAGGCTAAGGTCAGGGAGTGGGCTTTGAAGAAGATACAGTGTTTCACCAACTAGAAGAAAAGATTGCACCTTGACTATGTCGTGAAAGAGAAGACTCCCGATTTCAAGAATATTCAGTTTGAGAAGATAAAACCATTCTGGGCTGAGTTTGTGGAATACAAGACATTAGTAAAAGCTAATAAAATGTACGCATGAATAAGTGAATCTTGCTAAGAAGTATCACCATACTATGGGGCAATGTGGCTCTGGTGGCATTCCTAAGTGGGAGAAACTTGAGAATGAACTGCGTGCTAAAAAGATCACCCCAGAGACAGACGATTGGGTAGAACGTGGAAGGAATTGGTTTTACGGGCATGGGGGCACGTTGGACTCGGAAGGGAGGTGTATATATAACATACGACATAAAGAAGACCTCTTGCCAATCGAGAGGATGAGAAAAGCAGTAAAGGCTGTTAAAGATGGGGACTTCATTCCCGATAGAGAGAATGATGAGCTCACACTCTCCCTTGGAAATAAGGAACATGATGGACGAACACGAGGCACAAGAGGCTCCCAACCATGGAGGACTGGGTTTACCGAAGAGAGGAAGAAATATCCTAATAGAAGCCGTCAGAGAAGAAAGGACAGGGCGGAAGTTGAAGCAGATAGTCAGAAAGAGCGAATGCGTTTAATTGAAGAACGATTAAAGCAACAACAAGATGAAATTAACGCACTTAAAGAGCAAAGTACTACCGGCCTATCTCAGCAGCACACTGCATTCGATGCTACCGGCCTATCGACTAATCGAAAAAGCAGTGTGGCTTCCACCGAGGTCCCGGGTGATGACAATGGCGATGACGATGGTGCACCGACGATGGCTCCTATTGGCTACCCAGTGGATGATATCACAGAGATGACACATTGCGAGCTACATGTCAAAGTTGTGAATATATCAATGAAGGTGGCGGTCGGCTATGCCTTACCAATTGGACCCACACCAACTTACCACTGTCGTCCGGTTCTAGAGGGTTACGCTGTTGTCGGGGTGGATGAAATCATGCCCACCTTTGAAGTTTTGGATCTTCACTACCCTGCAAGTGAAGGGGATGTGACTGTACTGGGAGAAGAAAAAACATCACCATTCTATGGCCTAAGGAATGTATCGTGCTTCGAAATCACACGCCAAGGCCATCTCCGCCGCCGACTCACCCGTCTCCAGCGAGGTCGTCGCCGCCGCGGCAGCCGTCTTCGTCGCCTCACCCGGCTACGTCGCCTCACCAATCTCCGGCGCAGCCATCACATGAGCCATCGCCCGCCTCGGGATAAAAAGCGTGGCGTCCGCTCATCAGCCGTGGTAAGCGATCGCGAAACATAAAAAGAGCCTCTTCAAAAGTACCAAAGGTTCCTCCCAAGAGAGCTTATGGTATCTTGAAGAGGAGGCTGGAGATCGTTGATGCGGAAGCGACAACGTTTTAAGCTAAGCGAGGCGGCCGAAGAGCGAGTTCCCAAAGACCAAAGAAGAAAAAGCTAAAGTGTTGAAAATGCTAAAGACTCTTCATCAACCCGAGCCAAATCTGTCATCGGACTATGAGCGTTCTATTCTCAAGTCACATGCGGCACAAAAAGCCTCAAGAGCAAGATCGATGCAAGCGAAATCTGTTGCCAGCTCGGAGAACAAGCAAACAGACTTGCGCCCTCTCAAGGTGATTTCCCAAACCAATGTGGAGTCGAGCAAATATGGGGCGAAGAGCGATGATCCAGGTAGTTACTGTCTGGAGAAGCTGCCGCTGCTCAAGGTATGAGTATTGCCAGTACTTATCCCGATTAGAGTTCTTCCCGTGAGTGAAGTAGCATACAAATACCAGACGGCAAACCTCTCGTCAAACTGAGGAGGTAAATAATCTTCCAACAAAATGCGAAGATTGCATAAGCGGTACATGCATGCCACAAGGGGGGCTAAGCTGGATAGTCTTGAGGTTACCAAAAAGCATCATGGGAAAAAGGATGACATGATATCCATTTAATTTGATGAACTATTTCAATTATTCAATCAAGACGCCTTGGACAAATCGATCATCGATTGCCTATTGCGTAAGTACTAATTCTGTAATTAATTTAGTCTCCAGCTATATTATTTTGTTTATTGCATGTATATAATCATACTGTAATATGCAGAATGAAGATTCTCGAATGCAGCAGAGGACAAATCTATGACATTGGCTTCATTGACCCATATTGGGTTCATGAAGCTAATCTCAAAATAAGCCCCCAAGATACGGAGGATAATATAGTACACGCGTTAAGGTTTCAAGAAACCAAAAGGGAAATACTATTTCCTTACAACTTCGAGTGAGTGTTATTGTCTTGTATACACTTTCTATTTCGCTTACTCGATGTTAAGTATATAATTGATTAGTTATGCATTTGCAGCTTCCACTATATTCTGTTAATCATTCAACTTGACAAAGGGCGTGTACTAGTCATGGACTCGAAACATAAACCCCTTGAAACGTGGAAGGACATGCAGATACTTCTCCAGCGGTAATTCTAATCATTACGACACTATATCGGCAACGTTCGTGAATTTTATGATATCAAGTACTTAATAACTTATTTTATTCTTTTCTACGCCGGGCAGCGCTTGGAAACGGTTCACCAATAAGGCTAGGGGTGTTTGGAAAGAGGAGCTTACATTTCAACCACTAAATGTAAGCACCACTAGCTATATCCGCGCATCTATTTGATTCTAGTTTTGATACAGTTATTATCATGTTTGATTATTATTTTGATTGAACTATGTTCTCGTAAAGTGCCTGACGCAGGAACCAGGTAACAATCTATGTGGATACTATGTTTGCGAGTTCATCAGGCAGACGTGCGATGAGAAGGGCAGAAATTTAGAGCAACTCCACGTACGTAAACAATTTCTATAGTTTTTAATTACAATTAAATTGTGTTTAGTTTCATTCATATAGGCTGACTCCTTTTTAAATCAGATCGAACGTATACGGGACGGTCTTCTGCCAAAGGATCGCGTACGAGCAATTCAGGAGGAATTGGCGCGATTCGTGGATGCAGAAGTCGTAGACCCAAAAGGGGAATACTATTCGGCTGTGTATAGACAATAGGGATTGTAAAAATAGCAACTTTGAAGAAATTGGCCGGTAGCATCAAATAGCAACTTTTATATGTAGTGCATGACTCGATCCGTGTATTCAATGTAATATTGTCATGATATTCATGATGTAATATAAGGTTCCTTTATTGATAAGTGCAAATCACTAAATAAACAATAAAACAACCTAAATGAATTCTCTGTTACGGCACAAAAAGTGGCGAAATGCTGCCGCGGCAACAAAGTGTGCCAAAATAAATTCTCTGCCGCGGCAGAAGGTTATTAGTCCCGGTTCGTAACACACGAACTGGGACTAATGCCCCAGCCCCTCGCCCTCTGCGCTGCCACGTGTGCATCCTTTTGTCCCGGTTGGTGGGACAACCGGGACTAAA
The DNA here is from genome assembly GCA_030063025.1 of Avena longiglumis. Lineage (NCBI taxonomy): Eukaryota > Viridiplantae > Streptophyta > Magnoliopsida > Poales > Poaceae > Avena > Avena longiglumis. Next base: position 448,844,035 of record CP125978.1, read on the forward strand.
GGTTAGGGCTTTAGTCCCGATTGCCCCGTCCCGGTTGGGCAACCGGGACTAAAGCCCCGTATCAACCGGGGCCTATAGCCCCGTTTCCACCAGTGCATAATCAAGAAAGATGCCGAGCGAATCCCAAGAGGTGCATGAGTGACCGGGCAAGCTGGGACAGATGATCAAAGTAGCATTCCAGATTTGTCTCATCATCACATATGTATTGGAGTTCTAATGAAGTGATCCAGTTTGAGGGCTTGAAGACATGCATGTACTATGCTAAAGAGAGGTTGTTCTAGTTATCCCATGCATCATGCACGCGAGAGCTACTATATCATTGCCTAACAGACCTAGCTAGGTAGGTGGCTTGGCTGGGTGCAAGGAAAATCAATGGACATATATATAAGGAGTATTCTCTATGTTTCTGATCGTGGTACACTGCGTAGCCTCTCTAACTTTACCACTTTATCTACTAGATTCGAATTGAAGTGATTTTATTTTATGCATGGGTTATACCATGTCGGGCTTGGCGCAACCTGTCAGATCATTTTGGCAATTTCCACCGTTGCCACTAGACTGAAATTCGACTGTATCAGCATAGGTATGGACAGAAAAGAAAAAGTCTAGTAGATAGTATAAAAGTTGGTACTCCAAAAAAGTACTCCCCCGTTTAGAAATATAAGATGTTTTAGATTTATGAGTAAGATGTGTCTATACACCTTTTAGTGTATAGGTTCAAATGAATCAAACTGTGTCTCGATATATCTCCTTCATAAATCTAAAATATTTTGTATTTTCAAACGGAGGGAGTATACTCAAAAAGTGTTTTCAGTATGAATCAGTCGTCTCATAGAACAAGTACTCTCAAAACACGGTCATCCAGAAAAACAGTTTACCACTAGGCCTCACATGTCAGTGGGACAACATTTTCTTTTTCATCCGGGTGGCAGCCGGCCGCCTCAGATCTGCGGCCCTACGAGGCCCATCCGGGCCAGCGGCGGGCCGTCCTGCTGGTGACGATGTAGCTTCCTGGATGGCGACGACGGTAGCACGATGATAGGGACGGTGGCGACAGCGACTGGCTTGTTGCAGCGTGGCGGCGACTTTACGGGCCCAATCAGGGCTTGGCTGGACCCTATTAGGACTGGTATGCTCTTGCGGGCTTTACGGGTTCTCGGACCTGGCCGGACCTAACTCGGACTGGTGTGTCCTGCTGTCGCGTCTGGTCGACTACCGCCGAAGGCGGTGGAGGTAGTTCCCTCCGGCACGGTCGTAGTGTTGTCGGCCCTGATTCTGGCTACCATTCACCTCCGTCCGGCCACATGTTGATAGCTTCGGTGAGATGATGATGAAGGCGGCTTTGGGACCGTAGTGGCGCATGCTTGTGGGCGGCGAGTTTGGTGGCAGAGGCTTCGACCTCGCAGGGCTCCAGAGCTATAGATTGTCCGGGGTAGTGGATAGGGTTTTTCGGGAGAAATCCTTGTCGGCTCGTTCGACACCGACGTGATGCCGCCTGCGGGTGGCACCATTCCTTCCTGGAGGGCGTCGTGGCTACCCTTCCTCCACTATCTCCTGTGTACCGGGGGAAACCCTAGGACCAATGCGCTGGCCCGGGCAGCAGCGCCGTAGCTTCCTTCTTAAAGGTGTTGCTTGGTATTTGATGATCTTGTGCTAGGAGCGTGGTGGAACATCTTCGGAGGGCGCAGCGGTGTCGGGTCTCCTTCGCTTAGTCGATTCGCCTTTGTCTCTCTTGTTTCTTTTCTTTTCCTTTGGGCTTGTGTTTGCTGCTGCCCCAGCATTCTGTTCGTTTTGAGACTCGTTGTATTATGTGGTTGCTATATTAATATAGCGGGGCAAAATCCTATTTCAAGATTATTCTGACTTAATAATTTATGTATTATTCCATCGTAGCACTAATAGCAACAAATCGCATCGGCTATCTTTCTTGAACGTGAAACAAACCTTTCTAGTAAAAGATGTTGATATCATTTTTCACTTTCAAATAGGAGACCATGAAGTTAAATTGTAAATTTTCTACTCGTTCTTCCAATGTTAAATTATAGAATACGTTCTCGCTGCTGTAAAAAAATATATAGTTTGATTATCAAACTATTCAAAAAATCGTTCGATATGCCGATTTATCGGCCGATTTATCGCTTATCACTAGGTGACAGATAAGCTGATTATTCAATTTATCGTCCGATAAATCGATTTATCGCCCGATAAATCGGCCGATACACCCAAAAATCACTAATTTTACCGATAAACGATATCCTTAACATGTTATCATCATTATGAATTTAGTTGTCTTACATTGTCGCGATGAAAAATTTATACCCACATACCCAATCTAAAAATCATGGCTCCGCCACTGCATGACTGCAAAAGAGACCTGTGATGCATCAATGTATGATTCTCAGGGAAGTGCATATTCATATTCACGACAATTTATTTGGATAATTTATTTTACAGGGAGAATAGTTTTTTTTTTGCGGGACTAGAGAGAATAGCTTTTTCTAAGAGAAGATATAGAACTGCTGATATGATCGTTGCAACATCAACGACCCATATCCTGTTTTACCCTTGCCTCATTTGGTTCGTATGTAATAAGGCAAAAGAAAAAAAGGTTCAAAATCACATGAAGTACATTTTGTGAAAAAGTCTAATATGTTAGCTACAGTGCATAGCATATGATCGATAGAGAGGGAACTGATGCAAGATCTTTCTTTCCTAACGATCCTAAAGCAACGAACTTTCAGGCTGCAAGAGTGCTAAATACATGTTTAAGTATGTCTTCGTGACTTCATCTTTTGCGTGTGTCTATGTTAAGCTTTTCACACACCCCAAAGACGAGAATGTTGGGATTGTGAGAACCTAAAGCAAAGGCCGGAGAACTAGAAACCAAAAGAGAAAGAAAAGAGGCTGTCGTCCTTTCCTAAATCATATTCGGCTAGCATGAAAAGGGGTGCCCTTTTGCTTCATTTTTTTTCTTTAAGGGGGAGATTGTTCCTTTGCCTTCTAAAGTGGTTCCTCCTTTGCTCAAGCTCCAAGTATTGAATCCTTGCGTATTTGCTCACTAGTCGGTCACGAATTAGTGGCCGACATCTCTTGACATAGTTCATTTAATGGAAGCTTTCGTTATTTGGTTTCTTCATCGGATAAATGCATCAAGCCAAATTTTATACTTTCTTCGATCCATATTACTTGACTCAAATTTGTCTAGATGTGGATATATCTAGCCTAAAATTTGACTAGGTATATTCGTATTTAGATGAATCTAAGTCAATTAATATGGATCGGAGAGAGCAACATATTGTTTTTCTAATAAAAAGTAGGGATTTTTATTTTCGTGCCCTTAGTTCGTTAGTTGTACTCACTTTTTCCCAGCCGCTTAACTTTTTCTCACTTTTCCCCTCGCCATGTTAAGAAATCCTCGAGGGCGCTCGGACGGAGGGATGTCGTCACAGGTCAAAGGCTTGACCGTTACATGATGACTGGTGGAACCGCGTTGGGGCGGGTCGAGCGTTGAGCGTTACGTTACGAGGCCTCGACCGTTACATGTCTGACCAGTGGGGCCGTGTTAGGACAGGTCCTGCATACGTGGTGAAGGGTGGGGCCGCGTTGGGATGAGTCTTGTATACGTGGTGAAGAGTGGGGCCACATGGAGACATGTCGGACCGGCCATTCTCGCTCACCCAAAACATTCGCTTCCCTCCAAGCCTGGAACAGCTCCCACACCGCCGCTCCGCTGCCCCGCCGTCGTGCCCTCCTACCTTATGTCGTCCTCGGCCCCAGAGCCGCCCCTCTCCCTAGCCGTGGAGCCAACTCCACCTCTGGCTCTGCTCCCGCCCTTCCTAGATCTACCCCTTTCGCGAAATAGTATGCAACGCCGGCTGGTGCACCGTCTATCCCCATCAAAACATGGAGAAAATTGGGTGGAATCGCAAGGATCTAAAACATGAATTCCATCTGGGTAAACATCGTTTCCCTTTTGTGGGTTGATTATTGGCAGTATTTGAACGCGAATTGCTGGTGCCAAACTAACTGCCTTTATTTTCGAATAAGATTGATCCAGTGCTGGCTTAATTTGTGGTTGTGAACAATATCTCTCTGGATTTTACATCCCAGCGGTGGTTTCAACCTCCATAACTCTTAGAGATAGATAAAATCTTCCTAAAATCTATTGTAAATTCCCCTAGAGCAGTGGCGATTTAGTTGGTTTGCAAGAGTGTTTATAATTATGAAACTCTCGCACGGTCTGAAACTATAATTGGTACAACTCTCGCACGGCTAGTGATTCACTTTCAAATTAAAAAAATATACAACTCTTAATGTACAAGAGTGTTTATAATTGACACAACACTTGAACACTTTCAAATTAAAAAAATTTATACAACTTTTAATGTACAAGAGTGTTTATAATTGACACAACTCTTGAACACTTTCAAATTAAAAAAATACAACTCTTAATGTAAAATAGTATTTATAATTGACACAACTCTTGAACACTTTCAAATTTAAAAAAATTATACAACTCTTAATGTAAAATAGTGTTTATATTTGACACAACTCTTGAACACTTTCAAATTAAAAAAACATACAAATCTTAATGTAAAAGAGTGTTTATAATTGACACAACTCTTGAACACTTCCAAATTGAAAAAAATATACAACTCTTAATGTAAAAGAGTGTTTATAATTGACACTACTCTTAAACACTTTTAAATTAAAAAAATTATACAACTATTAATATACAAGAGTGTTTATAATTGACACAACTCTTGAACACTTTCAAATTAAAAAATATATACAACTCTTAATGTAAAAGAGTGTTTATAATTGACACAACTCTTGAACACTTTCAAATTTAAAAAAATTATACAACTCTTAATGTAAAAGAGTGTTTATAATTGACACTACTCTTAAACAATTTCAAATTGAAGAATTATACAACTCTTAATGTAAAATAGTGTTTATAATTGACACTACTCTTGAACACTTTCAAACAGAAAAATTATACAACTCTTAATATAAAAGAGTGTTTATAATTGACACTACTCTTGAACACTTTCAAATTGAAAAAATATACAACTCTTAATGTAAAGGAAAAGGGTGTTTACCTTTAAACACTGTGAAATCGCACTTAATACGTGATAATGATGTGCTAAGAAAATCTTGAGAGATTATCATTTTCATAGAATGTAGGGATGTAATGCATAAACTTGCATATGGCAAAAATTATACACCTTTAAACTCTTTAAAATTGCACTTTGGACATGGAGTGAAATATAATGCAAAAATTATACACCTTTGAACACTTTACCTTCAAATTATATTCAAAATCATTTGTTTATGGAGTTAAAACATCGGCGGCAAACTCGTTATTTTGCATGGATAGAGGGGTTATCATGTCCGCTAGATCACAGAGAATCGATCAGAGGATCAACGATTGGTGGGTACGATCCGTGTGATAACTGTCTCCACCAATCAAAGCGTAACAGCCAAGATAAGCACAAGTGTGAGAGTTTGTCACTGAGAGGGGGGAGAAAACTGAGTAGAACTTAAAAATCAAGAAAAAAACTGACAAGGGGTTCAAATATAAATCAAAAAGAGATTTAAAAATGTAAAATGCTTCTTTTATACAATAAAATACATATTGGCATACATCAAACTATTTGAAATTCAAATATACATCAGTTTGACAATTATTGCCTCATTCGGACAAATTACGTTTTGGAGAGAGGATTGTAGAAAGCCATGAACCTTCATAGATAGTAGGTGATTTAGATTAAAACTTGATTTATATACATTTCTTTGATAGCAGGTCACATAATAAGTCTCTCTGGGTAGATGCCGCTATGTTTTGATCTTTTTGAATTTGTTGTGCATAAAATGACTCAATTAGCTAGCTAAAATCCATTTGTCGACTCTCTGTTGACCAGCCATCGGAGGGTAAAAGTGACTATATTGCACACGGCAGTGTTAGTATTGGAGTGCAAAACTGAGTACAACCAAACTTCCAGTGCTACACTCGAGGGTATAACAAAGCACAACTAAGTGGACAAGGTTAGACACGACGGGAAAACGTGACGCACGGTACGCGTGTCGCGGTGCACGGGGCGGTAGTGGACGCGTGTGGCCGTGCACGACACAGTAGCACATGCGGTTATGTGGTGCACGGTGCAGTAGCACGTGCTGTTACGCGGTGCACGGTGGTGCAACGAAATGTCTCCTCCCTTCACATTTATAGAGGCCTCCTCACTCTCACTCATCACGCACTCGCTCACTCACTCACGCAACCATCTCCACTGTCCCATCACCTTCTGCAAACCCCCAAGAAAATCCCAACCACGCCGGTGATGGAGAAGAACGGCGTGGTGTCCATCCTCGCCTCCAAGGCGGTCGACGAGGAGGCCCTCGTCCCCGTACTAGCCCCCGTCGAGGCATTGAAGGCAGCCGCCATCCCCGTCCAGAACCCCGTCCTCGCTTCCACCGTAGCCGTCGGCGAGGAGGCCCCCATCCCCATACAGGCCCCCGTCGTTCTTCTGCAGATCCTGCACGGCTGGGACCCCTACGGGGACAACGGTTACATCAGGCCGGAGAACCCCTTCGACACCATCTTAGCCGACCCATGGTCAGAGGTAACTAGGGTTTTCTCCCCTTCCTTTGTTCTTCCCTTATTCCCGTCGTTCGATGCTAGATCGTGTGTTATTACGGCTCTGCTAATCGGTGGATGCTAGGTATTTTTACAGTAGCTAATCTTTTTGTGTTAGATCTCGTATTTTGATGAATGCCCCTAGTTGGGATCAGTACTAGCACCGATTTGTAGTTGAGATCAGTACTAGCACCGATCTGTAGTTGGGATCAGTATTCGATTTGGTTTGAGATTTGGGAATTGGGGAATAATCAGGGGATCTCAATCAGTTAATTTATGCAAGTAATCAATCCTGATAATCACGATATCTCAATCATGTCCTTATTGCATGCTACCTTTTTTGTAATAGATGGATAGCAGCGACGTCTGCAGCGACGACGAGTCCATGGACACCAAGAATCGTCAGGTGCTGAGGAAGATGAAGTCCGGCCAGTTCAACGGCTTCTTCGTCGGCAACGTCTACAGGTGCCCCTTCTGCACCAGGAGCCTCGCCACCGACTTCAACTACCTCGTGATGCATGCCGAGGACGTGAAGACCTGTGGCCCATCAAAGAACGCCAACGCCTTCAGAGCCCAGCACAAGGCGCTCGGTTTTCACCTCCGCAACCTCTAGAAGGTGCTCATCGAGGAGGGTCGCATGCCCCCGATCAAGCCCAAGGCGCCCAAGGTCAAGGGACTGGGCAGCAGGAAGTGGAGGAAGCGCCACAGGGAGGAGGCGGAGGCCCTCCTAGCGCAGGCCATGAGGGGCCACTGATCTGGTGCTGATGTTGTTGTTGCTGCTGCTGTAAAGCAGCTTCTTTTTTATTGTCTGTGTTGAATTTGTAAGTTGCTGTTGTTGAGGAGCCTAATTGTTGAACCTAGTTTAAGTATCGTACTATATAATCCTTTATTAGCTACTTTATCTATATCTGCTCTGCTCATCTACATATTTATGGTGCTGGTTAGATTTGTTGTCAGATTGGGAAAATACGAGGGACAAAAGAAACCATGAATGAAGAGAGAAGCTGATCTAGATTCGCTGTCTTTTTGGGCAAAACTAACAACTGTTAGCAACATAAAGGATAAAAGGCGCTCTTAAATAGGCCAATCATAAAAAAAAACAAAAAAGAAATCTTCCAATTTAGACGACAGGGCGCACGTAACTACCATACGCGCCTCACATGATCCCACACCACATCCCCCAAAACGCGTTCCCAACAAGCCGGCCTCACACCATGGGGGTCCTACTACGGGACCCTACTGAATGTGGCCCTACCTGTCATCACGTAACGGGGTGGGTCCTACTTGTCAGCACATAACGACGAGGGTCCACTATGGGACCCACCTAAATGCGGCCCCACTTGTCAGCACATAACAGCGAGGGTCCACTAACGGGACCCGATGGAGAGCGAGTTTCAAACCGATGTGAGAGTTCTATAATAGGAGCCGGAGAAAAGTGAGGAAAAAATAAGCGGCCGGGGAAAAGTGAGTACAACTAACGAACGAGGGGCACGGAAATAATAATCCTGGAAAAGTAAGCCTAATCAAAATATGTGAATAGGTCCCACAAATATCATCAACCACTAAGAAGGTTATGTAAAGCACGTTGTCAAAGCACTAAGTAGCCTATGTGGCACAATAAAAACTCAAATCCCTCGTTACAACACAATACATCTCCAAAGTATAGAGGTCCCACCGAACCAAGACAAGTATCCATGACCAGGTCGGCTCTATATTTTGGAAGGCTCTAGGGTGAAGTTGACAACATGGACCCTAAGACTAATATATATGTACGGTATATCTGAATATATAGACATGTATACTTGCAAATATTAAAAATTGACATCCAGCCACACATTCTTCTAAGATGTTTGTACATAATTGTTAAGCACTTAAAGACTAAAAGAACCGAATTCAAATGACTCCATAAAAATAATGCTTGAGTTGTCATCACCGATTCATTATTCATGGACGAATGAACACGTAGCAGGGGATTGGGCGAGGCGCAACAGAAGTCTGACTTAGTTGAAATTCCTCGGCTCGGTCAGAAAGTCAAGGTGATCTCCACTTCTCCAAGCAGTTGTGCCACGACGGCGAGGAGGCAAACAAAGATTTAAAGACTAGTCGAGTGGTCGACTAGAGGAGATCGATTGTGTCGTTGCTCCGACTGTGTGCGTTTCCCGGCCTAAAACAACAAAACACGTGGGCAGGTGGGTATAGAACACCCCCTCCCCCAGGCATGGTCCCTAGGCGGGGTCTCCCAGGTTCATAGTCGGCCCTGGCTACGACATGAACTTTAGACTTGCACGAGGAACGCAATTGTGGATACGAACATGCAGCCTAGTAGTGACCATCTTCCCCATACATAAACTGGATCTAGCTCTCCTAGATTTAAATCGCCCATCATCGAATCGCCACCTCTCTAGCTTAAGTGATGGTGATCAACTACCACAAGGGCATGGAGACCTTGGGAAAGGGATCCATCCTCTGGTTTCTATCCTGCCTAGAGCTATTTTCCAGCTCTCGAGATAGTCGTACCCACATATCTTGTTTCTCGTCCCCACCGGTCACTATCGTTGTCATGTTGGTCCCTTAGTCGGCCCCTAGACCACTCCTAGATCATGGCGAGGTGGACAGAGGAAGGAGAGATCGGGGAAGAAAGCATGCAGCATGATCTAGCACCACACTACTAAGAAACACCCCGAGGACCCACTGCCGACAATATATGGGGCCATTCCATACTATTACAACATACGGACAAGCACTCACATCCAGCCCTCTAAGGTCAAGGAGACTCCACTGACCCGCTCTGTGTGCAACACTAGAGTCCTGGCTAGATGAGTCATATCCAACTCAGCGTACTAAGGAAGTCGATCAAGACTTGGTGCACAAGAAAGGAAGACCTATTTGTACAGAAGGGGGCACCAAAGACAAGGCATGCGAAAAGGGGGCGAAAATGGGATAGACATAGTCTAGACCAACCCAAGCCATCAATGACATAAACCATATTGCCTAAACCCTAGATTAGATGCACAATTCAATGAGTTAGCATTGACCTCACCAAGTGACCCCATTGTAATCATATTGTGTTCTTCAGACAAATATAAAATATCTAGGGCCCGAACCAGGATAATATAATGTTTATCCATACTAGTTGGCCTTAGCATACTTACAATACAAATACACGAACTATCATGATCTTCGAGGTACGGTTGCAAGGGTTCTAGTTTCAAGTCCTTACACCATCCCACCTAAACTAGGAGTGTGGGGGAGAATAGGTGGGACACACATCTGAAATTGGTGCACACGCTATGGGCCACGTCACTAAGGACAAACCGACAATGGTGGGAGAATTTAATATACATGAGTATATATACCTGAGTACAAGATCAAAGGATGCTAAAAGTTATATACTTCCTATATATATAAAATAATAGACTCAGATTTGAATAGATTCAATTGCATTTAGCAATAAAACATGACTATACATCTCAATTTATATGAATCTAAGTCCATTTTAGAGGACCTCACCTAGGCCCCTAGCCATTGCACATGCCACAACGTGAGTCCAAGTCACCGGGTCCTACACTACTAGGAAAAACATTATGAGTGGCGCACCAAATTAGAATTCTGTGGCGTATATGGTTGTCGCCACTAAATCCTCGTCACTAAAATTTGAATTCTTTGGCGCATATGCATATGCGCCACAGAATTCTCAACATTCTGTGGAGCATATGGCCATATGCGCCACAGAATCTGGGACAGAATTCTGTGGCGCATATAGCCATATGCTCCACAGAATCTTTTTTTTAGAATTTTGAAATTTTCAAAATCTAGTACAAATACAGGTATTTAATAGGTATTTAAAATGTATATTATAGGAAATGTTCACAAGTGTTCAAGTTCACATACAAGTGTTCATCAATCACATATAATACATCAACAAACAGTACAAATGTTCAAGTTCATATATAATACATCAACAAGCATGAACTTTCACAAGTATTCATCAATCACATCACTTAGAACCGAATAAGTGTAGAAGTACTTGTTCATCTCACTCACGTAGCTTACAAGAAATCGAACCGTAACAGAATCTCGAGTCTCTGAGGTCTACGTAAAAGAGTAATAAGAACCGTGTACTGTCTAGTCCAGAAAAGCAAGTCAGATGTTGTGTACTGTCTAGTCCATGCCACCTGATTACCTGCACCCCGGGTGTACAAAATGATGCAACATTAATATAGCACAAAACAGGGTCAGTAGGGTGTATCCGCTTGGGCTACCACTTTGTAGAGAGAGTTGTGATATACCAAATTACTAGCGGTCCTTGATGATACCTAGTCTGTTCATGATATGGAATTCTCGTCGTTGCCTGTGATACCACCTTGTTCTTCCTCATCTCTAATTTCAATCACTAATAGTCTGGCATCATAGGAACTCATAATAATGTTTGTAAGCAAGCTTATCGATCAGGCATCTATTGGAACATTCAGTAACACAATCGATGATGTTTTGTAAGCAAGCTTACCGAGAAGAGGGGGCAGACCTTGTTGCATCTGGCCACAGGGGACGAAGGTGGTGGGGTCCCGAGCAGAGGGGGCAGACCTTGCTGCATCTGGCCGCAGGGGACGACGGTCGTGGGGTCCCGAGCAGAGGGGGCAGACCTTGCTGCAGCTGGCCGACGCGGGGATCTCGGCAGGCAACGCGAGCTTGGTGACGCGCAACCTGGGAGAGGGATGACGGGGTGGTGGCCGGAGGCGAGAGGGATGCGGCGCGCCTGGGGTGGAGGCTCGGTGAGGCGAGGTCGGCGACGGACGCGGGAGAAAGAGGCGGCGCAGGAAGTTTTGGGCGGTGAGCCTGGCACGGCCGCGACGCTCTGTGGGGAAGAGGGTGGCCGACGAGGAGAGGTGGCATCGGTCCCTGGCGACGGGGAGGGGTCGGGCCCGGGAGAGGGTCGCACGAGGAGCGATGGCGTGCTGGGGTCCGGGACGAGGATCCCGCACGAGCGATGAGGGGAAGTGGGGTAGGTGGGGCCGTTAGCGAGAGGTGGGGCGTGCTCGGGAGCGGGGGTGTGCGTGTGTTGTGTTGACTGCGTGCGTTTGGGTTGGTGGCTGCGGGGTACGGTGTGTCTCCAGGAGTGGATCGGGTAGGGGCCGGCTAGGGTTTGGGGATAGTCACTTTTTTAGATCTAGATTAGGGTTAGGGTTTAGATTGTATCTGGTGTAGTGGTAGGTAGGAGGGGATGCCACTTTTTCTCATATTATGTGGCGCATATGGCAAATGCTCCACAGAATGTCAAAATTCAGTGGCGTATATAGATATATGCGTCACAGAAAGTGAGAATTCTATGACGCATATGCTATATGCGCCACAGAATTCTGGCCTGCCCATGTGCTGGGTCAGGCCCACATGGGACCCACAGGAATTCTGTGGCGCATATGGTTATATGTGTCTCAGAATTCTCACTTTCTGTAGCGCATATAGAATTGCAAGAATTATGTGAAGCATTTGCTATATGCGCCACATAATTAATTTTAGTGGAGCATTTTTCCTATATGCGCCACATAATTAAAATCTACCTATAATCGTTTTCCTAGTAGTGCTAGGCCAAAGCTACGCATCTTGTAGCATGTATCCCCTCAGTCAAATCGACCGCGAGATCCCTAGGCCGGGCCACTTCTTGTCCCACACCCGAACCTGTGTCGTAATTGGTAGACGACCTGAAGAGTGGCGGCGAATGGAACCCTAGTGAGGGGAATGCCATCCCTCGGAATTCTAGTGGCGGCAATAATGCCCCCGTTGAGGACAAAAGAAGTGAGCACGCCCTGGCCGACACTAGTGATATCTCCAAAACGTATCTATGGCATTTGAAGTTTCATTTTTTTGATGAAGATTTTCATACAGAGTTTTCATTGTTATTTATCACCTTTTTATTGGGTATTTGCACTAAATTCAATTGATTTTGCTATTTAACCTCAGATTTTTTTTTCATATAACTCATCTTATGCTTGCATCGTATTGTTTGGGGGGAGCAAAAGAGATAGTACTATAATGCCCTTTGTGAGGGGAAAACATGGGCAATTCGAACATTTCACTCTCACTTTAATTCGTGTGCCAAACTCTAGAAAGACATCAATATACGATGCACTGGGGTAGTAGAAAGTTTGCCAGGGAGCCCAAAATGTACTGATTGTCACTGGATATTTGCAATTGCATACTCACCAAACTTACTAATGTTCTGATTCCCGATGTCCTCATGCAAAATGAAAAAAAAAAACATGAAAAACTAACAATACCTATAGAACCCTATGGAGCCAAACAACAGGGGGAGATTAAGTAAAGATATGGATCAATTTCGAGTTCACGCTTCACTGGGAGATTATCAGCTGACACGATTGACCTAGATCGTTCTCCTGTGGTCTGAAGAACAATGTCCTGTCTACTGCCTTGAGCAGGCCAGCATCACCGAAGCAGCGCTCCACCTCCTCAACCTCTTCGACATCGTCCACGCTCATGTTGAGATCAAAGCAAGACTCGGTCGACGACGACGCGGCGACGGCTTCTTTTTGACGATGACCACACGTGCTCTCCTCTTCGATCATCGTCTTTGCATTCTTGCTCGTCGGCGGGGAGCAAGACCTCGACCTGGAGCCGAAGCTTTCGCAGCTGAGAACGATGATGGCGTCACCGAGGGAGACCTCGTCGCCGACGTGGCTGCGCACCACGCCGCTCTCGATGGCTTCCTTGATGCCGGTCAGACATCGCCGGTCGAGTTGGTCGACGCCATCCATCAAGATGACACGGTGCGGGTTGTCGCGCACGGCCTCGAAGAGCCTCTCGAGGTAGACCCGGCTTGCCTCCGGTCGTGGCCGCTTGGACGCCCGGTGCTCCTCGGTGGTGGAATCCGACCGTGCCGGCGACGACGTGTTGACGTCGATGGACACAAAGCTCCTGCGCGTGCCGAAGACGAGGCTCGCGAGCTCCCTGGCCACCCTCGCCTTGCCGTCCGTGTCGCCTCCGAGGAAGAGCAGCCACGTCTCCTCCTTGCCCTTGGTGCCATTGCGCCTCTTCGCCGTGCCCGAGCGGCACCGGAGGACGGTGCTGGCGATCTCGGGCGCGATCTCCTTCTGCAGCGGCACCTCCTTCTCGAGCGCAGCGCAGAGCACCTTGAGGTTCTCGGCGCTGAGCTCCTTGAACCTGGAGCGGCACTCCACCTCCACCGAGCTGTCGGAGGCGCTCGAGTCGCGGGACTTGGCCGCGGCGCTCAGAAGCCTGACGGCGCCTTCGGCTGCCTCGCCGTCGTGCTGGGCTCGCCCTGGGTACTTGGGCTCGTGCGCCTCGGAGAGAAGCCATGGCTGGTACAGCTGCTGGCGGCAGTACTGCGCGTGCTCGTGGGAGGAGACAGAGGAGGACGGCGACACCACCGTCGAGAAGTTCTTGTTCAGTGTCGTCCTGTGGGACGGCGGGCCTCCGCATGTCGAGCTCCATTTCTTGCAATGAGGATGCTCCTGTACGTGTCAGGTGCAGTGCAACAATTAAAACCAAGGTGATTATCACGTACGCGCCATAAAATCAAGCACTAATCAAAATTTGAACGTCGTCATATCCTGCGCGGTTCAGTTAGTACTCCTAGTACCGGGATGATTATCACGCGCCATAAAACCAAGAGTATATATTTACCTGATCTTGGCAATGGTGAAGCCAGGGAGGGATGCTCGACGGCGACGGCACCGGCACGACGGACCGGTGCAGTGCTTTCACGGCATCGGCTGTCAGCTGAGCAGAACCACCTCCGTCCAAAAGCGACAGGCAAGCAGGTGGCAATGTCGATCCGTTTCCACTTACGTCGCGCTCGGCTTTCATCGACTGGCGATGATTGAGTGCGACTGCACTGCAAGGACATCAAAACGGCAATAAGATTCATATCGATCCCCGTCATGCATGCGCATGTACTACCTGCTGCCGGAACAGTACAAGTCTAATGGATTTTACCTGTCGACGTCGACGCAGCTGAGGCTGAGCGCGAGGCTGCCGGCGGGGACGGCGAGCGTCTGGATCCCCCACAGGCTCTCCAGCGACGGGTGCCCGGTCCTGCACCTCATGTAGGACTGGTACGTCCCGTAGCCGACCAAAAAAACTCCGTCGCCGCGGCACGCCAGCAGGGCGCGCACCTCGGCCACGGCGTGCTCCACGCCGCAGTAGTAGTAGCAGCAGCCCGACGCCAGCCTCCTCCCCGCCTCCACGCGCCCGGCCCAGAAGTCGGACGCCCACATGAGGTCCTCCACGACCAGCACGACGGAGCCGCACGCCGCCCTGACAACGCAGCTCAGCTCGGCGAGCCGCCGCTCCGCCTCGTCCCTAGGCGCGTCCAGGAACATGCACACGCTGAGGCCGACCACCCGCGCGCCCCGCAGGGCCTCCTGCCTCGCTTCGCCGCGCTTGATCCTGTCCACGGCAGCTCGCGCCGCTGCCTCGGCCGCGGAGGCGCACTCCGCGACGACCATGACTCGCCTCTTGCCCTCGGTCGCGAGGCAGTCGAGGATGGCCGCGACGTCCTCCTCTCGCACTTGGTCAAGAGGTAGCTTCCGACCTTTGGTTTCTTGATGTGGTTGTATAGCATCTGCGCTGGGTTTAGGGTTTCGGCCGTGCGCATCAGTGGCAGCGGTGGTGGCACAAGCAGGGTCGTTCCCCTCGATGGACAAGACGTCCTGCTCGACGTTGGCCTTGACCTGGGGGCTGGAGAAGCCGGCCTCCCGCATGACGCGGCTGACGCTGGGGTCGTCGAGGATGGAGATGACGAGTTGCTCGAGGTCGATCCTGACGTTGAGCACCGGCTGCCCCTGGGTCTCGACGGCGCCCCGCCGGTGGTGCGCCTGCGCGCGCTTGAAGGCGGCGACGAGCGCGTTGGAGAGGGACGTCGGCGGGTAGTATACGTGACCCTGGTGCTGGTGGTGGTGGCCGCCGAAGAGCGAGGAGGCCCCCGCGGAGGCCGGGAGACGGTTGAGGGCCACGTTGAAGCACAGCTCCAGGGCCTTGCACTGCAGCGGGTGCGAGTGCGACCGGAGGCACGCCGCGCGGAGGAGCCCCGACGGCGGCGGCGCCTGGAGCATCGCGCTCGCCACGTGCAGCGGCGTCACCTGCCCGTTCCCGCGGCGCCGGGCCAGGCTCACCGCCTGCTTCACCACCACTGCCGCCTCCGCCGTCAGGGCCTGCTGCACCGTGCAACCACCCCCAGCTCTCATCTCCAAGAATTGTTGATCTTGCTAGCTCCTGGCTAGGCTTGTGGTAACTAGTTCTTGGTGTGTGAAGTGTCTTTATGGATTAGCTAGGTGCAAGAGAGATCAGAACGTAAGAACAGGGAGGGGCCATATATGTCTGTGGGGGTGTCCAGTCCTTCCATGCTGCTAGCTGCTTTATATGCAGTTTGGATGGATTGTTTTGGTGTTTGGGTTTGTGCTTTTCTTGTCGAGGAGGGCTGATTTGTTGTTAGTACTTGCGATTTTTTCTCATGGTCCTGAGATGGAGAGATGTTTCTCCGGTTCAAACTGGATTTTGTGGTGTGAAAAAGTGGATTGCATGTGGTGACAAAGCTACTTCAGCTTTCCCTCCACCTCTACCGTACCCTCCTCTCTCTGTCTACACAAGGCTGTTGTAGACCTGTAGCAATCATGAGCTCAGTGAGGTAGCAGCACCTAGGATTAGTACCGAGGGATGTGCTTCAACAGTGGCTGTAATCCCTATAACTAGATTGCTGGTTTGTTTCTTGTGTGTATCATGTGTGTGTGTGTGTGTGTGTGTGTGTGTGTGTGTGTGTGTGTGTGTGTGTGTGTGTGTGTGACTGTGACCAGCTGCACGCTTGCCAACATCATGCCTATAATTATAGAATAAAAAAATACTGAAACCTAGTAGCTTAGCCAAATGCTATGCATCAAAGTGAGCAAACTGGTCTTCCTGAATTTTAGAACTACCCTGATCTAGAAAGATTTGGGGTGTCTCTATCAGTGATCGGTTAACCGATCATTGGTGCAGCAGGACTACTCGATCCGTGTTGATCCAAATGAGCTTGTGCATCCATCCATCTCTCCTTACAGCAAGTTTTCCTTTTTGGCCAAATCTGGCGGGACAAGCTGCATGCCGAAGAGGAATATGCGGGATGTGATGCCTGCGCACTATGGTGCATGAGACTCCGTTTGCTGGTTGCTCTAGTAATAAGAAAAAAAATTCGTTAGCTGTAACGTACTCCCTCCATTTAGAAATATAAGATGTTTTAGATTTGTGAAGTAAATATATATAGACACCTTTTAGTATATAGATTCATTTGAACCTACACGTTAAAAGGTATTTAAATATATTAGCTTCACTAATCTAAAACATCTTATATTTCTAAACCCAGGGAGTAGAACTATGCAAGGAAAATAGGTAGCAGTTAGCACGACTAGTATAGGAGAATCTTTCTGCATGCATGGATGGACGTAGGCAGACAACGGCGGGGATCGAATCCCCAGCTGCTGCATGGAATGATGACGATGCAACGTCTGATACTTTAGTATGATCGATTCGATAATGGATGGATCACTGACATCTCATCTTTTGGGAGAGGAAGGCCTGAATCCCTGCATGCAGATCCACCGATCGGTTAATAACAGCGAAGAAAACAGTAAATCTGATGTGTACAGACTGTACAGTTGTGTATGTAGTTGCGCAGCCAGTTTATATGCTCCGTGACATCAGATAATTGACAAATGCATACTGTCTCTGGCTACAAGGACTTAATTTTTTTTTGAAGCTTTCGTTACTTCCGGCCTCTACTGATTCATATAGCTCAATTTACATCACAAGTCTGTGATACACTGAAAATTAAGCTTAACCAGAAAGTGTGAAGCACACATAAAATACCACCCATTTAAATTGACAAGCCATGGAAATACAGCATACATACATCATCATGTACTAATAAGATGCATATATGACGCACACGTGACCTAAATAAAAATATAAATTCCCTGGTAATAAGTCACTCTAGCTTCTTGGCACATTTAGGAAGTAAGCTTCTTGAAAACATTAGTGATATTGTTGTTGTGCAAATTAAACTACCAGTGCGGTATAGTAATTAACAATGAGTTAAAAGCCAAAGCATGTGCATGAAAGTGAGGGTAAGCGTCATTGACCAGGTCATAATCGCGTACATTTGCATCAAAAGTCGTGTTCTTTATACAGATATAAGAACTGAGATATGGGAAAAGGACTACCGTTTCATTATTCCTCAATACTACATGATCATTGCTCACTCTTTGTACAATACGCAACGTACGCGTATGCAGACCAAGCAACCGGCATCCATAAAAAAATCTATGCAAACATAGAAAATTTATCTGAATTTTTGCAAAGAAAACCCCAAGTATGCTCATGCTAGCTTTTGCGATGATCATTTAATTAGCCGGCCCGCTTGGGAAGGCTTGAATAACATGCAGTTTTTGTTTCTGCTTTCTCCCGGTGTGATCTTTACAAACTAATCCCAGCTGCTAGCTAGGTCACGGTCAAGGAAAGCCCCCGATCGCCACCAGATGGGTCCCGGAGGACAGCAAAAGGATATGCCCTAATGATAACAAAGACACGGTTGTTACTCTGCAAAGGCAAAGGGAAAAGAAGGAGGAGGAAAAAACGCTTCTACAAAAGGAGAGCTCCCCAAGACGGAAAAGGTACACACATTAGCAGGGAGCAGCTAGACAAGTAACACAAGCAAAGAGAAAGAAGAAGCAGGGAGAACATGGAAAGAAATTAAAAGAGACATATGAAAAGAAAGAAAGGAGCAGGAAAGAGACGACCATAGAGAATCATACAGGATACAGCCCTTGTTAGTTAGTTATTCTTTGCTTAATTAGTTAACCAATAGTTTTGCGCGCAAAGCAGAGCACACAGTACAGGCGACAGGATTAGTATAGCTTGTCCAGAGAGATTAGGCTAAACAAAGATGAGTTCTCTGGGGCCGTCCTGGTCTGCTTGTTCATGGATCAAGACCTTTTTCTCTTGAAGTTGTGGTGAAGAGCAGTAAAGCTATTAGGAGGGGAAAGCACGTATGTGGCATTATCTGGCTTAAAAGCGGGCCACGTTTTGACACTAACTGCTGCTGCTCCTCCTGGTCTGATCTGGTCTCTGGCCTGACCTGACTACGATGAGATGAGAAGAGCAGTAGCACTATGAGGAAACAGTAGATATATAGCAGCAGGGTTGGATTGGGAATCGGAAAGGAAAGTGCATGTCGAGTCATTCCTTCCTGCCTGAATGAACATGCATGCAGGCACTGGGCAGGCGTTTTGCCATGTCCGATCCTGTCACCATAGTTTATTCTAGTAATGCTTTGTGATTGGGCCATTGATGTGTGTCGTGTTCGTGTAGGATCGATCAGGAACAGGAAGCTGCAGGGGAGAATTCGGAGAGGGAGGTCACTGGGCCGGCAACATGGAAAGAATGGCCGGTGATCGTTAACTTCGTCTGCTTGTGCCTGCTGTGCTAGGATCTTCTGCTTTTTCTGCGTGCATGTATCGACCGATCGGTTTCTTCCTGACATGCTCATTTTTGGACGACGCGAAATGGTTAGCTGACTATACTTTTTCAGTAAAATGTTGATTAGATTGTAGGACATGGTTTCGATCGTAATAAAGAATGGCTTCAATTTTATCTGGTTTGTGATCCGTCAGAATCTGAATGTCATCCCCGAGGTGCCAATGGGTTAAGAATTTCCTGGTTATTAGTAATGCTAGGGGGCAAATGGAGATGCTAAGGGATCGAACATATCGAATGGTAACAAGCCACGAAAGAGAGAGAGTGGTGCTCTTGGTACTCTTGGTTTGTGTTGGATATGCTCCTCTCCTCGTGTGGGGCTTGCGGTTAGTATTAAAATATGCAAGAGCGGTCCAAACAGGTCTGCTCATTAAAATTATGACCGAGAATCATTTTGGACATTGCACAATATGAATGTTAAGCCTATCATCCAGCCACCACTAGAGCGGAGTGACAAAAATCTCAAGTTAACCTCCATTTGAGAAGAAAAAAGAAAAACCAAGAGAGAAGGGAAAGGAGAAGTAGTTAAAGGAAGAGTTTAAGATCAAGCACTGGGCCTTACCCACAAGGTCGTGACGTCCGGATCCACTATATTGTCTCCTTCAAGATGTGGTTTCATCATCTTTGGTCAGATTGTTCTAATCCCTAACTCCTGTGCCCAAATTTTATTGTTGGCATCCAAGATCCGTGTATATCTTGATGAAGAACAAGTTGCATCCCTATTTAATAATAGTGGAAAAAGATTGAGATGGGTTCGTCTCGTGTTTTTTCCTCTTAAGTTGAGAGGTTTTCCACGTAAAATATGGTATCTTTGTGGTGATGCTTGTTGCTGCACTTTTGAGATGAGAGATACTATTTTTTCGATAAAGGGCGCTTTTATTACTTAGACAGTAACTTACACCCGGCCTCTGCATATAAATGCACACAGCCGACACCAATCCACATGGTCCAAAACATAAGAAGGGAAATACAGGCGAATTACATATCAAACTGAGAAATTGTAAAACGCCTAGGGTGCAGAGGGCAAGTCAATCCGAAGATTATGCTGCCATCCATGTCTGGTAAAAAGGTCTCGTGCCGTATCCTCCAGCCGCGTGCACACCTCCATGAAAAAATCGCGATATTCCGCACGATGCAAAGTCGACCAGACCCGAAGGGTATGAGTACACCTGTAGAGAACCTGCAGAAGAGAACAATTTATATCATTAAAAACCTTATTATTTCTACATAGCCATAGCGACCATATAATGGCTATCGCTCCGACCCTAAGAAGATTTTTGTACTTGTTATCAATACCATGTAACCAATTTCCAAAAATGTTGGCAATAGTACGTGGTGGATACAAGCCTGAAGCTGCTTGGGTGATTGACCATATAGACCGGGCAAAACTACATTGGAACAATAGGTGTTTGATTGTCTCATCATGGTGACAGAACACACACCCAGGATTTCCATGCCAATTTCGCTTAATAAGGTTGTCCTTTGTAAGGATGATCCCACGACGAAGATACCAAACAAAAATTTTGTTTCTAAGAGGTATCTTCATCTTCCAAATCATCCTATTATCCGCCGCCGGAATAGACGGCTGGATTAAAGCATCATACAAAGAGCTAACAGAAAAGGATCCGTTCTTAGTTAGATTCCAGCGAATTTATCGGCTCATCCGACAGTTGTACATGTGCCGGCGATGTAGCAACATGATCCAAGAGTCAAGTCTAGAACCAATTAGATCCCTTCGAGCGTTATATTAGGCGGAACGATTCGAGCACTGTGGCAACCGTTTCCTCCTTATAACGAACAATAGAATATAACGAAGGATATTGTTCTCGAAGGGTAACATTATCTAGCCATTTATCCTCCCAGAACCTTATCTGCGTCCCATTATTAATAGAGAAAGTCCTGAAGCGTAAAAAATGTTTTTTAGACGCCATTAGACCAGCCCAAAAGTGAGAGTCACCAGGTTTCCAAACCATTTGGGACAATGCCTTTGAGCCAGTATACTTCCTTTTAATAATAGTTTGCCAAATCCCTTCCTCATTTAATAACTTGAAGAGCCATTTACTAAGGAGGGCTGTATTCTTAACCTGTAGATCATGAATACCGAGCCCACCACATTCTTTAGGTCTACAAAACACTCCATTTAGCCAGTCTATACTTCCTTTTCTCATTATCTCCCTGCCAAAAGAATCTTGATCGGAAATAATCCAACCTTTTTAAGACACCTTTTGGAAGTTGAAAAAAAGAAAGCATATACAAAACCATATTACTAAGGACTGAGTTGATGAGTACCAGTCTTCCCCCTATAGAGAGAAGTTTGCCTTTCCAACTACTCAAACGTATCTGTAATCTTTCCTCGACAATTTTCCACTTAGAATTTGTAAGCCTTCGGTAGTGTACCGGAATACCCAAATATCTGATCGGAAAAGTGCCATGACAACAACCGAAGAGTTCGTTATAAAGGCCAGCCTCCTCTTGAGCCTCGCCGAAACAAAACAATTCACTTTTATGGAAATTAATTTTTAATCCCGAAAGATGCTCAAAAGCCGAAAGTATGAGTTTCAGATTCTTGGCTTTTTCAAGATCATGTTCCATGAAAAGAATTGTATCGTCTGCATATTGAAGTATAGATAACCCCCCATCTACAAGATGAGGGATCACCCCTTCAATCTGGCCATCAGACTTAGCACGCTCAATCAAGATAGATAACATATCGCTACTATATTAAAAAGCATGGGTGATAATGGGTCCCTTGTCTTAGCCCTTCTTAGTGCGAAAGTAGCCAACATTGTCATTGACTTTGATGGCAACACTACCACCGACTACAAAGCTTTCGATCAAGTTGCACCAATCCGCAGAAAAACCTTTCATTCTGAGAACTTGTTGTAAAAAGGACCAATTAACTTTGTCATAAGCTTTCTCAAAGTCAATTTTAAGAATTGCCCCATTCAAATTCTTTCTGTGGAGTTCATGAACCGTTTCATGTAAGGTAGCCACACCATCCAGAATGTGTCTCCCTTGCATGAAAGCGGTTTGTGAAGGCCTAACAACATGATCAGCCACCGAGTTCAACCTGATAGTGGCAACCTTGGTAAAATTTTTGAAGCTAACATTAAGAAGACAGATCGGTCTATATTGTTGGATCCGTTCTGCTTCATTAACCTTAGGCAGTAATATGATTTCACCAAAGTTCAACGAAATGCATCAAGTTGACCCTCATGTAAAGCACTAAACATATTCAAGAGATCCGGCTTGATTACATCCCAAAAGTTTGGTAAAACTCAGGGAAACCATCCGGACTGTGTGCCTTATTATGCTCCATTTGGAAAACAGCTAATTTGACTTCCTCCTCGTAATAGGGAGCTCGATATTTGTTTTCCTCCACAGAAACTTGGGGTATATCATTAATTTGGGACTCAACCATTGAGAAAGTGCCTTCCTCTGGATCCCCAAACAAACCCTTATAATAATTCGTAATGTAAGACTTTAGTTGCTCATGTCCTTCAATCAGCTCGTCATTATGCTTTAAGGAATGAATACGTTTCTTCTTGTGTCTGCCATTGGCAACACTGTGAAAGTATCTAGTATTCGAATCCCCATGCAAAATAAATTGTGATTTAGAACGTTGATACCATTTTAGTTCCTCCTCGCGCAGTAACCAGGCAATCTCCGCATTTGATTGGATTTTTAGCTCAATTTCCTGCGGAGTGAGCAACCGGGTTTCTGCTAAAGCTTCAAGATCATCAATAGTAGCAGAAAGTCTAATTTTTTCTTTTTTAAGAATACCAGCAGTGTGACGCGCCCAACCCCCGAGATGTTTTCGTGTCAAACGCACTTTATTATTCCATCTCTGGATTGGGGTAGCACCAGCAACCGGTCTTTCCCAAACTGCTTTCACCATATCATGGAAACCATCCCGAAGCAGCCATCCAAGCTCAAATTTGAAAGGACGGCCACAACATGGTAATGGTAAACCAGTGGTTAGCAAAATGGGAGCATGATCAGACAGAGACTCAATACGTTCTAGAGCGTGTACCGAAACTAGAGGGAAGTGCTCTTCCCATTCTGAGTCCATTAGTACTCGATCAAGTTTTTCGTATGTTGGTTCCGCCAAAGAATTAGCCCAAGTAAATTGTCGACCAATCATGTTTACTTCCTTTAAATCAAGACTGTCAATGACAGCATTAAAAGGAAGGACCAATGATCGTCGAAGCGGCCTTTGCTCTTTTCAAATGGAAACCGAAGCAAGTTAAAATCCCCCCTATAAGGATAGGGTACGGATTGTCCTTCGCTAAATTCACCAATTCTCGAAGGAAATCGGCCTTGAAAGCCTCCTGAGCCGCACCATATATAGCAACCAGAGTCCACACGAAATTATCAGCTTTGTTACGGATGTGTAGTTTAATATGAAACTCCCCGTCCGCAACAGCTAATATATCCATTGTGTCCGACCGCACGCCAAGTAAAATGCCCCCAGACCGTCCCCTGAGTGGATGAGAATGCCACATAAAATCTATACCGCCTGATAGGCGATCTAGTATAGTCTGTGAAAATTCTCGTCTACCTGTTTCGGAGATAGCCACAAAATCCAAATTGTGTTCATTAGAACATAGTGCAATGTGTAAATGTTTAGCCAAGTCTCGAAGACCTCTGCTATTCAAAAACATGCCATTCATTGGGAAACAATAATAGATTTATGCGCAACTTCTCGTTTACGAGATTTATTACATTTTTTTCCAGAAGTTGATTTACGACCAGAAGCAGTTAGCTCATAAATTGAGCTTAATCTATCTTCGTCCAAACCCACTTCAAGAACTTCACCTACTAGATGAGATAGGATCAGACCATCTGTTGAGATGTCTGTATCCTCATCATCAGAGTAGATGGAAATATAAGAGGCCGAGGCTTTTGAAACAACCGTTAACCGGTCAAATTCCATCCTCTTCAAGACCTTAGCAGAAATAGAAACATCACTTACGTTCTTACCTAAACTAATTCCAATAGAATTAAGCTTAGAATTAATGCAAGTCGATGAAAAAGGAATAAAAGACTTGGATGAAGAGGGGTTACCAGCCGTGTCCAGATTCTTCTCCGCCTTCCTGCGCATGGCCTTCTCTAAAGAATCCATGTCAGTAGACGAAGCATCATCGGTACTCACTGGATGCCTTGCACTCCTGCGCATCACTGGTATCTGAGAGACCTTGAGAACCTGCAAATGTTGATCATCCTCCACAGCTGCATCCGTCAACGAACCCAGCTCGACCAGCGCATCCTGTGTCAAAAAAAGCCCATGGCCCTGGCCATCATGTGGTCCAAAACCATCGGCCTCCTGGCCCAACGCAGAACTCTCCTGAGGTGCCTGCCACGTAGTGGGCTGAGCCTCCTGTGTCTCCCGCGCAGCAGAAGGTGAAGAGGTAGTCGACGAGGCCAGCTGAGAAGAAGTAGGTGATTGTGGCATCCCGCAAAACCACTACTAGAAAATCGCGTTGAATTTGTGCATTGCATCTTCATCATCATGCGTTGTTTGCATAAAACTATTGTCGCAAACCCCGTTTTATTTTTCTAAACGCCTCATCTTTATTCAAACACCGAAAACCGGGTCGCCGGAATATTTAGTTTTGGCCGCTATCGGTTTGCAGACGGCCCGTTTAAAACAAACAAACGTTTTAATTATTTTAGTGGGGCAGTCGAACGGGCCGAAGCGACCGAACGACCGCCCCAGAAATAAAATCGGTCCAGCTGTACCCGCCCTTCTAAATCCTAAGTGCACCAACCAGTCTACCCCAACCCAGCCTCCACCTCACCCCCACCTATCCCCATGCGCCACATCACCCATTCTCCCCCTCTACCAATCCTATCCTGCCACCTATCCCTCCCTCTCTCTCTCACCTCACCCACTCAGCAAGCCCCACCAAACCCAACACAACACAACACACGCACGCGCCCAGGACCCCCCCTCACACGCGGTCCACCCCACCAACCCCAGACCCAGCACGCCTACATACACCGCCCTCACCCACACCCCCTGTCCCGTGGGGCCCGCCCCTGGCCCACACTCCCTACCCTGTCCCCCTGCCCTCTCCCTGCCGCGTGGGCCCCGCGCGCGCCCTGGCCCCAGCCCCCACGCCCTGTTTCTCTTCTTCCCCCCGCAGCATCCTTCTCTTCCCCCCGTCTCCTACCTCCCAACCGCCCCGCTGCGTGCCTCTCCTCTCCCTCTCCAAGCCGCTCCGCCCGCTGCCGCCTCGCGCACCCTCGCCTCCCGGCTGGACCACCTCGCCCGCGCGGCCATGCCTTGCGCTCACACCAGCGCCCGGCCGTCCGCCTCGCTCCCCACTGCGGCCTGGCAGCCCGCCACCCCTGAGCCCGCCTGCCCCCTGTTCGCCTCCCGCCACGACCTCGCTCCACCGCCTGCGCCGCACCTCCCTCGGCCACCCACGCAAGCGCCCCACCACAACCTCCGCTCGCCCGAGCCCGCCGCTGTCAACCGCCCTTGCGAAGCTCAGCGACGTCCTCCGCGGCAAAGCAAGGCTGCCGGGCGAGCCCGCCCGCAGCCCTCTTCCGGCCCACCTCCGAACTCCTCGTCGGGCCGCCTCCTCTAAGTCCGTCATCTGCCGCCATTCGCTGCCCGCCAGACCCCGTCTCCGGCGAGCCGTCCGAGCCCGTCCGCTTCGTCGCCATGCCACCGAGCCCGAGCCCGCGCCTGCGCCCGCGCCGAGCCGCCCGTTGCCGCCCCATCGCCAAGCTCTCCATGTGCTGCCTCCGGGAACCGTACCTCCATGTTGGTACCCGGCGATGTGTGGTGCACGTGTGTGTTGATGGATGAAGCTGGTTTTGGTCGTACCTCCGAGAAATCCGACACATGGCACCGACGAGATCACCGAGACCGTGGGACCACGTCTAGAACCCGCGAGCTCCGAAGACCGTACCGTTTCCTCGACACCCTCGATGCGCCAAGACCTGCCCCTGGACACCAAGAGCTACCGGCGACCGACCAAGACCCGGACCCCGATGACCATGAGCTCCGCTGCAGAACAACGAGTCCTTCGGAGGGAGACCAACAAGATCTACCCCGGGCGCCAAGACCGCCGACAACGGAACCGTGACACCCCAAGGCCTTCCCCAGATCCGATGCCGAGGACCACGGTTGCGACATGTCTACCACACGGAACACCGAGAACTTTCCCGGAACGCCAAGATCCTCGCAACGGCAAGAACGACCCCGTGGGACCCGGCAAGGCCTTCGCGATGACGAGAACGGTACCGACCCGGAAGAAGCCGATGCGCTCCGACACCGACCCAAGTTCTGCTCCCGGACATCGAGACCCCGAAGCGACAAGATCTGCCCCGTGACCGAGAACGTTTCCGTCGAACCCTGGACCCCGAGACCGGACCCTGGACCCTGTCGAACCCCGGACCCCGGAAACCCCAAGATCGTCGAGACCCCTCAATGTGTGACCCCTTTTCTCGATGCCCTATTTGATAACATAATAACAATTTGTGGCATATTCGATCATTCATCTTGCATGCATAATCATGTGGTTTGGGGGCCTTACGCCGATTCACCTAATAATTAAATATGGGGCCCATATGCGGGCAAATCTAGTCTCATATCGGCCTCATTTAAACTTGTGTAGCGAACCGGTATCTTATCTTGCCTTGTTGAAACAACAGTTAAATTGCGGGGTAGCTAAACAACTTGAACCATCTAATAATTGTCGGGACCCCGGTTCCGCTTAATATGACCTTAATTGCATCGCACCTTGCCATGCCATACATCATACATGCATCATGCCGATCTTTTGCCGTAGTATTAAATATTGCATCCGGTGTTTATTCTAGTGTTTTGCTTCCTCGCGGATAAGGCCGTTGAGTTGATGTGAGCTTCGCCCCGATCTTCGGTTGAACCCTTCGGCAATGTTTTCAGGCGAGCATCTCCCCCTTTCTACCTATCTTACTTTTATAGTATTTATTCCCTCCTGTTGATCTATTGCTATCTGTGTCGCGATGCTTTAGTTTCCGTACCCATGATATTTCCCTGCCGCCTCATATTGCCTTGGACACACCCTATTACCTGTTGTTTGGTAGATAGTTGGACTTGCGTGTTGTAGTTGCTTGCTCAAGTGCTTATGTGTGACGTCATATGCCACAGTTGCTGATGTTTTGCCGCATGTTGATGTTGGAGATGATTCTAGTTTTACTTATTCACTTTAATTTCTGTTTAACAACTAAAATTGAAATAAGCAGAGGCATCGGTGGGTGATAGAAAATATTTGGTTTCCGAACGCCCACTTGTGTCCCGTAAGACCCCGAGTACTTGATACCTGTTCCTTGATTTTGCGCGCTATCCACATCCGGGAGGTATATGGGACCCCGAGCGAGCTTGATTCATTCTTATTTCTTGGGGCCACAAACTAGTTCGAGGTGTTTTACTATCCTGTACTTATGCCATGCTACTTTACGTATTTAAATTGTGCGAGGAGCACACCTTTGTTAGGAAGGCGGAGTGATTACGCGGTATCGACAAGCCCAGCCACACTTCGGGTTCCCGTCGCTTCATGACCATTGGCGCTAACCTTGAGGCCGTCTCAAGCTAGCTTACTTCGCTATGGTTCTACTCAAAGGTGGCCCCCGAAATATTTCGAATCTGTGATTGTTCACGTGAAAGCCTCGTTGGGTTTTGTTTTTTTCCGAGGTTGATCGGCGTGTGTTGCTATTGGTGCACCCCGGGTAAAACTTTCTGAAAGCCGTGTCCGCGGATATGGACGACTTGGAGCACAGTATCTCGATCATAGACAAGCATAACTAAAGTTTATTGCTATAAATTTGACTTATAATGACTAGTAATCAGCTTCACTATAACGGAATGGCTAATTAATACTGCCCACAATTGCTTGTTTGGTTGTCGCTTGCGACCATTGTACCTGACTAGTAAGTATGGCAACTACAACGAAATGGCTGAATAAAAGTATCAACAACTGCTGGGTTTATGGGTTATCTCATGTTAACTGTATCTGACTAGTAAATGCTGCCACTATAACGGAATGGTTAACTAAAAGTGCCCACTGCTTATTTTATCAGGACTACTAACTAAACCTGACTAGTAATTGCTGCAACTATAACTGAATAAGTAAAACTGCCAACCGTGTGAGTTCCTCGGTTGACTTCCTCGTTTGGTCTCGAGGGGGAAACACCAGGATGGGTTTGGTTTGGTGTTAGCTTCAGGTTGGATCCGAATAGGTCTTTCTCACCCCTCTCTGATAACCGCCAGTTGAATCGAGTCTCTATAGGTTGTTTGGTGCATGCTGCCGCTCGATCCACCATACCTATGTAGGCGAGGACCGCCGAATTCTAGCCTCGCGTGTCTTGGCCTCGATCGACGCCTTCTTTTCCTTTGCCCTTTGTCGGCACCCTTTGTTTAAGGTTTTGAGATCGACGTTAGCGGTGGTTACCCTTACGGCTTGGCTCAAGCAGGTTATGGACGCCATTGGTTATTCTTCAGGGCTCTTAGCCCCATTTGCATCTTGTCCGTAGCTGGACGCTATATCGTTTTCAAGGTGATTTGGATCTTTGTATATTATATCTGTATTCTTGGCTCCTTGAGTCGCTGCTATATATATATCTGTTCTGTGGGTCCCATCGAGGACTGTTGTGTAATGTTATTACTTCGTTTTCCACCCGCACGAAAGTGCCTGGTGGGCACCTTTGAATCGTTTCTATGCGGGTTTGGCGAATTTTGCTAAAACTTGCATAGGTCCGATTCTGAGGGTGTTACAGAGTGGTATCAGAGCTCAGCAGTTGCGATACCCCACAAGTCCAGCCTGTAGGATAACCTAGCTAACGGCCGAAGTAGAGTGTCAAAACTATTTTGCAAAACCGGTTGGATAGTTCTGGTTAGGTCTGATTTTACTCCTTACCCCTCTGCTGTTCTCCTCTTACCTCGACGTGTTTTGAATCTGCTCTCTTATCTTTTCTTCGAGTCCAGGATTTCTCGTGGTTGGGATCCGTCGTACCTTCAGGGTTTCGCTTCCTTCTTGGATAACGGTGCTCTTCCATCCGGTGTTCACGCTGCTTGAGGGATCCGCCTACGGTGTTACCATTCTTTGTTCTTTGTTTGTGCCTTCCGGTGTTTCCCGACGCGACGTTATCCTCTATGCCAGATCCGATGCAGAGTCTGCATCACTTCTTTGTTTCCGAACCTCGCTTGTCGAGATCTTCAGTCTGAATCCGAGGGTTGGTTGCATAATCCGTCTATTCGTGTACAGGGTAATGCTTTGAGTGCGGGATGGAGTCGCGACCATACCACTACTCTTATCATTCGCTCATGTACATTGAATGGTGGATCGATGCAATTTTACTCCTTCCATGGAAGTTAGAGGTGGCCTTACCTTTAACTTCGTCCGTTGGTTATCCGGAGTGTTCTCTCGACGATCACAGACAACGACCTCTTGTTAGTGGTGTCGCGAGGATCTACACGAAGCGAGAAGACGCAGATCGCCGACCTTTCCTTCCGGTACCATGAGGCGGATCTCGAGTAGATCCATTGTTAGTGGTGTCGAATTGTGGCATCCCGCAAAACCACTACTAGAAAATCGCGTTGAATTTGTGCATTGCATCGTCATCATCATGCGTTGTTTGCATAAAACTATTGTCGCAAACCCGTTTTATTTTTCTAAATGCCTCATCTTTATTCAAACACCGAAAACCGGGTCGCCGGAATATTTAGTTTTGGCCGCTATCGGTTTGCAGACGGCCCGTTTAAAACAAACAAACGTTTTAATTATTTTAGTGGGCAGTCGAACGGGCCGGACCGAAGCAATCGCCTGTAAATAAATCGGTCCAGCTGTACCCGCCCTTCTAAATCCTAAGTGCACCAACCAGTCTACCCCAACCCAGCCTCCACCTCACCCCCACCTATCCCCATGCGCCACATCACCCATTCTCCCCCTCTACCAATCCTATCCTGCCACCTATCCCTCCCTCTCTCTCTCACCTCACCCACTCAGCAAGCCCCACCAAACCCAACACAACACAACACACGACGCCCAGACCCTCACACGCGGGTCCACCCCACCAACCCTGCACCCAAAGACGCCTACATACACCGCCTCACCCACACCCTCGTCCCGTGGGGCCCGCCCCACACTCCTACCCCCTTGCCTCTCCCTCACGTGGGCCCTGCACCTGGCCCCAGCCCCACGCCTGCTTCTCTTCTTCCCCGCAGCATCCTTCTCTCCCTGTCTCCTACCTCCCAACCGCCCATTGCGTGCCTCTCCTCTCCCTCTCCAAGCCTCCGCCTGCCCCTTCCGCCTCCTCGCACCCTCGCGCTCCGCGCCCGCGGACCACCTCGCCCGCCGCCTTGCTGCGCCGCCCGCACCTGCAGCGCCAGCCCGGCCGTCTCGCTCCTCCCCCACTGCGGCCTCGCCAGCCCTTGACCGGGCTCGCCGCCGCGTCCCCGTTCGCCTCCCGCCACGACCTCGCTCCACCGCTGCGCGCCACCTCCGCGCTCACCGTGCACCGCGCGCCTCCCACAACCTCCGCTCGCCTCGAGCCCCTCGCCGGTCAACGCCCCGCCCAGCTCGAGCTCCGCGTCCTCCAGCCCTGCGGCAGCGCGCAGCGAGCCCGCCCGGCAGCGGCCCCTCTTCCCGGCCCCTCAACTCCCTCGTCGTCGGCCCTCCTCTGGCCGTCATCTGCCGCCGCCTTCCGCCCGCCAGGACCCTGTCTCCGAGCGCCCGAGCCCGTCCGCTTCCGTCGCCATGCCACCGAGCCCCGCGCCCCGCGTCCTGCGCCGCCGGAGCCGCCCCTGCCGTCGTCGCCCCATCGCCAAGCTCTCTCCATGTGCTGCCTCCGGGAACCGTACCTCCATGTTGGTACCCGGCGATGTGTGGTGCACGTGTGTGTTGATGGATGAAGCTGGTTTTGGTCGTACCTCCGAGAAATCCGACACATGGCACCGACGAGATCACCGAGACCGTGGGACCACGTCTAGAACCCGCGAGCTCCGAAGACCGTACCGTTTCCTCGACACCCTCGATGCGCCAAGACCTGCCCCTGGACACCAAGAGCTACCGGCGACCGACCAAGACCCGGACCCCGATGACCATGAGCTCCGCTGCAGAACAACGAGTCCTTCGGAGGGAGACCAACAAGATCTACCCCGGGCGCCAAGACCGCCGACAACGGAACCGTGACACCCCAAGGCCTTCCCCAGATCCGATGCCGAGGACCACGGTTGCGACATGTCTACCACACGGAACACCGAGAACTTTCCCGGAACGCCAAGATCCTCGCAACGGCAAGAACGACCCCGTGGGACCCGGCAAGGCCTTGATGGCGAAGCGGTACCGACCGGAAGAAGCCGATGCTCGACACCGACCCAAGTTCTGCTCCGGACATCGAGACCCGGCGACAAGATCTGCCCGTGACCGAACGTTCCGTCGAACCTGGACCCGAGACCGGACCACTGACCTGTCGAACCCGGACCCGAAAACCCCAAGATCGTCGAGACCCTCAATGTGTGACCCCTTTCGATGCCCTATTTGATAACATAATAACAATTTGTGGCATATTCGATCATTCATCTTGCATGCATAATCATGTGGTTTGGGGGCCTTACGCCGATTCACCTAATAATTAAATATGGGGCCCATATGCGGGCAAATCTAGTCTCATATCGGCCTCATTTAAACTTGTGTATCGAACCGGTATCTTATCTTGCCTTGTTGAAACAACAGTTAAATTGCGGGGTAGCTAAACAACTTGAACCATCTAATAATTGTCGGGACCCCGGTTCCGCTTAATATGACCTTAATTACATCGCACCTTGCCATGCCATACATCATACATGCATCATGCCGATCTTTTGCCGTAGTATTAAATATTGCATCCGGTGTTTATTCTAGTGTTTTGCTTCCTCGCAGATAAGGCCGTTGAGTTGATGTGAGCTTCGCCCCGATCTTCGGTTGAACCCTTCGGCAATGTTTTCAGGCGAGCATCTCCCCCTTTCTACCTATCTTACTTTTATAGTATTTATTCCCTCCTGTTGATCTATTGCTATCTGTGTCGCGATGCTTTAGTTTCCGTACCCATGATATTTCCCTGCCGCCTCATATTGCCTTGGACACACCCTATTACCTGTTGTTTGGTAGATAGTTGGACTTGCGTGTCGTAGTTGCTTGCTCAAGTGCTTATGTGTGACGTCATATGCCACAGTTGCTGATGTTTTGCCGCATGTTGATGTTGGAGATGATTCTAGTTTTACTTATCGTCACTTTAATTTCTGTTTAACAACTAAAATTGAAATAAGCAGAGGCATCGGTGGGTGATAGAAAATATTTGGTTTCGAGCCCACTTGTGTCCCGTAAGACCCAGTACTTGATACTGTTCCTTGATTTTGCGCTATCCACATCCGGGAGGTATATGGGACCCCCCTGAGCCAGAGCTTGATTCATTCTTATTTCTTGGGGCCACAAACTAGTTCGAGGTGTTTTTACGATCCTGTACTTATGCCATGCTACTTTCTGTATTTAAATTGTGCGAGGAGCACTGCATCTTTATTTAGGAAGGCGGAGTGATTACAGTATCGACAAGCCCAGCCACACTTTGGGTTCCCGATCGCTTCTGACCATTGGCGCTAACCTTGAGGCCGTCTGAAGCTAGCTTACTGCTATGGTTCTACTCAAAGGGTGGCCCCTGAAATATTTCGAACTGTGATTGTTCACCGTGAAAGCCTCGTTGGGTTTTGTTTTGGTTTTTCCGAGGTTGATCGGCGTGTGTTGCTATTGGTGCACCCGGCCGGTAAAACTTTCTGAAAGCCGTGTCCACGGATATGGACGACTTGGAGCACAGTATCTCGATCATAGACAAGCATAACTAAAGTTTATTGCTATAAATTTGACTTATAATGACTAGTAATCAGCTTCACTATAACGGAATGGCTAATTAATACTGCCCACAATTGCTTGTTTGGTTGTCGCTTGCGACCATTGTACCTGACTAGTAAGTATGGCAACTACAACGAAATGGCTGAATAAAAGTATCAACAACTGCTGGGTTTATGGGTTATCTCATGTTAACTGTATCTGACTAGTAAATGCTGCCACTATAACGGAATGGTTAACTAAAAGTGCCCACTGCTTATTTTATCAGGACTACTAACTAAACCTGACTAGTAATTGCTGCAACTATAACTGGATAAGTAAAACTGCCAACCGTGTGAGTTCCTCGGTTGACTTCCTCGTTTGGTCTCGAGGGGGAAACACCAGGATGGGTTTGGTTTGGTGTTAGCTTCAGGTTGGATCCGAATAGGTCTTTCTCACCCTCTCTCGATAACCGCCAGCTTGAATCGAGTCTCTATAGGTTGTTTGGTGCATCTTGCCGCCGCCGCCCACCATACCTATGTAGGCGAGGACCGCAATTCTAGCCTCGCTGCATCGGCCTCGATCGACGCTCCTTCTTTTCCTTTGCCCTTTGTCGGCACCCCTTTGTTTAAGCAGGTTTTGAGATCGACGCCGTTAGTGGTTACCCTTCCGGCTTGGCAGGGTTATGGACGCCATTGGTTATTCTTCGTGGCTCTTAGCCCCATTTGCATCTTGTCCGT
This sequence comes from Avena longiglumis, assembly GCA_030063025.1. Lineage (NCBI taxonomy): Eukaryota > Viridiplantae > Streptophyta > Magnoliopsida > Poales > Poaceae > Avena > Avena longiglumis. Next base: position 448,877,805 of record CP125978.1, read on the forward strand.
AGCTGGACGCTATATCGCTTTTCAAGGTGATTTGGATCTTTGTATATTATATTCGTATTCTTGGCTCCTTGAGTCGCTATATATATATATCTGCTCATGGGTCCCATCGAGGACTGTTGTGTAATGTTATTACTTCGTTTTCCACCCGCACGAAAGTGCCTGGTGGGCACCTTTGAATCGTTTCTATGCGGGTTTGGCGAATTTTGCTAAAACTTGCATAGGTCCGATTCTGAGGGTGTTACAGTGATGCTGGCTGTCCCACGGCAGCCAAGTCCACGAGTTTCCCCACACCCAGAAGTGGAGACACGTCGGCGATACCTGGTGAAGAGTGCTGCACCACAGGCGGTGCAGGAGAGGAGGCCGGCGAACGATACGTGTCTCCAGAAAGATCCGCCTCAACCAAAACCAACGATGTAGTAGTAGAGAACAAAATAGGCCGCTGAAAGCAAGAGCGAGAGCGTCGTGCAGCGTCAACAATAGCTTTACCCCTGGGAGTTTGGGGACTAGGATTGAAAGGCGTGACCGCAAACACAGGCAAAGTAGAAAGCTTGTTGGTCTGAGGACCACCCACAACTGTCTTAGAACTCGCGTCAATCTCCATATGATTCCCCTGAGTCCGAGTAGTGGTATCATCAGTAGATGGGTCCTTTCCCTTCTGTCCACAATGTTGCAAATGACACACATGCATATGAGGTGAAGTCAATGTATGAGAGGAGAACAACTATGAAAAAAGCCTAGGCAATCAGAAGACTTGCGAACTTGGGTACCAAGATGGTTGTAGTGGGATTGAACACTTGAATGACTTCCAATGCCATATAAATCAACTTCCAGCCATGAAGATCAACTTCGAGGATGAGTTGCACGCATTGTTTCTGCTGAGTTTCGTGCCTTACAATTGGAACACTCGTGTTGTGTCTATTAGTAATTCAGCTCCATATGGGAAGCTGGAGTTAGAGATGGTGAACAATAGCATACTGAATGAAGAAGCCAGAAACAGGGAGAATGACGATCCATCCTCTTTTGATGCATATGTGGTTAAATCCCATGGCAAAAATGACAATCGTGGGCATGACCAAGGAAATTCTAAGCATGGCAAAGACCAGAAATCCGGGGGAACATCAAGTCAAGACGGAGACAAGGGGTTACTTGCTATTATTGTGACAAGCCGAGTCATATGAAGAGTGATTGTGGGAAATACAAAAGAGATCTTGTAGTGGGAAAAGTCGGAAAGAAGGACGAGCATAAGGACGATAATGGTGCTGCCATAACTGTAGAATGTGAGCAAGGTGAAGACTAGCTAGTCACTTAAGATGAAGAATGATACAGTGTTGTCCGTGATGATGCCATGAGTTGTGTTGTGGATTCAGGTGCGCCAGTCCATATTACATCATACAAGGAGTATTTTACGTCCTATACCAGAGGTGTTACTGGTCGGGTGAGGATGGAGAATAGTGTTGGTCTACTATTATTAGCAAGGGCACTATATGCATTGAGACAAACACTATTGCATGTTGGTGCTCAGCGACGTGAGACATGTTCCCAACGTACGACTGAATTTATTGTTAGTTGGAAAACTCGATGACATTCTCCATAGAAGTTATTTTTGTGATGCAAAATGGAAAGTCATGAAAGGATCTTTGATTGTGACTCTAGGATGTAAGCAAGGTTGTCTCCATGTGACTAAAACCAGGTTGCGAAGCGATGTGCTAAATATTGCCAAGAATGATAGTTCAGTTGAGTTATGGCACAAGAGGCTTGGACATATGAGTGAGAAGGGCATGCATGCTCTTTCTTGCAAGGACTACCTCCCTGAGTTGAAAGATATAACCTTAAAACCCTATGAATATTGTTTTGCTGGCAATCGACATAGGGTTGCATTTCGTATATGTCCGCCGCATCGTGCGGAGAATGTTCTTGACATTGTGCACACCGATGTCTGCTTCATGACCGAAAAATCCCTCGGTGGACCATTATACTCTGTGACATTCATTGATGACCATTCTAGAAAGAATTTTTTTATGTGTTAAAAAACAAGTGGTAGGTGCTCGGGGTCTTCAAGAAATTCCATGCCAAGGTTGAGAGATAAATTTGTTGGAGATATGCCCTAGAGGCAATAATAAATGTAGTTATTATTATATCTTTGTGTTTATGATAAATGTTTACATTCATGCTATAACAGTATTAACTGGAAACATTAATGTGATTTGTAAACTAAAATAGAGTCCCTAGTAAAGCCTCTTTATAATACTAGCTTGTTGGTTAATAGATGATCGTGGTTTCCCGATCATGAACATTGATATGTTGTTAACACCAAGATCATATCATTAGGAGAATGGTATGATGGACATACTCCTATAGATTAGCATAGCATAAAGATCAAAGTCATTTTAATAGTTCAATTACTATAAGCTTTCTGATACATAGTAACCTAATTACTTCGACCATGAGATCATGCTAATCACCATCACCGGAAGGATGCTTTGATGACATCAAACACCACACCGTAACTGGGTGGCTATAAAGGTGGCATTGAGTGTTTGGAAAGTATGGGTTGAGGCACATGGATCAAGAGTGGGATTTGTCCATCCATATGACGGATAGATATACTCTGGGCCCTCTCGGTGGAATGTCATCCAATTATCTTGCAAGTATGTGACTGGCTCACAAGGGATCACATACCACGGGAACGAGAAAAGAGTACTTATCGGTAACGAGGTTGAACTAGGTATGCAGAGATACCGACGATCAAAACCTCGGATAAGTAAACTATCGTGAGACAAAGGGAAATTGGTATCGTATGTAAGTGGTTCATTTGATCGCAAAGTAATCGTAGAAATATGTGGGAGCCATATGAATTTCCAGATTCCTCTATTGGTTATTGATCGGAGAAGTGTCTCGATCATGTCCGCATAATTCACGAACCGTAGGGAGACACACTTAAGGATTCGATGTTGTTGTGTAGTTATGGAATGATGAGTAAGAGACCGAATGTTGTTCGGAGTCTCGGATGGGATCCAGGATATCACGACGAGATCGGAATGGTCCGGAGAATAAGATTCATATAAGGAAAGTCCTGTTTCGGAGTTCGGGAATGATTCCGGTGTTTTCACCAGGATTATTCTAGAAGGGTCTAGAAGGTCCAGCACTCCGGAGGGGAAGGGTACATTGATGTGTCATGACAATATGGAATGGTTGCATTATGTACTAGGTCACTTGGCTGGGAAAAATAAAGAGAGAAATCAAATCGAAGTTTGAAAGTCAAACGCCAATTTGAAAAAGTCAAATCTCAAGTTTGCTTGGTGGAGGGAGAGTAGGAAACCTACTTGGGGAGGAAGTCCGCTCCCTCCACCCGCCGGCCATGAGGAGGAGTAGGAGGAGGACTCCCTCCTCCCAAGTCGCACCCTCCCACCTATATAAGGAGGGGTAGGGCTGCCCCCTACATACACACCTCAAACCCTAGCTTTGGCGCCTCCACCTCCAAGTGCGGCCGCCGCCTAGGGTTTCCCCTCCAACTCGACAACTTGGGGCTTCCCCAAGACCTAGCCTCCGTCCACACCATCCCCTTGGTGCCCTCTAAACCCTAGATCACCAAGGCCTCTCTCATACTCCACCATACTCGCTCCGGCTTAAGGCGAAGCCCTGCGAGATCTCCCCTCTACTTCCGACACCACGCTGTCGTGCTGCCGGAATCGCGAGGAGAGTGCTACAACCTTCGCTGCCTGCTGGAACAAGGGAGAGGAAGGTCTTCATCGAGTACCGAACGTGTGATCGACTGCGGAAGCGCTGCCGGAACGCAGCACCGGAAGGATCGTCTACGCGATCTTGAGATCGGTAAGTGTACGACTACATCACCCACGAGAATCTGCTCTCGTTAACCACTTTGGAATCTTCGAGGGTGAGTTCCTCTATCGACTCGTTGCTACAATATAGTAGATAGATCTTGGCTTGTTTGTGTGCATGCGGTAGAATTTTTTTTGTTTTCCATGCTACGAACCCCTACAAAATTGGCATGAAGGGATCAGACAATGGTGGTGAATACGAGGTCCCTTTAAGAGGTATTGCAGAAAGTTTGCCATCGGTCTTGAGAAGACTCCACCAACGACACCTCATATCAATGGCCTTGTAGAGAGAATGAGCATGACTCTCATCGATAGGGTCACAACTATGCTCTCTCTTCCAAAGTTACCTAATTCCTTTTGGGCTTAAGCTTTGAATCATGCTATATATGTACTAAACATGTCCCCCTCAGTTTCTCTTGCAGGTGATGTTCCTCAGAAAGTTTGGTCAGGGACAGAAGTATCATGCAAGAAATTGAAGGTCTTTGGATGCAAAGTATTTGTGCATGTCCCAAGGTATGAGAGATCCAAGCTTGATAGCAAGACAAAATAGTGCATCTATCTTATTAGTCTAAGTGATGATTTTGGATACATATTATAGGATCCAATAAGAAGAAGACATGTAGCAGACATTGTTGCGGAGCTGAGTATGCGACACTGGCATATAAAGGAGTACGATGTCAGGAGAAGAGGGAGATGGGTAATAGGTCTGAGTGCGAGTAAGGCCTCATTCTCATCCCCTTTTAAGGAGTCAAGGCGTTATATTCTCTATGGGAACGCATACAAAGGTATACCCTCTTGTTGAGCATTTCACCCACCATATGCTAGGAGCATTCAAGCCATCGAGATGGGCGTGATGGCATGGGAATCGAGGCGCACCATCATTTCTGTCCGCGTGTCAGCCAAAGCAAAACCCACAACCCCACTTCTGGAGGTCAGGTCATGTCAAGTAGTTGTGCCAAGGGAGGCATGCCTAACTACCTAGGGAAAGCAAAGTCTAGCTCGCCAGAGAAAGGATTGACAAGTTAGATCGGGGCATGCATTTACACAAGAAAAAGGACAAGGATACCTCACGCTAGTGTGACTTTATTCAACGCATCTACAAGGACGAACTAGCCATTACGGGCCAAGATTCTCTTCTTATTCTATGCACGCCTTTACAAGTCGGATGGAGGCTCGGGATCTAGTGTGGCATCCCGCAAAACCTATTTTGTTTTCTAAACGCCCCGTCTTTAATTCAAAACCAAAACCGGGTCTCCGGAATATTTTGTCTTGACTAACCACGGTTTGCAAACGGTCCGTTTAAAATGAATAAAATATTTAATTAGTTTAGTGGGGCAGTCGAACGGGCCGAATCGACCCGAACGACCACCCCCAGAATAAAACTCGGTCCAGCCTAGACCCCACCCCAAAACTTTTCCTACCAGTCCTATTCTACCCACCCCTCCTCCACCTCACCCCACCCAATCCCTGGCTGGCACCTCACCCTCACCCTCCCCTCTACCCAATCCTATGCCGCCACCTACCCCCACTCCCTCTCCCCTCCCTCACATGCACTCACGCACACCCAAAGACAGCATGCCCCACCTGCCTTTCCCGCCTGGCCACCTCGATCCCGCCCCCGCTGGCGTCCCACTCAACCACCATCACCTGGCCCACCCGCCAGACTTGCTCTCCCGTGGCCCTACCCGCCCCCACCCGACGATACTCCCCGCGACCCTCTCTGCCTCCCCTGCTTTCTCTCATCTTCCGCCTGTCATGCGCCGCCGCTTCTCCCTCGCCTTGCATGGCCGCCGGGCACCCTCGCCTCGCCAGCCGAGTCCTCGTGGCCTCCTCCGCACCTCTCCGCCACGGTGCTCGTCGGCCACGACGCCTCGCCAGCCGACCGTCCTCGTGGCCTCCTCCGACTCCTCTCTGCGCCCGCGGCCGACCGGCACCCTCGCCGCCAGCCGACCGTCCTCATGGCCTCCTCGCACTGCTCCGCGTGGTCCCGCTCCGCCTCGCCCTCTCCTCGTCGGCGTCGGTGGCTCCCGGCCTGGCCTCCCGCCCTCGATCTCCCAAGCGCCGCTTGTTTTTCCGGCGAGCCGCCGCTGCCTGAGGTCGCCTCCGGCCACTCTATGCTCTGCCGCCCTTTTTCTCTGCTGCAGGTTGGCAACTTGATGTGGCACGTGCACTTTTGCATGCCGTTTTGTACCAAGTTTTGTCCTAGGCCAGCCTTCGTTTGTGCAATGCAAAACAGTTGCAGATCGACAACGACCCAAAACCCCGAGGCCTCGACACGGATCATGGAGGACACCGTCATGGAAACCGAAGACCCCGTTCACGGACTCGAAGGCCCTGGTGCCGGAACGCGAAGACTGATCCCTGAAGACCTGCTCTCGGACGTCGAGAACCCGAAAACCCATCCCGTCGAACGCCAAGACCGCCGATAACGGAACCGTGATACCCCAAGGTCTTCTTCCCGGATCCGATCCCGAAGACCGACCCCGGCGCCGAAGCCGAGAACCCCGACAAGAACCACGACACGGATGCTCCGAGTTCTCCTTCGAGGAAACCAAGGTCGTCGACATGGAACCGTAGGACGCCAAGAACTTCACCCCGAATGCCAGAACCGACCCGACACGCGGGCCTGACAAGTTCTCCGTCTTGTATCCGCTCCCGCCGTTTCCGTCGAACCCTGAGACCGACCCCGGAACCCCAAGTTCGTCGAGACCCCAATGTGTGAACCCCTTCCCGAAACCCTATTTTATCACATAATATAACTTGTCGCATATTAATTGTTCATGCATGCATATCATCATGTGGTTTGGGGGCCTTATGCCGATTCACCATATAATTAAATACGGGGCCCATATGCGGGCAAATCTAGTCTCATATTGGCCTCATTTAAACTTGTGTAGCGAACCGGTGATATATTCTGCCTTGTTAAACAACATTTAAAATACGGGGTAGCTAAACAACATGAACCACCTAATTAATTGTCGGGACCCCGGTTCCACTTAATATGACCTAATTGCATCGCACCTTTGCCATGTCATACATCATGCATGCATCATGCCCGATCTCCTGCTGTTGTGTTAAATAGCGCATCCGGTGTTCCTTCTAGTGTTTTGCTTCTTCGCGGATAAGGCCGTTGAGTTGATGCGAGTGTCGACCCGATCTTCGGTTGAACCTTCGGCAATGTTTTTCAGGCGAGCATCTTCCCCTTTCTACCTATCTTACTTTTATAGTATTTATTCCCTCCTGTTGATCTATTGCTATCTGTGTCGCGTTGCTCTAGTTTTCGTACCCAAGATATTCCTTGCAGCCTTATATTGCCTTGGACACATCCTATTACCTGTTGTTTGGTAGATAGTTGGCCCTGTGCGTCGTAGTCGCTTGCTCAAGTGTTGTTGCGTGTTGTCAAGTGCCACAGTTGTTGGAGAATTGCCGCCTGTTTGATGTTGGAGATTATCATGGCTTTACTTATCGTTCACTTTAATTCCTGTTTAACAACTAAAATTGAAGTAAGCAGAGGCATCGGTGGATGATAGATAATATTTGGTTTCCGAACGCCCACTTGTGTCCCGTAGGACCCCGAGTACTTGATACCTGTTCCTTGATTTATTGCGCTATCCACATCCGGAAGGATTATGGGACCCCCCTGAGCCAGAGCATGATTCATTCTTATTTCTTGGGGCCACAAACTAGTTTGAGGTTTTATCTACTATCCTGTACTTATGCCATGCTTTACTGCTTTATTTAAATTGTGCGACAGATAGCACCTGTACTGTTTAGGATCGGGACACGATTCCGCGGTGTCGACAAGCCCAGTTTTGGGTTCCCAGTCGTTCACAGCCGTATACCCAAACCTTGAGTCCGTTTCGGAGTCAGCTAACTTCATGGCGGGTAGCTTAATGGGGTGGCCCCCTGAAATATTTCTGAATCCTGTGATTGCTTTGTCGTGAAGGCCTCGTTGGGTTTTGATTTGGTTTTTCCGAGGTTGATCGAGTGTGTGTTGCTATTTGTGCACCCCTGCAGGGTAAAACTTTCTGAAAGCCGTGTCCGCGGTTATGGACGACTTGGAGCACAGTATCTCGACCATAGACAAGCATAACTAAAGTAGTGTTATAAATTTGACTTTATAATGACTAGTAATCAGCTTCACTGTAATGGAATGGCTAAATAATACTGCCCACAATTGCTTGTTTGGGTGTCGCTTGCGACCATTGTACCTGAATAGTAAGTATTGCAACTACAACAGAATGGCTAAATAAAAGTACCAACAACTGCTGGGTTTTGGGTTATCTCATGCTATCTATATCTGATTAGTGAGTGTTGTAACTATAACGGAATGGTTAACTAAAAGTGCCCACTGCTTATTTTATCAGGATGATTATCTATACCTGACTAGTAATTGCTGCAACGAAAACTGAATAAATAAAACTGCCAACTGTGTGAGTTCCTCAGTTGACTTCCTCGTTTGGTCTCGAGGGGGAAACACCAGGATGGGTATGTTTGGTGTTAGCTTCAGGTTGGATCCGGATAGGTCATTCTTACCCCTCTCTGATAACCGCCAGTTGTATCGAGTCTCTATAGGTTGTTCAGTGCATGATGTCGCTGCCGCGATCCACCATACCTATGTAGGCGAGGACCGCAATTCTAGCCTCGCCGTGTCTTGGCCTCGATCGACGCCTCTTTTCTTTTGCCCTTTGTCGGCACCCCTTTGTTTAAGGTTTGAGATCGACGTTAGTGGTTACCCTTCCGCTTGGCCTGGGCGGGTTATGGACGCCATTGGTTATTCTTCGTGGCTCTTAGCCCCATTTGCATCTTGTCCGTAGTCGGACGCTCTATTATTTTCAAGGTGATTTGGATCTTTGTACCGTATATTCAGTATTCTTGACTCGAGTCGTGTTGTATATATATCTCTGCTCGTGGTCCCATCGAGGACTGTTGTGTAATGTTATTACTTCGTTTTCCACCCGCACGAAAGTGCCTGGTGGGCACCTTTGAATCGTTTCTATGCAGGTTTGGCGGGTTTTGCTAAAACTTGCATAGGTCCGATTCTGAGGGTGTTACATCTAGTGACGGGGTATAGGACACCCAATACCCAGGGAAGGAGAAAGAAGCTTGTGGGTGGCCAAGGCTCTGCCCACGTCGACATCATACGCCATCAGAAGGAGGACCGATGCCAGTGTCGTCGACTTCCCATCGGCCACGCCCTAGCATATGAGCAGTTAGGGAGTAGGTCGATGGGAAGATAACGACTACAGTGAAAGGCTAGGAGTAGCGGTATGGTGCATGATGACAGAAGGTTCTACTCCGTGCATATTCCTAGGAACCGAGTACGGTGTGTGTACCCAAACTCGGAAGTCATACACGACACACCAAAAAGTGTGCGGTACCCTATACATATGTCACATATATATCGCAACATGGGGGCCATATGCAAGACCCCAAGGTCGTTCCCTAGCAACAGGCGTGGCCAGCTCCCCCACCACGAGGAGGTCACTCCCACAAAGGAGGAGGTCGGTCAATCCTTAGATTTTAGACAACACATTCATAGTTCATCATCTGCCAAAGGAGAGACGAACTCACCTGAATTTCCACCAGAAGCCGTCACCCACTCAAAACACTTGAGCACCTCAAACGCCAAACAATATAAGTCGAAACAGGAAGTAAGATTGTTATTGGCGATCTATCCTCAAGGTATGAACCTGTATAAATTCTATGCGCCTAAGGTTGTTACCCCATTGGATTATGGTCACAAGCCCCCGACCTACATACAAATTTATGACCGGGAAACGAAATCCCCACACGCGGCGTTTGATTGCGGGAGTCCGAACGCTATGCGCCGGAGATTATGTGCGACAGAGAGGGGATGTGGCTCAACACCTCCGAGTCGTCTAAGAGCTCGCCGCACGCAAGTACGATGCACCGGCATAGAGGTTCGGCCGGCCAAAGAGGAATATCAACTTCTTGTAGGTAGAGAGTCGGTAGGACCGTAGGGGGGCAGATTTCCTAGCTCCTAAAGTGCAGATGGCATCTCGCGAAGAGGAGAAAGAACACCACCTCGACATGCGGCAGCTCGTCGTCCACGAGGTCGATGAGGTGGCCATGGTGAGGTACAGAGAGGCTCATCCAGAGCTTGTGCATGCGGAGTCGAGTTCTATGCTACAAGGGACGCGGCGAAGAAGAAGAAAACCGAGGAGAAAAAGGAAGACAAGGCTAGCCCCTCGATGTTGATCAAGCTAGAGGAAGACGAGCATTTTATGGGGGTGTTGATTGGGAGGCCCTCGGGCGTAGTTCCGCTGAGGGGTAGCTTATGTGTTGGAATGTGTCAAAGTTAGAATGTGTCAAAGTTTCTACGCTGGAATGTGTCAAAGTTTCGTTGTTTGAATGTGTTGGTCGTGTTCTATTTTGCATCTAAAAACTAGTTGTCACCCTGGAACGGGTGCCCTAAAACCTAAATACTGGTGGCCTAAATCAGTTTTCAGGTGCCCTATTTTTACATGAGTGGAGATGCGCTAATGGAACTAAATTGTTCTTTTAGATGTTGATATTGTATTCTATAAAGTAAGCCAAATCTAAAGTAGCTTAACTTATGACAATCCTAAAATTTTAATTATTTTAAAACAAAGTAAGTACCTAACTCAGATAATTATAGGACCTATGTGTGCTTTCATCTTTTAAAAACAACGAATTTGCTAGTTCTCATGCGCCTGAGAACTTTTTAGGTCTTAGTCACATCTCTCGCTATTAGATTTACATCATGATTCGTACAACGCGGGACTTCCACATGAGTTACAACTAGATTGTAACTGGGATTTTAATGAGTTACAACTGAGAATTAGTACAAATTATATAAGTTGCAACTGAAATTAGCACAAACAGTAGAATGATGTCGACGACTTAGACATAAAAAATTCTCAGACGTCTAAGATTTAGGCACTCTCTAAAAACAAAGAAGCACATTGCACTCTGTTCATCGTCGATAATTAATCTATGTAAAATTTCCATAACTTTTCATAGGGAGTGCCTAGATCTCAGTCGACTAAGAATTAGTTATGTCTAAGTCGCTGATGTCATCCTAATATTTAAGATTTGTACTTGCAACCTAGTTGCAACTCATTAAATTCTCAGTTAAACTCATATGTAACTTTTATTTTGCATGAATCACGAGGTAAATGACTGAGCCTTAAAGAAGTTCTTAGGTGTCCGAGAACTAGCAAATCCGCTTTTCATAACCATTTTAAATAGGGAAACGGGACGTGCCAGCAATATACGGCCAAACCAGAACCTTATTTGTTGGGGAAAATGTTGCAGAATAATGCACATATGCTACTACACACTGGTTCTCACAGCAACGAAATGTCGACGAGACGCAAACACATAAAAGGCTCTCGCAGAAGCAAAACTCCACATCCTGCGGTGACTGGAACAACCGGGCAGCAACATCAAGAATCAAGATAGGCGGCAAAGCACGTTCTCTAGCGTCTAGATGGCGGCGAAGTACTCTTTGCTCCCCTTGGGGTCAGGCTTCATGGACTTCTCCCCAGGCTTCCATCCTGCCGGGCAGACCTCGTCTGGGTTTTCTTGGACATACTGCAAAGCCTGTAACATCGCAGAAAGGTGCGGTCAGCTACACATTCTGGGACATGGGCCGAAACAACGCAAAGCACGAAATCTAGAGATGCTAGATTTGCTTAGCTAGGCCTGATTAAAGCGAAGCCCAACTGTTTGTAGTACAAAGCCATGTCCTCCATGGCATCATGGCACATTCTGATTAAGCAGGCTAAAAATAAGCTGGGCTTTTTCAGGGCCACTAGATTTGCTCAGATCCCTCACAGTTCTTGAGGTATATACAACAAAATGCGCAATCTTAATGCAGGAAAATTAGCTTCAAAACACCACAATAAGTGTGTACTATTTTTAAGAAAAATGTGTTGATACTATTTTACAGCACATGAACTGCACTTTAATATTGTCCAGCACATAACTGCAATCCAACATACAGTGTATTTTCGTTTTGAATTAACTGTTTCCATTGTGAAAGTAATGTAAAAAAGGTGTATCCTGGTTCAAAAAATATGAAGTACACATCGATAAAATATGGAACAGAGATAGTACTAAACTAGCAGAACTTTTCCTTTGTTTCATAGAAAGCCAAAGCAAAGGACCATCACGGAAATTCAGCAGTGTAAAATTTAATACCTGAAGTGTCCTCATAGTCTCATCCACACTGCGACCAATGGCAAGGTTGTTAATGGTAGAGTGTTGAATTACTCCCTCCTTGTCAATGATGAAAAGTCCTCTCAGTGCAATTCCCTGTTGACAAGACATGTCAAATTACATAGAAACACAACAAAGAAACGCAGAAAATAAAAAGGCAATACCACTGGGTATGGGAGAGTAACAGTAACAGTTGGTCAAATGGGATACCTGGTCGGGAATAAGAACACCAAAGGACTTTGAAATTGACTTAGTAACATCAGAAATCAGTGGGTATTTCAGATCACCAAGCCCACCAGACTTCCTGTCTGTTTGCACCCACGCAAGATGGGAAAACTGCATCCAGATAATGGATTGAATCAAGTACTCAGGTTATTAACTTGTTATACAAGGACAGAGACGAAACACTATTAAAAGGTCCATGTCTGACAAAACTATAGTTACCAAATCTCTTCAGTACAGAAAACTTAGAAGTCTAAAACTAGTATTAAGACGATTAAGTGAAAACATGAGCACAACACAACATAAATATTATTTAGAATAACACCGATTCAACAACACCTGTTGGCAATTTATTACTACACTCAAAGAGATAAAAAAGTATATGGTCAGGCCTGAAACCACAATTAAAATCCAACACAACAATTTTTTGGTTAATTGAAATACTGGTGCAGCAACCATATATTTTTGGTTAATTGAAATATTTCGAAATTGCCTGCAGTATATTTTTTGTATGTGAAGAACAGAGCATCTTTAATACAAATTTTGGTACTCCCTCAGATCCATATTACTTGTCACTAAAATGGATGTATCTAGACATATTTTAGTGCTAGATACATCCATTTCAACGACAAGTAATATGGATCCGAGGGAGTATTAGAAATACAGAATGCATACAAAGCCAGCATTTAAGCTTCATAGATCACATTTCTCAAAAGAGGAGCAGTTATCCAGCCATATTAACGAAACAGATATTTTCACTTACGAGCCAATATGTACAAAAACTTAATTGCACTCAGGTAGCTACCTATATACGCCGCCACCAAGGGAACAATTTATGCACGGAAAAAAGGAATTGGTACATTTAATTGTTTGGGTATTGCAATCAGTTCTTTCACATGAGCAATGATTAAGAAAGTAGTAAAAAACATGCTCTCAATGCTGCAACTACAGGCACAAATCAAGTGAATGACAATGCTACCACGACTGTGAAATGCCATGAATCAAGGACGTTGCAACATACCACGCTGTCGATTGAAACACCAAGGACCTGAGTGTTTATCTTCTCAAATTCGTCATGTCTGTCGCTGAAAGCAGTAATCTCTGAAAAGGCCAGGCACGCGCATTTATCAGGACCTCAGATTGTAGTCATCCAAAGGAATTTTCCCATGGGAACTTCGAGCAAACCTGTTGGGCAGACGAAGGTGAAATCCAAAGGGTAGAAGAAGAGAATCACGTACTTCTTGCCGATGTAATCAGATAGCTTCACCTGCAAACACAGAGGATATAGCAATAGTTAGAGGCTCGGAATTCAGGACATACAGCACCAATGCACTACGGCTACAGGAAGACGCAAGCAAGCGCTTACATTGATGAACTCCTGGTCGAACACGGCCTCGGCGGCGAAGTCAGGCGCCTTGTTCCCGACCAACGGCAAATCGTCCTACAAAGCACAGACGCCAGGGCCGGTGAGATGGGGGCGAATCCGAATCCAGTACGGGGTGGTCGTGGGGCTACGAAGGTTACCACTCCGCCGGCGCGGGCGACGAAGGGGCTGGTCCGGGCGGATCTGGTGGCAGCGGCGAGGCGGAGGGGCCTCGAGGCGGTGAGGGGCGCGCGCGAGACGGAGAGTGACTGCGGAGCGAGGGGCGCGGCGAGGGGCTTGGGGGTGGGAGTCGAGGAGACGACGGTGGAGGTGGCGAAGGAGCAGGCCATGGCCGGGGCTCCGGAGGAGTGGACGAGGAGGGGATGGAGGGCGGCTTTTGGGGATTGGGTGCGTGCGACGGGGTTCGAGCTGGCCACTGCCTGCTTCTCTCTCTTCTTGCTCGAGGGTTTAAATGCGGACGTGTCGGACACACCCCTCTCTCCTGGCTTTTTTGTTTTTTGTTGTGGCCGTCCATTTTTGGCTCGTTCAAATGAATTGGTGTGTCTTTTAGCATTACTCGTGTAGACCTAATGCAGCATGTGTACAAATGATTTTAAATAAAATACATTGTATGAAAAATAAAAGACAATTTTTTTTTTGCAAATCCAGGTTTCAAGTGAGAAAAGTGGGAAGAGAGGTAGGAACAAAAACCAACATTCGCAAATATATGGAAGTATTATCATCTCCGTCTCCATGGTTGCCTCGTGGACATATTTCTAACATTTTCACTATTTGTCCATGTTCGTGCGGCATGGGCCATGGTGTTTTGACGAATATTCACATTAGGGCAAGTTTGTTTGTGTTACATAATGGCGATGAATAACCAGGTTAAAACCTTCTTTGTCTCTACCTTGTCGTTGGGCTCTCCGATGAAAACCCAAGTTCCGGTTGTTGGTCGGTGCGGGTATCGATGGCGCCATCATCTCTCCCTCCTTAGAGGTGTCACCTTGGCGCTCTAGTCTCTCTTGGACAAATGTGGCGTGCTTTCGCACGCGGTGTTGCATTGCTAGATTGGTTGGCTGGCATTAGGGTGGTGACCTCAACTATAGTGTTGTTGGGTGTCTACTATAGCCGCTTGGGTAGCAGAGCCATCGATTCAGCTAGAGTGTGGCCTCGGGGATCGACGCATATGGGTGTTGTTTTGGCTGTCGGTTTGGCCTCTTGTGTGATGGAGTCATCATCTTGGCTCTAGTGTGGCCTCGATGTGTGTGCACGCGCGTGTGTGTGTGTGTGTGTTGGGGGAGAGGTTATTTGTTGGTATCTTATGGTATAGAGCTCACTGAAGCATATTTCAACTTCTTTTATTTTTTGAAAGTAAGAGATTGCAATGGACGTGCCTTAAATTAATAAAGCTCTTTGTCTGTGATAGAAAAGGTATATAATTGTCAGGATTTCTAGTGTGAAAATATTCGATGCCAGGTCATAAGGTGTGATAGGTTGTGCGTCAATTGCCTATGTGGCCACGTGTTCTTGTTGTCATGTAAGTTCAATACTAAAAAATACTTATGCATTGCTGAGAAAGGAAAATGATATAACAATGTTGCTCTAGAAAATGCTATAGTCTCCATGGTTGCCTCGTGGACATATTTCTAACAACTTCACGATTATTTACATTCGGGCAAGTTTGTTTGTGTTACATGATGACGATGAACAACCAGGGTAAAACCTTCCTTGTCTCTACCTTGTCATTGGGCTCTTCGGTGAAAACCCAAGTTCCGGTTGTTGGTCAGTGCGGGTATCGATGGCGCCATCGTCTCTCCCTCCTTAGAGGTGCCGCCTTGGTGGTCCAGTCCCTCCTTGAAAAATGTGGTGTGCTTTTGCATGCGGCGTTGCCTTGCTAGATTGGTTGGCTGACATTGGGGTGGTGCCTCAACTCTAGTGTTGTTGGGTGTCTACTATAGCCGCTTGGGTGGCAGAGCCATCAGTTCAGCTTGAGTGTGGCCTCGGGGGTCGATGTGTATATGTGTTGTTCTGGCTGTCGGTTTGGCCTCTTCTGTGACAAAGTCATCGTCTTGGTTACAATGTGGCCTCGATATGCGCGCATGTGGTATTTGTTGGCATTTTATGGTATATAGATCACTGAAGCATATTTCAACTTCTTTTATTTTTTGAAAAGTAAGAGATTGCAACGAATTGTCTTAAATTAATAAAGCTTTTGTTTGTGAAAAAGGTATAATCGTATTGATTTTCTGGTGTGCAAATGTTTGAAGCCAGGTCATAAAGTATGACAAGTTGTGCACCGACTGTCTGTGTGGCCACATGTACTATCGTCACGTGGTCGAGACGAGGTGACATGCCATAGTCTAAGTTCAATACTAATAAATACTTGTGCATTGCTGAGAAAGGAAAAAAAATGATATAACCATGTTGCTCTGGAAAATGCTATAGTACTCTCTCTTTTTTTAGAAGAAACTTGGTATCTTTTATTTATTCTCACTTAACAGATTACATTTATTGTCAATACATCTCGTGAGAAAAGCAGGAACTGAGCCTAGCCAGATGATTGCAAAGCACATAAATGTACAACATGATTAGCTTCCCTTGAAACATAGTGGATAGAAAACGTGTCAAACTGCTTGCTGAGTTCTCGATCTATTGAATAACTTCCATAATCTCAGAACATTGATCGCCCCTCATTTTCCATAAATTGACAAAATTTAGGCAATCAGTCTTGAGCGCTATATGTTTCTTGCGTAGTACTGTATTTGCTTCTTTCTTTCCCGGTTCGCTTGCTTCCAAAAATTATTCATTGCCTTTTTTATCCTAAGCAGAAAAATGAATCGCAACTTTTGTTTCGTCCCCTTGCTATGTGAGAGAAAGTTTTCTTTCATTTCCGCCGTTCTTTTAGTGGGGAGGTAAGAATGGTCTTGTTTCTTGGGGAAGAGCTTTATTTTTACCAATTCTTGGGGAAGAGCTAGTGCATGAACTAACAATTTTTTATTAAAGCTATTTTTTTCATAATTATTAGAGGTTAAACAATCACTACTCCAAAACACCTTTCAAACCGTGATAGAGGGAATAGTAGACTAGTAGTAGAAGGCAAAACTGAGAAATAACCTCTCTCTCAGAAAAAAACTCAGAAACAACCGGAGCGGCCCAGTGAACAGCAAGAATTAAAAGCACGTGGTGTTCCCGAAGCGGCCCATTCGAAATCCAGCATGCTTGATGGGTTCCCTCCATACCATATCCACTCCGACGATACCCCCAAACGCCTACTACTTAATTTCCCTCCCTCCTTCCCTCGTTTTCTGCTCTCTTTCTCTCTCCTCCCCCCTTCCCCCTTCCCCCTTCTCTCTCCCTCTATTCCCCTCCCCCCTTTCCCACCTCCCTAACCCCACCCACCCACCTCCCGCCGCCGCCGCCGCCGGAACCCTAGCTCCGGCGAGCCTCTCGCTGCTCTGCCCCCTTATCTGAATCCTAACCCGCCCATCGCTCCCTGTAGCCGGGGGGCGCCGCAGCGCGCGATCGCGAGATCGGGGCCCATGTCGGGGGGCGGCAGGCCGCCGGCTGCGCAGAAGATCCTGCAGTCGCTGCGCCCGCCCCCGGTGTTCTCCGCGCCCACGAGGCCCCCCTTCGCCTCCCCCGACGACTACCACCGCTTCCACGCGCCAACTACCCCTTCTGCCACCGGTTCCGGCGGCATCGGCGCCGGTGGTGTTGGTACTGATATCGAGGAGGGGCTTATCATCCGGACGCCGGTGAGATGCTTCTGCTCCACAGGGAGCTCTTGATTTATCCGTTTCTATATGGGGGTTCTCTTTAGGCGCGGTCTTTGCTGAGCTTGTGCGTGATTAGAGCTGTCTGGTAGAGGATTATCGGTCAAATAGTTAGCGTTTTGCTGCTTGCACGTGCCGATTTAAGTGTGCATGAAGGATCCACGCGCATATTCGAGTGAAATTTTGTTCAATTTCTTGGCCTCCCCAAAGTCTTCTCGTATTCGGGAAGCCCAGTGCATACAGTTATTTAGATGCTAGATATACACGAACTATGCACTTCTGTGATGTGGATTGACGAAACAAAGGATTCATGTCATGTTGTTGTGGCACAACAAGAGTTCTATGTTGAATCATAAAGGTTACAAATAGGAAGATTCTGTCATTTGTACGCGTTGCTCAAATAAAAGGATACTCAGACAACATATGCTAATAATCGTAGTCCAATTGATCCTTTCCAACCGCTTGCGCACCGCATGGCTGGCAGTAGGACTTGGTTGAACCGCAATTTATGTATTCTCTGCAAGCTCGAGCTAACAGATCAATGCAACTGTTGAAGACACATGCATATTGATTTGTCAGTGAGATAGTTAGGAACCTATCATGTAATTTTTACTGCCATCAACTTAATAAGTTCGGGTCAAAACTTAAGCTAGTCATATGGTTCACCGTTTCAGTGGTTTGTCAATACTCTGAATCTAATGATAGTTTGGTGTAGAACTACCACACAACATAAGTGACTACGCAGCCTGGCATTACTGTAAAAGGATTCTTATGCTGCTACCTTTTATACTCCCTCCATTCATGTATGTAGGGCGTATTGGTTTTGTTAAGAAAAGATGTTGGCCAAGAATATGTGTTTTTCATGACATTTTCCGTGTGTGGAATACAGGGAATGAAATTGGTATCACTAGATTCATTTTTAGAAGTACTTACTGTGATTATTTATCATGTGAGCAAAAGATCTTGAAACCTAATAACACCCTCCATACGGGAATGAACGGAGTAATTGGTTCGCTGCAAACATGAACTTCAGCTCTCATTGATGATAGAACCCTCGTCGGATGTCAGTAAGTCTCACTGACCATTATATAACACACGTCCCCTCTTCTGCAGTTAAAAAGAAAAGCAACATGTGAAGAAAATAATGCTGCTGAGTCGAGTGATTGTATGATTATCACCCCTGGAGCTTCTGGCAATCAGCTACTCACTCCGGTCTCTGGAAAAGCTGTTAAGACTTCTAAGTCAAAGGCTAAGAACAATAAAGCTGTGCCGCAGACACCTACGCCAAATGTTGGTAAGTGAAATCTTCTTGAGAGCCACCTTTCTGAAGGCCAAGCTCTTATTTGCATCTGTATTGAGGCAAAAATTATTAAACATGCTCATATTGGCGTGTGCAGGCTCACCACTCAATCCATCAACTCCTGCTGGTACTTGCCGCTATGACAGTTCATTAGGTGATGGCAATACTCTCCCTCGGTATAATTATGATTTTATCTTGGATGAGATGTTACTATGGAGCATTATATGTATCACACAAACTTATATCTTTCACGATTTGATTACATCTTAGCTTATGTTCCATGTTACCACGCCCTGTAACTTATATCTATCCTTATGGTCCATCTTCAGGCCTTCTGACAAAAAAGTTTATCCACTTGCTTAAGAATGCTGAGGATGGTGTTCTAGATTTGAATAATGCTGCAGAAACTCTAGAGGTTACACATTGTTGTCACTGCAGCTGATGCTTATTTGCTTCCAATTGCTACAAATTCATATATTTTTCCTACTATTCAGGTTCAAAAGCGACGCATATATGACATAACTAATGTTCTTGAAGGAATTGGTCTTATAGAAAAGACACTTAAAAACAGAATCCGTTGGAAGTAATATTTTCCTTTCTTGACCTCTATCTTCCTTCATTTAGTCTTATTTCTTTCCTTGCCTTCGTGTATTATGAACCTAATCACACATAACATTACAGGGGCTTGGATGATTCAGGGGTGCAACTAGATAATGGTGTTTTAGCTTTGCAGGTATTTGTTCCTGTCAATTCGTTATTCCTGTTGTGTTGGCATACTATTCCTAACAGCACCTGTATACTTTTTCGGAGATTTATTATGAAAACTATATTGAAGCTCAATTTTGTATAATCTATTTTTTCAGACAGAAGTTGAAAATCTTAATCTACAGGAGCAAGCCTTAGATGAGCGTATAAGGTAGTAGCTATGGCAAATTACAAACTTCAAATCTGGGCTTCACTACAAAACATACACTATGCTGTGCTGCTGAACCTAACAAAAGTATGATATAAACTGTATTTTTGGTCTTCTTGTAGTGATATGCGTGAAAAGCTAAGGGGGTTAACGGAAAATGAGAACAGTCAAAGGTAATTGTATTTATTGTGTTAGTTGCGTCAATGTTTAATGATGTGCAAAACCTGACTTTCATATGTCTATTAGATGGCTCTATGTGACAGAAGATGATATCAAGGGACTACCTTGCTTTCAGGTCTGCTAATCTACTTACATGGTTGAACAATGTCATATCTTAGTTGGTTATTTGCAGCTTTACTTTACACCACAGTATTTCTGTAGAGCCAGTTCTGTATTATAATATAAATATGTTTCTGGTTTTGCAGAATGAAACACTAATTGCAATAAAAGCTCCTCATGGTACTACACTCGAAGTACCAGATCCTGACGAGGTAGGTTTAGTAAAGTAGCGGAGCTTTGCACACACAAATGGTTTTGTGAACCTATTAATGATATCTTCTGTGTATCTGCTCCCTACAGGCTGGTGATTATCTCCAGAGGAGATATAGAATCGTATTAAGAAGTACAATGGGCCCAATAGATGTTTACTTAGTTAGGTAATGCTGCATTCCTCTTGTGGACTTAAATATTTTGACTGAATATATATCTGATCAATACCTTCTGCATAGTCAATTTGACGAGGGAATTGAAGATTTGGGTGGTGGTGCAACACCTCCAATGCATACAAATGTGCCACAACACAGATCTTACGAAGACTCACGTACAAGAAATGCTGCACAAAGCAGCACATCAATGAATGTGGAACATAATGTTCAGTACAGCCAGAATACTCCACAAGATCCTAGCTCTTCTAATGATTTTGGAGGGATGACAAGGATAATCCCTTCAGATGTTAATGTAAGTAAGGTTTCCTCAAATTTATTTTTGCAAAATGCCCCCCGCATCATGCTACTCTATAATAAAATTAAAATAGAATGTTGCAGCATTATGCATGAGTCTACACACCTTTGTCCTGCTCTCTTTCAACCTTTTCGGTGCTTTGAACTCCCACATGCAAATCCTATGTGTAGATCCAACTACTTATTAAGTTTGCAGCAGCATATCTTAAGTTTCAAATAGATCATGAGTGATTTACCATGCTTCTTTTTGCGGGTAAAAGGGATTCAAATTGATCAGAAAGGGTTACACGATGATCTTGGTTAGCAGCTTTGAGCACAACAATTTGGCCCTGATCCTAACCAGAATGCATTATCTGTTCCAACTGAGCAAAATTTGCTCGGCAGTGTCTAACCCTCTTCTGCACACGATCCATGATGGATTTACAATGCTACGCAATTTTGCAGACTGATGCTGACTACTGGCTCCTAACAGAAGGGGACGTTAGCATTACCGACATTTGGAAAACAGCACGTATCCTTTGAGATCATTCATTAAACTTTTTTTTTATGTTATCTATTGCGATTGTTTATAGTCATCTGCAAGTGCTAAGTAGTATTACAACTTGAAGTACTTAACATGGAAAATAGCAGACGTGCAGTGGGACACGGATGTTTTTTTACCTGAAGATGTTAGCACCCCACGTGCGCATAATCAGCATCCACTTGCAGTGGGCGAGCCACAAATGCAGGTTCCAAACATGGATCAACCGTAAGGTCATTTGGATAACAAAGTGAAAACTTGAGATATGGAATGCCTGGTGCAGGTGTTTTCAGTGAGATGACAGTGTGACAGCAAATACTGATTTCACAATTGTGAGGGCTGGGTTCTTCTCAGTAGAATCTAAATCATCTGGAGAGAAGTCAGGGCAGCAAGTTCATACTGACAAGCATTGTTATGGAGACTGGTGGTGCCACCTAACTTATCTCTCGGCTGCACGGTTTGTTCAGGAACCGTGCTTCAGTCGAAAAGGTGTGACGAAGTGCAGATTGCACTATGAATTCAGGCTGCTATGCACATTCAGGCACCTGCTCTATTTATTCTGACTGAATCTCTCTTGCAAGGCAATAGTGGCCTTGTGGTGCTCCGCTGGAATTGTTAGGAAACTGTGTAAACAATGCACGGGAATGGTGCACTTTGCTTGAGTTCTCCGTGTAAGAGAACAGTGGGTGACATATTGATGTAACCGAGCCGTCTTTGTACAATTGTTCAATGCTCTCACCATGCTATATGTACAATCCTGAAATGAAAGAGTTTTCTTGTACTAGGACATCTACTCCTATTTTTAATGAAGATTTTCTTTTCAAGGGGTAGATATCCGAGTGCTGGACTTGTAAATACTTGGGGCAACTCCAACGGAGGCCCATAAATGGAGCACCGGGGTCCGATTTGGTACATCTACCATGTCATGGCTCAACGACACCCCGCAACCAGCTTAGGACCGGCGAAGCGGTCCGTTTCGACGCATCTGTGGCCCAAGTTTGGGCCTTGTTTGCGGGGAGGCGGACGGCTCGCGTGTCCTCCGTAAGCTATCACCGGGTCCATGCGTCAGCGGGCGAGGGAGGGGAATAAGGAGAGCTCAGTCAAAAGAATCGTGACGTCCCTATCCTCATTTCCCCTCCCGGTCAAACCCAAAAACCCTACCCTAACAACACAAACCCTAGCATCCCTCCTGCTAGAGCTGATGACGAAGCCCTGGAAGCACTGGTACA
The DNA here is from genome assembly GCA_030063025.1 of Avena longiglumis. Lineage (NCBI taxonomy): Eukaryota > Viridiplantae > Streptophyta > Magnoliopsida > Poales > Poaceae > Avena > Avena longiglumis. The sequence continues at coordinate 448,900,134 of CP125978.1, forward strand.
AGCCCGACCGCAATGACCACGAGGTTGATCCTCCTCTGGCCGTCGGAATGCCGGCTCTTCTCTATCGTCCCGCTCCTGCTACTTCTCTCGCTCGCCACCGGCATGAGCCCCTCCTAGCATGCCGTTGAGGCCCCGCTCGGAGTAGCGGGCCAATGTCACCATCGAGGTCCACCCGCCGGCCGGTTGGCACCTGAACGGGCCCGTGTGCCGGTTCTGGGCATCCCTGTTTCTGAGCCTGCTCGCCGGCGGGAGATCTGCCGCCACCGAGCCCACCTCCCACCGGATCTAATTTGTGACCTGGCGTATGCCATCAACTCCCGCCCGTGGGACAGGTATTTTGAGGCCGAGCACGAGACCCGACACGCTGCCATCATGGCCCGCCTCGAGGAGCTCGACGACTCGGGCAAGGAGTGCTTGGAGGATTCCGGTGACGACAACGAGGAGGACGACGACGTGGGGGACTACATGTTCTTTGTGCATGCTTACCGTGTGCATCCCGTGGTGCCGGACTGGTCGAGGTATCGGGGCGCCGACACCGTGACGTCTGAGGTGTGGCCGTTCGGTGAGCCCGACACTGCAGGGCAACAGTTCCCGCCGATCGTCGTCGAGGAGGAGGTGGACGAGCCGCCATCTTTTGGACCGCGGCAGGATGACGGAGGAGGAGCTCCAAGCCGCCATCCTCGAGTCCCATCTCAAGGAGGAGCGCGCAAGTAGGATGGCACCCCGCAGGCCCTCCACGAATCGTGGCTTGCGGGACAGCAGGGCCTCGTTGCTCCCCCGCCACCTTTGGCCGCGCATGCGCTGCCTGCCGACGCATTGGTCTAGCGGCCGCCCCCGGTCTTCAACAAGATCGAGGACGACGATGAGTAGGCCACTGCGGCGTGGAGGTCCGCCGTCGCCGTCCCCTAGCTAGCGCCCTGTGATGCACCTTGTAGCATAGAGGGTGTTTTTTTAGATGTATTTTGGACGTGGAACTGCCACGGAACTCAGTTTGTATAATTATTTGCCAGCTTTTTTTCTTCTTTTTTCCGCGGGGGTGGGGTGGGTGCACTACACCCTGCAAAACGGGCCTTCCCGGAGCAGTGTCCCCCCTGCAAACGGACCAAATTGGACCACCGATTCGGTGTCCAAAATGCGGGGCTCGTTGGAGTTGCCCTTAGTGGTAGCTCCGTTCGAGAAAGTAAGACTTATAATTTTCTTTCTTAAGTCGAACGATATAAACTTTAACCAAGCTTATATAAAAATTTGTTGAGAATTATGACTTTCATGGCATTGGTGGAACAACTGAAACAAACTATATATGGGAGGGTGAGCTACACTTCTTAGGAAATCATTTGGCGCTTTGTCCTGCTTGCCGTCATCGTGATATCAGTTTATTGGAACCACCAACCATTATTTAGGAAGATAACGTTGCATGTGTTGATGAAATGCATATAGGATATACTAAAAGTGATATCACAAAACATATTACTTCAATCTTTCCTCATGAATTATAGAAAAAAAAATGAAGAAATTGATATTGCAAACAAAATCATGTGACAATCTTGTAAATTTCTTCACGAAGACTTTACCAACATCTGCATTTAAAAAATGCATTCATGGTATTGGTATGAGACGACTACGAAATTTGCAAACTTCAGGGAAGAAATCTCCTGGAACTATACTCATTAATCACCTTCTGATAAATAATAATGTTCCCTTTTCTTATGGGTTTTTCCGAGTGATGTCTCATATAGGTTTCAACGACACAATTGACTATACCAATATATATTTGTTCTCATATTTTTTCACAGGATTTTTAGAAGACATAGATTATACAAGAATAAAATTTTCAAGATTTAGGATTATCAAGACTTTCCAACACTCAGGACGTCATGGAAAAAGTCAAGACATAAAAGATCTCGATTACGCAATGTTTAAGGGGGAGTGTTAGGAAATATTATGGTTAGGTGTTAGCGTCAATTTTAGGCTAACATAATAGGATTTCCTTAGACTAACTGCCTACTGTTAGTATTTGTCCATTTCTTTCAAATCGGACCCGATAGCTAGTGTTTACCATCAGATAAGATACCATGTCCATTAGAAGAGGCACCAATGTCATAACCGGCTTGTGCATGTCATTAGAATAGGCATCAATGTCATAACCGGCTTGTACATGCGACTGTTCAGGGACTATAAATATGGTAACAATCAATACAATCAATCGTTCACTTCAACCTTCCTTCGATTCTCTTCAATCTCCACGGTCGGCCGCAAAAGCCCTCAGGAGGGAGGCAAACGTCGCCGGCATCGTCAAGATCGACTCGACGAAGAGCAGGCCAAGGGTGACGTGGAGGAAGCCGGTGGCGAGGAGGACAACGGTCAGGCGGAGGATGCTAGCGCGACTCGGAGAAATAGAACGACATCATGACATAGTCAATTAGATTATATAAAATTGCGATTTAAATTATTATACGATTACATGTTTAATAAAAAAATGTACCAACCCTGCATGTACATAGCGGACCGGCGGCGTCGCGCCTGCGAGGGAGACGGAATCCTAAATGGGTTTAGAGCCGCCACCAGGTCGCCTCTCTTTTCCTTGGTACCAGTTCACTATACTTAGCTAGCTTAGGGCATGTACTATGGCACAATCTCTTGTACAGACGCTTATGTTTTAAAAAATAATGCCAGAAAATTGGATTATGGACTAAACGCCTAGCCTCACAGCGCGGAACGGTAAGTTGGGTAGCTTGCAACACATACAAGCGCTAATCAAACCCCTGTGCGCTGAAAAAAAAAGAGTCGTCGACGCTAGAGGAAATCCCTGGATCGAACGGGATCAAGACCTAACTGCAAGGAAAATCAGCCTAGCGTCTGCTCTAAACGTCTCCGTTAAACATGTCCTTATGAACATGAATATTCAAACCACGCCTAACATGCTGGAAAGAACAAGAACTAAAGGAGTTATCATCTGACTAATATACAGGATGATTGGTCCACAAAGAGACCTATCATTCACCGTTGAGGCCACTCTGTTCACCAAAGAGAGACAATCAGAGTTGACGATCACATTGGGGAAACCTTCTCTACGGGATGTTGATGTATCGGCGGCCTGCGTGTCCACACAGGCGGCGGCCAAATACCCCCAATCTCTACCGGTGGCGGCCAAATACCCCCAATCTCTACCGGCCGTAGCGTCAGTCCCTCTCCCTCCGTACCACTCCGGCGCAGGAGGGAGGAAGGACCTCATTCCTCCGTTCTGTAGTTAGGGTTAGGATCGTTTTGTTGTGGTATGTCTTTGGGGTGGTGGGAGCGACGCATGAGCGAATAAATCTGCTTCAACTCTTTTCTCACACCGGCGACAACGTTGATGGCAAGGTGTGCTTGTCGATACTTTAGATTGGCAGCTTGTCTTCTCGCAAATACGTATCTCGACGTGTCGCTAGCGTTCGTCGTTATCCACGACAGCGCTAGGGTCTTAGACGAGGTGGATGCTCTAGAGCGAGGATGTTGGTCCGGAGGTGATGGGTTTGTCGTTATTTGTGACTTCGTTGATGGGATACGACATGCTCATGTAATTTGTTTTTCTATTAATGAAATACATAGTTGCTCTCAAAAAAAAACTTTGGGTCTAAGATGAAAAACGGGCTAGGGTAATGAAAGATTAAGCTTGCCTGCTTACGTACTCCATCTTATATATATAAGGTGACAAAGTTGCATATGATGGAACCGTCTCACATTAAAACGACATAGATATAAAACATAAACGATGAACCAGTTTCAAGCTATAGCTCGGGGAGTAAAAGTGCACTAGCAATAACGTGGTGAAAAACTAAACCAGTCTGCCTACATACTCCATCTTGCTGCTGGTTCTTGCCCAACACACAAACGAAGCAGCTTTGCTTGCTTAAGCACTACTGACCAGAGTAGCTCATTCACTTGCCATCTGCTGGTATGTTGAAGCTTACCACCTTGGCCTTCTTCGCTACCGGAACAACCTCGACAACATCATCGCTGCTGTCGTCGGAATCGCTGGGAAGTTGCACCATTGGTTTCTTGCCCCGTGTATCTGCTATCTTCCTCTTCGCCACTTCATACTTCAGCCCCTTCTTGTCAGCCGTAGCATCAATGGAAATGATGGATCCCTCGCCAACGTCTCCTTTGACCAGTAACTCGGAGAGCTTTGTCATCACATTCTTATGCACCCACCTCCTTATGGGCCTTGCACCATACATCTGTGAGGGGCATAAACAATGTCAGCAAAACATACAGAATGGCGAGTAAGTATCTCCTAGTTATGTGACTACAGAAGCGTGGTCACCCAGGGATGTTGAAAACGAACTGCACTTACAGGGTTGTAAGATTCTGACAAAATAACATCCAGCGCAGCATTACTTGCAGTTAGAGAGATGCCCTTGTCAGCTACATTGGCAACGGTACTCTTCATCTGGATTTTGACGACCTCCTTCAGTTTGTCATGTGAAAGCGGTTCAAATATCACCATCTCACTCAATCTGTTGAGAAACTCAGGCTTGAAGTGTTTCTGAACCTGCTCAAACCGCACATATGACAATCAGAAAGGTAGTTACTGCAGCCTTAAGAAAATGGTCAGTTCACAAACCTGTTGCATAACAAGACCGCGCGCAGCTTCCATTGTTGTCTGCCCATTCATTCCTGCTGTCAGGTGCTCTGCTCCCAGATTTGAGGTCATGATGATGATGGTATTCTTGAAATCCACGGTCCGTCCTTTACCATCAGTCAACATACCATCATCAAGAAGCTGAAGGAAAACATTGAACACCGAGGGATCTGCCTTTTCCACCTCATCAAAGAGAATGACACTGTATGGACGCCTCCTAATCTTCTCAGTTAGCTGTCCACCATCTTCATGACCATGATAGCTTTAGAATGTTACAAAAGAAGCACTAAAATCAGTCAAACCAACAATGAGGCGCAACACAGCTTAAGTATGAAAATATAATGTTGACAAAGAGCAAAATATACAAACCTTGGAGGTGCTCCAATGAGGCGCAACACAGATCCACTGTTAACATACTCAGACATGTCAAAGCGAACCAACATCTTCTCACTGTTAAATAGCTGCTCAGCAAGAGCTTTCGCAAGCTCAGTCTTTCCAACACCGGTAGGTCCCAGAAAGAGGAAAGATCCTATCGGTTGGCCAGGTTGATCAAGACCAGCCCTGGAGCGTAACACTGCTTGTGCAACCAAATTGACAGCTTCATCCTGGCCAACAACTCGCTCATGCAATCTGTCGGCAAGGTGGATCAACTTATCTTTCTCCTCTTGATCAAGCGTAGTGACAGGAATTCCGGTCCATCGACTCACAACCTATGAATAACAATGGAACATGAAAAACAGATTGCATTGAAACAATGGAAAATACTCACAAAGAGATCACATTGACACAATGGAATATTAGCAACACAACATTAAGAATGCCTACTTGCGCAACATGATCTGGGTTAAGAATTCCATCCTTCGCTAGTACTGCAGAGCTACTTTGTGCTGCGATCACTTGTTTTTGGCTGTCAATTTGCATCCTTGTGTTAGAGCATGCCTCATCAATCAGATCAATTGCCTTATCTGGAAATTGACGACCTACAGGCAACATTAAAATCTATCAATTTTCTCCAACACAAAGTTGGCACACATGCATGCAGCTTGATGGGAGAATTACAAGTTGCTCCATTTACTCATAGACATTGCCACAAATTTACGCATTCTGTGCACACTACTGTATCCAATGTCACAAGGCTCAGGGGTCCAAACTAGTATTAATGTATGATCACACTTTCCCTTGGAACTGTACAGCACAACAGCACAAAACCTTTATGTAAATAGTTTTAAGTATGACATGACAACATAAGCCAAAGATGCACCTAAAGGACGGGAATTGGACTATGACGAATAAAGAAAACACCCTATTTGATAACAAAAAAGAGAGACTGGTTCTTAATTTTTATTATACCTTCTACACGACTAGTTGAGTGCAACTCATGTTTGATTCAAGAACAGATTAAGACTTTGAGATGATGTGTTAACGAATATCAAACATACAGACAACATAACATGTAATCTAATTGTCTTGTTGCCCCATCAATTGACATAATAATAGACAATCCTGATACGCTTCACAAATAGGTCTTTTTGCAGATTAGCTCGGTAACAAATCAGATTTCGAATATAATTATAATTCAGTACTGATGTGACTGTTTTATAGTAACTAATTGCATTTTATTATGTCATCATATCTGAACTCATGCTATTGCTTAATAAAAATAATGCAAGACAGTAATGCTTTTAACCACTGGATCATCTGAAACTTGCTAAAACTGAAGACAGCAGTGCTGCTGCTTAGTAAAAGTAAGTTGGACTACATAGTTACAGTAATGTGAAAACTGAAGAGCTACTTATTGCATTTTGCCTTTTTGAATGTATAAAATCCCTTGTGCGTATGCTACTATACAAAAATGTAAACATTTTCTATCAACCAATATCTACTAGCCACACCAAGCCTTAAACAGATGGCAATTGGTATAAAATGGTACAAAAGGAAACAAATGCAAGCAAGATAGAAACAATATTTAAGATTCCTCACCAGTTATATAGCGGCCAGCAAGCTGTGCAGCAGCAACAAGAGCAGCATCCTGAATTTTCAAGCCATGGTGCTCTTCATACCGCTGCTTTAGCCCCTGAAGAATGGCAATGGTTGCCTGTGTGCTGGGCTCCTCCACATGCACCTTCTGGAACCGCCGCTCCAATGCGGCATCTTTCTCGATGTACTTGCGGTACTCATCAAAAGTGGTAGCGCCCACGCAGCGGATCCGGCCACGGGCCAACGCCGGCTTCAGCAGGTTGGCACCGTCCATGCTGCCGCCCTTGCACTTCCCGGAGCCAACAAGCATGTGCACCTCGTCGATGAACAGAATCACCTTACTATCCGCATGCTCCGCCTCCTTGATCACATTCTTGAGGCGTTCCTCGAACATGCCGTGGTACAGCGTCCCGGCCACCATGGCCCCAAGGTCCACCTCCACAAGGCGCGCTCCAGCAAGCGCCGCGGGGACCGTCCCAGCGGCGATGCGCTGGGAGAGGCCCTCCGCAATGGCCGTCTTGCCGACCCCTGGGGCGCCGACTAGCACGGCGCTGTTCTTGGTACGGCGGCAGAGGATGCAGACGACGCGATCGATCTCGTCGTCGCGGCCGATCACTGGATCGGTGTTGCCGGAGGCGGCCGTCATGTCCCGGCCGTACGTCCGCAAAGCCGTCTCCTTCCGTGCCCCCGCCCTGGACGCCGCGCCGGCGAGAAGACCCCGCCCACCTGCAGCAGAAGTGTTCAATGTGGTGGCGGGGGTACCGGCAACCGGCGGCTTCGGCGCGGATCGGGGGACCGAACGGCCGGGGGCGTAGGCCGAGGCGACTCCCCACAAAGGAGAAGTCGAGGAGGCGACCGGGGTCACCGTTCTTGCAGCCGGGGCCGGGGCCGGGACCGGGGGATATGGGATGAGGCCGCCGGCAGAAGCACCGCAGGACGGACCGCGACGCATCATAAGCGGATTCTCCTCCGCCGTCGGGCCACGGATTACGGCCTCCGTGGAACTGGAAGACGCCGACGCCGCAGCCGCAGCCGCGCGCTTCAATCTCAAGGGTGCAGCGAGGGAGGCGCTGCCGCGACGGTAGACGGACCTGGTTTGCAGACGAGTCTGCCGGGCGAGGGACGAATGGTACCTGCTGAGCCGGATCAAGGTGGGGGAAGAAGGAGGGCTCTCTTCGTCGAGGTCGAAGACGAAGCGGCGGCGGCGACCCAGCGAGAGGAACTCATCGTCGTCGTAGTCTCCGTATCTGCGGTAGATGAGAGGGACGTCGAGGCCGTCGGTGGAGGGCTGGAGCCCGAAGGGAGTGCTGCCGGAGGACATTGTGCGGGAGCGGCGGTGAGTAGGGGGCGGTGTTTGGGTGCCTGACTGAGTGGGGGACTGTGGCGGTAGCGGGTTCCTTAAAGGAGAAGGAGAAGGAAGGGAAACCAGGAGTCCCGGTTTTACTGCGCGCTGATGACGGTGGACGTGAGCAGAAAACTCGACGCTCCAGTTAACTTTTCTTTCCTGGTTCCACTCCATTATCCATACGGCCAATATTTTCGTTACTTAGCCATCCTTTTTCCTTTTTTTTCATTGGATGATGTATGTATATAGATTTTATTTAGGTTAATTTTGGGCTGTTGTTTGGATTCTCGTAATCTCGTTTCCTTTCAAAACGGTCCAGTGTTTGATTTCTGGCTGCATACAGTATGCAATGAATTATCCCTCTAATTTAACATATTTAACATTAATCCTCTCTAATCTACCTAACTACGCCTCCATTCGAGATAAGTTGTACATAAAAAAATGCCCCTTAATGTTATGAATCTAGTCCGATGAACAATTTGTAATTTAATTCCCTTTTAAAGCTGTTTTGAACAAATTTTGCTAAATTTGTCATACATAGTTGATTATTTGAAATTTTCTTTGAAGAGAAGAATTATTTGAAATTTTCTTTGAAGAGAAGATTCAGTTTATTATTTCACACGACTTTGATGTTTGAAGTTTTTAGTTTTGATATTGCTATACGAGTGAATCTACATGTATGTACGTATAGTAAGACAGTTTAGATCTACGTAGTTATGAATATCAAAACAAAAAACTCTTAACATGAAAGTTGTGTGATTCGATGACGCGAAGCTACACCCTAAAGGAAATTTTAAACGGTCGTTGTGTACAAAGAATTTAGCAAATTTGATTCACAAGCGACTCGAACAGAAAGACCCCCGACGGGAATTACTCAGTCGAACCCATGACCAAAATACCACTACAAGGCACGATGTAGGAAAATTATAAACCCCGATGTAATCCAACAGAGGTAATGAACTAAGGCATGTTGCCAGCGGGATAGAGGCGGAAGACTTCCACATGAGCACTAAGTCTCGGGCTAGCCAGAAACTCACACCCATCTTAAACATGACGACAATTGTATGGGAACCCTTATTAGCAACATACACGCACAAATCCCGAGCTACTTACCTTGGCATACACGCGACATACTCATACGAAGCCCGGACTACTAACCTCGACGTACAAGCAATATACCTGTGATATGTTGCAAACGAATCTATAATTTTTTATGCTCCATGCTTGTTTTACACCAATTGCTTTATGTTTTGTCTACATTTTATGGTATTTTTATGCATTTTCTGGAACTAACCTATTAACAAGATGCCACGGTATCAGTTCCTGTTTTCTGCTGTTTTTGGTTTCAGAAAAACTAGTAAAGAAATATTCTCGGAATTGGACGAAACAAAAGCTGAACTTCCTATTTTTCAGAGGCGAACACGAAGTCCAGAGGAGAGGGGGAGGCGCACCCCAGGGCGGCCACACCAGGGCCCCGCGTGGCCAGGGGCACGTCGCCCTAGGGTGTGCCCCTGGTCCACCAACCCGTCCCCTTCGCCTATATATCCCCCCCCCGAGGAGAAAAACTTAAGTATCCGATCATAGTTCCACGAAAAAGTCCGTAGCCGCCGCCACCATCGTTCCTAGAACGAGAGGGATCTGAAGCTCTTCTCGGCACCCTGCCGGAGAGGGGAGATCATCCCGGAGGCCTTCTTCATCACCATGCCAGCCTTCAGAGTGATGTGTGAGTAGTTCATCATTGGACTATGGTTCTATAGCAGTAGCTAGATGGTTGTTTCTCCTCTTTGTGCTATCATGTTTAGATCTTGTGAGCTGCCTATCATGATCAAGATCATCTATTTGTAATCCTACATGTTGTGTTTGTTGGGATCCGATGGATATTGAGTACTATGTCAAGATTGATTATTGATTCTATCATGTCTATGTTATTTGTGATCTTGCATGCTTTCCGTTGCTAGTAGTTACTCTGGCCAAGTATTTCTTGTGACTCCAAGAGGGAGTATTTATGCTCGATAGTAGGTTCATGCCTTGATGCGTGGTGCTTAACCACTTCGTCGGGAAACCCCAAGAGCAAGGTGTGATGTGCACAACAACAAGTCTTCCCTCAGTAGAGACCGAGGTTGTCAAACCAGAAAGAGGAAGGAAACGTCACACAGGTGTTGCAAGCAACGTGGAAACCTGCAGAACACAAACTCAAGACTTTGCTCCAACGAATCAGTGAGGTTATCAAGCTCACCGGTTTGCTGTAACAAAGGATTAAACGTATTGTGTTAAAGGTAATGGTTTGTAGCAAGTAAACAAGTAACGGTGTAAGATGTATCAATGATAAATATTGGATCGGGGTCTATAGTTCACTAGAGGTGCTCTCCTTAGATAAATAACATGGCATGAAGGGCAAAAAAATTACAGCAGGGCAATTGACAGGAACTGAGCAAGGCATAACAATGCAATACCAGACAAAAAGATCCTATGAAATTCGATTGGGCAATACAAAAATATACATAGACCGCCATCCAACTGCATATATGACTAGAAGTCCACCTTCAGGTTATCATCCGAGCCCCCTCCAGTATTAAGTTGCAAGCAACAGACAACTGCTTTAAGAAAAGTGTGTAAGGTAAACAGTCCACATGTTCCATGAACAAGAGACCCTTGTTTTTTCCCTAGTGGCAACAACACATCTACAACCGAAGAGATTATTGTCACTTCCCTTGGAATCTAGAGGCATGAACCCACTATCGAGCATAAATACCCCCTCTTGGAGTCACTAGCAACTACTTGGCCAAGATATCTACTAACAACGGAGACCATGCAAGATCACAAACAACACAGACATGATAGAATCATAAAGACAAAACCATTAATTAATCGAACATAATAATCTCAATATCCATCGGATCCCCGCAAACACAACATGCATGATTACAAATAGATTAGATCTTGATCATGAACGGAGCTCACAAGATCTATACATGAAAGCATAAAGGAGGAGATACAACCATCTAGCTACTACATGGACCCATAGTCCAAGGTGGAACTACTCACGCATCATACCGGAGAGAAGGCCTCCGGGATGATCTCCCCTCTGGCAGGGTGCCGGGAAGAACTTCAGATCCCCCGATCTAGGGACGATGGTGGCGGCAAACGGTTTCGTGGATATTTGATCGGGTACTCAGGGTTTCTGCATCGGGGGCTTCTTATAGGCGAAGGGGGAGACCGAGGAGGCGGCCAGGGGTGGTAAACCCTAGCCAGGCGCGTGGCTGGGCCCACGCGCGCCTGGGGTGGGTCTAGCCCCCCTGGCTGGCCCCTCCGGTTATCCTCTGGACTTCTTGTGCCCCACGGAAAGTAATTGACTTTGTCCTTTGTCCCGTCCAATTCTGAGAATATTTATTCACTAACTTTTCTGAAACCAAAAACAGCAGAAAACAGGCATCTCACACTGTTGCAACTTGTTAATAGGTTAGTACCATAAAACATGTAAAAAGCACCTCAAAGTGTGGACAAGTAAATCAAATTAGATACTAAACACGCATGGAGCATAAAAAATTATAGATACGTTTCCAACGTATCAACATCCCCAAGCTTAACTCGTGCTCGTCCTCGAGTAGGTAAGTGATAAACAAAATAATTTTTGAGGTGACATGCACCCTCACAATAAAGATCCAACCATTTGCAAGCATTGAAAGCTGGGATCAAAGAACTCTAAACATGTGCATGAAAGATGGAGTTCTAACAATAGGACATAGTAACTATGCATGCAACATGACAAGCTACAAACAAAGATCATGAATAACATGCATTGAAAAATGTTTGTTTGTTTCACATGCATAAAACATAGCATAGTGGCAAACAGCTTGTCCCTCATAGAGTAGTAATTAAATGCATAGGACACCTGCAAAGTTCACAAGGGTGACTAGAAACAACTAGCACAAGAACAAGTAATAACACAATATGCATCAATTAATAAGCTTTGGAACACTGCACACAGAATGACAACTATGCTCTCTTAATGGTGCCTAAATGTAGAAGGTGGAGACTCAATAGTGGTGGAAGAAAGGCCTTTTTGTAAAAGGAAGCAGGGATTACAAGTTTAAAAAAGAGCTTCCAAAATTTATGGTACTTGTTAGCTTTCAGCCCTCATTGCCCCTATCATAAGCATCTTGAAGTGGTTAAGGTTAAAGTGGCAAAGCTGGAGTATATGCTTGACGAAGTATAAGCTGGCAATCTCAAGTCCCTTGAATACGAGGGCCACACCTCATGCATACTCAACTTTGGGTCCAGGTAAGTTCTTGTTACTATAAGTATTTGCATATCATTGAGAACTGCCAACGGGTTACCCCTTGCACATGGTACAGGAGCTTTCCCATAACCAAAATGACAAGGCAAGCAGACAATGAGCATCTCAGCAATCTTTTTATTTACCATATGCATAGCTTTTTATTGAGGATGCTTCATAGATAGCTCATTATGGTGATGCTGCAAGTTTCCACCATGATTAGGCATGGCTTAGGCTAGCGGCCTAGGCGTTTCTCTAACATAGGATACAAACTCCATGGACTTACAATTTCCCTCTTTATTTCACACCGGTGACATCCATGGACAAAAGAACATGATATCAGTTGAGTACAACAAGGTACAAGTGCAATGTTTAAAACGTTCCCCGTGACAGTATGGTTCTGCTAATTCCAACTTATAAGTGCAAACATATACATCAAAGTTTTCACAATGGTTCAAGTTTATTAGGGGCAAAGAATAAAGTGTGCCATCTAGTTCGTGAGGGCTTTAATCACTAAGTTTTTACATAATAAAATAGTTTTTAATTGGAAGATAGTTAAAAAAAGAATATACTTGGAATACACCATGCATAGGAATTTATAGTGGACACTTTGGAATAACTTGGTTTCTTGGGAGTTGGAGGCATGAGTAGAACTTACTCATACAAATGGAGGCTAGCAAAAGACTGGGAGCAACCAACTAAGAGAGCAATAATGGCCAAAATCATGTAGTGCAACAAAGCATACTAATCAAAGCAAAGAGTGGTACTATAAGTCAAGGACTAAATGATCATAGAGGCTAATGGTGACTTGTCATAGTCATAACATGGTTTGAGCATGTGCCAAGTCAACCCAAGCAAAATATCAAAGGAGAAAACTACAATACTATGCTTTTGCATGCTAAAAAAACGCATAATTTCTTCAAGGCACACTAAGCAATCCCAATTGTTTGGAGCAAAACATGCTACAACAATAATCACTAAGCATAAGGTAAAAACAACACCTAGCATGTCATGATAAAGTCTAAGTCATAGTCAATGCAAGCTCCTCTTGCACCTCAAGCAAGAACTTACTACTCCTTTCCAAACACCAAACAAACTTATTTGCAAAACAACACAGCAAGAACGGGGGTCCAATCTACTTTATTCAAGCAAACTAAAGAACCTAAGCAAAGCAAACGAAAACTAATACGCTCTAAGAACAACACAACTATGCATGAAACAATAAAAATGAAGTGTCTAGACAGACCTGAGCTTTTTATTGATGAATAAGGGGATGTCTTGGGCATCCCCAAGCTCTGACGCTTGTACCTCTTGGATAATTCTTGGGGTGACACCATGGTGGCATCCCCAAGCTTGAGCTTTTGTCCAGTCTTCATCTCATTGCATCATTCTCCCTCTACACCTAAAATTTTCCTTCATACAAAACTTCACATAATCTTCATTAGCAACATTAGTTTATTCAAAAGATATTGTACCACTGGAAAAACTTTGGAACAACAAGGATTTTCACTAAAAACACAAGCTACTATAGTAAGAAGCAAATGCAAATAATGGCAGAAATCTGTCAAAACAGACCAGCAGGTAGAAACCGATTTTTCGAACATCTTCTGTTGCTCAAATCAAAAAGTGTCGAACTAAAGAAAGTTAGCTAACATACTAGGGGATTTATTCGTAAATTTTGAGCTCAATCCTAGTTACAGAGTCTACTCACAATTTTTTTTTGTGGAGGACAGAAATCTGTTTCGGGACAACAACTCCCCAAATCTTACTCCCCTCTCATTAGAGGTCATTCTTGGCACAAAAATCAAACAAAAAAGGATAAAGAGAGGTCATTACTGAAGTAATTACTTCCAATCCTCAAGGAAACTCTTGGGTTATCTCCCAACTAGTACTTTTCTTTAACGCCTTTAAGTTAGGCACAAGAAGCAAGAAGAATCAAGTATTTTCAAATGAAGAAGCATTAACATTCATACTTGAAAATTCTTCAACTATGAAAGGTATCTCATCAAAATGGGTTTTGGAGGATCCATTCTCATCTCTCTTTGGTCTACTACTTTCATCAAAAATATTTTCAGGAGCAATCCAATCAAAATTCTTTTCAAAGGCTTCATGCATTCCAACAAGCTTAAAGGGGATGTGTATATCGAGTTCTTCTCTAGGCTTAGTTTTATCAGAAATACCCACAACATCTACACTTGAGCCTAGCATATTGAAACTCTCAAAAACCTTTTTTGGCTTCCCTAGCAACATCATGGAATTCTTTTGATACAGTTTCAAGGATGCATTCCCTCTTTTCAGCATTCTTCTCTTCTTTTAGTTTTAGGAACAAGAATTGTATTAAGGGGTTAAGGCTAACAAACCTAGCCTCCAACCTATGAACTAAACAAGCTGCAACAATCTCATAATTAGGAGCACGCTCTGCTATATATTTATCCTCAATATCCTCATGCTTGCTAACATAATTAAAGAATTCTTCAATATTATCTTTCCCAATTATGAAGCCACTACCTATTGCAAGATATTTCAAGGTGAACTTGGGGAGAAACATGGTGATATAGAGCAAGGTGGCAACTAGAGCAGGGACTAATTTTTTTGTGTTTTTTGAATAAAGAAAGCAAACCAAACTAGACTATTTTTTGGGGGTTTTTTGGAAAGAGGCAAACAAAACCAAGCAAAAGAAACAAAGCAAACTAAAAACAAAGTAAAGAGAAAGGAAGTGAAGGACTCCCCTTGTGAAGACGTCCTTAGCCTCCCCGGCAACGGCGCCAGAAAAGCTTGACGACTCTCTACGCACAGCCTGTTGGGAACCCCAAGAGCAAGGTGTGAAGCAGCAAGCAACAAGTTTTCCCTTAGTTGAGACCGAGGTTATCGAACCAGAAGGAGGAAGGAAACGTCACACTGGTGTTGCAAGCAACACAAAGACCTACACAACACAAACTCAAGATTTTGCCCCAATGAATAGTGAGGTTGTCAAGCTCACCGGTTTGCTGTAACAAAGGATTAAACGTATTGTGTGGAAGGTAATGGTTTGCAGCAAGTAAACAAGTAACAGTGGAAGATGTATCAATGGTAAAGATTGAAACGGGGTCCATAGTTCACTAGAGGTGCTCTCCTTAGATAAACAACATGACATGAAGGGTAAAGAAATTACAGCAGGGCAATTGACAGGAACTGAGCAAGGCATAACAATGCAATTACTAGTCAGAAAGATCCTATGAGGCTGATTGGGCAGTACAACAAGATACATAGACTGCCACCCAACTGCATCTATGACTATAAGTCCACCTTCAGGTTATCATTTGAACCCCCTCTAGTATTAAGTTGCAAGCAACAGACAATTGCTTTAAGCAAAGTGGGTAAGGTAAACAGTCCACGTGTTCCATGAACAAGAGACCGTTGTTTTTCCTCTAGTGGCAACAACACATCTATAACCAAAGAGATTATTGTCACTTCCCTTGGAATATAGAGGCATGAACCCACTATCGAGCATAAATACCCCCTCTTGGAGTCACTAGCAACTACTTGGCCAAGATATATACTAACAGAGCATGCAAGATTACAAACAACACAGACATGATGGAATCATAAAGACAAAACCATTAATCAATCGGACATAATAATCTCAATATCCATCTGATCCCCTCAAACACAACATGCATGATTACAAATAGATTAGATCTTGATCATGAACGGAGCTCACAAGATCTATACATGAAAGCATAAAGGAGGAGATACAACCATCTAGCTACTACATGGACCCATAGTCCAAGGTGGAACTACTCACGCATCATACCGGAGAGAAGGCCTCCGGGATGATCTCCTCCGGCGGTCTTGGGAAGAACTTGATCCCCGATCTAGGGACGATGGTGGCGGCGGCTACAGACGGTTTTGTGGATATTTGATCGGGTACTCAGGGTTTCTACATCGGGGGCTTCTTATAGGCGAAGGGGGATACCAAGGCGGCGGCCAGGGGTGGCAAACCCTAGCCAGGCGCGGGGCTAGGCCCACCCGTTCCTGGGGTGGTTCTGCCCCCCCCCCGTCTGGCCCCTCCGGCTCTCCTCTAGACTTCTTGTTCCCCATGGAAAGTAATTGACTTTGTCCTTTATCCCGTCCAATTCCGAGAATATTTCTTTACTAACTTTTCTGAAACCAAAAACAGCAGAAAACAGGCATGTGGCACTGTTGCAACTTGTTAATAGGTTAGTATCAGAAAACATGTAAAAAGCACCTCAAAGTGTGGACAAGTAAAGCAAAGTAGATACTAAACAAGCATGAAGCATCAAAAATTATATATACGTTTCTAACGTATCAAACCGCCAACGAGGTACACCTTGCACATGGTACAGGAGCTATCCCATAACCAAAATGATAAGGCAAGCAGACAATGAGCATCTCAGTGATCTTTTTATTTACTATATGCATAGCTTTTTATTGTGGATGCTTCATAGATAGCTCACTATGGTGATGCAAGTTTCCACCATGATTAGGCATGGCTTAGGCTAGCGGCCCAGGTGTTTCTCTAACACAAAATACAAACTCCATGGACTTATAAGTTCCCTCTTTATTTCACACATGTGCCATCCATAGACAAAAGAGCATTATATCAACTGAGTACAAAGTACAAGTGCAATGTTGAAAACGTTCCCCATGACAGCATGGTTCTGCTAATTCCAACGTATAAGTGCAAGCATATACAACATAGATGACACAATGGTTCAGGTTTATTAGGGGCAAAGAATATAAAGTGTGCCATCAAGTTTGTGAGGGCTTTAATCACTAAGTTTTCACATAACAAAATACTTTTTAATTGGGAGATAGCTGAAAACAAGAATATACTTGGAATGGTGTAACACACCATGCATAGGAATTTATAGTGGACACTTTGGAATAACTTGGTTTCTTGGGAGTTGGAAGCATGAGTAGAGATTACTCACACAAGTGGAGGCTAGCAAAAGCAACCAACTAAGAGAGCAATAATGACCATAATCACGCAGAGCAACAAAACATTACTAATCAAAGCATGGAATGGTAATACAAGTCAAGTACTAGATGATCATAGAGGCTATGGTGACTTTTCATAGTCATAACATGGTGTGAGCATGTGCCAAGTCAACCCAAATAAATCATCAAAGGAGAATACCACAATACTATGCTTTTGTATGCTAAAACAACACATAATTTTTTCAAGGCACACTAAGAAATCCCAATTGTTTGGAACAAGACATGCTACAGATATAATCACTAAACATAAGGTAAAAACAACACCTAGCATGTCATGCTAAAGTCTAAGTCATAGTCAATGCAATCTCCTCTTGCACTTTCAAGCAAGAACTTACTACTCCTTTCCAACACCAAGCAACTTATTTGCAAAACAACACAACGAGAACGGGGGTCCAAACTACTTTATTCAAGCAAACTAAACAAACTAATCAAACCAAACGAAAACTAAGACGCTCCAAGAACAACACAAATATGCATGAAACAATAAAAACGAAGTGTCTAGACAGACCTGAGCTTTTTATTGATGAAGAAGGGGATGCCTTGGGCATCCCCTAGCTTTGACGCTTGTACCTCTTGGATGTTTCTTGGGGTGGCATCCCCAAGATTGAGATTTTGTCCATTCTTCATCTCATTACATCATTCTCTCTCTACACCTAAAATTTTTCCTTCATACGAAACTTCATACAATCTTCATTAGTAACATTAGTGTATTCAAAAGATAATAGACCTTTAGGCAAAGCTTTGGAACAGCAAGAATTTTCACTAAAAACACAAGCTACTGTAGTAACTCCTTCAAAAAGATCAATTCCCCAAAAGGAACTCAAAAAGGAATCAATAAGAAGCAAATGCCAATAATGGCAGAAATCTGTCAAAACAGACCAGCAGGTATAAACCGATATTTTCGAACACCTTTTGTTGCTAAAATAAAAAAGTGTTGAACTAACGAAAGTTAGCTAACATACTAGGGGATTTATTCATAAATTGTCAGCTCAATCCGAGTTACATAGACTCCTCACAATTTTTTTATGGAGGACAGAAATCTGTTTCGGGACAGCAACTCCCCAAATCTTACTTCCCTCTCATTAAAGGTTATTCTTGGCACAAAAAACCAAACAAAAAGGATAAGGAGAGGTCATTACTGAAGTAATAACTTCCAAGACTCAAGGAAACTCTTGGGTTATCTCCCAACAAGTACTTTTCTTTAATGCCTTTATGTTAGGCACAAGAAGCAAGAAGAATCAAGTATTTTCAAATGAAGAATTTAGGTCAATACTTGCAAAGTCTTCAACTATGAGAGGTATCTCATCCAAATGAGTCTTGGAGGATCCCTTGTCGTTTTTTTTGGTTTACTACTTTCATCAAAAGGATTTTTAGGAACAATCCAACCAAAATTCCTTTCAAAGGCCTCATGCATTCCAACATGGTTAAAGGGTATGGGTATCTTAAATTCCTCTATAGTCTTGGTTTTATCTGAAGTATCCACAACATATACACAAGAGACTAGCATATTAAAATGCTCAAAGACCTTTTTGGCTTCCCTAGAAACATCATGGAACTCTTTTAGTAAAGTTTCAAAAATAAATTCTCTCTTTTAAGCATTCTTTTCTTTCTTTAGTTTTAGGAACAAAATTTGCATCATGGGGTTAAGGCTAACAAACCTAGAATCCAACATATGAACTAAAGAAGTTGCAGCAATATCATAATTAGGAGCAAGCTCTGCTATAGATTTATCATCAATATCCTCATGCTTGCTAACATAATTAAAGAATTCTTCAATATTATCTTTCCCAATTATGGAGCCACTACCTATTGAAAGGTTTTTCAGGGTGAACTTGGGGAGCAACTTGGTGTTCTCAGCGGAGTTCATTTTGGCAAAGGTGGTCAAGCCAAAAACAGCAGCAAAAACTAGAGAAGGAACTAATTTTTTGTGTTTTTGAATAAAGAGAGCAAACCAAACTAAACTTTTTTTTGAGTTTTTGAAAAGAGACAAAAAAACAAGCAAAATAAACTAAGAAAACTAAAAACAAAGTAAAGAGAAAGGAAGTGAAGGACTCCCCTTGTGAAGACGTCCTTAGCCTCCCCGGCAACAACGCCAGAAAATCTTGATGCGTGGTGCTTAACCACTTCGTCGGGAAACCCCAAGAGCAAGGTGTGATGAGCACAGCAACAAGTCTTCCCTCAGTAGAGACCGAGGTTATCGAACCAGAAGGAGGAAGGAAACGTCACACAGGTGTTGCAAGCAACGTGGAAACCTGCAGAACACAAACTCGAGACTTTGCTCCAACGAATCAGTGAGGTTGTCAAGCTCACCGGTTTGCTGTAACAAAGGATTAAACGTATTGTGTGGAAGGTAATGGTTTGTAGAAAGTAAACAAGTAACAGTGGAAGATGTATCAATGTTAAATATTGGACCGGGGGTCCATAGTTCACTAGAGGTGCTCTCCTTAGATAACCAACATGGCATGATGGATAAAAAAATTACAGCAGGGCAATTGACAGGAACTGAGCAAGGCATAACAATGCAATACCAGACAAAAAGATCCTATGAGATTCGATTGGAGAATACAACAATATACATAGACTGCCATCCAACTGCATCTATGACTAGAAGTCCACCTTCAGGTTATCATCCGAACCCCCTCTAGTATTAAGTTGCAAGCAACAGACGACTGCTTTAAGCAAAGAGTGTAAGGTAAACAATCCACTTGTTCCATGAACAAGAGGCCGTTGTTTTCTCCCTAGTAGCAACAACACATCTACAACCGAAGAGATTTCTGTCAATTCCCTTGGAAACTAGAGGAATGAACCAACTATCGAGCATAAATACCCCTCTTGGAGTCACTAGCAACTACTCGGCCAAGATAGCTACTAACAATGGAGAGCATGCAAGATCACAAACAACACAGACATGATAGTATCAAATAGACAAAACCATTAATCAATCTGACATAGTAATCTCAATATCCATCGGATCCCCGCAAACACAACATGCATGATTACAAATAGATTAGATCTTGATCATGAACAGAGGTCACAAGATCTATACATGAAAGCACAAGGAGGAGATACAACCATATAGCTACTACATAGACATAGTCTAAGGTGTACTACTCACGCTTCATACTGGAGAGAAGACCTCCGGGATGATTTCCCCTCCGGCAGGGTGCCGGGAAGAACTTCAGATCCCCCTGATCTAGGGAAGACGGTGGCGGCGGATACAGAAGGTTTCGTGGAGTTTTGATCGGGTGCCTAGGGTTTCTGCATCGGGGTCTTCTTATAGGCGAAGAGGCGAGGCTGGGAGGCGGCCAGGGCCCCCACATCCAACCCAGGCATGGGGTGGGCCCACCCACACCTAGGGGGGTCTGGCTGCCCTGGTTTGCTTCTCCATCTCGTCTTCTGGCTTCGTGTCCCCCAAGGTAAAATATTTACTTTGGCTTTTGTCCCGTCCAATTCCGAGAATATCGATTTCTGCCTTTCTGGAACCAAAAACAGAAGAAAACATGCAACTGGCACTGTGTCAACTTGTTAATAGGTTAGTTCTAGAAAATATATAAAAACAAAATTATAGATACGTTTTCGACGTATCATGCCTCTAGTAATCTGGGGGAGTGACAAAAACCTCTAAGGTTGTAGATGTGTTGTTACTACTAGGGAGAAAACAACAATCCTTTGTCCAAGGGCAATTGTATTGTTTACTTCACACACTTTGCTTAATGCAATTATCTGTTGCTTGCAACTTAATACCCAAGGGTTGTTCGGATGATATCCCAGAGATGGATTATTAGTCATAGATGCAGTTGGATTATGGTTTATATATTATGTTGTAATGCCCAAATAAATCTTATAGTGATCATCATGCCATGTACATGCATTGTTATGCATTCTGTATCTATCAATTGCCCAACTGTAATTTGTTCACCCAACATGTTATCTATCTTATGGAGAACACCTCTAGTGAACTGTGGACCCTGGTCCATTCCTTCCCATTGATATACCATCTAATGTTTGCTATTTACTTTCAAACAATTACTATCTTCCACACTATACGTTCAATACTTTGTTTTCAGCAAAACCAGTGAGCTTGACAACCTTACTGTAAGTTGGGGCAAAGTATTTTGGTTGTGTTGTATAGGTTCCACATTGCTAGCAACACCTTCGGAAGCTGTTTCTTTATCCTACTGGTTCGATAACCTTGGTTTCACAAATGAGAGAAAACTTGCTGTTGTGCTCATCATACCTTGCTCTTGGGGTTCCCAACAGGTTCTACATCAATAGAGCCGTCATCAAGCTTTTCGGGCGCCGTTGCCAGGGAGATACGAGACAACTTCAATCTCTTCCTCCCCCTCAAAAAGATTTTCTAGAGGAAGAAGATTTCTGCAAGGGGAGTCTCTCACTACCAATCTCTTTACTTTGTTTTTGTTTTGCTTTGTTTCTTTAGCTTTGTTTGGTTAGTTTCCTTTTATCAAAAACACACAAAAATTAGTTCCTACTTTAGTTGCTATTTCCGTTGGCTTGCTTTAATCTTGCAAAAATGAATACTCCTGAAAACACTAAGTTGTGTGACTTCACTAGCACAAAAAACAATGATTTCATTTGCACACCTATTGCTCCACCTGTTCCTGAAGCTACTTTCTATGAAATTAAACCTTATTTGCTGAATCTTGTTATGAAAGAGCAATTTTCTGGTGCTAGTATCGATGATGATGCTGCTCATCTTAATAATTTTGTTGAAATTTGTGAGATGCAAAAATATAAGGATGTAGATGGAGATATTAATAAGCTTAAATTGTTTCCTTTTGTCTCTAAGAGGAAGAGCTAAAGATTGGTTGCTATCCTTGCCTAAAAATAGTATTGATTCTTGGATTAAATGCAAAGATGCTTTCATTGGAATATATTATCCTCCTGCTAAGATTATATCCATGAGAAGTGATATAATGAAATTTAATTTTTTTGATAATGAACATGTTGCTCAAGCTAGGGAAAGAATGAAATCTTTAGTGAAGAATTGCCCCACTCATGGACTGACTACTTGGATGATTATCCAAACCTTTTATGCAGGACTAAAATTTTCTTCAAGATATCTATTGGATTCGGCTACTGGAGGTACCTTTATGACCATCACTTTGGGTGCTACAATAAAGCTCCTGGATAATATGATGATTAATTATTCTGAATGGCACACTGAGAGAGCTCCACAAGGTAAGAAGGTAAATTCTGTTGAAGAAACCTCCTCCTTAAGTGATAAAATTGATACTATTATGTCTATGCTTGTTGGTGGAAAATCTCATATTGATCCAAGTAATGTTCCTTTAGCATCTTTGGTTGCTCAAGAAGAGCAAGTTGATGTGAACTTCGTTAGAAGTAATAATTTTAGTAACAATGCTTATATGAATAATTTTAGTAATAATAATTATAGGTCATATCCTCCTAATAATAGCAATAGTTATCATGGTAAATCTGGAATGCCTAGTGAAGAAAGGATTTTGGAAGTTGAAAGATCCACTAAAACTTCATGCAAATGCAATATGAGCAGAATAAGTTATCCACTAAAACCATGGAGGAAAAATCTGCCATTTTGAAAAATACTAGTTGTCAACTTGAGAATTTAAATAGGGAAATTCCTGGTTGCAAGCCAAAATTTCGAATGCTGAAAAAAAATTTCATCTTTATCTTAAGCACAATCTTCTTTGATTAATAAAATGGCTGCTAAACCAAAAACTATGGAAAATCCTTTTCCTGCTCCTAATGCCATACAAGTTAGAATTGATGAAAATGTTAGGATGTTAGCTGAATTGCATGCTAGATGGAAAAGAGAAGATGAAATTGCTAGAAATAATATATGACTAAAATTTGTACTATTACCATCACTAGTAATGTTGATGCTAGCAAATCACCTAAAGTCCCCATTCCTTTTGCAACATTGCCTAAACCCAATGGAACCTTTTCAAATAAATGTTTTGGTATTGCACGGTAGATGCTACTGGGGGTAGCTTACGTAGAGGGAGCAAGGTGACGTAGGAGAATCCGGGAGCAAGATTGGCACACAATGTACCCAAGTTCACGTCCCCTCGATGGAGGATCGCTACGTCCTGCTGTCAATCCAGTATATGATCATAGATTGGTTTACAAGGGAGCCGCCGTAGGCGGAGGGAGAGATTAGATCTAATGAGAGATGTCCCCATGGGGGTGCCCCTGGTGGCTTTATATATGCAGCCAATTAGGGTTTACAAGTGCTAGTGGGATTTGTATACAATTCGCCGTCTTGGGCCTCCAATCGGCGCCACTCGTCTGGGTCCAGCATGCTCCAGTCGCCATATTGGGCGAGTCGACCCGCTCAGGGCTAGGTTTCAGTCGGCTCGATCCAGCCGGCGACTCTGCTTCGTGGGTATACCCCGATTGGTATTCCCCCATCAATAAAAATGCTGAAATTTTTCGAAATATGGGAGACAATAGTTATACTACCTTGAATGATAATATTGATTTTGATCTTGATGGTTGCAATATTTTTGAAGTATTTATGTTCTTTCAAAAGCTTGCTAGAAGTCCTAATGCTAGTTCTATGAATATGGATTTTACAAAACATATTACAAATGCTCTCATGAAAATTAAAGAAGAAAAATTAAAACATGAAGCTTCTATTCCTAGGAAATTAGAAGATGGTTGGGATCGCATCATTAATATGAAATTAAATGATTTTGATTTCAAAGCTTTATGTGACCTTGCTGTTAATGCCTCTATTATGCCTAGAAAGATTTATTATATGCTTGATTTACCACCATTAGAAGATTGTTATTTGGATGTCCATATTGATGATAATGCTAAAAAGAAACTCATGGGGAGAATTAATGATGTTATTATTATGGTTAACGATACCTTTGTCCCAGTTGATTTCTATGTTTTGGATGTTGAATGCAATGCTTCTTGTCCTATTATTTTGGGAGGACCCTTTCTTAGAACCGTTGGTGCCATTATTGATATAAAAGAAGGCACCATTAAATATCAATTTCCACTCAAAAAAGGTATGGAACACTTCCCTAGAAAAAGAAAGAAGCTATCTTTTGGTTCTCTTATCAGAACGAAATTTGATGTTGGTGCTTCTTCATTCAAAAATACTTGGTTCTTGATTTCTATGCCTAGTTGAAAGGCGTTAAAGAAAAGCACTATTGGGAGATAACCCAATTTTTTATTTCAGTAAGTTTTTCTTTTGTTGAGTCTTGGAAGTTATTGCCTCTGTAATAACCTCCGCTTATCCTTTTTGTTTGGTTTTTGTGCCAAGAATAGCCTCTAATAATAGGGAAGTAAGATATGGGGAAGTTGCTGTCCCAAAACAGATTTCTGTGCTTCGCTGTAAAAAATCATAAAAAATCCCAGAATGTCGTACTGATCTAAAAAAATTGTGTGCATGCCCCTGGTATTTACCCAGCTTTTTTTAGTTTTTCACTTATCGATTTGACAACAGAAGATTTTATAAAAAATCAGTCTTTACCTATTTTCTGCTATTATTTGCATTTTCCCCTTAATCGGTTTCTTTTTGAGTTCTCTTTGATCACTTGAGCTTTTAAAAGGAGTTGCTACAATAGCTTATGTTTTAATGGATGATTTACTTGAGTTGAAACTGAACCCAAAGGCTTATTATCTTGCATACACTAATGTTGCTAATGAAGATTGTGTGAAGTTTTGTATGAAGGAAGTTTTCAAGTGTAGGGAGAGAAGATGTGATGAGATGAAGTATGGACAAAAGCTCAAGCTTGGAGATGCCACTCGTGTCACCCCAAGAAATATTCAAGAAGTACAAGCGTCAAAGCTTTGGGATGCCCAAGGCATCCCCCTCTTCATCAATAAAGAATCTCAGGTCTTCTTTCAAGATACTATATTTTTATTGCTTCATGCGCTATGTGTTGTTCTTGGAGCGTCTTTGTTTTTGTTTTTAGTTTTCTTTTGATTTGTTTGCTGTAATAAGTTGGTTGGACCCCAACACACCTATTTTGGAGAAGTCACACCTAGTTCTTCATTGCCTAGAACACTCTAGTTTTCACTCTTATTATTCTGGGAGTGTTCACTTTTGCTAGCATTGCATTTAGCTTTAGTTTTCTTCTACTTTTTGCTTAGAACTTTTTGGTGCTTCTTTAAAAATTTGTGAGACAAGCTCACTGGTCTTTATTGATTATTATCTTTGTGATTTGTTTCAAATAAGTTGATTGGTGTTAGAAAGGAGTAGAATGTTTCATGCTTATGGTGGTACAAAACGAAGCTTGTTTTGACTGTGACTTAGACTTTATTATGTCATGTTAGATGTTGCTTTGACCATATGCTTAGTTATTATTGTTGTAGAATGACTTGTTTCAAACAATTGATATTTCTTAATGTGCCATGTAAGAATCATGCATTGTTTTAGCATACAAAGGTATAATATTGTGGTATTCTCCTTTGATGCTTTATTTGGGTTGACTTGGCGCATGCTTACACCATGTTATGACTATGAATCAGTCACCTTAGCCTCTATGATCATTTATTTTTTGACTTGTGATGTCACTTTATGCTTTTATTAATAATGTTTTGTTGATCTGCATGATTATGGCCATTATTGCTCTCTTAGTTGGTCGCTCCCAGTCTTTTGCTAGCCTCCACATGTACTGAGTATGAGTTCTACTCATGCATCCAACTCCCAAGAAACCAAGTTATTCCAAAGAGTCCACTATAAATTCCTATGCATGGTGTGTTACACCATTCCAAGTATATTCATGTGTTTGTTTATCTTCCAAACTAATTTTTTGTGATGTGAAAAATAGTGATTAAAGCTCTCACGAACTTGAAGGCACAATTTATTTCTTGCACTTAATAAGCTTGAACCATTGTGACTCTCTTATATGCTTTCATGCTTGCAAGTTGTAGGTTGTGAATTAGAAGAACCATGCTGTCATGGGGAACGCTTTCAACATTGCACTTATTATATTTAGTTGATACCATGTTCTTTTGTTTATGGATCCCGACAATGTGAAATAAGATGAGAGCTTGTAAGTCCATGGAGTTTGTATATGTGTTAGAGAAACGCCTGGGCGGCTAGCCTAAGCCATGCCTAATCATGGAGGAAACTTACAGCGAAACCATAGTGGCATTCTATGAAGCATCCTCAATAAAAAACTATGCAAATAGCAAATAAAAAGATCGCTAAGATGCTCACTGTCTGTTGCCTTGTCATTTTGATATGGGATATCTCCTGTGTCATGGGGCAAGGGGTACCCCGTTGGCGGTTCTCTATGATACACATATGCTTATAATAACAAGAACTTGCTTGTGACCAAAGTTCAGTAGAATGAGGTTCGGCACTCGTACTCAAGGGGCGTGAGATTCTCAACTTATAATTTGTCAAGCATACAATTAATATTTGCCCTCACTTTAACCTTAATCACTTCAAGATTCTTATGATAGGGCAATGAGAGATCAAAGCTAGTAAGTACCATAATTTTTGGAAGCGCTTTATGAAACTTGAAATCCCTAATTTCCTCTACGAAGGGCCTTTATTTTTACCTTTTTCTTGAGTCTCCATCTTCTATCCTTATGCACCAATTAAGAGAGCATAATTGTCATTCTGAGTTCAATGTGCATTGTCCCAAAACTTGTTGATTGATTCATAATTCTGGTATTACTTGTTCTTAAATTATTTGTATCTAGTCACCCTTATGAACTTTGAAGGTGTCCTATGCATTTATGTTTTGCTATTCCATGAAGGACAAGCTGATTACCACTCTTGCTATGTTTTATATATGTGAAACAAAAAAATGTCTTTCAAAGCATTATTCATGATCTTTTGTTTGTGTAGCCTTTTATGTTGCAACATAGTTGCTTTGTCTTATTGTTAGAAATATATCTTTCATGCTTATGTTAGAGTACTTTGATCCTAGCTATCAATGATTTTCAATACTTTGATCACGATTGTGATGGTGAATGTCACCTAAAAAATTATTCTTTTTATCACTTACCTACTTGAGGACGAGCAAGAGTTAAGCTTGTGGATGCTGATACGTTGCAAACATATCTATAATTTTTGAAGCTCCATGCTTGTTTTACACCAATTGCTTTATGTTTTGTCTACACTTTATGGCATTTTTATGCATTTTCTGGAACTAACTTATTAACAAGATGCCACAATGCTAGTTCTTGTTTTCTACTGTATTTGGTTTTAGAAAAACTAGTAAAGAAATATTTTCGGAATTGGAAGAAACAAAAGCCAAACTTCCTATTTTTAGAGGCGAACACGGAGTCCAGAGGAGAGGGGGAGGCGCACCCCAGGGCGGCCACACCTGGGCCCGGCGTGGCCAGGGGGCAGCCGCCCTAGGGTGTGGCCCCGTGGTACTCCACCGACCTTGCCCCTTCGCCTATATATTCCTCCTGAGGAGAAAACCCTAAGTACCCGTTCAGAATTCCACGAAAAAGGTTGCAGCCGCCGCCACCATCATACCTAGATCAGGAGGGATCTGAAGCTCTTCCCGGCACCCTGCCGAAGAGGGGAGATCATCCCGGAGGCCTTATTCATCACCATTCCAGCCTCCGGAGTGATGTGTGAGTAGTTCATCCTTGGACTATTGGTCCATAGCAGTATCTAGATGGTTGTTTCTCCTCTTTGTGCTATCATGTTTAGATCTTGTGAGATGCCAATCATGATCAGGATCATCTATTTGTAATCCTACATGTTGTGTTTGTTGGGATCCGATGGATATTGAGTACTATGTCAAGATTGATTATTGATTCTATCATGTCTATGTTATTTGTGATCTTGCATGCTCTCCGTTGCTAGTAGTTACTTTGTATTTTCTTGTGACTCCAAAAGGGAGTATTTATGCTCAATAGTAGGTTCATGCCTCTAGTAATCTAGGGGAGTGACAAAAACCTCTAAGATTGTAGATGTGTTGTTGCTACTAGGGAGAAAACAACAATCCTTTGTCCAAAGGCAATTGTATTGTTTACTTTACACACTTTTCTTATTGCAATTATCTGTTGCTTGCAACTTAATACCCGAGGGTTTTTCAGATGATATCCCGGAGGTGGATTATTATTCATAGATGTTGTTAGATTACGGTCTATGTATTATGTTGTAATGCCCAAATAAATCTCATAGTGATCATCATGCCATGTACATGCATTGTTATGCATTCTCTATCTGTCAATTGCCCAACTGTAATTTGTTCACCCAACGTATTATCTGTCTTATGGAGAACACCTCTAGTGAACTGTGGACCCTGGTCCATTCCTTCCCATTGATATACCATCTACTGTTTACTATTTACTTTCAAGCAATTACTATCTTCCACACTATACGTTTAATCCTTTGTTTTCAGCAAAACCAGTGAGCTTGACAACCTCACTGTAAGTTGGGGCAAAGTATTTTGGTTGTGTTGTGTAGGTTTCACGTTGCTAGCAACACCTTCGGAAGCCATTTATTTCTCCTACTGGTCCGATAACCTTGGTTTCACAACTGAGGGAAAACTTGTTGCCGTGCTCATCATACCTTGCTCTTGGGGTTCCCAATAGGTTCTACATCAATAGATCCATCATCAACCCGCACCAAGTCCGAGCTACTTATCTCAGCTAGAATCGGGACACAGGGCTCTGACACGCGAGCAAGAGACAACAGGCATGACCATACCTAACAGAGTAAAATACATCTATGAAAGACAGTGAAAAAGCACACTCGCACTGAAGGTATTAGAGCCAGAAAAGCAGAACTCATAGCAAGCAGAGATACAGAATTATATCTAGCTAAATGTTCTTCTAAAGGAAGAGGTTGTTGAGTCCTATACACCAAAGGGAAAGGAAATAAAGAGAAGACGGAGGATTATCTATTCGTCCCCCTTGTTATCCTCGTCAACATATTATTCCTAGACCTCCTCGGTGCTGAAGTTTTGAAGGGCGTATGAAAGCCTCCGCGGTACCTCGCCAGCTCTCAACGTGTGCCTCTCCCTCTCCCCTCGAGAAGGCAGCTTGAAGGGATCTTGCTATTAGACATGACCGCGTAACGTCTACCCTATCCAAGGCGATCGCCACGCACTCGAAAGTCTATGCGACACTTACCTCTCAAAGTCATCACTGAGCCAAGAGGATAAGCGGGGGGAAGAGCCCTAACATGTCTTCAACAGAGGGGGGCGTTCCTCAGCAGCGTGTCATAAAGGTCCGGGACTCTAGGGAAACCCTTAGACGACATTAGACCTGCAGCCTGCAGGGCAAGGCGCAGTGTCACACGACGTGTGATGCTGTCTCGACGGTTGGCCTCTATAGCCCCCTGAGAGTATAAATTGGCCTCCCCTTTCACCTGGACTAGCTCGTTGTTGAGCATGGAAAACTTGGACTTGGCCGAGTGAGGCTCAAGCCCGACGACCACCATAGAAGGTCACATGCAAGTAAGCGCAAGAGTAAGGACATGGATGAAAGAGCAATGAAGTCAGAGAAAATGTCGTCACAACACGATCACCTAGTGGAGCGAGTTCATTTGAGGGAAGGAGGCCTCCCAGCGCTTGGGGACGCCACAGAACTTGTAGTAAGGACCTTCTTCCCTAGCTCCTCGTTGTCTAAGCTTGGTGCCAGCGATAACTTCCTCTTAGACTAACAAGAAAAGAGGAGTTTAGATCATGACCAGGAGGCCCATGGCAGGGCGGAGACTGGTTTACCTTACGCCCAGGACCTTCTAAGGAAGACTTGTCACTCTTCTTCATCCCAGTAGGAGGGTTCCTCCTGGCATCCCTCATGAAAGATAACCTCCCTGCTAGGGAAGGAACGGCGAAAAGGAGTATCTCCACCATCTCCCACGTAGCGAAGTTTTGAAAGGTAATGGATGACATCAGAAAACGTTATAGTTAAGGCTGTGGTGGAAGGTCTAGGCATGAGGACTTACAGCAATGATCTTGTCCTACTTGACTACAGAAGGTGACATAAAGATGTCGGGATTTAGTAATCCATGCGATATTGGCCAACATCGCCCTTAATCGATGCTACAGTTCTCCACTAAACAAGGGAAGGGAGCAAAAAGAGGTGTCGGGATGAAAAGAGGAAGGAAACAAAGATTGGAAACATAAAACAACGGAGATGTAGCTTACCATGATGCTCTTGTAATAGATCACTCCTGGGATCATACACCCACGTTGGTCCCTTATTCTTCAGGGGACATAGCCAGCGGGGCAGGAAGTCTTCCGCAACATGACCTATCGTTAGGTCCTATCCCTCGGCTCCCAAATGGCGTTGCGGCAGTGGAACAAGAGTGGGAGATTCTATGGCTCCTCTGTCCACTCCTCAGTTTCAGTTGCTGGGCAATTCAAAGCGAGGGACGTATTCCGAGCCTCCCATGATTACCTAGCTAGTGGATGGGCTCGACCATCCAGTGGTTCGAGGTTGGGGAGGTATTCCTCCTTCCTATGCACTCCGAGGAGAAAGCTGGAGGCCGAGATGATCTGGGAAGGACTCACCCTAGAATGCGAAAGGTATAAGAAAAAGGATAGGAGATCACGTGAGGGGAGGATCTAGACATTTTGCTTGAGAAGATGAGGAAATGAAGCAAGAATCAATATGGAATGAGTAGAGAGATGCCTCAGTTGGATTCTGAAGAATCCTAACACATCGTGTGTGAAGGAAGAGATGGGGAAGCTGAGACCGCACTTGAACTGGTTGATTAGCACCACCGTATGCTCGTCGAGGACCTTAGGGCTTCCATCTCCTGCCATCAAAAGAATGATGATGAAGGATGAGGGGATGACCCACGTGATGCACATTCCCCCTATGTAACCATCACAGATTGTCGAAGCTGGACATACGTCCTGCCAATCAACATTCTCCGCTGCTCACGAAGGTTGAGCAGGAAGCCCGCCACGACTACTACCAGAAACCATGGGGACCGTTTTGGGGTTTTTTGGGCTGGAGGAAGAAGTAGACTAGATGGATGACACAACTCTCCATTCTCAAGGGTGGCTAGGTTTTTAAAAAGGAAAGGACTGCTGACCACTTGCCTCCTCACGGATAAATCATGACCATTCGAATTGGATTCAATCGGTAAGTGGAAAACCTACGCACAAGTCGTGTGCGAAAAACTGGTGTAGGATCGACCACGAATGGAAATATCCCTGAACAAGCGCAATGGCACGTTCCATCAGTCAGTATCGTGGGCAGGTGATACGTCATCAACGTATCTATAATTTTTGATGTTCCATGCTTGTTTTATATCATCTTTCTTATGTTTTGTCTACACTTTGAGGTATTTTTATACATTTTCTGGGACTAACCTATTAACAAGATGTCACAGTGCCAGTTCCCTGTTTTCTGCTATTTTTGGTTTTAGAAAAGCAAGAAAATAAATATTCTCGGAATTGGACGGGACAAAAGCGAAAGTCAATATTTTACCGGAGCAGACACGGAGTCCAGAGGAGAGACGATGAGGCGCAAAGATATGGACACACCTAGGGGTGGCGCGGGACCCCTAGCCACACCACCAGGTGGTGTGGGCCCCTCGAGGCTCCACCGACCTTGCCCTTTCGCCTATATATACGTCTCCCGAAGACATAAACCCTAACGCGGGCAGAAATCCACGAAAAGGACCGCAGCGCCGCTGCCTCCAAAGGGGAGATTCGGGGGACAGAAGTCTTTATTCCGGCACCCTGCCGGGACGGGGAATTGCCCCTGGATCCATCTCCATTGATCTCCACCACCATCCCCATCGCCGTTACTGATTCCCATGATGATGAGGGAGTAGTTCTCCCTCGAGGCTAAGGGCTCTACCGATAGCTATGTGTTCATCTCTCTCTCTATGCGTGATCATATTGTGATCATGAGCTTTGTAATCAAGTAGATCTACTCTTCTATTCAAGTGTTTTAATTGTAATCTCCGGCTATCCCCACGTGTGTGAAAGTGACATTGTGCACACCGTGTGGCACTTAGGCTAAATATTACATAAATACTTATCATGAGTTATATTTTGAGTTGGATGTCTCTATGAAATTGTGGTGTTTATTGGAACCATCTAGCGCTCAAGTGACAGTGTGGGGTTATCTAGATGGGGAATGCGAACTTTAAGGAGTGCTTTTGTAGCCCTACCGTGGATTAGAGTTGTCCAATCGGAGAGTAGTTTAGAGTAGCATAATGAAGAGAAGATATTTATATGAGAGTGTCCACTAGTGAAAGTATGATCCCTAGGCCTTGTTTCTAAGCATTTAAACACCATTTACAACTAGACCTGTTAAATGTTTGCTTGTTGCCATCTTTATTTCAGATTGCCTTTAGTCTCTTCCTCCCCGTCAAGCTCTTTTCTGGCACTGTTGTCTTATAATCATCCATATTACTTGTATTTCACTATCTCTTCGCCGAACTAGTGCACCTATACACTTGACAAGTGTATTGGGTGTGTTGGGGACACAAGAGACTTCTTGTATCTTGATTGCAGGGTTGCTTGAGAGGGATACCTTTGACCACTTCCTTCCTGAGTTTGATAAACCTTGGGTGATCCACTTAAGGGAAACTTGCTTCTGTTCTACAAACCTCTGCACTTGGAGGCCCAACACTTTCTACAAGAATAGAAGCGTGCGTAGACATCAAGCTATTTTCTAGCACTGTTGCCGGGGAGGTAAGGTGAAGGTACTGACGGTGCTCGACGTAGCACTTTGTTGGTAACCCCAAGCGCAGGTGTGAAGAGCACAACAACAAGTTTTCCCTCAGTTGAGACCGAGGTTATCGAACCAGAAGGAGGAAGGAAACGTCACACAGGTGTTGCAAACAACATGGAGACCTACACAACAAAACTCAAGACTTTTTCCCAACGAATCAGTGAGGTTGTTAATCTCACCGGTTTGCTGTAACAAAGGATTAAACATATGGTGTGGAAGGTAATGGTGGTTTGCAGCAAGTAAACAAGTAATAGTGGAAGATGTATCAATGGTAAAGATTGGACCGGGGTCCATAGTTCAAGGTGGAACTACTCACGCATCATACCGGAGAGAAGGCCTCCGGGATGATCTCCCCTCCGGCAGGGTGCCGAGAAGAACTTCAGATCCCCCCGATCTAGGTATGGCGGTGGCAGCGGCTACAGAAGGTTTTGTGGAATATTGATGGGATACTTAGGGTTTATGCATTGGGGGCTTCTTATAGGTTAAGGGGGAGGCCGAGGCGGTGGCCAGGGGCCCCACACCCTGCCTAGGCACGGGGCAGGGCCCACCCGCGCCTAGGGGGGTGTGGCTGTCCTGGCACGCCTCTCCGTCTCCCCTCTGGACTTCTTGTTCCCCACGGAAAGTTATTGACTTTGACGTTTGTCCCGTCCAATTCCGAGAATATTTCCTTACTAGCTTTTCTAGAACCAAAAACAGCAGAAAACAGGCAACTGGCACTTTGGTAACTTGTTAATAGGTTAGTACCAGAAAACATTTAAAAATCACCTCAAAGTGTAGACAAAGCAAAGCAAAGTAGATACTAAACAAGCATGGAGCATCAAAAATTATAGATACATTTCCGACGTATCAAGCATCCCAAGCTTAACTCCTGCTCGTCCTCGAGTAGGTAAGTGATAAAACGATTAATTTTTTAGGTGGCATGCACCCTCACAATGAAGATCTAACCATTTGCAAGCATTGAAATCTGGGATCAAAGAAGTCTAAACATGTGCATGAAAGATGGAGTTCTAACAATAGGACATAGTAACTATGCATGCAACATGAAAGTCTACAAACAAAGATCATGAATAACATGCATTGAAAAACGTTTGTTTGTTTCACATACAGAAAACATGGCATAGTGGTAACCAGCTTGTACCTCATAGAGTAGCAAATAGATGCATAGGACACCTTCAAAGTTCACAAGGGTGACTAGAAACAAATAGCACAAGAACAAGTAATATCACAATATGCATCTGTTATCACCGTATTTTGGCCAAAGACGGAGATGGGCCGTGATCAAGATGGGCTTAGAAGATACATTTATTCAACGTGTTGTTGGATCGGCCTAGTGCGTAGATTTGGGCTGAATTGCCCGTGTATCCTGTATCATAGTAGGATTCGTGTTTGTTTAGGTTCCGTTTATGTTTAGGTAAAGATAGAGTTGTAGAGTTATTCCAAAAGTAGAGAGTCTCCGGACTATAAATATGTACCTAGGGTTATTGAAAGACAAGGACAATCACGTTCACAACCAACAACAATCTCGGCGCGCCATACCCCTTGTTTCTAGGGTTTTTCTCGGGTAAGTGCCATGCCTAGATCGCACCTTGCGATCTAGGCGATATTCTATGTGTTATCCGGTGTTACTCGTCTTTGAAGCCTTGTTGATGGCGGTAACACCTTTACCACGATTGTTAGAGCTAGCATCGATACTCTTACTATGATTGCTTGCTTGTGCTACCTCTAGCTATCTCGCCATCTTTGCACCTTCTCCGGTGTGAGGGTGGCATCTTGCTTGATTTCTATTTAGTCGATTTGATCATTATAGTTGTGCCTTGTTCATCAAGGTTTAGTTTAATATCCACGTGATTAGGCCTCACAAGCGGGTTGAACGATCCGTGTCGTAAAATATGGTTTATTGGTCTTAGAGGGCGTTAGGGAATTGACGTTGTGTTGGTTTTAGGCCTTCTCTAGGATTGGTTTTCTATTTTTCGTATCTATTAGGCTCAACTACGCGTGGGGCGTTCGGTTTGCGTGGTGAAAACACTAAACTATCGTAGATCGATTTAACTTGTAGTAATTAAGCAAAACCCCATGTTATCATAGATCCAATGCAAAACCATGGGGATAATCGGCTCTGAAAGCCGATTCTGAGAAAACTGGAGCCGATCACGGCTCGAATTTCTATACTTGTTTACCGTGCGAAACCAATCGAACAATCCATCACCTTCTGGCAGGTATAGGTCAGGTGGCATCTCGAACCAAGACAGACGCTGCGTGTCTGGAAGATTGCGGGCGTTGACCGAGGACTAGGGCCCACCAGCTCTGGGAGCCTCCGGCTCTTCGTGTTGCTAGTCCTTGCCCGCGGTGAGTTTTGACAGCAACACATTACGCACGCCCGGTGGGACCAACAACAACGTCTACATCAATGTCCAGCCTGCGATGGAGAACAGGCCGGTCACGTCGACGAGCTTCTGCGAGCACAAAGCGGTATGGCGAGCTCAAGAGCTCTTGAAGCCGACCTCATCGGCTCTTCGAGAGGACCCGTCGCGGGCATCAAGTGGAAGGGTTCTCCCCGGTGCTCTCGATGAAGTAGATCATGCATTCCTTGGAGGAACGCTCGAGGCTCTGCGACGAAGTCAACTATATGGTGGCTCATTCTCTACCGCCACTCTGAGAGCACAGTGAACGCTTTCGAGCGGATTGCAGTTCGCGTGGTCCAGGAGATCATGAAACATCAGTACTCTCCGTCGGGGCCCACTTTAGGAACCCACCAAGGAGAAAGACCGCTCCACACCAGACCGCAACTGCCGGTCACGCTCGCGGCTCCAGAGCCGCCAGGAGCAGCGGCATACATTGTCTACAAGGCTGGAGGCGATCCAGGTGATTGCCAATTCCTGTTCGAGCCACCCAAGGAGATTCCGCATGGGTACATATGTGCCTACGTGCCGGACTGCAACAACTTGGCGCGCGCTAGCCAGATCGCAACCGCAGGAGTCTCCGCGGCAGGGGTTCCTGCTGCAGGATCTTCAGGAGCAGGCGTTCCTGGAGCAACGGTGTCCGGGATGGATGACAACAAGCGTGGCTAGCCAAGTATGCCACTGGAACTATCCATGAGAATCCAGCCCCTGCAGCTCAAACAGTGGACCAGATCACTACCATCTTGAGAGATCGGTTAAACCGTGCGAAAAAGGCGCCGATCGGCTACTCAAAGCCGTACCCCATGAGTTTGACCTGATTCCACTACCGCCCAAATATAAGCTCCTGAGTTCTCAAGATTCATGGTCGGAGGGTCAAGCTCGATCGAGCACAGCCGATACTGGCGCGACTAGGTATGATTTGACATCGGATCAAATCGCGTGAGATTTTTGCACAATCTCTAACAGGACCAGCTTTTGGGTGGTACACCTCGCCCACCTGATTCAATTCGCACTGGAAGCAACTAGAAGAACAGTTCCACATCGGTACCATTCGTGAGGCGACGAGGCTGGCATTGCAGACTGGCGCAAGTACGAAGCGAGAAATCTGTGGCGAATACATCCAGCCGTAACCATCAAGAATGATGTTATTCGGCTCGTTTAAGCGAGAAGGAAGCAATCGACTGGCTGTGGTGGGGCTCTTAGCACCGCCAAGGATCGGCTTTCGGTGGAGTACAACTCAGCGCACATGGCTGAACCGGCGATGTATGAACAGCGCCACCGAGTTATACCAAGACAGGTTCAAGCGGCTGTGAAGCAGGTAATTCTGGAAGAAGATGATCCTACACAAGACCAGAGGTGGCCGTGGCGAGTGGGCTCGGGCGGAACCTGTGTCCTGCAAATGGGTGAAGCGGCAGGGCCTTTGAAAGGTTTGACTTGACGTGAGCAAAGCCGAGCAGATATTCGATTCATCTTTGAAAGCAGTTGAGGTTACGAAG
The DNA here is from genome assembly GCA_030063025.1 of Avena longiglumis. Classification (NCBI taxonomy): domain Eukaryota; kingdom Viridiplantae; phylum Streptophyta; class Magnoliopsida; order Poales; family Poaceae; genus Avena; species Avena longiglumis. Next base: position 448,936,888 of record CP125978.1, read on the forward strand.
GCCACAAGATCCCCACCGCTCGAGAGATGAGCAGGAGACCATCGCAAGTGGCATCATTCGTTCACCCACACCACCAATGATTGCAAAGAGCTGCGGCGCGATCCAAATGGCAATAGAACAAGGCCGCTGATCCTCGGCAGCTCGCCATGAAGGTGGACACGAACCCGTTCCCGGTGTCAACATGATAGAGCTCGATCGCTCCATGGCGTCTGGACTTTTCGTTTGATGTCAACATGGCTGGGTGCAGGTACCACCATGACACGTACAAGGAAGGAGGTGATCACTCTCGAGCAAAGGCAGAGAAGAAGGCTGGTCCACGCGACCGCCCAAATGCACGATGGCGGTACTTAATGCAGAGGAACAAGTGAGGAGAGTGCGATATCGAAGCCACATTCCGCACCTCCTTAACAAATATGAGCGCCGGTCGACCAACGTCGCCCGGCCACGGCGAGGCGATGAAAGACATGGGCACCTCGCCAAGAGACCACCCAAAGAGAAGGAAGGCGCAGACAAACATTGGGATTGCCCTTCTTCAAGCATTGGGGACGTGGGAATGAGCCGATTGCCTACCGACAACTGCCGAATGTGGACCACAAAGAAGGGCACGAGGCCGATGTCGGTGTTCGAACGTCTGGACCTCTCCCACCTCGAGCCGTCCTAAGGAGTCCACTAGGCGAAGGGCCTTGAGAGGACAAGGGGCGAAGAAGAAGACAGGTTTCACCGTCCAAGGTGGTGCCCGATGGACTCAGACACACTCGAGCGCGAGTGCAACGGCTGCGTAACTTAGAAGAAGCTGAAGCGCAGTATCTCCACGCGCTAAAGAAGGCTCGGCCGGATCTGGCCGTCAAAGTAAGGCAGATTACGGAAACGGAGGGCCGCGCGACAAGGAAGGAGTGGCGCCCCAAACCAATAAAAGCGATGCACGAGCATCGGCTGGCTTTAAACATGGTGTTCGTACTCGGCGAGTTCTGCGCGCCACGAACCAATATGCTACCGATGTACGGCTTGGCTGCGGCCACGGCGATTATCTTCGAAGCCACGAGAAGGGTTACAAACATCGGCGAAAGTACTGCGGGGCTACATCAATGGACAACCCGTTAGCAAGATGTTGGTGGACACCGGAGCGGCAGTTAACATCATGCCATACTCCATGCTACGACGTTTGGGACGCTCCACGGCGGACCTGATCAAAACCAACGTCACGTTAAGCGACTTCAACGGCGATCTTGAAACGCAAGGTGTTCTTAACGTGGATCGGCGGTGGGCGGAAAACTATACCCACGTCATTTTTCGTGAACAGCAAAAGTACCTCGCCGTCTTGCTAGGAAGGATTGGATCCACGCTAATCGCTGCATTCCATCCACGATGCACCGATTCGATCTGATGGGACGGAGATGAAGTGGAGGTCGTCCATGCGAGCGATTCTATCGAGGTTTCCATTCTGCACGAACATCGGGAAGCGAAGACCAAGAGCCGATCTCGGAATCGGTTTGACGGCTGTGGCGCATTGAAGCTTCAAAAAGCGGGGTGAGGCTGGTCTTATCCGGCCCGGCGAATAGAAAGGTCCGCGATAATCGGTATGCGGCGATCATCACGATCGGCCACAAAAATAAAAAGCAACGACCATACGACAAGCGGATCATGTAGTCGTAGCGGAGACGCCCGCCATTGTAAAACCGTGAGGTGTAAACCGCTTGACGAGCACAATCAAAAGGGGCGATTCTGCAATCGGCCCAAATTATTTTGTTGTCCTCACCTACCGCTTGCCTGTGTTTAGCATCGACCGACGGTGACGGCAAGCTAGGGTATGGGTTTACATCCGATGAGCTAGAAGAGATTGACATTGGTCACGGGATAAGCCACGACCAACATTTATCGACAAGAAATTAGATCCAGATCTGCGAGGCCCAATGATCGCCTGTTGAAACAATACCGGCATCGCTGGGACTACGAAATGCAGGTTAGACAGAGCATCATTGAGCATCGGCTCCCATCGAAAAAGGATTCCGGCCATTTCAGCAGCGAGCACGGCAAATGAAGGCGAAATTTAAGAAGTCAAGAAGGAGGTCGAGAAAATGTTGTGACCAAGTTAATCAGGCCATGCGGTATCTCAATGGATTTCTAGTATAGTGCTGTGGAGAAGAAGGATGGCGATGGCGGGTCGCCATAGATTTTCGGGATCTCAACAGGACCGAAGGATGAGTATCCGATGCCAGATGCAGAGGCGTTAATAAACGCAATGACTGGTCACAAGATCTTAAGTTTCATGGATGGCAATGCTGGTTACAACCAAATTTTATGGCTCGAAGACATACACAAAACGCATTGAGTACCAGTTGGTGGGTCTCTTGAGTATGTGGTCATGACGTTTGATGAAGAATCTGGCGCCACATACCGAGGGCCATGAATTATATTTTCCACGACCTGATCGGCCAGTTGGTGAAATCTACATTGACGACGTGGTGGTCAAATCTGCTTGGCGCCAAAGGGCACTTGGGCGATCTACGCGTCTGGACCGAACAAGAAAGTTGACTGCGGATGAATCCAAAGAAGTGTGCTTTGGAGTGACGGTCGGTTCCTGGGTTTCTTGGTCCATGAACGGGATTGAGATCGGCTGAAGAGTAAGGAGGCAAGGCGAACAATGAAGCCACCCACTACAAAGAAAGAGCTGCGATCTCTCATCGGCAAGATCAACTTCGGACGATTCATCTCTAATCATCGGGGAGGATAGACCCGTTCATGGGGCTCGTAAAATTAAAGTCGACGAGGAATTCGGGGGCAGAACAACAACGGGCCGGACGAGATCAAAGAATATCGACAAAGCCGCGGTGTTAGTTCCACCCAGCGGACAAACCATTCTACATTTACTTGTCAGTGGCTGACACGTCCATCGCCTCAGTGGTGGTACAAGTGCATGGTGGGCTAGAGCGAGTCGTATTCTACATAAGCAGGAGGATGCTAGACGCAGAGACAAGGTATCCAGATATCGACAAGTTATGCCTCTGTTTGTTCTTTACATGTACCAAGCTGCGCCACATTTTGCTATCGTGAGAGGTCATCATCATATGCAAGTCGGACGTCATAAAGCACATGCTATCGGCTCCTATGTTAAAAGGCCGATTGGGCAAATGGATGTTTGCATTATCAGAGTTTGACATCCGGTATCAACCCGCAAAAGCCGTTAAGGGACAGGCGCTGGCTGATCTTATTGCCGAGAGGATCAACACTAACATAGCAACACTATCCATAAAAGCATGGGCTATGTTTTTCGACGGATCAGTTTGTGACGATGGCTGCGGCATCGGCATTTTGCTCGTGGTCGCGGGGGCAACATTTTCCTTCTCCATCAGGTTGTCGACCCTTTGCACCAACAATGTAGCCGATGCGAGGCAATACGCAAGGGGATGGAGTTACTCCTCGGCGGGCGAGGCGGTGGAAATTTTGGTGACTCAAAGTTGGTACTTTCCCAACTCACGGAGGAGTACAAGTGCGAGAGCGAGTCCCTCTTCCCATTATGGTTTGCCGTGAGTTGATGGCACAATTCGATACATGAACTTCATTTGGATCTCATCGCAGAACATAGAGGCAAATGATCTTGCAGATGGCTTCAGGCTATAAAGAGCGCAAATGAGGGAGCCGATATTCAGTACAGCTCTTGGAAGCCGATTTGGAGAGCCGATATCTTCAATTACTTGAAGGATTCGGCTCGGGCACCTAAAAGGATAAGGTCTGAGCCATGAAGTATGTGCTAATTGGGGACGAAATGTTTTACAGGACCTGGAAGGATTATTGCTCAAATGTTTGGGAACAATGAGGCTAATCGGCTCCTACACGAGGTACATGAAGGCGCTGTGGGACTCATCACCGGCTCACAAGATGAAGTGGTTGATCGAGATCGGGGTTTTATTGGCCCACCATGCTCGAGGACTGTTTAAGTACTACAAAGGGTGTCAAGCATGTCAGATATTTGGAAAAATCCAGATGGTACCCGCATCAGCGATGAATCCCATCATCAAGCCTTGGCCATTCCGAGGTTGGGGCATGGACATGATCGGCAAGATCAATCCTCCGTCAAGCAAAGGCCACATGTGGATCTTGGCCATCACAGATTATTTTACCAAGTGGGTGGAGGCCGTCCCTATGAAGTCAGTAAGTTCAAAAGATGTTGTCAATTTTGTGAAAGAGCATGTCATTCATAGGTTTGGGATTCCAGACTATCACAACCGATGGAGGTTCGGTTTCACTTCTCACGAGTTCGAGAGTTCTGTGAGGATACATGGATTAAGCTGATTCGATCATCTCCGTACTATGCTCAAGCAAATGGACAAGCTGAGGCGTCCAACCAGAGTCTTATCAAACTGATCAAGAGGAAAATCGATGAGCATCCGAGGCGTTGGCATGAAGTTTTATCAGAGGCTTTATGGGCTTATCGCATGTCATGTCATGTCATGGAGCGATAAAAACCTCTCCGTACCATCTGGTCTATGGACAAGAAGCCGTATTGCCTTGGGAAATTGCGGCTGGATCGAGACGCGTCACTTTTCAGAACGATCTAACAACTGAAGAGTATGCAACTTTGATGAGTGACAGCATTGAAGATGTGACTGAGCTTAGGTGGTCATTGGAGAAGATAAAAGAGAACAAGGCTAAGGTAGCTCGTGCCTACAACAAGAAGGTGAAGCCAAAGGAGTTCCACGTTGGAGATTTGGTATGGGAAGCTGTGTTGCCCTTGGGTACTAAGGACGCAGCATATGGTAAATGGTCTCCAAATTGGCACGGGCATACAAGGTCGACCAAGTTTTAAAGGAGCATACATGCTTGAGCAGTTGGATGGAGTAAAGTTCCCGATGGCATCAATGGACAACATCTTAAGAATTATTTCCCAAGCATGTGGGATGTTGGACAGTAAAACTGGAGGAGCCGTTACATGAAATCGGCTAGGTAAAATTACGAGAAGTAATGGACGGGTAAGATATGGGGCGATCTGGAAATCGGCGAGTAAAAAAATATAAATTTTATATATAGCCGATGCATGGTCATCGATGCTAGAGGATCACACATGTTACGAAAGGGCCACCTCGTGATCCGAGCCTTGTCATCTTCATCTTTGCTTGTCACTAGTAGTGCATGCGGGGCACGTTTTGATGGCAATTGGAGATTTGGGTCGTTTGTGTTTTAATCCACCGTGTTGAGGAAGGTCGCAGGAGGAGCCGATGGGTGGTCATCGGCTTTGTGCAATTTAACTTGTTTGTTGTATGCATGCAGCGTGGTGAAAGCCGATCATGTCATCGACCGGAACATCGACTTGTTTGGATTATCGGCGAAATTGAAGCGGGAAAAGGAGCAATATTTTGGGAACAAAGTTTCATTCATTCAAAGGATCATTGCTTCTGAAGGATCGATTACAAAAGGGGCCTGCTATTGCTACGGCCATTACTACTAATTCTAATCTAAGCCGAGGTCGTAAATGCTTGTTGCCGCCGTCCTCTTCACTGTCTTCGGCTGCTCCGTCGTCCTCATTTCTTCTTTGAAAGAAGACAGGGCCTCTTCGTCCTCGTCGTCATCTTCGTATCTCGCCGGACCCATAGCGGAAGCGCTTCACGGCGGATACCCATCGGAGGTGTCCTCCTCGATTCCTCCTCCTCGCCGGAAGAGTCGACGCCGTCCCACGACCGGTTGTCGCTGCTCTTCGCCTCCAGTTCCCGTCTACGAGGAGGCTCTCTTCGCCGTCGATCGAGGACGATCGTCCTCGACGGACGGCGAATACCGATCCTTCGTCCCACCATCGTGGCGAAAGTACCGTATGTCGCCGTGGGCGGTGCTCGAGTTGGTTCTCGCCGCTAATCGAGTTGGAGGCATGGGAGGATGCATCGGAGGAAGCGGGAGGCCATGGCAAGAAAGAGGTTTTCCGATGAAGAAAGAGGGTTTTCGCCACGGGAGGAAGATGAGGACTGCGAACTATTCAGCTGATTTAAATAAGGGAATAATGGATGACGGTTCAATGCCATGGCGGTTTCCCAGTTACCTTGCCAAAATGGTCAAATCACGCTACTGCAGGAGTTGAGAAGACAGGGCATCATGATGAAGGGTAGCGTGACGATCGCGTTACGCCATGCGTTGTCGACGCCAGCCGATAAAAAAAGGGGAGAAGAAGAAAAAAAGCGATGAGTGGTTTTGGAATTATCATTGCCAAAACCGAGGGCATGTGTTATCACCGTATTTTGGCCAAAGACGGAGATGGGCCGTGATCAAGATGGGCTTAGAAGATACATTTATTCAACGTGTTGTTGGATCGGCCTAGTCGTAGATTTGGGCTGAATTGCCCGTGTATCCTGTATCATAGTAGGATTCGTGTTTGTTTAGGTTCCGTTTATGTTTAGGTAAAGATAGAGTTGTAGAGTTATTCCAAAAGTAGAGAGTCTCGGACTATAAATATGTACCTAGGGTTATTGAAAGACAAGGACAATCACGTTCACAACCAACAACAATCTCGGCATCGCCACCCCTTGTTTCTAGGGTTTTCTCGGGTAAGTGCCATCTTGCCTAGATCGCACCTTGCGATCTAGGCGATTTACTATCGTTATCGGTGTTACTCGTCTTGAAGCCTTGTTGATGGCGAGTAACACCTTTACCACGATTGTTAGAGCTAGCATCGATACTCTTACTATGATTGCTTGCTTGTGCTACCTCTAGCTATCTCGCCATCTTTGCACCTTCTCCGGGTGTGAGGTGGCATCTTTGATTTCTATTTAGTCGATTTGATCTGTTATAGTTGTGCCTTGTTCATCAAGGTTTAGTTTAATATCCACGTGATTAGGCCTCACAAACGGGTTGAACGATCCGTGTACGTAAATATGGTTTATTGGTCTTAGAGGGACGTTAGGAATTGACGTTGTGTTGGTTTTAGGCCTTCTCTAGGATTGGTTTTCTACTATTTTTCGTATCTATTAGGCTCAACTACGCGTGGGACGTTCGGTTGCGTGGTGAAAACACTAAACTATCGTAGATCGATTTAACTTGTAGTAATTAAGCAAAACCCCATGTTATCATAGATCCAATGCAAAACCATGGGGATAATCGGCTCAAGCCGATTCTGGAAACACGGGAGCCGATCACGGCTCGAATTTTACGTATACTTGTTTACCGTGCAGAAACCAATCGGAACAATCCATCACCTTCTGGCGGTATAGGTCGGTGGCACGCCTCGAACCAAGACAGACGCGTGCGTCTTTGGAAGATTTGCGGGCCGTTGACCGAGGGACTAGGGCCCACCAGCCGCTCTGGGAGCCTCCCGGCTCTTCGTGTTGCTAGTCACTGCCCGCCGGTGAGTTTTGACAGGCAACAGCATCAATCAATAAACTTTGGAACACTACACACAGAATGACAACTATGCTCTCTTAATGCTTCCTAAAGGTAGAAGGTGGAGACTCAAATAATGGTGGAAGAAGGGCCTTTTATAAAGGAAGCAGGGATTTCAAGTTTCAAAAAGAGCTTCCAAAAATTATGGTACTTAGCTTGGCCCTCATTGCCCCTATCATAAGCATCTTGAAGTGATTAAGGTTAAAGTAAACAAACTATGGAGTATATGCTTGACGAAGTATAAGTTGGCAATCTCAAGTCCCTTGAATACGAGGGCCACACCTCATGCTACTCAACTTTAGTCACCTGTAAGTTCTTGTCATTGTAAGTATATGCATATCATAGAGAACCGCCAACGGGGTACCCCTTGCACATGGTACATGAGCTTTCCCATAATCAAAATGACAAGGCAAGCAAACAATAAGCATCTCAGCAATCTTTTTATTTACCATATGCATAGCTTTTTATTAAGGATGCTTCATAGATATCTCACTATGGTGATGATGCAAGTTTCCACCATGATTAGGCATGGCTTAGGCTAGTGGCCCAGACGTTTCTCTAACACAGAATACAAACTCCATAGACTTACAAGTTCCCTCTTTATTTCACACCGTTGACATCCATAGACAAAAGAGCATGATATCAACTGAGTACAAAGTACAAGTGCAATGTTGAAAACGTTCCCCGTGATAGCACAGTTCTGCTAATTCCAACGTATAAGTGCAAGCATATACAACATAGATGACACAATGGTTCAAGTTTATTAGGGGCAAAGAATATAAAACGTGCCATCAAGTTTGTGAGGGCTTTAATCACTAAGTTTTCACATAACAAAATAGTTTTTAATTGGAAGATTTCTAAAAACAAGAATATACTTGGATTGGTGTAACACACCATGCATAGGAGTTTATAGTGGACACTTTGGAATAACTTGTTTTCCTGGGAGCTTACTCATACAAGTGGAGGCTAGCAAAAGACTGGGAGCAACCAACTAAGAGAGCAATAATGGCCATAATCATGCAGAGCAACAAAGCATTACTAAACAAAGCATAGAGTGGTAGTAAAAGTCAAGAACTAAATGATCATAGAGGCTATGGTGACATGTTCATAGTCATAACATGGTGTGGGCATGTGCCAAGTCAACCCAAGCAAAGCATCAAAGGATAATACCATAATACTATGCTTTTTGCATGCTAAAACAACGCATAATTTCTTCAAGGCACACTAAGCAATCCCAATTGTTTGGAACAATACATGCTACAACAATAATCCCTAATCATAAGGTCAAAACAACACCTAGAATGTCATGCTAAAGTCTAAGTCACAGTCAATGCAAGTTCCTCTTGCACTTTCAAGCAATAACTTACTACTCCTTTCCAACACCAAGCAACTTATTTGCAAAACAACACAGTGAGAACGGGGGTCCAAACTACTTTATTCAAGCAAAATAAACAACCTAAGAAAAGCAAACGAAAACTAAGACGCTCCAAGAATAACATAATTGTGCACGAAACAATAAAAACGAAGTGTCTAAACAGACCTAAGCTTTTTATTGACGAAGAAGGGGATGCCTTGGGCATCCCCAATCTTTGACTCTTGTACCTCTTGGATATTTCTTGGGGTGACACCGGGGTGGCATCTCCAAGCTTGAGCTTTTGTCCATTCTTCATCTCATTGTATCATTCTCTCTCTACACCTGAAATTTTTCCTTCATACAAAACTTCACACAATCTTCATTAGCAACATTATTGTATTCAAAAGATATTAGACCTCTGGAAAAGCTTTGGAATAGCAAAACTTTTCACTAAAAACACAAGCTAATGTAGTAACTCCTTCAAAAAGATCAATTCACCTAAATAGAACTCAAAAGGAATCAATAAGAAGCAAATGCAAATAATGGCAGAAATCTGTCAAAACAGACCAGAAGGTAGAAACCGATTTTTAAAAAAATCTTATGTTGCTCAAATCAAAATGTGTTGAACTAACGAAAGTTATCTAACATACTGTGGGATTTATTAGTAAATTTTGAGCTCAATCCGAGTTACATAGACTCCTCACTAATTTTTATGGTGGAGGACAGAAATCTGTTTCAGGACAGCAACTCCCCAAATCTTAATTCCCTCTCATTAGAGGTCATTCTTGGCACAAAAAACAAAGAAAAAGGAGAAGGGGAGGTCATTACAGAAGTAATAACTTCCAAGACTCAATAAAAATCTTGGGTTATGTCCCAACAAGTACTTTTATTTAACGCCTTTAAGTTAGGCACAAGAAGCAAGAAGAATCAAGTATTTTCAAATGAAGAAGCATTATCATCAAACCTTGCTTTTAAAGGAGGAGCAAAAAGCAAATTCTCTCTCCTCATAGGGAAGTGTTCAATACCTTTCTTGAATGGAAAATGATATTTAATGGTTCCTTCTTTCATATCAATGATGGCACCAACTGTTCTAAGAAAAGGTCTTCCCAAAGTAATAGGACAAGAAGCATTGTATTCAACATCAAAAACATAGAAATCAACAGGGAAATAAGCATTGTTAACCATAATGAGAACATCATTAATACTCCCCATGAGTTTCTTCTTAGCACTATCATGAGTGGGACATCTAAATAACAATCTTCCAATGGTGGCAAATCAAGCATTTTATACATCTTCTTAGGCATAATAGAGACACTAGAACCAAGATCACATGAAGCTTTGAGATCAAAGTCATTCACTTGTATATTAATAATGGGTTCCCAACTATCTTCTACTTTCCTAGGAATAGAAGCTTTGTGTTTTAGCTTCTCTTCCTTAATCTTAACAAGAGCATCTGTAATGTGTTTAGTGAAAGCAACATGCATATCACTAGCATCGGGATTTCTAGCAAGCTTTTGTAAGAACATAATCATGTTGGAGATATGCCCTAGAGGCAATAATAAATGTAGTTATTATTATATCTTTGTGTTTATGATAAATATTTACATTCATGCTATAACAGTATTAACAAGGAAACATTAATACTTGTGTGATTTGTAAACTAAATTAGAGTCCCTAGTAAAGCCTCTTTATAATACTAGCTTGTTGGTTAATAAATGATTGTGGTTTCCCTATCATGAACATTGAGATGTTATTAACAACAAGATCATATCGTTAGGAGAATGATATGATGGATATACTCCTATAGATAAGCGTAGCATAAAGATTAAGTCATTTTAATAGTTCAATTTCTATATGCTTTCTGATACATAGTAACCCAATTCCTTCGACCATGAGATCATGCTTATCACCATCACCGTAAGGATGCTTTGATGACATCAAACACCACACCGTAACTGGGTGGCTATAAAGGTGGCATTGAGTGTTCGAAAAGTATGGGTTGAGACACATGGATCAAGAGTGGGATTTGTCCATCCATATGACAGATAGATATACTCTGGGCCCTCTTGGTGGAATGTCATCCAATTGGCTTGCAAGCATGTGACTGGATCACAAGGGATCACATATCACGGGAACGAGAAAAGAGTACTTATCAGTAACGAGGTTGAACTAGGTATGCAGAGATACCGACAATCAAAACCTCGGATAAGTAAACTATCATGAGACAAAGGGAAATTTGTATCATATGTAAGTGGTTCATTCGATCGCAAAGTAATCGTAGAAATATGTGGGAGCCATATGAATTTCCAGATTCCTCTATTGGTTATTGTTCGGAGAAGTGTCTCGATCATGTCCGCATAATTCACGAACCGTAGGGAGACACACTTAAGGATTCGATGTTGTTGAGTAGTTATGGAATGATAAGTAAGAGATCGAATGTTGTTCGGAGTCTCGGATGGGATCCGGGATATCACGAGGAGATCCGGAATGGTCCGGAGAATAAGATTCATATATGGAATGTCCTGTTTCGAGGTTGGAGAATGATTCCGGTGTTTTCATCGGGAATGTTCTAGAAAGGTCCGGCACTCCGGCGGGGAAGGGTACATGAATGTGTCATAACAAGTTGGAATGGTTGCATCATGTACTAGGTGTCATCGCTGAGCAAAATAAAGGGATAAATCAAATCCTAGTTTGAAAAGTCAAACGCCAATTTGAAAAGTCAAACGGCAAGTTTGCTTGGTGGAGGGAGAGTAGGAAACCTACTTGGGGAGGAGTTTCTCTCCCTCCACCGCCGGACAAGGAGGCCGAGTTGGGGGAGGACTCCCTCCCCCTTGGCCGCGCCCTCCCACCTATAAAAGGAGGGGCAGGGTTGCCCCTCTAAACCTACACCTTGCCCCACTAAAACCCTAGCCCTAGCTGCCGGCCCCTCTTGTAGCCGCCGCCGCCCTAGGGCAAACCCTAGCCGCCGACTTGGGGATCTCCTCTTTCCCTATCCGCCGGCCTAGCCCTCTCTCCTTGGTGCCTCTAAACCCTAGATCGCCAAGGCCTCTCTCATAGTCCACCATACTCGCTCTGGCTTAAGGCGAAGCCCTGCGAGATCTTCCCTCTACTTCCGGTACCACGCCGGTGTGCTGCCGGAATCGTGAGGAGAGTGCTACAACCTCCGCTGCCTGCTGGAACAAGGGAGAGGAAGGTCTTCATCAAGTACCGAACGTGTGACCGATCATGAAGGAGCTTGGAACGCTTGTCGGAAGGATCGTCTACACGATCTTGAGATCGGCAAGAGTACGACTACATCACCCACGAGAATCTGCTCTCGTTAAACACTTTGGAATCTTCGAGGGCGAGTTATTCTATCGACTTGTTGCTACAATCTAGTAGATAGATCTTGGCTTGTTTGTTTGTATGCGGTAGAATTTTTTTGTTTTCCATACTAAGAACCCCTACAGTGGTATCAGAGCCGTGTCTATATGTAGATCTGTTGCACGAGTAGAACACAATGGTCATTATGGGCGGTGGTGCTTTTATTATCAATTGCTTCTTGTGTACTTTGCATCTTGCGGTATGATGGGATGAAGCGGCCCGGGCTAACCTTACATGACATCCTTCATGAGACTTGCTCCACGCTCAACATGCAACTTGTATTGCATAAGTGGCTTTGCGAGTGTCTGTCTCTCCCATTATAGTATAGATCCAATTTACAACGAGCACTTGATAGTTCAAACATCAACGTTGTGGTTCTTGTTCGTAAGTTAGATCGACACTTATTGAAAGCCCCAAACCACGTAAAATATGCAAAGAAATTAGAGGCGTCTAACTTTGTTTTGCAGGGGTGTGTTGTGATGTGATATGGCCATGATTGTGATTATATTTGATGTATGCAATGTTCCTTATTGTAAGTTGGCAACCGGCAGGAGCCATATGGTTGTCTTTAATTTCTGTTAAGACCCGCGTGTCTATTCAAAGTAGTTGTAATAGTTGAAGCTGGTGGACGACAATCATGGAGCAGCGTCATTGAACTTGATGCAATGCCGGTGATGATGGAGATCATGTTCGTGCTTGAAGATGGAGATCAGAAGCACAAAGAAGAAAGGCCATATCATATCACATATTATGAATTGCATGTGATGTTAATCCTTTATGCATCTTGTATTGCTTAGTTAACGATGGTAGCATTATAAGATGATCCCTCATGCACATAAATTTCAAGTTCTAAAGTGTTCATCCTTAGTAAGCACCGTTGCTAAAGCTTGTTGTTTCAAAGCACCATGTGATGATCGGGTGTGTTAGATTATGCAAGTGTATACAATGTGAGCAAGCCAGATTTGCTCATGCGGAAGCTAAGGTTTGATCTTGACGAGCCTAGCATGTACATACATGGTCTCGGAACACGGATCACCGAAAGGTAAAGCATGAATCATATACTCCCTCCGTCCTAAAATAGATGTCTTAGATTTGTTAAAAATTAGATGAATCTAGACACCATTTAGTATATAGATTCATACAAATTTTTAAAAACTTGAGACATCTATTTAGAGACGGAGGGAGTAGTAGATATGATGAACATGTCGATTGTTCGCCATTGAAGCTACATCAACTCTCGTGATGATCGGTTTTGATGTGGTGGATTTGGTTCGTGTGATCACTAAAACAATGTGAGGGATATTGTTTTGAGTGGGAGTTCACCTAGATTAATTTAACTATTAATTAGAACTCAATTTGTCATAAACTTAGTCTAAACTATTGAAAATATGTTGTAGATCAACGGCGGCCCCTACCATCAATTTTAATGCGTTCCTAGAGAAAGAAAAGTTGAAAAACAATGGAAGCAACTTCGCGGATTGGTTCCGCAATTTGAGGATTGTCCTCAATGCTGGTAATTTCACCTATGTGATGGATGCACCGCTGGGTGACCCGCCTGCAGCTGATGCTACCGATGAAGTAAAGAATGTTTACCTCGCTCGGAAGAATCAGTACTCCACAGTTCAGTGTGTATCTTGTATGGTTTGGAATCAGAGCTTCAGAAAAGGTTTGAGAATTCAGACCCACATGATATTGTCCGTGAACTCAAATTGATATTTGAGACTCACACGGCAGTTGAGAGCTATGAGGCTTCTGAAAAGTTCTTTAACTGCAAGATGGAAGAGGGTAGCTCTATCAGTGAACATGTCCTTAAGATGTCTGGGCACGCAAAAAAACTCCAAAGCTTGGGTATAGTGATTCCTAATGCTTTGGGGATTTACCGTGTCCTCCAATCACTACCACCGAGTTACGAGAACTTTGTGATGAACTACAATATGCAAAGCATGAACAAGCAGTTGCCAGAACTCTTCTCCATGTTAAAATCTGCAGAAGTGGAGATCAAGAAAGAGCACCAAGTGTTGATGGTCAATAAGACCACCAAATTCAAGAAAGGCAAGTCTAAGCAAAAGGGACACTTCAAGAAGGGTGGTAAGAAAGTTGCCGCACCGACGAAGAAGACCAAGGCTGGACCTAAGCCCGATCTTGAGTGCTTTTCGCAAGGGAGAAGGTCACTTGGGCGGAATTGCCCAAAGTACTTGGCGGATTTGAAGAACGGCAACATCAAGAAGAAAGGTATATCCGATATACATGTTATTGATGTGTATCTCACTAGTACTCGTAGTAGTGCCCGGGTATTTGATCTTGGTTTGGTTGCTCATATTTGTAACTCAAAACAGTCTTTGCAGAATAAACGGAAGCTAGCGAAGAACGAGGTGACGATGCGCGTAGGAAATGGATCAAAGGTTGATGTGATCGCGATCGGCACGCTACCTCTTCATCTACCATCGGTATTAGTTTTATACTTAAATAATTGTTATTTGGTGCCTGCGTTAAGCATGAACATTATATCGGGATCTTGTTTATTGCGAGACGGTTACTTGTTTAAGTCCGAGAATAACGGTTGTTCGATTTATATGAGTAATATGTTTTATGCACATGCACCTTTGATAGATGGTCTATTCTTATTGAATCTCGATAGTGGAAATACACATATTAATAACATTGAAGCTAAACGTTTGAAATTGAGCGATAACTCGACCTGTATGTGGCACTGTCGTCTTGGTCACATTGCAATGAAGCGTATGAAGAAACTCCATTCCGATGGACTTCTTGAATCACTTGATTTCGAATCACTTGAAAGATGCGAAGCATGTCTGATGGGTAAAATGACTAAGACTCCATTTTCTGGTATGATGGAGCGAGCTACGGACTTATTGGAAATCATACATACCGATGTGTGTGGTCCAATGAGTGTAGCATCATGTGTGGTTATCGTTATGTTCTTACCTTCACGGATGACTTGAGTAGATATGGGTATATCTATTTCATGAAACATAAGTCCGAAACTTTCGAGAAGTTTAAGGAATTTCAAAGTGAGGTGGAGAATCAACGTAATAAGAAGATTAAATTTCTACGTTCTGATCGTGGAGGTGAATATCTAAGTTACGAGTTTGGCGAGCATTTTAAGAAATGCGGAATACTTTCACAATTGACACCGCCGGGAACACCACAGCGTAATGGTGTGTCCGAACGTCGTAATCGAACTCTCTTAGATATGGTTCGTTCTATGATGTCACTTACAGATTTACCGCTATCATTTTGGGGTTATCCATTAGAAACAGCCACATTCACTTTAAATAGGGCACCATCTAAATCCGTTGAAACGACACTGTATGAATTATGGTTTGAGAAGAAACCTAAATTGCCGTTCCTTAAAGTTTGGGGTTGCGAAGCCTATGTAAAGAAGTTACAGTCGGACAAGCTTGAACCCAAAGCGGAAAAATGCGTCTTCATAGGATACCCAAAGGAAACTATTGGGTATACCTTCTATCATAGATCCGAAGGCAAAATCTTCGTTGCCAAGAATGGATCCTTTCTAGAGAAGGAATTTCTCTCGAAAGAAGTGACTGGAAGGAAAGTAGAACTCGACGAGGTTGTCGAACCTTCTCTCAAACTTGTGAGTAGCGCAACACCGGAAGAAGTTCCTGTGGTGCCTGCACCAATAAGAGAGGAAGCTAATGATGATGATCATGAAACTTTGGTTGTAGTTGCTACAGAACCTCGTAGGTCAACGAGAACTCGTACCACTCCTGATTGGTATGATCCCGTTATGAGTGTCATGTTGGTGGACAACACCGATGACCCTGCGACATATGAGGAAGCGATGATGAGCCCAGATTCCAATAAATGGCAAGAAGCCATGAAATCCGAGATTGGATCCATGTACGAAAATCAAGTATGGACTTTGGTGGACTTACCGGATGGCCGGAAGGCTGTCGAGAACAAATGGATTTTCAAGAAGAAAACAGATGCTGATGGTAATGTTACTGTCTATAAAGCTCGACTTGTCGCAAAAGGGTTTCGACAAATTCAAGGAGTTGACTAGGATGAGACTTTCTCACTAGTAGCGAAGCTAAAGTCTGTGAGGATTTTGTTAGCAATTGCTGCATATTATGATTATGAGATATGGCAGATGGATGTCAAAACAGCGTTCCTCAATGGAGACATTGATGAAGAGTTGTATATGATGCAACCCAAAGGTTTTGTCGATCCTAAAGATGCTAACAAGGTATGCAAACTTCAACGGTCCATATATGGATTGAAGCAAGAATCCCGAAGTTGGAATCAACGTTTTGATAATGTAATCAAAAGTTTTGGTTTTATACAAACTTATGGAGAAGCTTGTATTTACAAGAAAGTGAGTGGGAGCTCTGTAGCATTCTTAATACTATATGTAGATGACATATTGTTGATTGGTAATGATGTAGACCTTCTTAATAGTGTCAAGGAATCTTTGAATAATAGTTTTTAATGAAAGATCTTGGCCAAGCAGCTTATATATTAGGCATAAAGATTTATAGAGATGGATCGAGACGCCTAATATCATTGTCACAAAGTACATATTTGGACAAAGTTCTAAAGAGGTTTGGAATGGAAGATAGAAAGAAAGGGTTCTTGCCCATGTTGCCAAATACGACCTTGAGTAAAACTCAAAGTCCAGCAACGGCAGAAGATAGAGAAAGGATGAGTAAGACTCCCTATGCCTCAGCCATAGGACCTCTAATGTATGCTATGCTATGTACTAGACCCGACATTGCATATGCTGTTAGTTTAACTAGCAGATATCAAAGTGATCCAGGAGTGGATCATTGGACAGCGGTAAAAAACATCCTTAAGTACTTGAGAAGAACTAAGGATATGGTTATTTCTTATGGAGGTGATGAACAACTCGTTTTTAATGGTTACACCAATGCTAGTTGGAACACCGATCTGGATGATTCTAAATCACAATCTGGATACGTATTTACTTTGAATGGTGCAGCAGTTAGCTGGAGGAGTGCAAAGCAAAGCGTTGTGGTGAGATCTTCAACTAAATCGGAATACATAGCTGCTTCGGAGGCTTCACAAGAAGCGATATGGACGAAGGAGTTCATTACAGAGCTCGGTGTGGTTCCAAGTGCGTTGGACCCAATGTCTATCTACTGTGATAACATGGGCGCCATAGCCAATGCGCAAGAACCAAGGTCACACAAGAAGCTGAAGCACATCAAGCTACGTTTTCACGCTATTCGAGAACATGTACAAGATGGTGACATAAAGATTTGTAAAGTACACATAGATCTAAATGTGGCGGATCCGTTGACTAAACCTCTCCCGAGGTCAAAACATGACCAACACCAAACTGCCATGGGTGCTCGGTATATTACCATGTAATCTAGATTAGTTGACTCTAGTGCAAGTGGGAGACTGTTGGAGATATGCCCTAGAGGCAATAATAAATGTAGTTATTATTATATCTTTGTGTTTATGATAAATATTTACATTCATGCTATAACAATATTAACAAGGAAACATTAATACTTGTGTGATTTGTAAACTAAATTAGAGTCCCTAGTAAAGCCTCTTTATAATACTAGCTTGTTGGTTAATAAATGATTGTGGTTTACCTATCATGAACATTGAGATGTTATTAACAACAAGATCATATCGTTAGGAGAATTATATGATGGCCATACTCCTATAGATAAGCGTAGCATAAAGATCAAGTCATTTTAATAGTTCAATTGCTATATGCTTTCTGATACATAGTAATCTAATTCCTTCGACCATGAGATCATGCTTATCATCATCACCGGAAGGATGCTTTGATGACATCAAACACCACACCGTAACTGGGTGGCTATAAAGGTGGCATTGAGTGTTCGGAAAGTATGGGTTGAGGCACATGGATCAAGAGTGGGATTTGTCCATCCATATGACGGATAGATATACTCTGGGCCCTCTCGGTGGAATGTCATCCAATTGACTTGCAAGCATGTGACTGGCTCATAAGGGATCACATATCACGGGAACGAGAAAAGAGTGCTTATCAGTAACGAGGTTGAACTAGGTATACAGATATACCGACGATCAAAACCTCAGATAAGTAAACTATCATGAGACAAAGGGAAATTGGTATCGTATGTAAGTGGTTCATTCGATCGCAAAGTAATCGTAGAAATATGTGGGAGCCATATGAATTTCCAGATTCCTCTATTGGTTATTGTTCGGAGAAGTGTCTCGATCATGTCCGCATAATTCACGAACCGTAGGGAGACACACTTAAGGATTCAATGTTGTTGAGTAGTTATGGAATGATGAGTAAGAGACCGAATGTTGTTCGGAGTCTCGGATGGGATCCAGGATATCACGAGGAGATCCAGAATGGTCCAGAGAATAAGATTCATATAAGGAAAGTCTTGTTTCGGGGTTGGAGAATGATTCCGGTGTTTTCATCGGGAATGTTCTAGAAAGGTCTGGAAGGTCTGGCACTCCGGAGGGGAAGGGTACATGAATGTGTCATAACAATTTGGAATGTTTGAATCATGTACTAGGTGTCATCGCTGAGCAAAATAAAGGGATAAATCAAATCCTAGTTTGAAAAGTCAAACGCCAATTTGAAAAGTCAAACAGCAAGTTTGCTTGGTGGAGGGAGAGTAGGAAACCTACTTGGGGAGGAGTTCCTCTCCCTCCACCGCCGGCCAAGGAGGCCGAGTTGGGGGAGGACTCCCTCCCCCTTGGCCGCGCCCTCCCACCTATAAAAGGAGGGGCAGGGATGCCCCTCTAAACCTACACCTTGCCCCACTAAAACCCTAGCCCTAGCCGCCGGCCCCTCTTGTAGCCGCCGCCCTAGGGCAAACCCTAGCCGCCGACTTGGGAATCTCCCCTTGCCCTAGCCACCGGCCTAGCCCTCTCTCCTTGGTGCCTCTAACCCTAGATCGCCAAGGCCTCTCTCATAGTCCACAATACTCGCTCCGGCTTAAGGCGAAGCCCTGCGAGATCTCCCCTCTACTTCCGGTACCACGCCGTCGTGCAGCCGGAATCGCGAGGAGAGTGCTACAACCTCCGCTGCCTGCTGGAACAAGGGAGAGGAAGGTCTTCATCGAGTACCGAACGTGTGACCGACTGCGGAAGCGCTGCCGGAACGCAGCGCCGGAAGGATCGTCTACACGATCTTGAGATCGGCAAGAGTACGACTACATCACCCACGAGAATCCGCTCTCGTTAAACACTTTGGAAACTTCGAGGGTGAGTTATTATATCGACTCGTTGCTACAATCTAGTAGATATATCTTGGCTTGTTTGTTTGTATGCGATAGAATTTTTTGTTTTCCATGCTACGAACCCCTACAAATCACTTCAGAAATATTGCAACCATCAATATCAAAGTCAAACTTAGCATCACTAGTAGTAGGCTCAATAGGCTTAGGCATAGTAGGAGTAGGAATAGGGACTACTTGTGGTTTAGTGGTGATGGTGCACACACTATTGTTTCTATCAATTTCAACTTCCCTATCCCACCTAGCATGAAGTTGAGCTAATAGCCTAACAAATTCATCAATAGTAACTTGTATGGCATGAGCAGTAGCAAAGGTACTTTCAATAGTTTCAGGTTTAGCAGCCATTTTATTAATCATGGAAGTTTGAGCTTCAGACAAAGAGGATATATTTTTCTCAACATTTAAAAGCTTTTCCTCTATAGCCTTATTGAAAGTGGTTTGTTTACTAATAAAGTCTTTGAGCATGACTTCAAGTTCAGAGAGGGCACTTCTAGCATTAATGTAAGAGTTTCCATAGGAATTGCCATTATTAGGAGGATAAGGCCTATAATTATTACCACGAAAATTAATCCTATAAGCATTGTTGTTGAAATTGTTGTTTCTAATGAAGTTCACATCAACTTGATCTTCTTGAGCAACCAAGGAGGCTAAGGGAACACTATTAGGATCTAGAGGAGCTTTCCCATTAACAAGCATAGCCAACATCAATCTTTTCACTCAAAGAGGAAGTTTCCTCAACAGAATTTGGATCTCTCTCAACGTGCCATTCAGAGTAGTTAACCATCATATTATCAAGGAGCCTTGTTGCAGCACCCAAAGTGAGGCCCATGAAGGTACCTCCAGCAGCTGAATCCAACATATTTCTTGAGGAGAAGTTCAAACCTGCATAAAAAGTCTAGATAATCATACAAGCAGTGAGTCCATGAGTGGGGCAATTATTAACCAAAGATTTAATTCTTTCCCAAGCTTGAGCAACATGTTCATTATCAAGTTGTTTAAATTTCATAATGTCACTTCTCATAGATATAATCTTAACAGGAGGATAGTACTTTCCAATAAAAGCATCTTTACACTTAGTCCAAGAATCAATACTATTTTTAGGCAAGGATAGCAACCATTCTTTAGCTTTTCCTCTCAAGGAGAAAGGAAAAAAAGCTTGAGATTAATAATATCTCCATCTACATCCTTATGTTTTTGCATCTCACAAAGTTCAACAAAGCTATTGAGATGGGCAGCAGGATCATCATAACTAACACAAGAAAATTGCTCTCTCATCACAAGATTCAACAAAACAGGCTTAATTTCATAAAAGGTAGCATCAGGAGCAGGTGGAGCAATAGGTGTGCTAAGTAAATCATTGTTGTTGGTGCTAGTGAAGTCACACAACTTGGTGTTCTCAGCAGAGTTCATTTTGGCAAAGGTGGGCAAGCCAAAAACAGCAGCAGCAGCTAGAGCAGGAACTAATTTTTTTGTGTTTTTGAATAAAGCAAGCAAACCAAGCTAGACTAATTTTTTAGGTTTTTTGAAAAGAGGCAAACAAAACCAAGCAAAAGAAAAAAAGCAAACTAAAGACAAAGTAAATAGAAAGGAAGTGGAGGACTCCCCTAGTGAAGACGTCCTTAGCCTCCCCGGCAACGGCGCCAGAAAGACTTGACGGTGCTTGACGTAGCACTTTGTTGGTAACCCCAAGCGCAGGGCGTGAAGAGCACAACAACAAGTTTACCCTTAGTTGAGACCGAGGTTATCGAACCAGAAGGAGGAAGGAAACGTCACACATGTGTTGCAAACAACGTGGATACCTGCACAACACAAACTCAAGACTTTGTCCCAACGAATCAGTGAGGTTGTCAAGCTCACCGGTTTGCTATAACAAAGGATTAAACGTATGGTGTGGAAGGTAATGGTGGTTTGCAACAAGTAAACAAGTAACAGTGGAAGATGTATCAATGGTAAAGATTGGACCGGGGTCCATAGTTCAAGGTGGAACTACTCACGCATCATACCGGATAGAATGCCTCCGGGATGATCTCCCCTCCGGCAGGGTGCCGGGAAGAACTTTAGACCCCCCCGATCTAGGGACGACGGTGGCGGCAGCTACAGAAGGTTTCGTGGAATATTGATCGGGTACTTAGGGTTTCTGCATCGGGGGCTTCTTATAAGTGAAGGGGGAGGCCGAGGCGGTGGCCAGGGGCCCCACACCCTGCCTAGGCACGGGGCAGGGCCCACCCACGCCTAGGGGGGTGTGGCTGCCCTGGCACGCCTCTCCGTCTTCCCTCTGGACTTCTTATTCCCCACTGAAAGTTATTAACTTTGACGTTTGTCCCATCCAATTTCGAGAATATTTCCTTACTAGCTTTTCTGGAACCGAAAACAGCAGAAAAAAAGGCAACTTGCACTATGGCAACTTGTTAATAGGTTAGTACCAGAAAACATGTAAAAAGCACCTCAAAGTGTAGACAAAGAAAAGCAAAGTAGATACAAAACAAGCATGAAGCATAAAAAATTATAGATACGTGGCCGACGTATCAGGTACTCGCATCCTCTGGCTACTAAGCTATCTTCTAGTACTGTTGCTGGTGTGTGAGTGCTCGAAGTTATTTCCTTTAGATTCTGCAATTATATTTTTTTTTATTTTTTTTCACTAGTTAGGCTTAATGGGAAACAACAACAAAATTAGAGAGCTTTATAGTATTTATCTTGAATTAGGACAAGAAGTGTTTGAAGAGAAAATTTAAAAACCTATGGAACTTCATTTGCATGCTAATAGCAATGTTATTAGTATGAATTCTTTGAACACGATTATAGCTAATTCTATGGAAACGTCTAAGCTTGGGGAAGCTAATTTTTATGAAAATGATCTTTTTAGTTCCCTAGCTTTAGAGGAGAAAATTTTCTATGATGATACTATACCTCCAATATATGATCATTACAATGATGAATATGATATTTTCAGTCCACCTACTATTGAGTATAAAGTTAATTATGATTACAATATGCCTTCTATATTTGATGATTATGGTGATGAGAATAATAATTCTAGCTATTTTGTTGAATATGATATTTTTAGTCCACCTACTATTGAGGAGAAAATTAATTATGATTACAATATGCCTCCTATATTTGATGACTATGGTGATGAGAATAATAATGATAGCTATTTTGTTGAATTTGCTTCCACTACAATTAATAAGAATGACTATGCTTATGTGGAGAGTAATAATTATTATATGCATGTGGCTCATGATAAGAATGTTTTATGTGATAGTAATATTGTTAATTTTATTTATGATGCTACTAAAAGTTATTATGAGAGAGGGAAACATGGTTTTATGCATCTCAATAATATTAAGTTTCCCCTTTTTATGTTGAAATTTTTGAAGTTGCATTTGTTTTGCATTCCAATGCTTGTTGCTATGTGCTTTCATGACTTATTTCTTTACAAGATTATTTTTCATAGGAAGTGGGTTAGAATTAAATTTATTTTATATTTGCTTCTTGATGCTCTCTTTTACTTCAAATTCATATTTCTTATGTGAGCATCATCGGAATTATCATGTCTATCTTAATGGCTATAAATAAAGAGCTTTTGGGAGACAACCCATTATATTTTTGCTTTCAGTTTATTTTTGTTTATTTGAGTCTTGAAAGTTATTACTTTTGTAACAACCTCTCCTTATCCTTTTTGTGTCGTTTTTGTGCCAAGAATAACCTCTAATGAGAGAGAAGAAAGATTTGGGGAAGTTGCTGTCCCGAAACATATTTCTGTGCTTCACTGTAAACATTCGTAAAAAATCCCAGTATGTAGGATTGAGCTGTAATTTTTTGATTATATGACCCAGGTTATTATCTAACTTTTTTTAGTTTTGCACTTTT
The DNA here is from genome assembly GCA_030063025.1 of Avena longiglumis. Lineage (NCBI taxonomy): Eukaryota > Viridiplantae > Streptophyta > Magnoliopsida > Poales > Poaceae > Avena > Avena longiglumis. Next base: position 448,960,096 of record CP125978.1, read on the forward strand.
CTATTTGAGAAACGGAATATTTTCAAAAAAATCGGTCTTTACCTGCTGGTCTAATTTGACAGTTTTCTGCCATTATTTGCATTTGCCTCTTAATCGGTTTATTTTGAGTTCTCTTTGATCACCTGAGTTTTTTAAAGGAATTGCTAAAGTAGCTTGTGTTTTAATTAAAGTTTTACTTGAGTTGAAACTAAATCCAAAGGCTTATTATCTTGAATACACTAATGTTGCTAATGAAGAATTGTGTGAAGTTTTATATGAAGGAAATTTTCAAGTGTAGGGGAAGAATGAGGTGATGAGATGAAGAATGGACAAAAGCTCAAGATTGGGGATGCCACATGTGTCACCCCAAGGAAATATTCAAGAGGTACAAACGTTAAAGCTTGGGGATGCCCAAGGCATCCCCTTCTTCATCAATAAAAATCTCAGGTTTTCTTTCAAAACATTTTATTTTTATTGTTTCATGCACTATTGTGTTGTTCTTGGAGCGTCTTTGTTTTTGTTTTTAGTTTTCTTTTTCTTGTTTGCTGCAATAAGTTGGTTGGATCCCAGCACACTTCTTTTGGAGAGATACACGCTCTATTTTCATTGTTTAGAACACTCTAGTTTTCACTCTTATTGTTCTGTGAAGTGTTCACTTTTGCTAGCACTACGTTTAGCTTTAGTTTTCTTCTGCTTTTTTATTAGAACTTTTTAGTTCTTCTTTGAAGATTTGTGAGACAGGCTCACTGAAATTTATTGATTATTATCCTTATGAGTTGTTTCAAATAAGTTGATTTGTGTTGGAAGAGAGTAGGAAGCTCCATGCTTATAGTGGTACAAAAGGAAGCTTGTTTAGACTGTGGCTTAGACTTTATCATGTCATGTTAGATGTTGCTTTGACTATATGCTTAGTGATTATTGCTGTGGCATGACTTGTTCCAAACAATTGAGATTGCTTAATGTGCCTTAAAAGAATCATGCGTTGTTTTAGCATACAAAAGCATAATATCGTGGTATTCTCCTTTGATGCTTTGTTTGGGTTGACTTGGCACATGCTTACACCATGTTAAGACTATGAAACGGTCACCTTAGCCTCTATGATCATTTAGTTTTTGACTTGTGGTACCACTTTATGCTTTGATTGATAATGTTTGGTCGCTCTGCATGATTATGGCCATTATTGATCTCTTAGTTGGTCGCTCCCAGTCTTCTGCTAGCCTCCACTTGTGCTGAGTAAGCTATACTCATGCATCCATCTCCCAAGAAACCAAGTTATTATAAAGGGTCCACTATAAATTCCTATGCATGGTGTGTTACACCATTCCAAGTATATCCATGTTTTATCTATCTTCCAAATTAAACTTGTTATGTGAAAATTAGTGATTAAAGCTCTCACAAACTTGATGGCACACTTTATTTCTTGCACCTAATAAACTTAAACCATTGTGTCATCTATGTTGTATATGCTTGCACTTATAATTTGGGAATTAGCAGAACCATGCTTTCATGGGGAACGCTTTCAACACATGTACATATTGCCTAGTTGATATCATGATCTTTTGTTTATGGATGTCAGTGGTGTGAAATAAAAGGGGAGCTTGTAAGTTCATGGAGTATTATATATGCGTTAGAGAAACGCCTGGGCGGCTAGCCTAAGCCATGCCTAATCATGGTGGAAACTTGCAGCATCACCATGGTGATCAATCTATGTAGCATCTTTTGAAAAAATATAGAAAAAAAGAGAGATACCATGCTCATGGTAAATAAAAGATCGCTGAGATGCTCACTGTCTATTGCCTTGTCATTTTGATATGGGATAGCTCCTATGTCATGGGGCAAGGGGTACCCCGTTGGCGGTTCTTTATGATACACATATACTTACAATGACAAGAACTTGCTTGTGACTAAAGTTGAGTAGCATGAGGAACGACCTTCGTACTCAAGGTACATGAGATTACCAACTTATGATTTGTCAAGCATAAACTTGATATTTGTTTCACTTTAACCTTAACCACTTCAAGATGCTTATGATAGGGGCAATGAGAGCTGAAAGCTAATGAGTACCATAATTTTTGGAAGCTCTTTATGAAACTTGAAACCCGTGCTTCCCTCTATGAAGGGCCTTTCTTTTACCTTTATGTTGAGTCTCCATCTTCTATCTTTATGCACCAATTAAGAGAGCATAGTTGTCATTCTTAGTTTTATGTGCATTGCCCCAAAACTTATTGATTGATTCATAATGTTGATATTGATTGTTCTTGAACTATTTGTATCTAGTCACCCTTATGAACTTTGAATGTGTCCTATGCATTTATGTTTTGCTACTCCATGAGGGACAATCTGAATACCACTATGTTATGTTTTATATATGTGAAACAAACAAACGTCTTTCAATGCATTGTTATTCATGATCTTTGTTTGTACCTTTTCATGTTACAACATAGTTACTATGTCTTATTGTTAGAACTTCATCTTTTATGATCATATTTAGAGTACTTTGATTACAGCTGTAAGTGCTTTACAATAGTTTTATCAAGGTTGTGATAGTGCATGTCACCTAAAAAATTATTATTTTTATCACATACCTACTCGAGGACAAGCAGGAGTTAAGCTTGAGGATGCTTGATACGTCATAAACGTATCTATAATTTTTTATGCTCCATGGTTGTTTTGTATCAGCTTTTTTATGTTTTTTCTACACTTTGAGGTATTTATATATATTTTTTTGGGACTAACCTATTAAAAATATGCCACAATGGCAGTTGCCTGTTTTCTGCTGTTTTTGGTTTTAGAAAATCCAGAAAAGAAATATTCCCGAAATTGGACCGGACAAAAGCGAAAGTCAATTTTTTACCGGAGCAGACACGGAGTCCAGAGGAGAGACAAGGAGGCGCAACGAGGCGGCCACACCTAGGGGTGGCGTGGGCCCCTGGTCACGCCACTAGGTGGTGTGGGCCCCTTGAGGCTCCACCTACCTTGTCATTTTTCCTATATATGCGTCTTCCCGAGACGTAAACCCTAACACGGGCATAAATCCACGAAAAGGTCTGTAGCGCCTCCGCCACCGAAGGGGAGATTCGGGGGACAGAAGTCTCTGTTCCGGCACCCTGCCGGGATAGGGAATTGCCCCTCGAGCCATCTCCATCGATCTCCACCACCATCTCCATCGCCGTTAATGATTCCCATGATGAGGAGGGAGTAGTTCTCCCTCAAGGCTAAGGGCTCTACCGGTATCTATGTGTTCATCTCTCTCTCTATGCGTGATCATATTATGATCATGAGCTTTGTATTCAAGTAGATCTACTTTGATACTCAAGTGCTTTAATTGTAATCTCCGGCTATCCCCACGTGTGTGAAGGTGATAGTGTGCACACCGTGTGGCACTTAGGCTAAAGATTACATAAATACTTATCATGAGTTATATTTTGAGTTGGATGTCTCTATGAAATTGTGGTGTTTGTTGGAACCATCTACCGCTCAAGGTGACAATGTGGGGTTATCTAGATGGGGAATGCGAACTTTAAGGAGTGCTTTTGTAGCCCTACCGTGGATTAGAGTTTTCCAACCGAAGAGTAGTTCAGAGTAGCATAATGAAGAGAATATATTTATATGAGAGTGTCCACTAGTGAAAGTATGATCCCTAGGCCTTGTTTCTAAGCATTGAAACACCGTTTACAACTAGACTTGTTACATGTTTGCTTGCTGCCATCTTTATTTCAGATTGCCTTTAGTCTCTTCCTTCCCGTCAAGCTATTTTCTGGCACCGTTGTTTTATAATCATCCATATTACTTGTATTTCACTATTTCTTCGCCGAACTAGTGCACCTATATACCTGACAAGTGTATTGGGTGTGTTGGGGACACAAGAGACTTCTTGTATATTGATTGCAGGGTTGCTTGAGAGAGATACCTTTGACCACTTCCTCCCTAAGTTCGATAAACATTGGATGATCCAATTAAGGGAAACTTGCTGCTGTTATACAAACCTCTGCACTTGGAGGCCCAACATTGTCTACAAGAATAGAAGCGTGCATAGACATCAACTGGAATCTCATTATGATCACCACCTTCAATTTTGTCATATGAAATGTATTCCCATGCGGTATAAGAGCTATAAGAAGCAACAATTATTGTAAGGACCGCTCCAACTATTTTAGATCTAGGTCCTCACAGCCACAGAAAAGATCCTTTCGGCATACCTCCTCAGGTCACAGGAGAAGTTAAAGCAGATGTCATCGTCACTGATTACATTATCATAGACTAGACCTAAACCCGGTACGACTTCACTATGTTAGATGGTTCCACGGGGAAGGTTCCAACATGATAAGAGCTGGATTTATGGATACCTTCTCGACCTCTCGGTTTGGTACTCCACGTCACGTAAGGGACCTCCCCCTCAGACCTTCTCTGTTCGCCAAGGTATCAACACCTCTACATAGAAGGATTGTTTTGCTCATTTGTTACTAACCTTTTTGCATGACCTCATCGTAATTCCATTACCCTGAGACATCTGATATGGGAAGGCTCACCAAACCAATTCCAAAGACGTACGAGCAGAAATGTCTGCCCAATTGAGATGTCAGCACATGTGGGGACCTTATTTCAAGACCCCCAGGCATTCGCTAAAGACCTCGTGCCTCAAGTCCAAGAATAAGTCATCGAGCTCACCAGGTGGAGGCTAAGCATGAGCTGAAGCAAATCTGCTGAAAGGAAGCAAATCTGCTCAAATTAAGGGTGTCTTATTACCGGTACTGACTGGGGGCTTGTTGGTGATGGATGGATTTAGGCATGTACCTCACATGAGACTTAATCCATGAATCTTTACCACGCCTACCTCTGCGATTAAGGACCTGAAAAGGCTTACATATAGAAGCTCTTGATCGACCAAACCTCAACCGACCTTACTTGCGGGGCTGCAAGACGGCTCTCTGGAGATCCCAAAAACCATACGTGCATCCAAGGGATATCGAGGATTAAGAGTACGTATAAGACAAGATGAGGCCCTAACGTGACTAAGGAAGACTCTGCCACCATCGATGCCTATAAGTACTCAAGGACATTCACCTAAAGAGGAGACACAATAATCACCCGAGTCTTTGTCATTAGCCTTAGTCATAAACCCTAGATTCATCTCTCATCGGGTAACATTATAAACCCATATAGATCATCTTGTACCCAATTTTGTATGATCTCTCGATCACCTTATGAATAAAGTCTGATAGAATCCTCCCCATTATACACATATTGTCGTCTTTGTCTTTGGAGATCCAAACCTGCTGACTCGAGCCGATTGCCGAACAAACAAAATCTCTTTCATTACTTGGAAGTGAGACCGCGGAGAGATCGTGAAAACTATCCTTCATCACTTTTGCTCTGCCACCCCCTCTCTCCCACAACGATCTTAGGATAGCTCCGCCATCGAGGGCATGATTGGTAGCCTGCACCACTTGGAAACAAGCGTACTGGATGCAAAAAATGGGTCGATTGGTGATTACCCACAAGTATAGGGGGTGTATCGTAGTACTTCAATAAATAAGAGTGTCGAACCCAACAAGGAGCAGAAGATGTTGACAAGTGGTTTGGATCAAGGATTCACTATAAATACTTAGCAAACTGATTTTTAGGTTTTTTTTGATAATGTAGATAAATAAAGTGCGAGTAAATAAAATACAATAATAATAATTGCAGCAAGTGGCCCAATCCTTTCTTTAGCAAAGGACAAGCCAGTTGTATTACTTAAGATGACCAAACGTTCTCGAGGACACATGAGAATATTGTCAAGTTCTTTCGCTTTATATAGTTGATTAATGTTCTTTGGTTGGACAAGTATTGTGTGGGTGAAACTATGCTTGTGATTATACCCCCTGCAAGCATCCGCAACTACAAGAAAGTAATTAAGATAAAAACCTAACCACACCATTGAACTCTGAGATCCTACACTACCTTGTGCAATGGTTTCCTAACGGGGGTTTAGGTTTCTGTCACTCCGGAAACCCCATAATTAGTAGCCAAATACACAATGCATTACCTTAGTCCCATAAAGGTGAAGTATCATGTAGTCGACGTTCACATGACACCACTTATCAAACCATTGAATATTTCTCAACACAATTCCACTACTAACAACATGACTTCTCCCATGTCCTCAAGAACTAAACGAAATACTCACGAGACATCATGTGGATCAAGATCAGAGATGAAATAATGATAAGTAACAATTTTAACATGAACAATAATTCAATGGTTCCACTCAATAGCATCAACTACAACAAGTAATCAACACCGGGAAAGTTTTCCCTAAGAACTATGCAAGATTAAACCCAATTGTTACAGCGGGATGGAGTGGTGGTGATGGTGCTGGTGGAGATGATGGTGAAGAAGAAGATGATGATGATCCCGATGAATTCTAGTTTGATGACAGTGTTGATGGTGACGATTTCCCCTCTCTGAGAAGGAATTTCCCCGGTAGATTTCTGCCTGCCGGAGAGCTCTTTCTCTCTCTGTAGTTTTCGCCCCGCAGAGGTGGCAAAATCTTTCTGTGGTCGCTCCCCGAGTCTTAGGGTTCCGGGAGGACTATATACGCCAAAGGGAGATGCCAGATGTGGGCCAGGGTGGCCACACCACCTGGTGGCGCGACCCAGGGGGGCCGCGCCAGGGGGTGGTGTGGGACCCCTGTGGCCCATCTCCACTCCTCCTTCTGGCTTCCTTCGTCCTCTGGAAAAATAGGAATTTCCATACATTTTCTGGGATTTTCTGATCTTCGCGAATATTGCATCTGGACCGCGATTTTTCCATCAGAATCCTGAATCTAGCGGTTCATTCTCCAAAAGTCATCAAACATGCAAAATAGATAAAATACCATAATTATCACCTCTTAATATGAAATATATAAATGAACAACAATAAATTATGATATAAAATAGTAATGCAAAATGGACATATCAATTGGTTGCCCATGCGACGCCCATGTTGTGGCCAGCGCGCGTGAAATCAAGGTTCAACCAGAACCACCGATAATGGTCGTTTCAGCCGTTTTATTGGATCCAGGCTCCAACGAGCCCCTCTTGCGCTTCCTGAATGCAACCTTGCACGTGGTTAGTTTTCTATCTCCTCCCTTAAAGTACTTTTTTCCTAACCTCTCCCAATTAGCATAACATGCTTGATTCAAACAAATCTCTACATAAAAAATGCACGTTGATGATGGAGTTCCACTCCGACCAATGACATCGAGTTTTGTGAATTGTATCTTTGTAGATTCGAGGTCAAAGTTGGAGATTTTTTGGATGATTTTTGCCGTACTCGGTCGACCGGGCGACATTTTATTTGAGGATTAGCTTCACCTTGTCGTTGTACACAACTCTTATGTTGCAAATTTCGTGATTCCGTGATCACAAACGATTCCCCTTTAGTAATTAGTTAGTTATCAAGTCAGAAAAGTTGAGTTGTTCATTGCTTGGTTCAGGTTCAGGTTAAAGGCTCTTAATCATGATTCAGTCTCATCGAAGAGTCTCTTGTTTTCTTTTTGTTCTTTGATACACAAAGAGAGTGAGAGATTACAATGACAAGTAGGGTTGAAAACAGAACGGAAATGGACGGTAACATGCTTTATCGTTTCCCTTTCCGCTTGCCTTTCCGGTATCGGAAATGAAATCGAAAATCCCGGAAACGAAAATGGAAGCGGAAATCAACGGAAACGAATACATGGTGGATACGGAACGGATATGATACGAAAACGGACATTTGTCACAACACAATACGGAATAATACCTTGGTTTGTAGAACAAAAATCACACATAAAGTAGTAGACAATGAGATAAGGAGTATGTCTCAACTTAAACAAGTGACAATCAAATATAAGGCAACACACAAAATTTAACACTTAGACAAGCAAGGACGTTCACGAGGAAAAGTTTCACGTAGACACTACGACTTGCAATCTTGATAAAAATATAGTTTTAGAAAACACACATGCTTTAACAGTAGTAAATCACCACCACGTTGGCTTTATCAACTCTTTAATTTTTCTCCATGTCGTCTTCATCAAGGTCCCTGTCTTCATCAAGGTCCATCTCCCCATCAGTGCTATCATGTAACATCCCAAAAATACTAATCTTGGATCATCAAGAATTAGTCACCAACATTTAGGGTTAACAAAAACTTTTCTAAATAAAATTATGAATGCATGCATATGAGTATGCATGGATTTTGAAATTATTTGGAACCACCTTGTTTGATTGTTTCATTGCTTGTAAAATGTTTCTTAGGTGAAATAAACATCATCTAAAACATTTCCCACACTTTTCCTAAAGACAAGTAAATCAAAACACATATATTAAAAGAATGGTCACTTTGACCAATTTAACTCCCATGCCTACTTTGGCTGTCTCAAACTTTCAGAACCTAACAGAAACTTTTCTGGATCTTTGCATCCCTTGAATGTACTCCTAACAAAGTATCAAGGCCCACTTTGTGATCATCCAGAAACTTTCAAATGCATAGTTTAAATGACAATTCAAAATTGAATCTTTATGGTAAGATCCCACTTTTTCAAAAACCACACAAACAAGCTCAACTTTCAAAACCCAAGCATCTGCAGACTCACCAGAACCAACCTAGAAAACCCACCAAAAATCTTTTTAAAATTAAAAACTTGAATTCATGCGGCCATTTCATCAAACAGGTTGTAGATACAAATCAAACAAACATCAAACACTATAGTGTGCAGTAAAATTGGCCAAACTTGTTCCCTATTTAGCTCACAACCAGCTCAGTAGATCATCTAGGAAGATTAACCAAGCACTAGCACCACTGTGAGCTTTCCATTACCATCAATGGTGAACAGCCGAGCACACCCATGTCACCCCCATGTCGACAGCAAGCTAGGAGGAGACACAAGCCTAGCCAGTATGTCTGAGAGGCAGCCCACCGTCCACCGCCACTCCCTGTCCACCGCTCGAACCTTGCCAACCACTGTAGCACACGCACGGACCGCGCCCAGACCGCCAGAGACCATGCCGAGCGTGCGCCATAGCACCACCCTCGACCGAAGCCCACAGACCGCGCGCCGCCCTCACCACGTGCATACACAATCCCCACCGACCCAGGAGACCGCCAGACATCCCCGTTCGCCGCCCCGTGACGCACAGCCACCGCTCGCCGTCGAAGACGCCGCATCTGCCGCGCAGAGCGTCGCATGTTCCAGACCAATCCGCACCGCCCCATGCCTCGAAACTATGTCATTGAGCATCGCCAGGGAACACCGCACCGTCCCCTACCATCACCCATGCCAATAGCCGCCTATAACATCGCCCCCGACGAGCTCACTGTGCGCCCCGTCGGTCCCCTCGCTCGACTATAAATATAGGCCACCCCGCTCGATTTCTTCACACCATCTCACTCCCCTCTCGTCACTGATCGTGCCACAGTTCCCAGAGCAAGGCGAGCACCACCTCGCCGGAATTTCACCGGAGCCCGCCGCCTCTGGAGAAGAAGGGAGCCATCGATTTCGTCCACCCCAAGAGCTGCCGCGACCACCCCTGAGTTCGCCGTCGTCGACTTCGTTGTTCGCCCGCCTCACCGATCCTCGCCTGCATCCCGGTGAGCCCCCAGCACCCCTCACTGGCCGCGCTAGGTTTCTTTCTCGCCGGCGTTGTCTCGCGTTGACGATGACTCCCAGCAGTTGGATTAGAATCAGATCGAACGACCCACGTTGCCCGTCTTCGCCTCCTCTGTCTCACAGCAAGTGGGGACACCCACTTAAGCAGCCACGGAACCTTGCGCTTAGCAGGCCCGATAACTTTTCCAAGCAACCCAGTGATTTGAGTTACATATTTTTCTTTTTAATTCAAACACACTTCTGTACCCATTTTCAAAACTCAATCCAGATCGATTCAGTGCACCAATTTGAATGAAACCAATTTTGTCGGAAAGGACTGTGAATACTGAATCCAAGCCCGTTGGATTCAAGTCAGTTGGGTCTATAGATCATCCATGGTAAAAATAACAAGGCAGCAGCTTTTCTGCATTCAAACATTTTTCAAATTTAAACCATAATAGCTTTTGAGTTGATTCCAATTCTCAAAAATCACATTTAACCATACCTTTAAGAATATATAAAAATATATAGGTCTACTTACAGAAATAATGTTCAAGTAATAAAATAATGCTACATAGGCATTTCTAGTCATTATATTTAAATAAAATAAAAGGGTAAAACCTTATTAAATTGTGACACCACTTTCAATCACATCCCCTTGGACTATAATATGTGGTGATGACATGTGTCAACATGATCCCATGTTTGGTTTGGAGAATATTAAATCTTAAAGTAGTTTTTCAATGAGTAGAAATTACTTTTCTAAAAATAAAAGGAATTAAACCAAGCCTTAAACTTGTAATGTTAGAGATGATGCTAGATCATCTATAGGACCCTTGTGTGTGATGATTGCAAGTAGTTAAGTATTGTTTGGTGATTGTGTACCTCGTATTTATTCATAGACGCTAGTACCGACCAAGGATATGAGGAGGAAGGAGGATACTACGAAGAAGAAGCCGAGGAGAACTTCAACCACTGCTCTGCTCAAGGCAAACTATTAACCTTGCAAGCTGATGCTATACCTATGCAAGCTTATATTGACATTGATGCAAGCTAACACTTGCAAGATACTTTACCCATGCAAGCCAATACTTGCTTGTTACCATGCCTACTATATGCTTTAAGCATATATGATCATACCCACTTGATAAACCAACCCTAGTTTTAGCTATTACTTAGAGATAATTAAGTGAATTATAGATACTAGAAAGATATTTGAAGGTTGCATAAAGAGCATAAAATTTGGCCTAAGCTAGATAACCTTGATGTCATCTTAAGGCATGAGATTGAACTTAGTTAGAACTCCACTAGTTTACCCCCCCCCCTCATTAGTACTCACCCCCACTTGTAAATGCTAGTGCTAAGCATAAAACTGGATCAACCTTAGATGGGAATACTTGGTGGAAAAATGGTTATGAATACCTTGGAATGATGGATCATTCTATTGAAATGTTTTGGACATGTGTTTCCGAACACCTGATGATTTTGGTGATGAAAATGTTGAGGCATGAGCCTTAGCCCTTTATAAAACTAATGGTTATCTCGATGCGATACCATTCCAATTTTATCATACAACCACAATACCCGAAGATTGGGTAGGGATTGACTGGAAACTTATGTACCTTAGTATTAGCTCCCTCACGGCCAAGGTCTGAGCTGAGGCTACCTTGTGAATATTGTCCACATGCAGTACCGAGATAGTTGGTCATGGTTGGGAGGCCAAACTCACAGAGAGGTGCTTATACTAGGGCGTGTAATTGAAAGGTTAGGATTGATTATCCGCATCGAGTATGGTGAATTCAGGATTTATTCACGCGGATGTATCGAATGTTGTGGTGAAAGTGTACAATCTCTGCAGTGTCAAACTATTCGAATAGCGTCATGATTATGGACAGTTGGAGTGGCCATACTATTCCCCCGTCAGACTTTTCAAAAAGACTTGTGAAATGAATTGAGACTTTGACTTGACCACAACAGAGTTGTGACATGAGTTACAAAATCCCACTTAGGAGTTATAAAAATGTGACTAGCTTTGGAACTTAGTAGAGATAAATCTGGCTTTTGCAAAACAACCCTTGAGCCTAGAGTACTATTATCCAAAACCCCCTTTACCTGTTAGTATTAGTTTGCGAGTACTTAAAGAGTACTCATGGCTTTGTCCCTGGCTATTCCATGGCCAGACTATGAAGAGGAGTACCTGGAAGATGGACCCCAGGAAGGTTACGACAACTAGGATCATCTCCCATCGTCAGCATTGCCTGTGACCCCGAAGATGGAGCTTTGCCTACGCTACCGTTATTATTACGTATTCCGCTGCTTGATGTTGATTTAAGAACTGGATCATGAGATCCCTATTTGTGTAAGAACTTATGTACAGTTGTAATGGATGATGTACTATGGTATCCAATTCTGTTATGTCTCGCAAAAATGGTAATCCTGGGATTGCGATGTATGGCATAACAGGCATCTAGGATTGAAAAATCCGGGTGTTGACAAGTTGGTATCAGAGCCATCCTGACCATAGGAGACCCTAGTTAGACTGGACGTTTGAACCCAAAAACTTAGTTTCAAAACCAAAGAAAACAAATATTTACAAAAACTTATTCTTATTCTTATCTCTTTGATTCTTTCATAAAAAATTCATGTTCCTAAAAAACTCTTTCAAAATACATAAAATTTTGACACACTGGATCACTCTGCTAACCTGCTCATCCTCTATTTTTATAGATGGACGTGAAGTACAGCAAGTTTTACCAACTTGGGAATGAAGGAGACCTTATCTTTGAGAGGGATTTGGACCAGCTTTCGGAACTTCTGGAGTGTCCGCACCCCGAGTTCTCTGGAGCTCAGCTCAATGATCAAGGAGGAGGAGACCTGTAGTGGCTAATTGTTGCAAGTCTCCGAGGAAAGATTGAACCTCCCACTGCGGAGGGAATTCAGTTTACCTTGAGGGAAAACAATTGTCTCGATGGACTTGCCAGAGCAATGAAGGAAGCTCTTTCCCGTTTGTGTGGGCAGAGCATCAATCAGATCAAAGGGTACTCGCTTTGAGTTTTGCCCAAGGCGTGATGCAAATGGACAACCCCTGGAAGCCCCATACCACCCCGAGCTGAAGACTCATTTGGACCACCTTAGCTTCATGATGTACGATCGTCAGCAGGAGTTGGACAACTGCCATGACTACTGCAACCACAAGTCTGCCATCATCAAGACGAAGGATCAGACCATCGGCATGCTAGCAAAGGATCACAAGTCTCGCCGCTGTCAGCTCGACAAGAAGGAGCGCATCATTGCCCGTCTTCGCCACCGCATCTCATCTTTGGAGGAGACCATCCACGAGAGAGACATGCAGTTGGAGGAAAGGGAGAATGTCGGAGAGGATCTTCGTGGAGACCCTTACTCCTATCTCAGCGGTGACGATGACTTTCTGGAGGATCAGGCTATGGATTTCTTCACCGATGAGGACAATTTCGCCTTTATCGATGATGATGAGGATGATGAAGCCACAGATTCCGAGGAGTGGTAGCACTTGAGCACTAGCGTAGTGAGTAGTATTCGGTCCCACTGTATCGTAGTTCTCAGAATGGTTCTTAAAACCATCTATTTTTCTTTGTTATGGTGTGTGTTGTATTGGGTTCTATGAATGAAAAAGCAAGTTGCTAGAAAAATCTGAGTCAAACTTTAAAAACTTTTCAAAGACCCGAAACCTTAGAAATTTCCCTCTTTTCTCATGATCTATCTCAATCTTCAGATGCCACGTGGAGGAAGTGGTTCAACCCCGGACCCGATGTTGCAGATTCTGCAAATGTTGACTTCTGACCGCGAAGCTGAAAGAGCGGAACGTCAAGCCAACCTAGCCGCCCTGCAGCAGATAGCCCAACTTGCCCACAACAACCAAGGCCACGGAAATCAGGACAACCATGGATCTAAGCTCAAGAATTTCCAGAACACCAACCCACCTGTTTTCACTAAGTCGGAAGAGCCCCTAGACGCCGATGATTGGCTACAAACCATGGAAAATAACCTAGAAGTCGCTGGAGTGGAAGCCAACGAGAAAGTTCTGTTTGCCACCCATTATCTAGCTGGAGATGCCAGGGCATGGTGGAATAGTGTTCGTGCAATGACCAGAGGCCAGATGATGACCTGGGAGGAATTCAAGGTCAAGTTTAGCAGAACTCATGTGCCAACGGGTTTGATCAAGAGAATGAGAGACGAGTTCAGAGAGCTGAAGCAAGGAAGGATGACTGTAGTGGAATACCGTGACAATTTTTTGTCATTAGCTAGGTATGCCCCGGACGATATAGACACCGAAGCTAAGAAGAAAGAAAGATTCCTGAATGGTCTGCATGACGAGATGCAGACAGTGTTTGTCAATATCCCCTTTGCGGATATTGAAGCCCTTGTCGACTCCGCTATCCAGATGGAAGGAAAGATCAACCAAGCCAATGAGAACCGCAAGCGTCGCATGATGCATCAACCAGGAACCCATCAGACCCCAAAGTATCGCCCCAACCCATCTCCAGGATTTGCCCCTAGAACCAACATACCCCCGATGAACCGTCCAACCTATCCCAACCGTGGAAACCCTAGACCCGGAGGAAATCACAACAACCCCGGCAACTCTAGCAATTTCAACCGTGCCCCACCCAAGTTCAACAACAACAATGTTACCGCCAACACCAACACTGCCCCTAGGACTGGAAGTAATGCTGTGCCTGTTGCAGCCAAGGACAAGTCACAAGTGACTTGTTATGACTGTGGAAATAAAGGCCACTATTCCAACGAGTGCCCCAACAAGAAGAATGCTACAGCCCCCAATGCCAATGTCCCCGCTCAGCAGCAGCGTCGTGTTCATCCAGGAAGAAGGTTTGCCCCAGGGAATTCACTCAACCACAATGGCCGTCTTTTTCTCATGCATGCTGAAGAAGCTCAGGAAGCGCCAGACGTCGTGCTGGGTATGTTTTCTGTTAATCCAGTACTTGCACGAGTGTTGTTTGACTCTGGTGCATCGCATTCATTTTTCACCGAAGAATTTGCATGCACTAGCAAAATTCAACCAACCAAATTGAAGCATGTGATGATTGTGCAAATTCTCGGATCAACCACAAAGGCTAGGCAAATTTGCAAAGCCGTCCCTATCCGAATCCATGGCATAGATTTTTATGCAAATCTGATAACACTCAGAACTAAAGGTTTGGAAGTAGTACTAGGAATGGATTGGATGTCCAAACATAAAGGATTGATTGACTGTGCCAAGAAAGCCATCACTATGACCAGTACCGCCGGAATATCAGTCGAGCATATATCTGAAACCTTACCTCGTCAATTCAAATGCAACAAGAGTATAGCCCAACCTACCATTGACCAAGTCCGGATAGTCTATGAATACCCCGATGTATTTCCAGATGTTTTGCCCGGTATGCCCCCAGATCGGGATATCGAGTTCATCATTGAACTAATTCCCGGAACAGGACCCATAGCCCAGAGACCCTATAGTATGAAACCGTCAAAGCTCGCAGAACTGAAGAAGCAACTGGATTCCATGTTGGAAATTGGATTAATTCAACCAAGTGCGTCCCCATGGAGATCACCTGTCTTGTTTGTGGACAAGAAGGATGGAGGTAACCGTTTGTGTACGGATTATCGGAAATTGAATGATGTCACCATCAAGAACAAGTACCCCTTGCCCAAAATAGAAGATTTGTTTGATCAGTTGACCGGTGCCAAAGTGTTTTCTAAGATTGATCTTAGGACTGGTTATCATCGACTCAAGATTCGTGCAGAGGATATTCGAAAGACTGCCTTTACCACCAGATATGGACTATACGAGTATACGGTCATGTCTTTCGGATTAACCAATTCCCCCGCTTATTTCATGAACCTCATGAATAATATTTTTATGGACTCCCTGGATAAGTTTGTCGCTGTTTTCATCGATGACATTCTGATTTATTCCAAATCAAAGAAGAACATGAGCTACACCTAAGGACCATTCTTGGAACCCTTAGAGAGCATCAGTTGTATGCCAAGTTTAGCAAATGTGAATTCTGGTTACAGGAGGTAGGATTCCTCGGTCACATTGTATCAGCCGGAGGAATTGCCGTTGACCCTGCCAAAGTGAAAGATGTAGAATATTGTCAAGCCTCAACCACTCAAACCCAAGTTCGTGCATTTCTCGGATTGGCGGGATATTACCACAAATTCGTAGAAGGATTCTCGAGTATCGCCCGACCCATGACCCAATTGCTGAAGAAGGACAAGAAGTTTGAATGGACAGACAAGTGTGAAGCGAGTTTTCAAGAACTCAAGAGGAGATTGATATCAGCCCCAATCTTAATCTTGCCGGATATCACGAAGCCCTTCGATGTGTATTGTGACGCATCCAAGATTGGTCTCGGATGTGTGCTAATGCAAGAAGGCAAAGTTATATCTTATCTATCCCGACAATTGAAGCAACATGAGCAAAATTACCCAACCCATGACCTCGAACTCGCAGCCGTAGTTCTAGCCGTGAAGACATGGAGACATTACCTGATGGGAAATCGTTGTGAGATTTATTCAGATCACAAGAGCCTAAAGTATATATTCACTCAGAAGGAGCTGAATATGAGGAAGATAAGATGGATCGAGCTAATCAAGGACTATGATCTGGACATTCACTATCACCCTGGTAAAGCCAACGTAGTAGCCGATGCCCTTAGCAGATTACCGTGTCGCTTGAACTCCATGATTTTGAAGGAGCAACCAAGTTTGCACAAAGAGATGGAAGATTTTCGAATGGAATTAGTAAGTGAAGGATTTTTGGCTAGCATAGAACTTCAGCCCACTTTGATCAGTCAGATTAAAGATGCGCAGAAGGGAAATGCCAGTATCGACGGAATCAAGCGTAGTATCGGTACAGGCAAAGTACCCGGATTCACCGAAGACGAAGAAGGAGTTTTGTGGTACAAAGGACGCCTTTGTGTACCATCAGATTCTGAGTTGAAAGAAGTTATTTTGAAGGAGGCTCATGATACTCTTTATTTTATCCATCCCGGAGGAACTAAGATGTATCAAGATTTGAAAGAGCAATTTTGGTGGCATAAGATGAAAAGAGAAATCGGAAGCTATATCGCCAAGTGTGATATATGTCAGCGAGTCAAGGCAGGACATCAAAGACCCGCTGGATTGTTGCAACCTTTGCAGATTCCAGAATGGAAATGGGATTCTGTAGGAATGGACTTTATCACTGGACTGCCTACTTCTAGTAGGGGAAATGACTCTATCTGGGTCATAGTGGACAGATTTTCCAAAGTCGCCCATTCCTTGCCCGTCAAAACCACATATCAGAGTTCGAAACTAGCGGAGTTATACATCGCTAGAATCGTCAGTTTGCACGGAGTCCCTAAGAACATTGTATCAGATCGAGGAACGCAGTTTACCTCGAGATTCTGGAATAAAGTTCAAGAAGGTTTAGGAACCCGCCTAGATTTCAGTACCACGTATCACCCTCAGACCGATGGACAAACAGAGCGAGTAAATCAAATACTCGAAGATATGCTGAGAGCATGTGTGTTAGAATATGGATCCAAGTGGGAAGACTGTCTGCCGTTTGTAGAATTTTCCTACAACAACAGTTACCAAGCCAGTCTGCAAATGGCCCCATTTGAGTTCATGTACGGAAGGAAGTGTCGCACCCCTTTGAACTGGTCGAAAGTAGTAGAGAGTCCGATTTTCGGACCCGACATCCTACGATAAGCAGAAGAGAAGGTTCACAAGATTCGTGAGCACCTCAAGACCGCCCAATCCAGATAGAAGAGTAACGCCGACAAGAGACGTAGAGACCTCGCCTTCAACATAGGAGATTTTGTTTATCTGAAAGTGTCGCCATTGAAGGGAATGCAACGTTTCCAACTAAAAGGAAAGTTAGCCCCCAGATATATCGGACCTTTCAAAATTCTGAACCGTCGAGGAGAAGTATCATATCAATTGGATGTACCCGAAGAGATGTCAGCAGTACACAATGTGTTCCATATCTCGTTACTTCGCAAGTGTCTCGAAGTCCCCGAGAAGACCGAAGTGTTCAAGAATATTGACCATCGGACCATAGAGATAAACGATGACCTGACCTATCCCTAAGTACCCATCCGTATTTTGGAAGAAGCATTTCGAACTACCCGAACCCGAAGCATCAAGTTTCTCAAGATTCAGTGGAGCAACCACACAGAAGAGGAAGCTACAGGGCCGAAGATCACATCAGGACGGAGTTTCCCGATATCTTCAAATCCTAGGTAATCTTTTCGTCCTTTTTCAAATCTCGGGACGAGTTGTTTAAGGGGGGAAGGTTTGTAACATCCCAAAAATACTAAGCTTGGATCATCAAGCATTAGTCACCAACATTTAGGGTTAACAAAAACTTTTCTAAATAAAATTATGAATGCATGCATATGAGTATGCATGGATTTTGAAATTATTTGGAGCCACCTTGTTTGATTGTTTCATTGCTTGTAAAATGTTTCTTAGGTGAAATAAACATCATCTAAAACATTTCCCACACTTTTCCTAAAGACAAGTAAATCAAAACACATATATTAATGGAATGGTCACTTTGACCAATTTAACTCCCATGCCTACTTTGGCTGTCCCAAACTTTCAGAACCTAACATAAACTTTTCTGGATCTTTGCACCCCTTGAATGTACTCCTAACAAAGTATCAAGGCCCACTTTGTGATCATCCAGAAACTTTCAAATGCATAGTTTAAATGACAATTCAAAATTGAATCTTCATCATATGGGCAGATCCCACTTTTTCAAAAACCACTCAAACAAGCTCAACTTTCAAAACCCAAGCATCTGCGGACTCACCAGCACCAACCTAGCAAACCCACCAAAAATCTTTTCAAAATTCAAAACTTGAATTCATGTGGCCATTTCATCAAACAGGTTGTAGATAGAAATCAAACAAACATCAAACACTATAGTGTGCAGTAAAATTGGCCTAACTTGTTCCCTATTTAGCTCACAACCAGCTCAGTAGATCATCTAGGAAGATTAACCAAGCACTAGCACCACTGTGAGCTTGCCATTGCCATCAATGGTGAGCATCCGAGCACACCCATGTCACCCCCATGTCGACAGCAAGCTAGGAGGAGACACAAGCCTAGCCAGCATGTCTGGGAGGCATCCCACCGTCCACCGCCACTCCTTGTCCACCGCTCGAACCTAGCCAACCACTAGACCACACGCACGGACCGCGCCCAGACCGCCAGCGACCATGCCGAGCGTGCGCCAGAGCACCACCCTCGAACGAAGCCCACAGACCGCGCGCCGCCCTCACTGCGTGCATACACAATCCCCACCGACCCAGGAGACCGCGGACATCCCGTTCGCCCGTGGCGCACGACCACCGCCGTCGAAGACGCCGCATCTGCCGCGCAGAGCGTCGCATGTTCCAGACCAAGCCGCACCGCCCCATGCCTCGAAACCATGTCGTTGAGCATCGCCAGGGAACACCGCACCGTCCCCTACCATCGCCCATGCCAATAGCCGCCTGTAACATCGCCCCCGATGAGCTCACCGTGCGCCCCCTCGGTCCCCTCGCTCGACTATAAATAGAGGCCACCCCGCTCGATTTCTTCACACCATCTCACTCCCCTCTCGTCACTGATCGTGCCACATTGTTCCCAGAGCAAGGCGAGCACCACCTCGCCGGAATTTCACCGGAGCCCGCCGCCTCTGGAGAAGAAGGGAGCCATCGATTTCGTCCACCCCAAGAGCTGCCGCGACCACCCCTGAGTTCGCCGTCGTCGACTTCGTCATTCGCCCGCCTCACCGACCCTCGCCTGCACCCCGGTGAGCACCCAGCACCTCTCACTGGCCGCGCTAGGTTTCTTTCTCGCCGGCGTTGTCTCGCGTCGACGTTGACTCCCAGCCGTTGGATTAGAATCAGATCGAACGACCAACGTTGCCCCGTACCGCTTCGCCCCTCCCTGTCTCACTGGCAAGTGGGGACACCCACTTAAGCAGCCCACGGGAGCACTGCGCTTAGAAGGCCGGCCCAGTAACTTTTCCCGCGCAGCCCAGTGATTTGAATTACATCTTTTTCTTTTTAATTCAAACACACTTCTGTACCCATTTTCAAAACTCAATCCAGATCGATTCATTGCACCAATTTGAATGAAACCAATTTTGTCGGAAAGGTCTGTGAATACTGAATCCAAGCCCGTTTGATTCAAGTCAGTTGGATCTATAGATCATCCATGGTAAAAATAACAAGGTAGCAGCTCTTCTGCATTCAAACATTTTTCAAATTTAAACCATAATAGCTTTTGAGTTGATTCCAATTCTCAAAAATCACATTTAACCATACCTTTCAGAATATATAAAAATATATAGGTCTACTTACAGAAATAATGTTCAAGTAATAAAATAATGCTACATAGGCATTTCTAGTCATTATATTTAAATAAAATAAAAGGGTAAAACCTTATTAAATTGTGACACCACTTTAAATCACATCCCCTTGGACTATAATATGTGGTGATGACATGTGTCAACATGATCCCATGTTTGGTTTGGAGAATATTAAATCTTAAAGTAGTTTTTCAATGAGTAGAAATTACTTTTCTAAAAATAAAAGGAATTAAACCAAGCCTTAAACTTGTAATGTTAGAGATGATGCTAGATCATCTATAGGACCCTTGTGTGTGATGATTGCAAGTAGTTAAGTATTGTTTGGTGATTGTGTATCTCGTATTTATTCATAGACGCTAGTACCGACCAAGGATACGAGGAGGAAGGAGGATACTACGAAGAAGAAGCCGAGGAGAACTTCAACCACTGCTCTGCTCAAGGCAAGCTATTAACCTTGCAAGCTGATGCTATACCTATGCAAGCTTATATTGACATTGATGCAAGCTAACACTTGCAAGATACTTTACCCATGCAAGCCAATACTTGCTTGTTACCATGCCTACTATATGCTTTAAGCATATATGATCATACCCACTTGATAAACCAACCCTAGTTTTAGCTATTACTTAGAGATAATTAAGTGAATTATAGATACTAGAAAGATATTTGAAAGTTGCATAAAGAGCATAAAATTTGGCCTAAGCTAGATAACCTTGATGTCATCTTAAGGCATGAGATTGAACTTAGTTAGAACTCCACTAGTTTCCCCCCCCCCCCTCATTAGTACTCACCCCCACTTGTAAATGCTAGTGCTAAGCATAAAACTGGATCAACCTTAGATGGGAATACTTGGTGGAAAAATGGTTATGAATACCTTAGAATGATGGATCATTCTATTGAAATGTTTTGGACATGTGTTTCCGAACACCTGATGATTTTGGTGATGAAAATGTTGAGGCATGAGCCTTAGCCCTTTATAAAACTGATGGTTGTCGTACAACCACAATACCCGAAGATTGGGTAGGGATTGACTGGAAACTTATGTACCTTAGTATTAGCTCCCTCACGGCCAAGGTCTGAGCTGAGGCTACCTTGTGAAGATTGTCCACCTGTGCAGTACCCGAGATGACAGTTGGTCATGGTTGGGAGGCCAAACTCACAGGAGAGGTGCTTATACTAGGGCGTGTAATTGAAAGGTTAGGATTGATTATCCGCATACTGAGTATGGTGAATTCAGGATTTGTTCCTGACGGATGTATCGAATGTTGTGGTGAAAGTGTACAATCTCTGCAGAGTGTCAAACTATTCGAATAGCCGTGTCCGCAGTTATGGACAGTTGGAGTGGCCATACTGTTCCCCCATCAGACTTTTCAAAAAGACTTGTGAAATGAATTGATACTTTGACTTGACCACAACAGAGTTGTGACATGAGTTACAAGATCCCACTTAGGAGTTATAAAATTGTGACTAGCTTTGGAACTTAGTAGAGATAAATCTGGCTTTTGCAAAACAACCCTAGAGCCTAGTGTCCTATTTTCCAAAAACCCCTTTACCTGTTAGTATTAGTTTGCGAGTACTTAAAGAGTACTCATGGCTTTGTCTCTGACTATTCCCATAGCCAGACTATGAAGAGGAGTACCTGGAAGATGGACCCCAGGAAGGTTACGACAACTAGGATCATCTCCCATCGTCAGCATTGCCTGTGACCCCGAAGATGGAGCTTCGCCTACGCTACTGTTATTATTACGTATTCCGCTGCTTGATGTTGTTTTAAGAACTGGATCATGAGATCCCTATTTGTGTAAGAACTTATGTACAGTTGTAATGGATGATGTACTATGGTATCCAATTCTGTTATGTCTCGCAAAAATGGTAATCCTGGGATTGCGATGTATGGCATAACAGGCATCTAGGATTGAAAAATCCGGGTGTTGACATATCACCACCACTCTCTTGGTCATCCAACTAGAAAAAATTAACAAGCATGGAAATTAGAATATAACTCTGAAATTATGGTGTTCGACTAGACAAAGTCACATAGCGCATACCAACACCAAATTGGCCAAATGTTGCTCAAAACTTGCCATATCCATCTCATCAATAATAGATTTAGCTTTATCAGCACCAAAACGACAACATAGTCAATATTATCAGCATTGTGACAAGTAAATGACGACATAATTGAAGGAAAAAATATTACCTTTCCCTAAGGTACAATCTTTAAGACAAATAAATGATTGTATTATTTCAGGCTCTAGAAGGTTGCGCAATGGGTCAATAACCCGTCCTCCGGCACTGAACGCAGACTCGGATGCAACTGTTGACACTTGAACGGAGAGAACATCACGAGCAAGACGAGCCAGAATAGGGAACTCATCTTATTTTACTTTCCACCAGGACAAAATGTCAAAATCTGAATCCTTCTCCTTCGGTGCTAGTGGTCTCCAAGTATTGCTCCAGCTCAGATTTTACACCACTATCAGATGTACATTTGTACTGCAGGAACATGTCCGGATCATCCTCGTCACTAGGAACATCAAACTGATAAGTAGTCTGATTCACATAACTACTATCATTATTGTCTCTCTTCAATAAAGTAGAGACATAAGATTGGAAAAGCTGATTAATAACCTTATCAAACCTATAGATCTCTTGCGTGGAAGTGGTGGGATAAAGCTTAGGTGCATAGAATTCAATAATACTAGGTGGATATGCGTGCTTCGCCGCGCCGCCTATCATCTATTTGGCAGAGTGTGATAGGTATGCTGTACTCATTGCTGATAACATATTTTGTTTTGTTTGTGTTACCATAAATTAAATATATGAGTTGAATGTTTTAATCGGTAGACAAATGTGTCATCTGCGTGTTAGACATATCTGAAACCGAGAGAACTGACCTTAAACTCAAGAAACGGGCCCTTATTTCATATTGAAGCTCATAAGCAACATAAGGGTACCGGTGTTTCTTCAACTAAATAAAGGTATATCGAGCAAACTTTAAATGAAAATACATCGAGCAATAGACCAAGTTCAGTATCACAAAAAACTGGCATATTACATGATTAAGTTAAAAAAACTAATGTTATCGAAGCAAGCTAACTTATAAAGATCATACGGTAACCTTGTTCGAATGCCTCGAAATCTATTTGGATTGCAGAGCTCCAAGGGAAGTTAAAATTTTGTATTCAACACTTATAAGTGATTGGATTATTAAATAATTAGTTTAGTTAATAAAGACAATCAGATTACATATATACTAATTCTATGTAGGGTTTATACTTGATATATTCCAAATTATTCACTCGTTCAATAAAATTTAGAAGAGAAGGTATGGTTAAAAGTTGCCACAAATCTTTACATAAAAGCAAGATATAATATGTAATAAAGTTTGATAATTTCTGTACATCAAAATGAAAAATAAAAGTTATGACATTTCTTTTGGACCCACTTAGTCAATGAAACCCGCTTGTTTATTAATCCTAGAGCATGCTCTAAGTCAAAGGCATTAAATTTTTATTAACTCGTGTAGAAATTGTAGAACAACGTAGAACATGTATCGATTTACATAAGAATCTCATGTATTTTCAAGATATGCTAATATATTCAAAATCAAATTCAGTTGCAGAGCCCAAGAGGGGCCAAAATTAGCTTATTCTGCTTTGTTTTAGGAAGACATACATGTTAATTATTGAAGTGACATGAAACATGACAGTTTCTCGCAAGACGCGACCATTTCTCACCCTGTTAACGCTCCATGTTTTCCTTTGAGCGATTCTTCTGTTCGATTACTGTAGATTCCAGGTTCTGGCAAATTGCTCTGACTGCTTCATCGCATGCTTCGCGAGCCTTCTCCTTTTTAATTCCGTCTTTTCTGCCATTTGTCCCTGTACCGTAGATTCCAGATTCTGGCAAATTGCTATGCACCGCTTCATCGCAAGCTTCGCGAGCCTTCTCCTTTTCAATTCCTTCTTTTCTGCCATTTGTCCCTGATTTTTCCAGTCAAAGCGGTAAGGATGATGCGACATCTTCGCGTAGTCCCGCATAGGAGCGTCTCTACCCGCGTCGCTCCCTCTCTCTCACCCCCACCGTCCCACACGCTCACCTCCTCCTTATATTCCTCACCACCAACAAAGTGTGGCAACAGAAATGTGCACGAGGTCGTGGGCGATGTTGAATCGGTACTGGGAAGGTTCGACGCGAGGAAGCAGAGGCGGCCGACGCTAGATGCGTGAGCTAGACGGGAGGCGGTGGCATCGTGAGTGGAGGGGAAGAGGGAGCGGAGGTGAGAGGGAGAGCTCGGGAGTGGAGGGGACTTCTCCTTTTCAGTTCCTTTTTTGCGCCATTTCGTCCCTGATTTTTCCAGTCAATGCGGTGAGGATGATGCAACATATTCGCGTAATCCCGCATAGGAGCATCTCTACCCGCGTCGCCACCTCTCTCTCACCCTAACCGTCCAACGCGCTCACCTCCTTATCTTCCTCACCATCGGCAAAGCGTGGTGGCGGGCGGTGCGCGAGGTCGAGGGCGATGTTGAATCGGTACTAAGCAGGTTCGAGGCGGGGAAGTAGAGGTGGTCAACACTGGATGCAGGAGTTGGACGGGAGGCGGTGGCCTCGTTAATGGAGGGGGCGTATGGAGCAGAGGTGAGAGGGAGAGATCAGGAGCGGAGGGGGCAGCACCCATTGCCGGGGAGATGGAGGAGGGGTTGGGATGGGCGGAGCTCGGCACTCGGGAGCTCAGGTGGAGGGGAACGGGATCGAGATAGGGGTGGGGGCGGGGACGGTAGAGACCAGCTCGTAAGAATTTATTGAACATCTGAAATTGCATGGTTGAGATGATTCAGAGTGAAGATCAAATGGCCAGAAACACGCACGCAAGCAGATGGCCTCAGATGGAGCTCGGGACTGGAGGGGACTTCTCCTTTTCAATTCCTTTTTTGCGCCATTTCATCCCTGATTTTTCCAGTCAAAGCGGTGAGGATGATGCAACAATATTCGCGTAATCCCACATAGGAGCGTCTCTACCCGCGTCGCCACCTCTCTCTCACCCTCACCGTCCCACGCGCTCACCTCCTTATCTTCCTCACCACCGACAAAGTGTGGTGGCGGGCGGGTGCGCGAGGTCGAGGGCGATGTTGAATCGGTACTAAGCAGGTTCGAGGCAGGGAAGTAGAGGCGGTCGACACTAGATGCAGGAGCTGGACGGGAGGCGGTGGCCTTGTGAATGGAGGGGGCATAAAGAGCAGAGGTGAGAGGGAGAGATCGGGAGCGGAGGGGGCAACACCCATTGCCGGGGAGATGGAGGAGGGGTTGGGATGGGCGGAGCTCGGCACTCGAGAGCTCAGGTGGAGGGGAACGGGATCGAGATAGGGGTGGGGGCGGGGACGGTAGAGACCAGCTCGTAAGACTATTGAACATCTGAAATTGCACGGTTGAGATGATTCAGAGTGAAGATCAAACGGCCAGAAACACGCGCGCAAGCAGATGGCCTTAGATGGCTCGCTTTTGCTCAAGTTTAAGCTATAGTATAATTTTTTGTATCTAGGATCAGGAAAGATGCTACAGCAAGAGCCATGTTGGAATTATTCCAGTACTTATCATATTTCTTCTGCATGGAATATGCCATCCTCTTTATGACTTTGTTAGATCTACTATACCATTCTGTAATTGCTAGCTTAATCAAACAAAACTTCCTAAAGAACATATTGGCTGTTGGATATTTATGAGCTGAAAACAACACTATAGCTTCGGCAAATGGCTTGAAACATGCACAAATTGCTGTGGCCATCTCCCAGTCACTCTAGTAGGATCCCATTTTGTGTACTTGCTTTTATGCCTCATAAAAAGCCAATCCAAAGCTTCTTTGTTGTTTCTTGCAGAGCACAACATGTCATACGTGGAATTCCATCCAGTTGGAACATCTAACATGAGTTTGTCTTCTCACTCAAGTTACATTTGGATTGACATTTCTTAAAATACTCGTACTGCAATGTAGAGTTCTTCACAAAAGCAAGTGTATTTCTGATATTTGCAGTACTTGGTGAAATTGTCTTCAGACCATCTTGGGTAACAAGGTTTAAAATGTGATTCATACATCTCACATGAAAGAAGATACCATCACAAACTAATGGACATATCTTATTCAGTTTGCTTACTACTCCTTCAACACATTTATCATTTGCAGCAGCATTGTCCAAGGTAAGTGCAATCAACTTCCTATCAAGATTCCAATCCAATATACTATCGATAAACTCATTGCATAAAGCCTTTCCAGAATGATGGCCTTTGACTTGCATAAATTTTATAATCCTTTTCTGCATGGATCAGCTATCATCTATCCAATGGATGGTGATGCACATGTACCCCTTTGTTTGGTTAGATGTCCACATATCCATGGTTGTACTGAACCGGCAATTAACTGTTTTAAAGTACTCATACAACCTACTCTTTTCCTCTTTGGACATATTATCTATATCTTTTTTAACAGTAGGGCGACTTCTAATTGAAAAACTAGGACACAATGATTTCAAAAACTCAGTGAAATACTTATGTTTAACAATACGTATGGGATATTCATGCATAACAATGGCAAGATTAGATTTCACCAAGCTGACAGCCTCATCATACCTATAAGTTTGAACTAATACGGACTTCTCATTCTCTCCAACTGGCTTCAGTTCAAGTCTTTGCTGCCCAGTTAAGATGTTGTGGTTATTTTTCAAGTGACTTTTGAAAACTGACGTTCCTCTCTCAGATTCCCGTCGACCTTTATAGTTGCATCCAAGAGAGTTGCACTTAGCCCATCTCTCTACAATGGCATTGCCATCTTGATCGTGAACTGTTATCTCATATTGGGTCATGTGATTCCAAACATCAGAGATAGTTTTCTTAGATCTCTTACAAGGAGAACGCTTCACAGCAGGTTCAGCAGTCAGATCCACTAATGTAGAATTTGTTGATGCATTATTACCATTTGGAGATGCATCAGTAGAAGGCTGGGACATAGCAGAATCATCATGATAATCTGTAGAATTACCAAGACACGTGAATGAACAATTGAGTCTGATTGAATCCCATCAAAAACTTGATCAACATGAGTGATTTAACAATTTGATCTATACGTACATATTTAGATATACTCACCGATCAGTGGTGGAGACGTGAAGAGCTAGGTACAATCAACAGCGGCCGTCTGGTGGCGTGGCTGGAAGACGTCGTCAGCGCGACTAGACAGTCGAATGGTTCTCGCGGAGTCGTCGCACCTCGAGACGGGCATCGAGACGGCGGACTGGCCGGACGCTTCATGTACACGATCGTATACTAATTAGGGTTAGCATTTACTAGACTCGATTATTATGTATTAGGCCCAGGTTGCATGGCCCGTGAAGAGCAATGACTCGGCGTACTATTGTCTAGAAAAAATAATCAGAGTAATATTCGGTACATGGGCCTTTCTGAGTTATATTACGAAAAGTTTTCATATTTATTAATCCAGAATTTCCTTGCCGTTTTCGTTTTCGCCGGAATTACCTCCACCATTTTTTTTCCGTTTCCGCAAAATACCATTTCCGTTTCCGTTTTTGCTATTCGTTTCCTTTTTCTTCGGAAACGGACGGAAAGTTTTCTTACCGTTTCAACCCTAATGACAAGAGTGAGCACTGAACCGACGACCATGAAGCTGAGCACGACCGACTTTGGCTCGGCGCCGAGGTCGACCACGAGTTAGTACCATGAGCGTCTATGCGGTGCGGGCGTCCACTCCATGAACCAGGGCGCTACCGATGCGCTCTGTGGGGCACCGTGCTCCCACTACGGCACCCTCAGATGGCCCCTCACCCCACCGGCGTTGTACTTCTCGGCTCTATCGCCCATGATTGCTAGCTGTGATGGTGTGAGATAAGTGTGTTTAGTCTTGGTTAGTATGGTTGTTGATGATCCATCCAACTAGATGCATTCAACTAATTAAAATGACACGTGCGTTGCAAACGATGCGACCAGAAATATCAAATAAAATGCATAACATGACTTTAAGGCCGTTTCTACGTGGTCATGTTTCCTTGGACCGGCCTCAAGAAGCTCAAAAATTGGACCGGACTACAAATCACGCCTTGATAGGTGGTTGGTTGATTTGAGCCTTTGAGATAGTACACTTGTAGTTGAAAAACTCTGATAACCAATTTTTTATCAAATAAATATTAAATATATGCCTAAAACTTACTATCTTTAGATTCATATTCAAAATAAATTTAATGGTATGTAACTTTTGTTATATATCTAATATATTGATAAAAAATTTGGTGGTGAATGTTTTTCTTAAACTAATGGACACAAGAAAGTATAATAAATCATACTATAGTAAATAAAAGGAATCCTTTTATACTCTACATATTAGTATTTTAACATACCTCAATATAGTATGGAAAATAACACCGAAGCCATTAGTTCCTTCAATTTACCAAGTTTATGTACAAAATATTAGTATGTAAGTCTACGCAAATAGTATATTTTTTTTCCATAAAACTCACTTTATTTAATAATAAAGTATATTAAGAAAATATAATCGATTCATCTATGTAATATGTTCGAATCATGGGAGTGGATAGTCTTAGGAGCACATAGACATTTTTCGCAAATTCTTGAGGCCTTGTTTTCTACAAGGATAATTGGGTGGATGGGGAGTATTAAGTATTAACCCCCACGGATTTTTTGTAGAAACACTTCATTCACCCAAAACCCGTGAGCGAGCGACGGAAACACGAGATAGGGCTAGTCTTTTAATACATGCGCGTATCAGATGGTTTCAGGCAGGTTTGCCAGCTTACCTAGGGCTGAGCATGTCCAAAATCAGCATGTAAAACAGTCCATCGAGGATCTAATCTCGGGCTCGGCCCAGGAGATACTCTCTGACCCCCCAAAACCCTTTGTGCGATCTCTGTCTGGGCCTCGGAATTACTTTCTAAGAGCATATCTAGCGGTGTCCGTATAATGCTGAAGCACTCGAACAATCACCTTGGTGAACCTAAGCACGGACTCGATTGCAGTATCTTCTCCAATGTGAAGATACTCGTCGACATAATCCGTCGGGATGGAGATGCAATAATCCGCATAGCTGTCGAAATTTTCTGATACAAGCTGAAACCAATTGTTTCGATGGCGTTTCTCCGATGTTTGAAGTACCAGGTGTTGGCCTTGCAGGCTTTGATTATCTTAACGAACAACTCTATACGCCTTAGAAACCTTATACGGAACAGGTGAGCCGGATAGGTAGGTACCTGGAGAAGTAGTCTTCCATCAACAGGTTGTGGCCGAGATTGCGATTCCGAGGGATGCAAAGCCGCCCGACCTTGAATCCGGTCCGCTTCATTTTGGTTCTCTGCTGAAGATCGTGCACAGCTAGGATGACCACCATCTGCTCGACGTCATCGTCCAGTAGTTCATCGAGATCCGAATCCGAGGAGGAAGACGAGTCATCGAAGAAGCACTGCTCAGACGGAGACAACTACGAGCTCATCTACAAATCGGAGGCGAAAGTCAGATTGAAGGTGTACTGCAGACTGACCGAACGCAGATCTATCGACAGACGAAAGGAATCGAAGAAACACTCACCATGCCGGCAGCGGGCGATACGGCGAACGACGGAGGCGATGGCCTAGCGAGCTCCTAGGGCTAGGGAATGGACGCGCCTACCGTGCGGCGATCTGTCGGCGGAGGAAATAGAGAGGAGACGTGCCGGATCGTGGGCGGCGGAGCACGGATTCTAGCGGGGGGGAACGATATCGACTGATTCGGTCCAACTCCTACTCGACCTCGGAAACCTCAGAAGTTTGGATCGAGGGGCACCGATAATTTTTTTCCGGTTTTGCGGGTTATACAGGCTGTGTTGTGGCTGTTTTTAGCTCAAAACCGATAAGTGACAGTTATTTTTATGGTTCGTTTTTTATGAGAGTTTGTTTAGTGGGAGGTTCAGGTTCCAACGAGGCCTGAGAGTTTGTCCAGTGAGAGGCTCAGGTTCTAAAGTCAGAATTGAGCACCCCCAGCCAACAAATTTCGAACGAGAACATTCGGTGACCCATCTTTCGACTTTAATAAAGTTTAAACTGCTAGTAGATGAAAATAAATGCAACAAAATAGTTGAAGCAAAAATCATGCCAAATCTTTCACTCATTTTCATCATCAATCACGACGAGGTGCTTCGCGGGTGGCCTCCTCTTCCTCTTCCTCGCCGAAGATAACGCGCCGTTGTCGTTCTCCTTGGATCCCTGCTTGTCGACGACGAACACCAGATCCTTCTTCTCCTCATCGGCATCCACCGACACGTAGCAGTCGTCGTCCACCTCCTCCTGCACCACCATCTTGGATATCCTGGTCATGACGTTCTTCTGCAGGCAACGCTTGATCGGCCTCGCGCCCTACATCTGCACTTGGTCGCTGGAGCGCGAGAGAATGACGTCGAGCGCCGCGTCGGTGACGTCGAGGCCGATGCCCTTCTCGGCGAGGCGTGCGGCGATGCCCTTGAGCTGCATCCTCGCCACCTTCCGCAGCTGCTCGCCGGACAGCGGGTGGAACATCACCATCTCGCTCAGCCTGTTGATGAGCTCGGGACGGAAGTGCCTCCGCACGTCGGCGACCACGCGCTGCCGTGCGGCCTCCATGTCTTCGTTGGCGCCGGCGAGGAGGAGGTGGTGCGCCCCGAGGTTGGAGGTCATGATGATGATGGTGTTGGTGAAGTCGACGGTGCGGCCTTGGCCGTCGGTGACGTGCCCGTCGTCGAGGATCTGGAGGAAGACGTTGAAGACGGAGGCGTCGGCCTTCTCCACCTCATCCAAGAGCACGACGCTGTACGGGCGCTGCCGCACCAGCTCCGTGAGCTGCCCGCCCTTCTCGTGCCCATACGACCTTCAATCCAAAACGCCATTAGAGCGCACTGGACAAGCTAATTCATACTATGTAATTAACCACCGTAGTACATAGAGGATTAATCAAAGAAACAAGTATACCCAGGAGATGCGCCGATGAGGCGAGTGACGGAGCTGGTGTTGATGTACTCGGACATGTCGATGCGGACGAGCATCTTCTCGTTGCCGAAGAGCTGCTCGGCGAGGGCCTTGGCGAGCTCCGTCTTGCCGACGCCGGTCGGGCCGAGGAAGAGGAACGACCCTGACGGCTGGTTTGGTTCCCCGAGGCCCGACCGCGAGCGCACCACGGCCTCGGCGACGACGTTCACCTCGTCGTCCTGGTCGATGACGCGCTGGTGCAGCCTCTTGGGCAGCTCGAGCAACCGTTTCCTTTCGTCCTGATCCAGCCTCGTCACTGGTATGCCTGTCCATTTGCTCACGATCTGCATCCACGTGCAGACATTTTTCAGAATTCCAGATCGGATCGATGAAACCAGCAGCAGAGTGCAATACGATGGGTACCTGTGCTATGTGGTTCGGGCCGACGTTTTCGTTTTCTTCCTTGGGCACCAAGAGCTTGACGTCGTCGTCGTTGCTTCTGGCCTTCTTCTTCCGGCGATCCATAAGCAGTCTCGCCGTCGCACACGCCTCGTCGACAAGATCGATCGCCTTGTCCGGAAAATGCCGTGCTGAAGGAAAATAGGAGCAGCCATTAATTACATTTGAGATGAATGGACATGCAAATTGTGATCAAGCGGCAGGCTGGCTTTAATTTGGATGATTATTCACCTGGAATATAGCGGCCGGAGAGCTTGGCGGCGGCGACGAGCGCCTCGTCCTGGATCTCCATGCCATGGTGCTCCTCGTACGCCGACTTCAGTCGCCGGAGGATGGCGACGGTCTCGTCCGCGCTCGGCTCCGCGACGTGCACCTTCTGGAACCGCCGCTCCAGCGCCTTGTCCCGGAGGAAGTACTGCTGGTACTCGCCGTGCGTCGTGGCGCCGAGGCACCGGACGCGCCCCCTCGCCAGCGCCGGCTTCAGCATGTTCGACGCGTCGATGCAGCTGCTGGACGTGCGGCCGGCTCCGAGCAGCATGTGTATCTCATCGACGAACAGCACGACCTTCCCGGCCGCCGCGGCCTCCACCTCGGCGATCACGCCAGTGACGCGCTCCTCGAACGTGCCGCGGTACGAGGTCCCCGAGATCATCGCGGCCACGTTGAGCTCGACGACGCGCGCGCCGTCCAGGACGCCGGACACCTCGCCGCGGGCGATCCGCTGCGCGAGGCCCTCGGCGATGGCGGTCTTGCCGACGCCCCCCGCGCCCACCAGCACGGCGCTGTTCTTGGACTTGCGGGAGAGATGCACACCACGCGGTCGATCTCGTCCTCGCGGCCCACGACGGGGTCGGCGTTCGCCGCCATCGCGGTCAGGTCGCGGCCAAAAATGTCCAGCTTTGATTTACGACCACCGGTACCAGTGATGGCCGCGGAAGGAGGAGGGGGCGGGGGCGGCGGCGGCGGCGGCGGAGGTGCAGCCGGTGCGTTCTTCTTACCGCGTCCGGTTCCACTGGCAGGAGGCTGGGGCTTACCCTTTGCCGGACGCGCAGGCTTGCTAGATGAATTACCCTCGGCCGGAGTGTTGTCGGGCGCCGGGTCCGCGCTCTTTGGTGGCTGCGCGTTGTTGTTCGACGGATCGCCCGCGGCAGGGTCGATGGGCGTCGGCGGCTTTGTGTCCTTGTTCGCTGAGCAGTCGCCGCCCATGACGGTTGACGACGGAGACCCCTCGCTCTTCGTCGCCGGCGCGGTTTGGTTCGAGGCCTTGGGGCCAGCACCCTTGTTACCGCGGCCAGCAGATCCCCTCGCCATGGCTGGCTAGCTCGAGAGGAATGTGATAATGTGATATTGTGAATTGCTGATTCTTCTTCCTTCGGGGTGTATCATATAGTGGATCGCCAATCACATTTTAATTTGTTTCCATATTTCAATCTTGCAAGGCGCGTAGCAAATCAGGGTCTTATTAATATGTGGGAAACAATCACGGGATTTACTACCTTGCGATCCCATTACCGACATGGTCCTGAACATTTCCAAAACTGCGAGATGTACCGCGCGCGGAGTTTAAATTTTGAACCACTAATTTTGCGCGCGGCGACCTGAGTTTATGTCTAGAACAAAGCCCCGCTACGGGAGTGAAAAAGCAGGCCCATTTGGCTGTTTTACTTTTTTTCCATCCTTTTCCTTTCCCATCCTTTCGTTTTTCTGTTTTTTTTCCTTTTTTATATTTTTGGTTGTTTTCCGTTATTTGGTGTTTATAATGTATATTTCACCAGCACCTAATAATTTATTTATCCCACATTTCCAAAATCTTTCAGGTAGTTGTTTTAGTAAATGATTTTCTTTCGTGAAAAATGGCATTTTAACCCAAGAGAATTTACCCTCTTTCTCTAGGATTGTGAAGCATTACAAATTATGTGTATTTTCCTGAAACACATTAACATGGGGAACGTAGTAATAAACATATAATTTATGAAGAACAATTTTTTTGTTGAAACAATTTTGAAGACCCGTGTTGTTTGATGATTGTTTTGTGTAGTACAACTACATTTTCGCTGGACTAGAGGACTTATGAAAATGTCCGAGGCTTAGTGCGGTGACCCCAATATTGCCCGCTTTTATTTGGATTATCGTGATTTATCTATTATTCAATGGATAATTAAAAAATGAAAATAAAGGAAAATACTCCCTCCGTTCCAAAATATAAGACGTTTTAGGTTTGTAAGAAAACGAATCTAGACTTATTTTAGTATATAGTTCATTCAACTTTGGAATGAATCTACATACTAAAATAAGTCTAGATTCGTTTTCTTTACAAACCTAAAACGTCTTATATTTTGGAACGGAGGGAGTATATATGAAGACGCGAACAAAGAAATGTAACCTCAGCAATGGGCTTGCCCATTTCAGATGAGGGAGAGGCAGGTCTGGTGGAGTGTTTGCTCCGCCAATAACCATGTAGGTGAATGTTGTCTTCAACGGGAGATGGACATGTAGTACCACACATCGTAGCCCACAGACAAGCTCCAATGCATAAACTAGGATAAAATACAGTAGAAAATATTTGAAAAGCATATTTAAAAATGAGTAAACCGCACCAGCGGTCCTAATTCTATTCTCGTGCCTTCAGTTAGGTTCTAGTTCTTTTAAAATGCATATCAGAGTCCTAAATCTGTCATAAGTGATTCACGCGAGGTCCTAAATCGATCAGAGTCCAAATCAATGTAATAGCCAAAAGAAAGTTCTTTTAAATGCTCTATGAAAGAATAACAATTTTTTGAACTTTTGAGATGGTGTTTAAAAATCGAGATAATCAATTTTTTGAGCTAGCTCTTTCCACACCGCGGTCTATGACATAAAAAAATCCCTGGAAGTAATAGGTGTAATAAACGCATAAAATTAGAAACGTATGTATCTAAAAAATAACTGAAATCTAAAAGAGTACTCTCTTTAGTAGCCCGTTGGCAAAAAGAATAAACATAGCTAGCAAAAACGAATGCGTTCAGAACTCAATCAAGAACGTTTAACCTTCGATTAAACGAAATAAAGTTGTATTAATTTCCTGCAAGTAACTTCCAGAGGTCGAAGAGCTCTCTCAACTCGCCGGTGACCAGGATGCCGTTTATTCAGTTGATAAGGTCGGTGATGGCAGTGACCATGTAGGTGAATGTCGTCTTCAAAGGGAGATGGACTCATGTACATGCAGTACAACACATCGCATCCCAAAGACAAGCTCCAATGCCTAAATTAGAATAAAATAATGTAGAAAATATTTCAAAGTGTATTTAAAAATGTAAAAATTTATCAAATTGGATCTGATTTCAAAGATCTCATCCAAATCGATGTAAGAGCAAACAAAAAATTCTCTCTAGATGCTCTATGAAAGAATGGTTTTTTGAACTTTTGGAATGGTGTTTTCAAAGATGGAGATAATCTATTTTGGAAGCTAGCTCTTTTCACACAGTAGTCTATGACATAAAAAATAAACCCTGAAAACAATATATAGGTGTAAATGCAGAAAAGTAGAAACGTATATATATCTCCAATATAACTAAAGTCTAAAAGAGTAGTACTCTCTTTAGTAGCCCGTTAGCAAAAAGGATAAACATAGCTAGCAAAACCGAGATCGACATGCGTTTGAGGAGTCAATCAAGAATGTAATTAACCTTCAGTAGTATACGAAATAAAGTTTTATTAATTTCCTCCAAGTAACTAGCTTCCACAGGTACAGGTTCGAAGATCTCTCAACTCGCCCCGCCCGCGACTAGGGAATAGGGATGCCGTTTATTCAGTTGATGAGGTCGGTGATGGCCGTGCAGACTACCGCTATCTGCACGGTGTAGGAGCTACGCTGCGAGAGAGGCGACGGGACGCCGCCGGCCTTGGCAAAGTCGTAGTCGCACTGGCGTGCCAGAGAGACGGCCTTGGCCGCCTCCTCCTTCCCCGCGGTGTAATTGCGGGCGTTGATCTCGTCGTAGGCTCCGGCAAAGGCGAACTTCATGCCGTCGTACAGATCGTGGCACTGCCCAAGGGCCGCCTTCATCTTGGCGGCCGTGCCCGGCTTCGCCTGCAGACCCTCGATGTCGCTGATGGCGCCATAGGCGTTGTTGACGCCCATATTGGCCGCGATCTTGGCCAGACCCCACGCATCCGCGTCAGGGCTTAGGTGGTGCTTGCCCAGCTCGTACACGCAGAATGTGTAGTTGACTCGTTCGTCCTTGGCGGCCGCCGCCTTGCAGGTCGTTTCCACGGTGGCGTCGGCGCCGGACACCGCCAGGACCACGGTGGCTACGACGAGAAGAGCGGTTGATGGCCTCATGGATTTGCTCGTAGGAGTGGTTTGGATAGAGAGGAATGACAACCGGGATGAATTCTCCCTGGGCTGTAGTAGAGTCGAGAAAAAATAGGTAGGATTGTGACTATTTATAGGCAGGGCTGCAGGCCGAGGATAGGTACGACACATATACAGGTTATTTTTACATTTTAATAAGCTGCTCACTCAAATCCATTTTAATTGCTGCAGCTATAGATAAATTTTTTCTAGTAATAAGTCTTTCCAAAACCTTCGACAATTAAATAGGATCTACTAGGCTGTACTCCTAGTACCATTTTATTTGACCAAGGATCATGCATGCATTTATGGTAATTATTGCAGGATATTGACTACTCTTTGGGAATGGCAGGTTTTGCTAAAATTAAAGTAATTGATTTTTTACAACTGGCAGACAATCTTTGGGAATCTTTGTGACGTTGGATTTGTGACGTTGGGATATACTCTATGTCTCCTAGGAAATTCCTCTGATTCATCAGGTGCTTCTGCCGCTGCCACGCGTGCCTCTCTTCCCCACGCCTATCTTCCGGTCCTCGTGGCCGTCGCCGCCGTCCGGCCTGGTGGCTATTCGGAGTTCCTCTTACTATGACCCAGACCTGTAGGCATTTGCATCCTTTTGTTTACTGTGCTAGTCCATGAAACAATTGGGTAGCACACACAATACCAAGACAGAATGACTAGAAAGTCACATGTCATTTATTACACCGTGACAAATCTAGAGTATTTTACTACTCCCTCTGTTAGAGATTATAAGGCCTATGAACTATTTTGATAGGATTAAAAAAATTAATAACTCACCCTCTTCATTACTACATGCACCAATAGTTATACATGCATGAGAGAAAAGTAAAATAAGAAGACCATGCATTGGAGGAGAGATGGTAATAAATGAGAAAGGACTTGTAATTCCTAACATTTAAAAAAAGCTCACATGCCTTATAATCCCTAACGGAGGGAGTACAACACAATAGAATACTCCCTCTGTTTAGAATTAGACCAGAGAGTGTTTTCAGAAATTTCGATAATACTAGATCGGAGTATTAACTCTTCTTAATTCCCATACGCATTCTCTACGTGCTTAAATGCTCTGCCTCGCTGTTTTTCTCTCTGCGCATTCTCCACACATGCAAAAACTTTGGAAACGCTTCGCTGACCAGTGCATGCCGTTCTAGGTGCCCAACTACCGGCTAATGGAAAAATAATAAAGAAGAAAAAACTGCTTGCATGTAATTTACGAGCAATTAAGAGCTAGCTCTAACGTTTCCGATGTTAGCTCCCAGTTTGCAGCCTACGTCTTGGTCTTGGAGCCACGGCCCTTCGGCCTAATAATCCCAAACAGAGGGAGTATAAGCAAATACTCATCAACGTCCTAGACGGGTTGAGGCGGGCATCCTTAAGCAGCATCCTCTGAAACATAATACTATGTACTACCTCTGTTTTAAGGAATAAGACGCACACGTATACCAAAGAAAAATTTAACCGAATAAATAGAGCAACTAAAATTTGATTATATTGTATAAAATTAGTATCGTTGGATTTGTATTGAAATACACTTTTCAATGACGCTAATTTTGTACGAATATTCTTTATATATTCAGAGTAAAACTTGGTCAAAGAAATAACATGCATATTATTATATTGAATGTACTGGCAAGTGAAGGGACATACTGAACCACTATGCGGATTTTGGTGTTAATAACAAACAATTAGGGTATTAATTAATATTTGAGTGTATACACGGGTATTTAGTCCCGGCCATGTAAGAAGGATGAAACAAGCATGTGCATACATCAAATGTTATCTAGAATACGGAGACATTATTTTTTATGGTTACCGTTTTGTCTATATTTGAGTTGTATTGGAGAGTCGTCCTAGGAGAGGGGACTATCTTATAAGAATGTGTTTTCAACTAGCTACTTTAATCCTAAAGACACCACCCAAATATCTTCCCCAAAATATCCCATCTTTGATGCCGAAAACAATTTTTTTTTATGTCCTAGGGTTGGCATCGTCGGGCTTGATGCTGACGATGCACTATTTTCCCCAGCATTACATCCAGGATGGCATTTCTGAGATGGGGCTCATGTAGCACAATGGATAGATTCTTAGAAGGCCTTTGAAGGAATCTTCTTTCCCAATGGAGGGTTAACCGTGCAACCATGTCTTGACCCACCGTTATTGAGCGTCCAAAGCTTTTATATCTCCCCATCTTTCTAGTTAATCTTGCAAATATTTGAGGGAAAGGAGAGAGGAACGCCAAATATACTTTCCCATCAAAACAAAATTTGTTCCCCATATTGAGTAAGCATGATCTTGTTACTCTTGGGTTGCGGGGAACCCTACCCAGTTGGAGTTTTCTTATTTGCTTCTGGTGTGGCGATTTCCAAAAAGGAGTTTGCAAAAGGTGCGAGGAAGATCCCAATACTGGAAGGACTCTCACTAAGTGTGGAGGGCTAAAGGGTTTTCACTTAGTTTGGAGATCTCAAGGGAGAATAAGGCTAGATCCGGTAAAGAATTATGTGGGTCTCATTTGCTATGACCTATCCAACGGAGATTAGATCCCCCTTCGAATGATTGAACTTTGAGATTAATCTATGTGTCATGGTTTCCCACTACTTCTGGTTATTTCTGTCATTTTACTTTACTTGGTATCACATCATATAAGTTTCTTTACCTAGTTGTTTACATATCATTTTGTTTATCCGCATCTATCACCAAAAACAACGAAATTGGTTAAAATTTGTAACCGCCTATAGACCACCCCTATAGGCACCAACTTTGATCCTTCAATTGGTATGAAAGTCTAGAAGTCCAATTATTAGTTTTCACTGCATAGAGAATGACCCCGAAGAGATAGAGGAAGACATTAAAAACCTATTTTGATGGTGGAGTCATAAGCTCGTGTATGTGAAAGACAAGATGTCGCTTGCTCCTAACGATGGGACTTTGGAGACTCCCT
Source organism: Avena longiglumis (assembly GCA_030063025.1). NCBI lineage: Eukaryota > Viridiplantae > Streptophyta > Magnoliopsida > Poales > Poaceae > Avena > Avena longiglumis. The sequence goes on from CP125978.1 coordinate 448,998,804, forward strand.
TTGAGGTTAAGGATGATGACGACAACTCAAAATCTAAAATGACTAAGGTGAGTCCTCTATATTACCGAAATACGATCTATGTCTATGAGATGACTTCACAAAGCGTTCATTTGCATAACACCAGGCTCACACCTGCACTAACTAACTCCAACTTTGCTATATGTAAAGATCAATGAAAGACCATTTATGTGGAGTTAAATTTGTCTTATATACATTATTTATTCAGGTTATGTGAAACCAAATATCTTGATCACATGTCTACCCATGATATTGTTGCTCATCAACTCCATTTTATGCAAAGTTAATTCTTCATAAGAACTTTTTGGATGAGCTAGACATTTGTAAAAGCCTTCGCAACACCACTAAGGAAATCTGGGATGCCCTCAAGAAGATTCATGAGGGATATGAAAGTATAAAGTATCCAACTTCGATAAAGATATAGATGAACTATGGATCATTCTCCATGAGGATGGACGAAACCCCAGAGCAAGTCTATAACTAGTTGAATGATCTTGAGATCAAGTTTAAGATACCAAGGCTAGCCATAGTGGGAGTATCATAACTAGTATGATGCATGCCATGTTGGCAAAAATCTGACACGACACAATAATTAATGAAGAAAGAGATGGTTAGAGTATCATAGGTAGATATTGTATCATAGCACGCAAAACTAGAAATTCTAATGGCAAGTAAATCTTGTACATAATTTTACATTGAGATTCTACGAATCAATAAATATACTACTACTATGGATGATACTACAACATGATACAATGCACTATAGAGATAGTATCATATAGTAATATCATATGCATGATACTTCTACATGACTCTCCATTATGGTTATCCTAAAGAGTAGGTGATGTCTATGCACGCTTCTATTATTGTAGACAGTGTTGGGTCTCCAAGTGTAGAGATTTGTAGAACATGAGCAAGTTTCCTTTAAGTGGATCACCCAAGGTTTATCGAACTCAGAGAGGAAGAGGTCAAAGGTATTCCTCTCAAGCAACCATGCAATCAAGATACAAGAAGTCTCTTGTGTCCCCAACACACCCAATACACTTGTCAGGTGTATAGGTGCACTAGTTCGGCGAAGAGATAGTGAAATACAAGTAATACTCCCTCCGTTCTTGTATACAAGGCCACAAAGTCATATTCCAGGTACCAAGGCAAAACTTTAAACCGATTAATGCATTGTAAAAAAACGTCGCAAACTCCTCAATTCTGATGCAAGCTCCTCGATTCCATCTGGTGATAAATGCGCATGCATGCAAAACAATTTTCCTCTCTTTCATTGAGACGAGATGGCCTCCGCATGCATGCATGGCTTGACAGTCTAATTAAATGCAAATCGTTTTCACTTCTCAAGTTGTACAGTGTACGAGGGAAATGACATCAATTTTACCTGGGTTAAAGATAGTGGCCCTGTATATATGAAAAAAGTCTTTTTGGTAGTGGCCTTGTATACAAGAACGGAGGGAGTATGAATGATTATAAGTGGTAATTGCAATCTGAAATAAAAATGGCAGCAAGCAAACATGTAACAGGACTGGTTGTAAACAGTGTTTCAATGCTTATAAACAAGGCCTAGGGATCATACTTTCACTAGTGGACACTCTCATATAAATATCTTCTCTTCATTATGCTACTCTGAACTACTCTCCGGTTGGATAACTCCAATCCACGGTAGGGCTACAAAAGGTCTCCTTAAAGTTCGCATTCTCCATCTAGGTAACCCCACACTGTCACCTTGAGCGCTATATGGTTCCAAAAAACACCACAATTTCATAGAGACATCCAACTCAAAATATAACTCATGATAAGTATTTCTATAATCTTTAGCCTAAGTGGCACACGGTGTGCACACTGTCAACTTCACACACGTGGGGATAAGCGGAGATTAATTAAAGCACTTGACTAGCAGAGTAGATCTACTTATTCAACTAGATTACAAAGCTCATGATCTCAATAAGATCACGCATAGAGAGAGAGAGATGAACACATAGCTACCGGTCGAGCCCTTAGCCTCGAGGGAGAACTACTCCCTCCTCATCATGGGAGTCACCAACGACGATGGAGATGGCGGTGGAGTCGATGGAGATGAATTCGGGGGAAATTACCCGCCTCGACAGGGTGCCGGAACAAAGACTTCTGTCCCCCGAATCTCCTCTTCAGTGGTGGCGGCGATGCGGAACTTTTCATGGATTTCTGATCTCGGTAGGGTTTTCGTCTTGAGGAGACATATATATAGGCAAAAGGGCAAGGTCGGTGGACGCCCGAGGGGCCCACGCCATAGGCTGGCGCGCCCTAAGGTGGGCCCGCGCCACCATATGGTGTGGCCGCCTCGTGGATCCTCTTCGTCTCCCCTTTGGGTTTTGTTTCGTCCAATTCCGAGAATATTTATTTACTAGCTTTTCTGAAACCAAAAACAGCAAAAAACAGGCAACTGGCACTACGACATCTTGTCAATAGGTTAGTTCCAGAAGATGTATAAAAATGCCTCAAAGTGTAGACAAAACATAAGATAGTTGGTACAAAACAAGCATGGAGCATCAAAAATTATAGATACATTTACGACGTATCAGTGGGTTTACATGGTTAGATGACCATGAAGTTGTCAATAAAATCATGCAGGTCATCGTGCTAACCCATGAAGAGATGTCATTATAAATCCATCAAAGCCTAGAATTTTCCATGCCCATGCGTGGTTTATGACTACAAGTGCACAGATCGATTGTAGCTAGTTTCGAAATAAGAGTATCGAACCCATAAAGAGCTATTTGGTTAATGTCTTTATGCCCCTCGTCTCTGTCTACTAAAGGATACTTGTAAGCTGCCTTTGCTTTCGATTAAAGGATGTTTGAAAGGTTTTTGGTTGAATGCAGAAAAGTAAATAAAACAAGTAAAGAAAGAAAGTAACGAAAGTGTTGGAAATGGTGTTGGAACTCAATAAGTCTAAAGATTTCTCGGGGATGTATGATACACCGCTAGCATGTTGTAATTCATCATAATTAGGATAATCTATTTCTTGTGTCATGATATGTATGGAGAGAGTTCCATAATAAGATGTTCACTACAAAACTCGTGGGCAATTCAGGTAATGAGAGTTCATCTCTAAATAACCACTGCGATGCCTCAGAGCAATCACTCATACATACCACCAAAATTAATGGATTTCTCATGGATATCGTAACTAGTTTAGTGAATCTCTCTTTATTCCCCCTTTGACCATACATGTTATAAGACAATACCTGTAGTCACGGAAGTAACACTGGACATACTATCATACACGTCCTAAGGGTATCACCCTCTCTTTAGTCCCGGAGGAAAATGATATGTGGCCGACTACACATACCATCTAAAGAGAGAAATCAAACATAATATCATAAATCAATGGATCATGGACAAAAGAGATAGACCATCTTTATTTCACTTCATAATGCTAGAGTTTCTCCATCTCCCGAAAAACAAAGGTAACTACTTACACATAGAAGCAATCAACAACATCATGATGTTCAAATGGATGGATAAAAGTACGGGGATAAATCTAGTGCAAACCACAACTGAATTTGGAATTACAACAAGATCTAAAGTATGGAAGATGGGGATTGTAATAGTGATGGAGATACAACGATTGATGATGAAGGGGATGATGCGATGTCCTCCGATGATCCGTGAAGAAGCAAGGATTTGCCCTTCTCCTAGTTCCTCCACTAGATCCCTCTCTGGCGTGGTATTTCGAGGCTAGAAGTTTATGTGAATGTCGGATCTTAGATCCGTCTTCGCGTGGTGGGATGATGAATCCTTGATGGCGCCAGAGAACTTGGTGCTTGACGTGGAGTCTGTTGGGAACCCCAAGAGCAAGGTGTGAAGCAGTATAGTAGCAAGGTTTTTCCTCACTAAGAAACCGAGGTTATCGAACCAGTAGGAGGAATGAAACGTCACACAGGTGTTGCAAGCAACGCGGAGACCTGCACAACACAAACTCAAGACTTTGTCCCAACTAACAGTGAGATTGTCAATCTCACCAGTTGCTGTAACAAAGGATTAAACGTATGGTGTGGAAGATAATGGTGGTTTGCAGCAAGTAAACAAGTAGCAGTGGAAGATGTATCAATGGTAAAGATTGGACCGGGGTCCATAGTTCACTAGAGGTGCTCTCCTTAGATAAACAACATGGCATGAAGGGTAAACAAATTACAACAGGGCAATTGACAGGAACTAAGTAAGGCATAACAATGCAATTACTAGTCATAAAGATCCTATAAGATTCGATTGGGAAATACAACAAGATACATAGACCTCCATCCAATTGCATCTATGACTAGAAGTCCACCTTCAGGTTATCATCCGAACCCCCTCCAGTATTAAGTTGCAAGCAACAAACAACTACTTTAAGCAAAGTGTGTAAGGTAAACAGTCCACATGTTCCATGAACAAGAGACCGTTGTTTTCTCCCTAGTAGAAACAACACATCTACAACCGAAGATATTTCTATCACTTCCCTTGGAAACTAGAGGCATGAACCCACTATTGAGCATAAATACCCACTCTTGGAGTCACTAGCAACTACTTGGACAAGAGAGCTTCTAACAACAGAGAGCATGCAAGATCACAAACAACACATACATGATAGAATCATAAAGACAAAACCATTAATCAAACTAACATAATAATCTCAATATCCATCGGATCCCCGCAAACACAACATGCATGATTACAAATAGATTAGATATTGATCATGAACGGAGCTCACAAGATCTATACATGAAAGCACAAAGGAGGAGATACAACCATCTAGCTACTACATGGACCCATAGTCCAAGGTGGAACTACTCACGCATCATATCGGAGAGAAGGCCTCCGGGATGATCTCCCCTCCGGCAGGGTGCCAGGAAGAACTTCAGATCCCCCGCGATCTAGGGACGATGGTGGCGGCAGCTACAGAAGGTTTCGTGGAATATTGATCGGGTACTTAGGGTTTCTGCATCGGGGGCTTCTTATAGGCGAAGGGGAAGGCCGAGGAGGTGGCTAGGGGCCCCACACCCTGCCTAGGCGCGGGGCAGGGCCCACCCATGCCTAGGGGTGTGTGGCTGCCCTGGCACGCCTCTCTGTCTCCCCTCTGGACTTATTGTTCCCCACGAAAAGTAATTGACTTTAACGTTTGTCCCGTCCAATTCCGAGAATATTTCTTTACTAGCTTTTCTGGAACCAAAAACAGCAGAAAACATGCAACTAGCACCATGGAAACTTATTAATAGGTTAGTACCATAAAACATGTAAAAAGCACCTCAAAGTGTAGACAAAGCAAAACAAAGTAGATACTAAACAAGCATGGAGCATCAAAAACTATGGATACGTTTCCGACGTATCAAGCATCCCCAAGCTTAACTCCTCCTCGTCCTCGAGTAGGTAAGTGATAAAAATAATAATTTTTGAGGTGACATGCACCCTCACAATAAAGATCAAACCATTTGCAAGCATTGAAAGCTGGGATCAAAGAACTCTAAACATGTGCATGAAAGATGGAGTTCTAACAATAGGACATAGTAACTATGCATGCAACATGTCAAGCTACAAACAAATATCATGAATAATATGCATTGAAAAACTTTGTGTTTCGCATACAAAAACATGGCATAGTGGCAATCAGCTTGTCCCTCATAGAGTAGCAAATAGATGCATAGGACACCTTCAAAGTTCACAAGGGTGACTAGAAACAAGTAGCACAAGAACAAATAATATCACAATATGCATCAATCAATAAGCTTTGGAACACAACACACAGAATGACAACTATGCTCTCTTAATTGTATCTAAAAGTAGAAGGTGGAGACTCAAATAATGGTGGAAGAAAAGCCTTTTATAAAGGAAGCAGGGATTTCAAGTCTCAAAAAGAGCTTCCAAAAATTATGGTACTTGTTAGCTTTTCCCTCATTGCCCCTATCATAAGCATCTTGAAGTGGTTAAGGTTAAAGTGAACAAAGATGGAGTATATGTGACGAAGTTTAAGTTGGAAATCTCAAGTCCCTTGAATACGAGGGCCACACCTCATGCTACTCAACTTCATCCGGTAAGTTCTTGTCATTGTAAGTATTTGCGTATCATAGAGAACCGCTAACGAGGTACCCCTTGCACATGGTACATGAGCTATCCCATAACCAAAATGACAAGGCAAGCAGACAATGAGCATCTCAGCAATCTTCTTATTTACCATGGGAATATGGTGCTTTGTCCCTATCTTTCCTCTTTTCTCAATGTGTCTCTTTTTTATAAGAAGAATGCTTCATAGATGTCACTATGGTGATGCTGCAAGTTTCCACCATGATTAGGCACGGCTTAGGCTAGCGGCCCAGGCATTTATCTAACACAAATTACAAACTCCATGGACTTACAAGTTCCCTCTTTATTTCACACCGGTGACATCCATAGACAAAAGAGCATGATATCAACTAAGTACAAAGTACAAGTGCAATGTTGAAAACGTTCCCCATGACAGCATGGTTCTGCTAATTCCAACGTATAAGTGCAAGCATATACAACATAGAAGACACAATGGTTTAAGTTTATTAGGGGCAAAGAATATAAAGTGTGCCATCAAGTTTGTGAGGTCTTTAATCACTAAGTTTTCACATAACAAAATAAATTTTAATTGTAAGATAGCTGAAAACAAGAATATACTTTGGAATGGTGTAACACACCATGCATAGGAGTTTATAGTGGACACTTTGGAATAACTTGGTTTCTTGGGAGTTGGAAGCATGAGTAGAACTTACTCATACAAGTGGAGGCTAGCAAAAGACTGGGAGCAACCAAATAAGAGAGCAATAATGGCCATAATCATGCAGTGCAACAAAGCATTACTAATCAAAGCAAAGAGTGGTAGAAGTCAAGGACTAAATGATCATAGAGGCTATGGTGACTTGTTCGTAGTCATAACATGGTGTGAGCATGTGCCAAGTCAACCCAAGCAAAGCATCAAAGGAGAATACCACTATACTATGCTTTTGCATGCTGAAACAACGCATAATTTCTTCAAGGCACACTAAGCAATCCCAATTGTTTGGAACTAGACATGCTACAACAATAATCACTAAGCATAAGGTGAAAAAAACACCTAGCATGTCATGCTAAAGTCTAAGTCATAGTCAATGCAAGCTCCTCTTGCACTTACAAGCAAGAACTTACTATTCCTTTCCAACACCAAGCAACTTATTTGCAAACAACACAGCGAGAACGGGGGTCCAAACTATTTTATTCAAGCAAACTAAACAAACTAAGCAAACCAAACAAAAACTAAGACGCTCCAAGAACAATACAACTATGCATGAAACAATAAAAACGAAGTGTCTAGACAGACCTGGACTTTTTATTGATGAAGAAGGGGATGCCTTGGGCATCCCCAAGCTTTGACGCTTGTACCTCTTGGATATTTCTTGGGGTTAAACCATGGTGGTATCCTCAAGCTTGATCTTTTGTCCATTATTCATCTCATTGCATCATTCTCTCTCTACACCTGAGATTTTTCCTTCATACAAAACTTCACACAATCTTCATTAGCAACATTAGCTTATTCAAAAGATATTAGACCTCTGTCAAAGCTTTGGAACAACTAGGATTTTCACTAAAAACACAATCTAATGTAGTAAATCCTTAAAAAAATCTCAATTCACCTTAAAGAGAGCTAAAAAAAGGAATCAATAAGAAGCAAATGCAAATAATGGCAGAAATCTGTCAAAACAGACCAGCAGGTAGAAACTAAATTTTTTTTGAACATCTTATGTTGCTCAAATCAAAAAGTGTTGAACTAGATAAAGTTAGCTAACATACTGGGGGATTTATTCGTAAATTTTTAGCTTAATCAGAGTTACAGAGACTCCTCACGAATATTTTTGGTGGAGGATAGAAATTTGTTTCGGGACAGCAACTCCCCAAATCTTACTTACCTCTCATTAGAGGTCATTCTTGGCACAAAAAGCAAACAAAAAGGATAAGGAGAGGTTATTAATGAAGTAATAACTTCCAAGAATCAAGGAAACTCTTGGGTTATCTCCGAACAAGTACTTTTTTAATGCCTTTAAGTTAGGCACCAGAAGCAAGAAGAATCAAGTATTTTCAAATGAAGAAGCATTAACATCCATACTTGAAAAGTCTTCAACTATGAAAGGTATCTCATCCAAATGGGTTTTGGAGGATCCCTTCTCATCTCTCTTTGGTCTACTACTTTCATCAAAAAGATTTTCAGGAGCAATCCAATTAAAATTCTTTTCAAGGGCTTCATTCATTCCAACAAGCTTAAAGGGTATGGGTATCTTAAATTCCTATCTGGGATTAGTATTATCAGAAGTACCCACAACATCTACACTTTATCCTAGCATATTGAAATGCTCAAAGACCTTTTGGCTTCCCTAGCAACATCATGGAATTCTTTTAGTAAAGTTTCAAGGATGAATTCTCTCTTTTCAGCATTCTCTTCTTATTTTAGTTTTAGGAACAAGAATTTTATGAAGGGGTTAAGGCTAACAAACCCAGCCTCCAACATATGAACTAAAGAAGCTGCAGCAATTTCATAATTAGGAGCAAGTTCTGCTATAGATTTATCCTCAATGTCCTCATGCTTGCTAACATGATTAAAGAATTCTTCAATATTATCTTTCTCAATTATAGCGCCACTACCTATTGCAAGATCTTTCACGGTGAACTTGGGGAACAACATGGTGATCTAGAGCAAGGTGGCAACTAGAGTAGGAACTAATTTTTTTTGTGTTTTTGAATGAAGAAAGCAAACCAAACTAGACTATTTTTTTGGGTTTTTTGAAAAGAGGCAAACAAAACCAAGCAAAAGAAACAAAGCAAACTAAAAACAAAGTAAAGAGAAAGGAAGTGAAGGACTCCCCTGGTGAAGACGTCCTTAGCCTCCCCGGCAACAGCACCAGAAAACTTGTTGTTGACTCCTTGATGGCGCGATGGAACTTGGTGCTTGACGTGGAGTCTGTTGGGAACCCCAAGAGCAAGGTGTGAAGCAGTACAGCAACAAGTTTTCCCTCAGTAAGAAACCAAGGTTATCGAACCAGTAGGAGGAAGGAAACGTCACACAGGTGTTGCAAGCAACACGAAGACCTGCACAACACAAACTTAAGACTTTGCCCCAACTAACAGTGAGGTTGTCAATCTCACCGGTTGTTGTAACAAAGGATTAAACGTATGGTGTGGAAGGTAAGGGTGGTTTGCAGCAAGTAAAAAAGTAACAGTGGAAGATGTATAAACGGTAAAGATTGGACCGGGGTCCATAGTTCACTAGAGGTGCTCTCCTTAGATAAACAACATGGCATGAAGGGTAAACAAATTACAGCAGCACAATTGACAGGAATTGAGCAAGGCATAACAATACAAATACTAGTCAGAAAGATCCTATGAGATTCGATTGGGCAATACAACAAGATACATAAACCGCCATACAAGTGCATCTATGACTAGAAGTCCACCTTTAGGTTATGATCCGAACCCCCTCCAGTATTAAGTTGCAAGCAACAGACAACCGCTTTAAGCAAAGTGTGTAAGGTAAATAGTCCGCATGTTCCATAAACAAGAGACCGTTGTTTTCTCCCTAGTAGCAACAACACATCTACAACCGAAGAGATTTCTGTCACTTCCCTTGGAAACTAGAGGCATGAACCCACTATCGAGCATAAATACCCCTTCTTGGAGTCACTAGCAACTACTTGGCCAAGATAGCTACTAACAACGGAGAGCATGCAAGATCACAAACAACACAGACATGATAGAATCATAAAGACAAAACCATTAATCAAACCAACATAATAATCTCAATATCCATCGGATCCCCGCAAACACAACATGCATGATTAAAATAGATTAGATCTTGATCATGAATGGAGCTCACAAGATCTATACATGAAAGCACAAAGGAGGAGATACAACCATGTAGCTACTACATGGACCCATAGTACAAGGTGGAACTACTCACGCATCATACCGGAGAGAAGGCCTCCGGGATGATCTCCCATCCGGCAGGGTGCCGGGAAGAACTTCAGATCCCCTCGATCTAGGGACGACGGTGGCAGCGGCTACAGAAGGTTTCATGGAATATTGATCGAGTACTTAGGGTTTCTGTATCGGGGGCTTCTTATAGGCGAATGGGGAGGCCAAGGAGGTGGCCAGGGGCCCTACACCCCTAGGCTAGGGCGGGACCCACCCGCGCCTAGGGGGTTGTGGCTGCCCTGGCATGCCTCTCCGTCTCCCCTCTGGACTTCTTGTTCCCCACGGAAAGTAATTGACTTTGACGTTTGTCCCATCCAATTCCGAGAATAATTCTTTACTAGCTTTTCTGAACCAAAACAGCAGAAAAGCAGAAACGCTTGTGACAACTTGTTAATAGGTTAGTACCAGAAAACATGTAAAAAGCACCTCAAAGTGTAGACAAAGCAAAGCAAAGTAGATACTAAACAAGCATGGAGCATCAAAAATTATGGATACGTTTCCGACGTATCATGGGAGTATTTGACTAGGCGGACACGCTGGTAGGTGGTTAGATGGTACGAGGGTGAGCTCCGCCCGAACCACTGGTCATTAAGCCCTATGTAGCCTTCCTCCACCTTTAAATCTCCCAAATGTGAGGGAAAATCAATTAAATGACATTTATCACTTTGAAATATCATATTGTTGCATAATATGACAGTCCTAATTGATATGCTCACAAGCGACTTAGTAATACGGGATCTTGTTGAAACAAGGACAAAAAGGTGTGAAGGAGAACAGTGAAATACCAAAAATCCTACTCTACTTCTGCAAAAACATAAGGTAAATATGCTATAATTTTTGATTCATCAGTAGTGATGTATTTTCAATCTTTAAGACTCTTCTTGAGTTCAAGGATACTACTCAAGAGATGCTTGTGCATTGAAAACTCACCGAGGCCGCTCAAGCTAGGGTTCAAAATCCAAGTCTAGCTCTCAAAGTTAGAGAGAAGATCGTGGTACACTAAAGTGAAGAAGATCAAGATGATGCCACCAAACTCTTTCTGTAAGGAAGGGATGGAATAATTAGCACTATTTATGAAGACCTTCCATGAAAGGTTCAAGCCAAGGTAAAAGAGCAATTTTTACAAGAGTTATAGAAAGTAAGATCTTGAAAATATTTTCTATGGATGTGGAAGCAATGTTCATTTTGTCAACAAGAGAGGTGAAAAATACAAGGGTGATGATAATAAGAAGAATAAAATCTACTTCAATATTGACTAGTAGGTTGAGCTTTCTTGGATATGTCTGATTACTTAGACTCTTCCAACAATGAAGAAGAAGAAGGTTCAAGAGTTGGAGGAAAAAATTCTTAAGGAGAACCAACAAGCCTCAAAGTTGATTGAGATGACTATGAACTTAAAGAAGGAAAACAAGGAGATCAAAGTTGCTAAAGTGAAACTTAAGATGAAGGTTGAAAGCATGGATGTTGGATCCAAAACCATCAAAACTGAACTTGTCTCCATCACTTCTTCTCACAAGGAATAAAAGGCTCTCATTCTAAATTTCTTAATGGGCCTTCTACTTATAATGCATATAACTCCATCTATGATAATGCTTATGATAAAGATAATATTCTTAAAGCATCTCTTAGAAAGGAGAATGATGGCATAGAAGCTCAATGGAGTGAGGTTTGGTCACTTTGCATCCAAGGTGATAAAACACAATGACCTAACAAGCAATTAAAATGCAAACATCAACAAGCAAGGTCTTGGGTAGTAAATGGGTGATTGATAGATGCTGCCTAAATCATATGGATAGATACAAGAGCATATTCAACAAGATCAGGAAAACATAACGTCAGCCAAAAATATAGTATTCCATGAAAACAAAAGTGGAGAGGTATTTGGTATGGGGAAGATAGCTATAATCTTATTGTTGTTTATCAAATTGGTACTTTTGGTTATAATTGCACCTTTTTTATGTGTTTGTGGTTGTCTTTAGAAGGATGACAAAACTGGTAAATAAAAAAAATGTGGAGAATGAATAAATGTTATTTGTAGTTTATTGTGACATATTCCACCATATTTGGATCATATATACTGTTACAATCTTGTTTTACATTTGTTTTGGGGACTTCCAAAAAGATCTCCTTTATTTGGGTTATAACTCTACTGGACATGAAACCTATTTTGCATATTTCTGAATTTCATGGACCTTCAAGAATGTTAGAGTATACCACATTTATGTATTAGAGTAGGTCATGGTTTGCTATATTTGGTAATTTTGGATTCTATCTCTACTAGGGTTCTTAGTCCCCAAGTCTTGTAGTACTATATAAACAACCCAAGGACTCAAATGTAATCACACAATATGCAATATCAATCTAGCAATACAATCAATTATTATTGCCTTCATGGTATCCAACCCTCTCGGTTCTCGGCCTAGGGTTTAGCTCACCACTTCGTTGCCGCCACCGGGAGAACAATCTCCACCTAGGCCACGCAACTCATAGATTAGATCGAGATTTTGTCAAAAATTCTCACGCTTGACCGCATTTGTTCTTATTTCTCCAATTATAGATGGGATTGCATCGCCACCGTTGCATGTCATCATCACACCCCTCTACTCTAACCTTGAAAAATCACTGGAAAATCCTTGCCAATAACCGTGTCAAGGACATGATGTGCGGCTCCCTAAGGGACGCCTTCACGTGCCACACCGGCTTCTTCATCCTCACATCGCCAGATCATTTCCACCGACATTAACCAAAATGATCATGCCCGATTACGTGCCTCCCCATCAACAAAGGGCCACATTTGCATCATCGTCGGTCAGCATCGTCGATAACAATCTACACCAACAACTCTTTTTTTACCACACGTATCATATCGTTGTAGCCACCACCAATCAAGGTCCTCGTCAACGCCAATGGGTTCTGCGTTGCTGTGCTCCTACATGTAGATGAATAAAACGTGTTTGATCCCCGATATCTACAACTTCTTCAAAAAAACGCAAAAGAGCTCCTACATGTGGATGAATACAATGGGTTTGATCCACGACATCTACTACCACTACAGTTCAATCGCCATCGACAACCACCTCGCCATCTTCATCTACCACAACCACGCCACCAGAGTTGCAGTCTAATTTTTATTTGCACCACATGTGCTAAATTTTCTTCTTGCAACCATTTCGTATACTCCAGCGCATATGGCCGGTACCTTCGATTCGGATTACGGATTTATTATAGTTCTTTTCCCTAGTAGACCTAGGTTTATCGAATCCTCGGGAAGCAGAAAGCAAAGTGAAGTTACTTTAATGGACCTTTGGGAGTTTTAGAATTCCTTTTGTGTTTTCACCAGACCAAGAGTGTGCGATCTTTTTGTTGTTGTTGACGATGGAGAGAGAGGGCCTGGGGCTTTCGGTTTCACCAGTAGCTGTGCAAAACATCTAATGGGAATAAAAGATAATAATAAAGTATGCATGTAATTGTTAGAGCAAGATAATTATATGTGGGCAGTGCATCCATAATTTCTATTGCCTCTGCAACCGCTTATAGCAATAACCTACTAGTCTCATACATAGAAGAAAGAGAACTAATGATATGCATAGTGATGTCACTGTTAATCCCAAGTAAATACCTCACATACAGCCGTACTACCCCTTCTGTTAACGGGGTTCCCAACCTGCAGAGTAGTCATTACTCACACTCCCTATACTTGGATCAATCCTTGGGGTCTTGGGTACCTGACAAGTCCTTAGATTGAGGCAAGAGAGGGTACTGTAATCATCATGTCATACAAGCTAATACATGATCCCATCTATTATAAATAACATGCATAAAAAGCTACATGGCTAGGCTGAAGCCCTTAGCCCAAGGAGAATTACTCACACATAGATATGAAATCAACAATAATAAACATTGTAATAGAGATCATAAGATTGATACCAAATAGTCTTACAATGTCGCCAATTTGAGAAGATATCTACTATTACAAGTGGTGGAATATGGTTATGGTGGTGGAGAAGAGTTTGGAGATTAGATCTAATGAAAGGGTGTCGTCGTCGGCGAAGCAGATGGAGTCGGGGGTGAATGGTAGAACGAGGAGGGATCTTTTATCATTGCCCGATGCCTCTTTATATAGGGGTCCCTTCATGAAATTTGTTCTATTTGACCTAATGGAGTTGATGGCAACTATACGTCCGTAATTTTATTCCCCCATATAGTTGGTCGTTAAGCCTGTTGGATCCTCTTCACACTCCTAGTTTCTTTGACGTGATTCCCATCATTATAAGTCATTATCTACGCAGGAAAAATAGCAAGAAAGGATTGGATACCCCTTTGATCATTAGGCATTTGTGGCAGGGTTTAGAGAGATATTTCATCAAAAGTATGAATAATATCCAGTTTAAATGTGAGTGTGGATGGCTATATTTCACAGCCATCAACCTCCCCAAGCTTAAACTTGATCGTCCTCGAGCAACAAAACCAAAATCCAAAAGGAACTCAACATTTAAACTAAAATAAGGAGATGATGATCTTACTCATGATTGGTAGTCTCATGTTTCCTCCACTTTATTAATTTGAAAAACTTTAGCATAGATAGAGTAATGGCAAGCATATCATACGAGTTTCATGAATCCTTATGGCGCAGCAAAATTATTGTAAGCATGGATGATTCAAATGAGTAAACTTTATTCCATGTCATGTAATCAACTCATAAGCTTGCCTTTTAACAATAAAGTATAATTATGTAAAATTGAGAGTGTGAGAGTTCGTCATGAAAAAGCATATATACTAAAGTATCTCAATTCTCCCACATCAATAAATCAAGACTTTTCAAGCACTACTTTTCTATTCATTGTCCTTCAAGAATTTTAGTTCTTAAGTAATTGAGAGCATGCCAAAAAAATTCATTAGTTTATCGAGTTGTGATGGACACTCGTGGCATCACTAAGGTTTTTGTTCCTTTTTCATAATGATTAATCATATCAGCCAGAGGAGTGATTCCATCATGTTTACAGCTAACTGAGAGTGCCAAGAATCTTACCCATTATAGCATTGCTGCTACAAATGTTTAATCAAATCATAGCCGAAATCTAGGAGTTTCCTCCATGAAGACCGTCCGTAGGCTAGCCCGAGTTGTTGGCATCCCATGAAGTTTGACACGCATAAAGTTATATCATTCTTATGATTCACAAGTTAAACTTTGGCATGCTCACAAAAACCGCTAAACATTAATTCAATTGAACAAATATTTTCAAAGAGAGCTATCAAGTCAATCAGTATTTTCTGTGGTGTTGAGTGTCTCTAGGAATAAGCTTTCAATACTAAACACTACAACACACAAGTCTTCAATTGTGAGACTTTTTCTTATTAGACTTGTTTAGCAAATTTTTAGGCAAGACTTGGTTAACTACAAGAGATGGAACAAAAATGTACCCAACTAAATACCCATGCAAACAAAATTTTACTTCTATATAGAGACTCACTCCACTGATATAACATCTTAACATTTACTACTAACTAGCATGGGTTTCTCAAACTTCAAAAGTGGGGAGTCATAAGGCATACCTCTCATGTTTGGTTCCACTTCTCTCTTCCCTTTTGATTTGTTTCTTGGAAACTCGAAGTCGATCACTCTCCTGCAAATACATGAGAACCTTGAGGCGAAAAGAAAAGAAAGAGGGAAGATAAAGATAAACAGAGAAATCTTTTTGTGGTTTTTGAGAAGGCGAATTTAAAGAATAGAAGATTGGCGTCAAAGCTCGTCTTGAAAATCTCAAAAACAAAATAAAATAACTAAAGATAAAGTGTTGGGGAAACTAACACGAGTGCTTATAAACTCAAATAAAAAGCATAACCTCGAAAATAAAATAAAGCAAATGAACGCCAAATAAGAATATATAGAAAACCTCCCCAAGCTTAGAATTTTGCAAGCCCTTCAAATCATTAAGGTGGTGGGAAAAGTTGTAACTTTGATACGTCGAAAACGTATCTATAATTTTTGATGCTCTCTGCTTGTTTAGTATCTACTTTGCTTTACTTGTCTACACTTTGAGGTGCTTTTTACATGTTTTCTGGTACTAACCTATTAACAAGTTGCAACTTGATGCGGATGCTGTTTTTCTGCTGTTTTTGGTTTTAGAAAAGTTTGTAAAGAAATATTCTCGGAATTGGACGGGACGAAGGACAAAGTCAATTACTTTCCGTGGGGAGCAAGAAGTCCAGAGGGGAGCTCGGAAGGCCAGCCAAGGGGGCTAGACCCACCCTAGGCGCGGGTGGGCCCAGCCCCGCGCCTGGCTAGGGTTTGGGCACCCCAGTCGCCTCCCGTATCACCCCTTCGCCTATAAGAAGCCCCCGATGCATAAACCCTGAGTACCGATCAATCCAAAAGTCAGCACCGCCCGCCACCATCGTCCCTAGATCGGGGGATCCAAGCTCTTCGGCACTGTCGGAGGGGAGATCATCCCGGAGGCCTTCTCTCCGGTATGATTCGTGAGTAGTTCCACCTTGGACTATGGGTCCATGTAGTAGCTAGATGGTTGTATCTCCTCCTTTGTGCTTTCATGTATAGATCTTGTGAGCTTCCTTCGTGATCAAGATCTAATCTATTTGTAATCATGCATGTTGTGTTTGCGGGGATCCGATGGATATTGAGATTATTATGTTGGTTT
This sequence comes from Avena longiglumis, assembly GCA_030063025.1. NCBI lineage: Eukaryota > Viridiplantae > Streptophyta > Magnoliopsida > Poales > Poaceae > Avena > Avena longiglumis. The sequence continues at coordinate 449,015,462 of CP125978.1, forward strand.
GATTAATGGTTTTATCTTTATGATTCTACCATGTCTGTGTTGTTTGTGATCTTGCATGCTCTCTGTTGCTAGTGGTTATATTGGCCAAGTAGTTGCTAGTGACTCCAAGAAGGAGTATTCATGCTCGATAGTGGGTTCATGCCTCTAGTTTCCAAGGGAAGTGATAATAATCTCTTGGGTTGTAGATGTGATGTTGCTACTAGGGAGAAAACAATGGTCTCTTGTTCATGGAACATGTGGACTATTTACCTTACACACTTTTCTTAAGCGATTTGTCTGCTTGCAACTTAATCTTGGAGGGGTTGGATGATAACGAAGGTGGACTTCTAGTCATAGATGCAGTTGGATGACGGTCTATGTATATTGTTGTATTGCCCAATCAACCTCATAGGATCTTTCTGGATAGTAATTGCATTGTTATGCCTTGCTCAGTTCCTGTCAATTGCCCCGCTGTAATTTATTTACCCTTCATGCCATGTTGTTTATCTAAGGAGAGCACCTCTAGTGAACTATGGACCCCGGTCCAATCTTTACCATTGATACATCTTCCATTGTTACTTGTTTACTTGCTGCAAACCATTACCTTCCACACCATACGTTTAATCCTTTGTTACAACAAACCGGTGAGCTTGACAACCTCACTGATTCTTTGGGGCAAAGTCTTGAGTTTGTGTTGTGCAGGTCTCCGTGTTGCTTGCAACACCTGTGTGACGTTTCCTTCCTCCTTCTGGTTCGATAACCTCGGTCTCAACTGAGGGAAGACTTGCTGATGTGCTCTTCACACCTTGATCTTGGGGTTCCCAACAAGACTCCACATCAAGCACCAAGTTCTCTGGCGCCATCAAGGAGTCATCAACAAGTTTTCTGGCGCCATTGCCGGGGAGTTTAAGGACGTCTTCACTAGGGGAGTCCTTCACTTCCTTTCTCTTTACTTTGTTTTTAGTTTGCTTTGTTTCCGTTGCTTGGTTTTGTTTGCCTCTTTTCAAAGAAAAAACCAAAAATTAGGCTAGCTTGGTTTGCTTGCCTTATTCAAAAACACAAAAAAATTAGTTTCTGCTCTAGCTGCTGCTGCTGTTTTTGGCTTGCCCACCTTTGCCAAAATGAACTCTGCTAAGAACACCAAGTTGTGTGACTTCACTAGCACCAACAACAATGATTTCCTAAGCACGCCTATTGCTCCACCTACTCCTGATGCTATCTTTTATGAAATTAAGCCTGCTTTGTTGAATCTTGTGATGAGAGAGCAATTTTAAGTCTTTGGTTACGATGATCCTGCCCATCTTAATAGCTTTGTTGAACTTTGTGAGATGCAAAAGTATAAGGATGTATATGGAGATATTATTAAGCTCGGGCCTTTTCCTTTCTCCTTGAGGGGAAAAGCTAAAGAATGGTTGCTTTCTTTGCCTAAAAATAGTATTGATTCTTGGACTAAGTGCAAAGATGCTTTTATTGGAAAGTACTATCCTCCTACTAAGATTATTGCTATGAGAAGTGACATTATGAAATTTAAACAGCTTGATAGTGAACATGTTGCTCCTGCTTGGGAAAGAATGAAATATTTGGTTAAAAATTGCCCTACTCATAGAATCACTGCTTGGATGATTATCCATACTTTTTATGCAGGTTTGAACTTCTCTTCAAGAAACCTGCTAGATTCTGCTGCTGGAGGTACCTTCATGGGCCTCACCTTGGGTGCTGCAACAAGGCTCCTTGATAATATGATGGTTAACTACTCTGAATGACATGTTGAGAGAGCTCCACATGGTAAGAAGGTAAATTCTGTTGATAAAACTTCCTCTTTGAGTGAAAAGATTGATGTTATTATGGCTATACTTGTTAATGGGAAAGCTCCTCTAGATCCTAATAGTGTTCCCTTAGCCTCTTTGGTTGCTCAAGAAGAGCAAGTTGATGTGAACTTCATTAGAAACAACAATTTCAACAATGCCTATAGGAATAATTTTGGTAGCAACAACAATTATAGGCCTTATCCTCCTAATAATGGAAATTCCTATGGAAGCTCCTACAATAATGCTAGAAGTGCCCCCTCTGAACTTGAAGTCATGCTCGGACTTTATTAGTAAACAAACCACTTTCAATAAGACTATAGAGGAAAAGCTTTTAACTATTGAGAAAAATATATCCTCTTTGTCTGAAGCTCAAACTTCCTTGGTTAATAAAATGACCGCTAAACCTGAAACTATGGAAAATAACTTTGCTACTGCTCATGCCATACAGGTTACTATTGATGAAAATGTTAGGCTGTTAGCTCAACTTCATGCTAGGTGGGAAAGGGAAGCTGAAATTGAATAAAACAATAGTGTGTGCACTATCACCACTAAACCACAAGTAGCCCCTATTCCTCCTCCTACTATGCCTAAGCCTAGTGAGCCTACTAATAGTGATGCTAAGTTTGACTTTGATATTGATGGTTGCATTATTTATGAAGTGATTATGTTCCTGCAAAAGCTTGCTAGAAGTCCTGATGCTAGTGATATGCATGTTGCCTTTACCAAACACATTACAGATGCTCTTGTTAAGATTAAGAAAGAGAAGATAAAACACAAAGCTTCTATTCCTAGGAAAGTAGAAGATAGTTGGGAACCCATTATTAATATGCAAGTGAATGACTTTGATCTCAAAGCTTCATGTGATCTTGGTTCTAGTGTCTCTATTATGCCAAAGAAGATTTATGAAATGCTTGATTTGCCACCATTAGAAGATTGATATTTGGATGTACCACTCAATGATAATGCTAAGAAGAAACTCATGGGGAGTATTAATGATGTTCTCATCATGGTTAACAATGCTTATGTCCCTATTGATTTCTATGTTTTGGATGTTGAATATAATGCTTCTTGTCCTATCACTTTGGGAAGGCCTTTTCTTAGAACAGTTGGTGCCATCATTGATATGAAAGAAGGCACCATAAAATACCATTTTGCATTCAAGAAAGGTATTGAACACTTCCCTATGAGGAGAGAGAAGTTTCTTTTTGCTCCTCCTTTGAAAGCAAGGTTTGATGTTAAAATGCTTCCTCATTTGAAAATACCTGATTCTTCTTGCTTCTTGTGCCTAACTTAAAGGCGTTAAAGAAAAGTACTTGTTGGGAGATAACCCAAGAGTTTCCTTGAGTATTGGAATTTATTACTTCTGTAATGACCTCTCCTTATCCTTTTTGTTTGCTTTTTGTGCCAAGAATGACCTCTAATGAGAGGGAATTAAGATTTGGGGAGTTGCTGTCCCAAAACAGATTTCTGTCCTCCACCAAAAAATTCGTGAGGAGGCTCTGTAACTCGGAATTAGCTCAGAATTTACGAATAAATCCCCCAGTATGTTGGCTAACTTTCGTTAGTTCAACACTTTTTGTTTTGATCAACAGAAGATATTTGAAAAATTCGTTTCTACCTGCTGGTCTATTTTGACAGATTTCTGCCATTATTTGCATTTGCTTCTTATTGATTCCTTTTTGAGCTCTCTTCAGGTAAATTGAGTTTCTTTGAAGGAGTTACTACAGTAGCTTGTGTTTTTAGTGAAAAGCCTTGATGTTCCAAAGCTTTGCCAGTGGTCTAATATCTTTTGAATACACTAATGTTGCTAATGAAGATTGTGTGAAGTTCTGTATGAAGGAAAAATTTCAGGTGTAGAGAGAGAATGATGCAATGAGATGAAGAATGGACAAAAGCTCAAGCTTGGGGATGCCACCATGGTGTCACCCCAAGAAATATCCAAGAGGTACAAGCGTCAAAGCTTGGGGATGCCTAAGGCATCCCCTTCTTGATCAATAAAAAGCTTAGGTCTGTCTAGACACTTTGTTTTTATTGTTTCATGCACAGTTGTGTTGTTCTTGGAGCGTCTTAGTTTTCATTTTCTTTGCTTAGTTTTTTAGTTCGCTTTAGTAGTTTGGACCCCCGCTCTCGCTGTGTTGTTTTGCAAATAAGTTTACTTGGTGTTTGGAAAGGAGTAGTAAGTTCTTGCTTGAAGTGCAAGAGGAGCCTGCATTGACTGTGACTTAGACTTTAACATGATATGCTAGGTGTTGTTTTAGCATTATGATTAGTGATTATTGCTGTAGCATGTCTTGTTCCAAACAATTGGGATTGCTTAGTGTGCCTTGAAGAAATTATGCGTTGTTTTAGCATGCAAAAGAATAGTATTGTGGTATTCTCCTTTGATGTTTTTCTTGGGTTGACTTGGCACATGCTCACACCATGTTATGACAATGATAAGTCACCATTAGCCTCTATGATCATTTAGTCCTTGACTTGTAGTACCACTCTTTGCTTTGATTAGTTTTCTTTGTTGCATTGCATAATTATGGCCATTATTGCTCTCTTAGTTGGTTGCTCCTAGTCTTTTGCTAGCCTCCACTTGTATGAGTAAGTTCTACTCATGCTTCCAACTCCCAAGAAACCAATATTCCAAAGTGTCCACTATAAACTCCTATGCATGGTGTGTTACACCATTCCAAGTATATTCTTGTTTTCAACTATCTTCCAATTAAAAACTATTTTGTTATATGAAAACTTAGTGATTAAATCCCTCACGAACTTGATGGAACACTTTATTCTTCGCCCCTAATAAACTTGAACCATTGTGACAACTTTGTTGTATATGCTTGCAATTATAAGTTGGAATTAGAAGAACCGTGCTGTCACGGGGAACGTTTTCAACATTGCACTTGTACCTTGTTGTACTCAGTTGATATCATGTTCTTTTGTCTATGGATGTCACTGGTGTGAAATAAAGAGGGGACTTGTAAGTCCATGGAGTTTGTATCCTGTGTTAGAGAAACGCCTGGGCCGCTAGCCTAAGCCATGCCTAATCATGGTGGAAACTTGCAGCATCACCATAGTGACATCTATGAAGCATTCTTCTTATAAAAAAAGAGACACATTGGAAAAGAGGAAAAAGAGAAAAAGGCACCATATTCCCATGGTACATAAGAAGAATTGCTGAGATGCTCATTGTTTGCTTATCTTGTCATTTTGGTTATGGGAAAGCTCCTGTACCATGTGCAAGGGGTACCCCGTTGGCGGTTCTCAATGATATGTAAATACTTAAAGTGATAAGAACTTACCTGGACCCAAAGTTGAGTATGCATGAGGTGTGACCCTCGTATTCAAGGGGCATGAGATTGCCAACTTATACTTCGTCAAGAATATACTCCATCTTTGCCACATTAACCTTAACCACTTCAAGATGCTTATGATAGGGGCAATGAGGGCTGAAAGCTAACTAGTACCATAATTTTTGGAAGCTCTTTTTGAAACTTGTAATCCGTGCTTCCTTTACAAAAAGGCCTTTCTTCCACCACTATTGAGTCTCCACCTTCTACCTTTAGGCACCATTAAGAGAGCATAGTTGTCATTCTGTGTGCAGTGTTCCAAAGCTTATTAATTGATGCATATTGTGTTACTACTTGTTCATGTGCTATTTGTTTCTAGTCACCGTTGTGAACTTTGCAGGTGTCCTATGCATTATATTGCTACTCTATGAGGGACAAGCTAATTGCCACTATTCTATGTTTTCTGTATGTGAAACAAACAAACGTTTTTCAATGCATGTTATTCCTCATATTTGTTTGTAGCTTGTCATATTGCATGCATAGTTACTATGTCCTATTGTTAGAACTCCATCTTTCATGCGCATGTTTAGAGTTTTTTTATCCCATCTTTCAATGTTTGCAAATGGTTGGATCTTTATTGTGAGGGTGCATGTGACCTCAAAAATTATTCTTTTATCACTTACCTACTCGAGGACGAGCAGGAGTTAAGCTTAGGGATGCTGATATGTCAAAAACGTATCTATAATTTTTGATGCTCCATGCTTGTTTAGTATCTACTTTGCTTTACTTGTCTACACTTTGAGGTGCTTTTTACATGTTTTCTGCTACTAACCTATTAACAAGTTGCAACAGTGCCAGATGCCTGTTTTCTGCTGTTTTTGGTTTTAGAAAAGTTAGTAAAGAAAATATTCTCGGAATTGGACAGGACGAAGGACAAAGTCAATAACTTTCCATAGGGAACAAGAAGTACAGAGGGGAGCCCGGAAGGCCAGCCAGGGGGGCCAGACCCACCCTAGGCGCGGGTGGGCCCAGCCCCGCGCCTGGCTAGTGTTTGGGCACCCTGGACGCCTCCCGGTCTCACCCCTTCGCCTATAAGAAGCCCCCGATGTAGAAACCCTGAGTACCCGATCAGAAATCCACGGAACCGTCTGTAGTCGCCGCCACCATCGTCCCTAGATCGAGGGGATCTGAAGCTCTTCCCGGACCCTGCCGGAGGGGAGATCATCTCGAAGGCCTTCTCTCCGGTATGATTCGTGAGTAGTTCCACCTTGGACTATGGGTCCATGTAGTAGCTAGATGGTTGTAGCTCCTCCTTTGTGCTTTCATGTATAGATCTTCTGAGCTCCGTTCATGATCAAGATCTAATCTATTTGTAATCATGCATGTTGTGTTTGCAGGGATCCGATGGATATTGAGATTATTAAGTTGGTTTGATTAATGGTTTTATCTTTATGATTCTATCATGTCTATGTTGTTTGTGATCTTGCATGCTCTCTGTTGCTAGTGGTTATCTTGGCCAAGTAGTTGCTAGTGACTCCGAGAGGGAGTATTTATGCTCGATAGTGGGTTCATGCCTCTAGTTTCCAAGGGAAGTGACAATAATCTCTTCGGTTGTAGATGTGCTGTTTCTACTAGGGAGAAAACAACAGTCTCTTGTTCATGGAACATGTGGACTGTTTACCTTACACACTTTGCTTAAAGCAGTTGTCTATTGCTTGCAACTTAATACTGGAGGGGGGTCGGATGATAACATGAAGGTGGACTTCTAGTAATAGATGTAGTTGGATGACGGTCTATGTATATTGTTGTATTGCCCAATCAACCTCATAGGATCTTTCTGGCTAGTAATTGCATTGTTATGCCTTGCTCAGTTCCTGTCAATTGCCCCGCTGTAATTTGTTTACCCTTCATGCCATGTTGTTTATCTAAGGAGAGCACCTCTAGTGAACTATGGACCCCGGTCCAATCTTTACCATTGATACATCTTCCGCTGTTACTTGTTTACTTGCTGCAAACCATTACCTTCCACACCATACGTTTAATCCTTTGTTACATTAAACCGAGGAGGTTGACAACCTCACTGATTCGTTGGGGCAAAGTCTTGAGTTTGTGTTGTGCAGGTCTCCGCGTTGCTTGCAACACCTGTGTGATGTTTCCTTCCTCCTTCTGGTTCGATAACCTCGGTCTCAACTGAGGGAAGACTTGTTGATGTGCTCTTCACACCTTGATCTTGGGGTTCCCAACAAGACTCCACATCAAGCACCAAGTTCTCTGGCGCCATCAAGGAGTCATCAAACTCTAGTCCGCATATTCAGTTGATAAGTTACTTGTTGTTTCTCGGAGGTTCAGGGGGAGATTATGTATCCCCTGCATAGTCCCTCCAAGTTCTTGGAAGTCTTGATATGTAGCGAACCGGTTCGGTGGCTACTCCTCTTGATAAGGAACTTATTGCTCCTCCTCTTGGTCCTCATCCTCATCCGGGATCTCCTCCTCGGGTTGGTGTTGCTCAACCTGCAGGTAAAAGACCATTAGGCAGAGGAGCGGGGTAGAGACGCCCAGCTCCAACAATATGCAGGTAATAAACATCACCTCTCCTAGTGAGCATTCCACAAGCCTTTAAAGTGGAGAAACCAACACGTAGCTCACCTAGCACTGGCTGCAACTCACCTAGGTCGATGCCCAGGGCATTGGCAAGCACGGTGATGATGCCTCCACATGTGATTGGTCCTTGGCTTTGGGAGGATTGGTACTCCAAGTAGCGCACAAGAATTGCGCCCAATTGGAGTGACAAGTTGTTGTAGTTGAAAGTAGCTTTTGCGAGGACCAAAATGTCCTCATCATTGAGTCTTGTAAACTCATTACGCGCCTGCAAGGTGTTAGCAATAACATAGAACAAATAGCGAATAACAGGATGTTAAATATTTTCCCTTTGCTGACTCTAGAAGTGAAGTTCATTCTATTATAGAAGAGTTCTGGGGAAGGTTCTACGCTAGTAAAAGATGCGCATGGAGCATTAGGATCATTGTTGGGTAAACCAAAAATTGCACCATTCATCAAGTGATAACGAATAATTGTTGTTCATAAGTCGGAAAGAAATCATATCCTCTCAATGCCATGTTTTAACGGTGCTTTTCAAAGAACTTAAAAAATTCAATAGTTAACCCGCGATAGGTAGGTGCATCATGTAAAAGAAAGTTTTGCAGGCCAACTCTATTGCATAGTAAATTAAAGTCATCAGAAATACCGAGTTGGTTCAATATGACGGGATAAGCTCACTTGTTTGCCTTCACTTCTCGGTTTTTGATCCTGTCGAAATAATCACGGTGGTACTCATTCCTGAATCGTATCCCCATGCGTTCCTGAGCTGCAACCCGAGAAGAACTAGCGGTAGCAAGAGCACATGTTTGGATCCTTGTGTTCATCTTCTAAAATAAAATAAGAAAGACAAAAATAAAACTTTTTGATCCAACAATAATAAGCATAGCATATTCCTCATCATAGCACACTAAACAATCTCCTCAACACAATAATCTAGGCAAGAGAATCATGGCAACTAGTTCAAAGTAAGTCTCATCCTAGATTGATAATGACAAAGGATCAGAGATGAATTTGCAAAAAGTAATTAGAGGATAGGAGGAGAAACATACCGTAGATCACTTGTGTGCAAGGAAATCGAACGAAATTGAGTAGAGATGAAGATCTCTTGAGGTTTTGAGAGAGTTTGGAGGTAGAAGAGAGAAAACGGATTGAAGTTTTGGTGTTTTGGGTACCTTTCCGTGCGTTTAAGTGGTCGGAAGCAACTATACGCTCGCAACTATACGGCTAGAACACTTTGTTCCCGCCGTATAGTTGGTCTGGCAACAAAAAATAGGGTTTCTAGGGTTCCTTTCCTGGCGGCTATAACTATACGGCCGAACCAAAATGGTCCCTCCATATAGTTAGTCGTTAAACCTTCTGTACCTAGAGAAGAAAATTTGTCGATGGCTCAAATAACTATACGAACGGAAGTATACGGCTAGAATTTTTATTCCTGCCGTATAGTTGGTCATTAAAGGTACTGTAGACGTCAAAAAAGTTCTATTTCTTTAAGAATTACTTTTTAGACTAAAACTTAGCGAAACACCATGTTTGACAGAAAAATGACAGACTAAATTGTCAACCAACATTAGCATGTATAAAATAGGAATTTTTAGTACCACTGAATCTCTCCTTCTCACTGGAGATTTCTAGCACTCTTTATTCTACATAAAACTTAAAGTAAACTTAAAAAACTTTACTCAAACCTTTATTTCACATGTGTTGCCTCCCATGCAACGCTCTTTTATGGTCAATAGCTTGACCTTGATGTTGCTCAATTAGGCCAGATGAGTGGAACACCCACTCCAAAATAGTTGGCCTTCAAAGTGATGGTCTCCTTCTCATCTTGCTTGGCTTTATTTTTCCTGGGAAAATGAATAACAAAAGGATCCCGCGAAGGAAATTGGAGATTAACGTTCCCTTCATGCAGATTAATCACAACCTTAATAGTTCTTAAGAAAGGACGACCTAATATGATAGGAGCAGTAGCATCTTCAAGCATGTCAACAATAACAAAATCAATGAGAGCAGGACAACCTTTAATGTATACTAAGGTGTTCACCTTAATTCCTACTGCTTGTTTGTAGGTAGAATTTGCTGGATGCAATTTTAACTCAGTAATTTCAAAAGAGCCAAGATTTAACTTATTAAAAATTCTCTTAGGAATTGTTGAAACACTTGCACCTAGATCACAAAGTGCAGCTATTTCATTAGTCCCAATTTTAATCTTAATAGTAGGCTCAAATATATCATCAAGCTTAACAGGTAATTTTTCAGCAATTTTCTTATATTCTTCCTCCAGCTCACGTACATTTATTGCTACCTGATTAACGAAGTGTTGATACATGGCTTCCTCATTTCCTTCACTTACCGGAATCTTGATATTGATCCTTTTTACAAGATCTTTAACTATGTAATTTGGTGAAGGAGCATTGTTATAGTCTAGTTCTCTAGGCTCCTCCCTTTGGATTCTTATCATCTTGAGGTCTTCTACTGGATTGGGCTCAGCTTTACCTGCAAATTTAGCTAGAATGAGAGTTTGACTCTCGGTTATCTTACCTAGTTGTGCCTCAATAATCCTTGTTCTTTCCTAGAGGGCCTGCAAATCATTCCTCAAACTAACAACTTGGTTAGATAATTTTCCAAGCATAGCATCATGGTTCTCCGTTATTTTAACTAGGATAGGTTTTGATCATTTTGTGAGCACAAAAGATTTAAGAGTTTCCTGGAGAATACCATTACTTGATGCCATATTACTATTAGAGTTACCTGCAGGACTAGAATAGTGTTTCTAAAAATTTGGGTTATAATTATTTTTTCAAGAAGGGTTATAATTATTACGAGCTATGAAGTCTATTTCTTCAATATTTGGTTCGGGAGTAGATCTTACCTGGGTTTCCTTACCTTTGAAAGCTAATATAAGCTCATCCAACTTAACATTGAGTTCTTCATTTGCTTGAGGTGTGACGGAGTTCACCTTCTTTGTGTTTGATCTTTGCACATGCCATTGGGCATAGTTGTCTTACATATTGTCTAGCAGCTGCTTTGCTTCGGTAATTTGTTTACCGATAAATGTTCCTCCAACTGCAATATCAAGCATAGACTTAGACACAGGGTTAAGAGCATTATAAAATAAATGGAGAATTAACCAATCTTCCATCCCATGATTGGGACAGTTTCTCATGCATTCTTTCATTCTCTCCCATGCAAGTGCAGTGGCTCACGCTCTTCCTATCTAAAACCAGTAATATTAGGTCTTAATTGCATAGTCTTTGCAGGTGGAAATAATTTAGTCATAAATAAAGAAGTATATTCCACCCATGATGCAATAGTATTTCTAGGCAAAGATAGCAACCATTATTTTGCTCTTCCTCTAAGAGAGAAAGGAAATAAGTGCAACTTGACCGCATCAGGGTCAACATCGTGCATCATATCACATATTTCAGTAAAAGTATTTAAGTGCATACCTGCATATTCAACAACAGAGCCTCCAAATTGATTCTGTTGAACCAAACTTAAATAGTGGGGCTTAATTTCATAGTCTTCAACATTAATTGCTGACTGAGTAATAGGAGTACATAAATAATCATTATTGGGAGTTGCAAACTCTCCAAGCTTGTTTTCAGCCATATTTCCTATATTTTTGGATTTTCTTAAACAAATACTAATGAGGGTAAAAACAAGAATTAAAAGACTAACTAATTTTTTTGGTTATTCAAATAAAGACTGAAAGCAAACTAAAAAAATTAAAAACAAGAAATAAAACTAGCAAGGTTCCTACTAACCTCACCAGGGTAGCTATTGCTTCCCGACAGCAGTGCGAAAAAGGATGATACCTTCGATCCGGATTACAGATGTAGTATAGTGTAGAGGTCCCAACCTTTAATAAGGTAGAGATCCCTGTGTTTACAATGCTAGTCCCTGGATCAATAGATATCATTAACAGTTAAGATGTAATATCAAGAAACAAAGGTCATAATACAATTTATAACCAGGAATAAAATAATTCATTACATCTTACATAGATCATTTGGCTATCTCATTACAATGCAGCAGAAATAACTATAGCATGGAGTCCTTCATCTTCAAAGTGCCACAGGCAAACATGTTGGTTGTAGACTTGTAATCCTAATCATCACACTTTACTAACATCAAACAAACCTGCAACATAATAAGTTACAGCCACAAGGGTCAATACATTTGAATTGTATTGGCAAGTGATATTATGGTAGTATAGTGGAGTCTATCATCTATATGCATTTGGCCAAGTGGATCTTAGGCTTGCTTTGCTCAAAATAGATTTTCCTTATCATTTGAAAACACTAAGTTTTTTGACAAAATCACCCAAGGCATCTCCCAATAGAAATTGGTGATCCTTCAACCCTTGTTCAACCACAAAGTTTTAACTTAGAAATTGGGATGAGGAGATTCTTGATAGCTTCCATGTCTTGATGCTCAAATTGTCCTTTGCCAGGGACATGGCTAAGTACTTAGATTTTACACTCTGCAGAGGTGGTGCACTTTCCCCACAAGACTTGGTTTCACCAAGACAAGATCTTTCAGAAGCCTTCCCTTAGACCAGAATGGACGCGCTCCAACCTATCAATCCCCTACCACCAACTATCCATTTGGATAAGTTATTGCAATCTATATGATCTAGGCAGGGCCCATAATGCCATGTGGCTGCACTTGAAGCTTCTCAACATTTGACATCTCAAATCTCTTTGTTCCTAGGTGGCATTCAACAAGTGAGATACACAAGGTAAACCATATAAATGGGCCTTGTATAACCACTCAACACAAACCATTCCTTCCATTCCACCCAGGTGTTTCATTCAGTTAGTTGTTTTATTAAACAAAATACAAGTCCTTGACTTAGAAATATTCCATAGCATGAATATAATCCACCCTTGTTTTCTACTAGCTAAGCTAAGCATGATAGTAGTAGGAATCTTAACTTAGGAAATTTCTACTAAAGTTTCATCTACTAGGATTTCCCATGGCATAGTTTACACTTAGCAAAAATTCCATGCAAGTCCTACTTAGAAATATCACTAATGCATAGTGAAAATAATGGGACAAAGTATGGAGAATCACTTGCCTTTTTGGTAGATAATATAAGTTCACTCCTTGATCTTGCAATATTCACACTCTTCAAATTCCACTACAATTCAACCAAGCAAGCAAGAATTCAATCTACCATTCAAGCAAACAACACATAAAATAATAGAAACAAAGCAATGCATGCAAACATGCCAAAGGTTTTTTTATTTGGAAAATTGGTTTCTAATGGGTTATAAACATTTGAAAACACCTATTGGTCATTTTAAAAAAGTGGCAAAACCATTTGCAAAAGATTTTACCTATAAACCCTTTTTAAACCAAAGCATTATTTTATGTGGTTGAAAATGATTTTTAGCAAAGTAATAATCTATATAGGGTTCACCAAATACATTTTAATTCTAAAACTTGGTGTTTGGGGTCAGAGAGTTTAATCCAAATCATTTCCTAAAGATTTTTCTCCATAAATTATTTTTAACATATAAACAACATTTTTATTTGACTAGAAATGCTTTAATTCAAAGGTTTATTATTTTGCTTCAAAAAATATGTTTTTGAATCCACAAGTTGGTTTCTATGGTCAGTAGGTTCAAAACAATCCATTTGCCAAAGATTTTATCACAAAAATAATTTTAGAATGAATTTTATATTCAAAATATGCCTACACAAGTTTCTGCAAAAACAATCAATTTAACAGAAGAAATTTACTAAACAAAGTGTATGGTTGGAAAGTACTTGGTCTTCTGATTCCATTGATATAAAATTTTCAAAATTTGGAAGTGTGGATTGAAAGTTATGAATTTTACAAACTTGAACATCTAATAGATCATTTCTGGTTTTATTAAAACAGACTGGCCACGTGTCTTGTTCTGATAGGCTGGTACCGCTTCGGTTGGATCGGCCTCTCTAGTGCGTTGGATTAGAGTAAAATCGCGCAGCTCAGGTTCACCCATACCCTTTCGAGTTAAATCTAATCTCACTCGTCAGATCAAGATCCAACGTCTTACAGGGCCTGACCATATCTGAGCGGCGCTAGCGGCGGCGGACGGCGGCGCGCGCTTTGGCAGTGTCGTTGCCGATGATGCAGGATGCGAGAAGGGGATAGAGGGGGCTCACCGAGTTCACAGCATGCTACTGATGCTCAACGTGTTCGCGAGGAGGCAGGGGGCGCACGAGGACGATCGTAATTGCTCGCCGGAGTTTGCACGGTGTCGGGCACGCTCTGGTCGTCGTTGCTGGCGAGGCTACAAGTCAACCGAAGGAGAGAGAGAGGTGTCGTTAGAAGCGGGAGAGAGCGTAGATTATAGGAGCATCAATAGGGGAAATAGGGGCGGGCGGAGGATACCTGGAGAGTTCGCCGGAGTTCAAGCCGAAGAACGTGGCGAGCGGCGTTGAGGTTGCCGACGCTAGGGAGCTTGCACGGCTGAGCTCGGAGTACTCGGAGATGCGCTAGAGTCCAGGGAGTGTGCTCATGTGGTCGAGGGCGCGAGGCACGACGGCGGCTGGCCGGAATTATCACCGGAGGACGTCGGAGGCAGTTGTGGTTCCGAGCAAAATCGGAGCAGCCTGGTGGCGGTGAGGAGTTGGCATCTGAGGGGAAAGGTCGAGGGCAGAGAGGCTCTTATGAGGGCGAGGTCGCGGGGCTGTTTAATCGTGGCATTTACTGAGAATTTACGCCGACAATCAATCGGCAGCAACAGCCGGGGAAGGCGGGGTCTTAGCGTGGGTGAGGAAGAAGCCTGGCAAGTGGGGCCTGTTTGATAGAGAGTGAGACGGAGGGGGAGTGGGACCTAGGAGTCAGCGACTGAGTGGGTTCAACTATGAGTGCGAATCGTTTTTCTCGTGGGAGAGAGGAAGTGTCCTGGACTGAGCTAGTTGGACCTGGTTTGCTGGGCTGGCTGCTTGTTTATTTTTTCTTCTCCTGTTTATTTTTCTTTTTCCATTTCTTTTATTCTGTTTTGATTTTGTTTAATCATTTCAAACATCTATTTGAATTCAAACTTCAACCAAACTTTGTGTATAATCAAACACTATTTGTTAACATATTCTGAAGTCAAATTTGGAATAATTATTTCATTATTTTTAGGGTCTTTTATTTATTTTATAAATGGACATTTGTCTTTATTTCAAATAGGTTTTAAAACTTTATTTGAAATCCATATTTTTACCAAACCTATTCAGTAGGTTTTATTTATTTATTAGGGTGTCAAATAATTCACTTTGAATTATTTGGAATATTTTTAATATGATTTATAAATAATTTAAATTGGGTATTTGTCTTTATTCCAATGAAAATCAATTATAGTTTTAATTCCTTAAATTTTATTTAGGTGATTTCCTTGATTTCATTTAAGTTAATTAAATGACTTTTAAACCACTTGAGTATATTCCAAATACTATTTTCCCATGATTTAATTAATCAATCTTATTTGGGAATTGTCTTAATCCAATGGAATATAATTTGGTTAAGGCCATATTATTTTATTTCAATATTATTTATTCAATCATTTCATTTGAACTTGGATTATGTTTATTCCATTTGCTTATGGTCTTGGCCAAGTTTTAATTTGGCCTTTAAATATTCCTCATTTAATATTTCTATCTTTATCTTATAAAATCCATATCTTTTTATTTATAGATCCAAACTTGGTGATTCCAATTTGTAAAATCTTATTTGATATTTATTTATCATTTTAAATATCTTTAGGATTAATTGCACACCATTTGGTATGGGTTTCTAGATAGGTGGTTTATTAACTTTGGAAATTCAATTTCCTTATCTTATTAAATTCATAGTATTTTATCTATGGATCCAAATTAAGTGAAACCAATTTATATGGTTTTATAATGTTTCTATTTGTCATTCTTGATCATTTGTAAATGTTTGTTGACAAATTTTTATATGGATCCAATCCATGATCTTGGAGATAACTTGGAAATGTTTTTCTTCCATTAGGGTTTTAGAGTTTTGGTTTATTTTTCAAGTGTTTAAATTTCAAGATGCATTTATGAAGAATGCATTTCACTTGATTTGAATTTAGTTGGATTCAAGCATTAATCAAAGTTTGTTCAAGATGGGATTTTAAGTTTCCATTTGGAAATCAAAAGTTTCTTTTCACCCTAAATTTCAACATTTTTTTTTCACATTACAAGATTTGGAAGATCTTGGGATGTGACAGGCTACCACCCTTAAAAGAAATCTCGTTCCGAGATTTGGGAAAGATAGGGGTTACAAGTTGTCTCCAAGCAACTAGGGTACTACCACCCTTAAATTTTTTCAACTGGATTACATCTTGGCTTGCTTGGGATCTTGATGTATCTTCTCTGGGCACTTGTTTGCATAATGGCCTAGTTCTTTGCATTTGAAACACATCACTTGGCTGATATCTTTATTTTCCTTTGGTATCATTGCCTCTTGTTTGTTTCCTTGGTTCTTCTTCTTTTCTGGGCATTCATTGGCATAGTGTCCTATCTCTTTGCAAGTGTAACATTGCTCTTGGGTAATATCCTTCTTGCTAGGGTTGGGGCATTTCTTGTTCTTCTTGGGTCTCTCCAAATCTAGGAGTTCTTCTAGTTCATGCTCTTCATATTTCACCACAAAGGTCGGAAATATTTCTCTCTTCTTGGGGAAGTTACTAGAGATATGACCTTCTTCTCCACAAGAGTAGCAACACTTTGTGGTCACTTTGGATTTGGCCTGATGATGCATGGTTTTGACTTTGCCTTCATCCTTCTTGGTAGAAGTTGTTCCTTCATGAGGGTTTACAAACTGTTGATGCACACCACCTTGTTTCCTTTGTTGAACTATGGAATAGATGGGGCATTGGATAGGGACATGATTATTTCCTTCACATAGGAAACAAGTAGCTTGAGATGTGGGGCATTGATTAGTTGGATGTTTCTCTTCACAATTGGGGCATTGATATTCATGCTCTTTGGAGGTGTGATCCTTGTCTCCACAGACATTGCAAGCTTGAGTTACTTCTATAATATCATCCTTGACATCATTGTTGTCACATACTCCTTGGGAAGGGTTGTCTTTCATGTTGATCATGTGAGTGGTCATCTGTTGCATCAATTGGGATTGGATTCCCAAAAACTTTTGCATGGTTGGGTCTAACTCATTGTTGTTGGCTAAAAACTGAGTTGTCATCTGATTCAAATGGGTTTGGTTTACTAATAACTGTTCTCTCATGAGCATCTCTTGGTTGTTGTTGTTGTCACCATTCTTGATGTTGGAGTTTCTTGGGGTAGTCATCTGTTTGGGCTGGATTGGGATTAGAATAGACAAAATATTTCTAAGGAATTAATTCTAATCACACACATCATAATTCACACAAGCAATGTGCAAGCAATCACAAACAAACATTCCACTCAAACAACAAGTTTCAAGCACATTTTTAGGCAACAAAATATTTTTGCTACACCACAATAGTTGGTGTGTTTGATTTAAACTAAATATGGTGGTCCAACTATATGGTTCACTTAAGATTATTCCATCCTTCTTAATTGATTCTTCTTGAATGAGATCATGGTTTCCTTGTGAAAATTCTTGGGTCTTGGTCACAAAACTTCTGGTTCTTCCTAAGTTGTGTTTCCTTAGTCTCCAAGTATTGAGTAATATTTCTTGTCTCACTTGTAGTCCTTAGTGATACCAAAGTTGAAGTCCTTGGTGAAAATAAAGTTGAAGTCATTTGAGTTGATGAAGTCCTTTGCTCATGGTGAGGTTTTCTCCATCAAGTTGAATTAGAAGAGATGTAGAATTAAAACCAAAAGGTTGAGGAAAGAGTTTACAAGATTGTTTGTAAATAAGTTTTTGGAACAAATACCATTCCTATTTTTCTAAGGGTTTTTGTCCAATCCTAGGGTTACAATCCTACATGCAACACAATGCTCCCATACCATCTGTAGAGGTCCCAACCTTTAATAAGGTAGAGATACCTGTGTTTACAATGCTAGTCCCTGGATCAATAGCTAACATCCACAGTTAAGATGTAATATCAAGAAACAAAGGTCATAATACAATTTATAACCAGGAATAAAATAATTCATTACATCTTACATAGCTCATTTGGCTATCTCATTACAATGCAACAGAAATAACTATAGCATGGAGTCCTTCATCTTCAAAGTGCCACAAGCAAACATGTTGGTTGTAGACTTGTAATCCTAATCATCACACTTTACTAACATCAAACAAACCTGCAACATAATAAGTTACAGCCACAAGGGTCAATACATTTAAATTGTATTGGCAAGTGATACTATGGTAGTAGAGTTGAGTCTATCATCTATATGCATTTGGCCAAGTGGATCTTAGGCTTGCTTTGCTCAAAATAGATTTTCCTTATCATTTGGAAACACTAAGTTTTTGCTTGACAAAATCACCCAAGGCATCTCCCAATAGAAATTGGTGATCCTTCAACCCTTGTTCAACCACAAAGTTTTAACTTAGAAATTGGGATGAGGAGATTCTTGATAGCTTCCATGTATTGATGCTCAAATTGTCCTTTGACAGGACATGGCTAAGTACTTAGATTTTACACTCTGCAGGTGGTGCACTTTCCCACAAGACTTGGTTTCACCAAGACAAGATCTTTCAGAAGCCTTCCCTTAGACCAGAATGGACGCGCTCCAACCTATCAATCCCCTACCACCAACTGTCCATTTGGCTAAGTTATTGCAACCTATATGATCCAGACAGATCCCATAATGCCATGTGGCTGCACTTGAAGCTTCTCAACATTTGACATCTCAAATATCTTTGTTCCTGGGTGGCATTCCACAAGTGAGATACACAAGGTAAACCATAGAAATAGGCCTTGTATAACCACTCAACACAAACCATTCCTTCCATTCCACCCAGGTGTTTCATTCACTTAGTTGTTTTATTAAACAAAATACAAGTCCTTGACTTAGAAATATTCCATAGCATGAATATAATCCATCCTTGTTTTCTACTAGCTAAGCTAAGCATGATAGTAGTAGGAATCTTAACTTAGGAAATTTCTACTAAGGTTTCATCTACTAGGATTTCCCATGGCATAGTTTACACTTTGCAAAAATTCCATGCAAGTCCTACTTAGAAATATCACTAATGCATAGTGAAAATAATGGGTAAAAGTATGGAGCATCACTTCACTTTTTGGTAGAGAATATAATTTCACTCCTTGATCTTGCAATATTCACACTCTTCATATTCCACTACAATTCAACCAAGCAAGCAAGAATTCAATCTACCATTCAAGCAAACAAAACATAAAATAATAGAAACAAAGCAATGCATGCAAACATGACAAAGGTTGTTTTATTTGGAAAAGTGGTTTATAATGGGTTATAAACATTTGAAAACACCTATTGGTCATTTTATAAAAGTGGAAAAACCATTTGAAAAAGATGTTACCTATAAACCCTTTTTAAACCAAAGCATTATTTTAAGTGGTTGAAAATTCTTTTTAGCAAAGTAATAATCTATATAGGGTTCACCAAATACATTTTAATTCTAAAACTTGGTGTTTGGGGTCAGAGAGTTTAATCCAAATCATTTCCCAAAGATTTTTCTCCAAAAAGTATTTTTAACATATAAACATAATTTTTATTTGACTAGAAATGCTTTAATTCAAAGGTTTATTCTTTTGCTTCACAAAATATGTTTTTGAATCCACAAGTTGGTTTCTATGGTCAGTAGGTTCAAAACAATCCATTTTCCAAAGATTTTATCACAAAAATAATTTTAGAATGTATTTTATATTCAAAATATGCCTACATAAGTTTCTGCAAAAACAATCAATTTAACAGAAGCAATTTACTAAACAAAGTGTATGGTTGGAAAGTACTTGGTCTTCTGATTCCATTGATATAAAATTTGCAAAATTTGGACGTGTGGATTGAAAGTTATGAATTTTACAAAGTTGAACATCTAGTAGATCATTTCTGTTTTTTTATTAAAACAGACTGACCACGTGTCTTGTTCTGATAGGCTGGTACCACTTCGGTTGGATCGGCCTCTCTGGTGCGTTGGATTAAAGTAAAATCGCGCGGATCAAGTTCACCCATACCCTTTCAAGTTAAATCTAATCTCACTCGTTAGATCAAGATCCAACGATGTACAGGGGCCTGACCATATCTGAGCGGCGCTAGCGGCGGCGGAGAGCGGCGCGCGCTCTGGCGGTGTCATTGGCGATGATGCAGGATGCGAGAAGGGGAGAGAGGGGTCTCACCGAGTTCACAACATGCTACTGATGCTCAACGTGTTCGCGAGGAGGCAGGGGGCGCACGAGGACGATCATAATTTCTCGCCGGATTTTGCACGGCGTCGGGCACGCTCTGGTCGTCGTTGCTGGCAAGGCTACAGGTCAACCGAAGGCGAGAGAGAGGTGTAGTTAGACGCGGGAAAGAGCGTAGATTATAGGAGCATCAACAGGGGAAACAGGGGCGGGCGGAGGATACCTAGGGAGTTCGCCGGAGTTGAAGCCGAAGACGGTGGCAAGCGACATTGAGGTTGCCGACGGTAGGGAGCTTGCGTGGTTGAGCTCGGAGTACTAGGAGATGCGCCAGAGTCCAGGGAGTGTGCTCGTTTGGTCGAGGGCGCGAGGCACGACAACGGCTGGCCGGAATTCTCACCGGAGGACGTCAGAGGCAGTTGTGGTTCCGAGCAAAATCGGAGCAGCCTGGTGGCGGTGAGGAGTTGGCGTCTAAGGGGAAAGGTAGAGGGAAGAGAGGCTCTTATGAGGGCGAGGTCGCGAGGCTGTTTAATCGCGGCGTTTACTGCGAATTTACGCCGGCAATCAATCTGCAGCAACGGCCGGGGAAGGCGGGGTCTTCGCGTGGGTGAGGAAGAAGCCTTGGCAAGTGGGGCCTGTTTGACAGCGAGTGAGAGGGAGGGGGAGTGGGACCTAGCAGTCAGCGACTGAGTGGGTTCAACTGCGAGTGCGAATCGTTTTTCTCGTGGGAGAGAGGGAGTGGGCTGGACTGGGCTAGTTGGGCACAGTTTCTTTGATTTGCTTGTTTTTTTTCTCCTGTTTATTTTTCTTTTTTCCATTTATTTTATTCTGTTTTGATTTTGTTTAATCATTTCAAACATCTATTTGCATTCAAACTTCAACCAAACTTTGTGTATAATCAAACACAGTTTGTTAACATATTCTGAAGTCAAATTTGGAATAATTCTTTTATTATTTTTATGGTCTTTTATTTATTTTATAAATGGACATTTGTCTTTATTTCAAATAGGTTTTAATGTGTTTTAAAACTTTATTTGAAATCAATATATTTTTACCAAAACTATTCAGTAGGTTTTATTTATTTATTAGGGTGTCAAATAATTCACTTTGAATTATTTGGAATATTTTTAATATGATTTATAAATCATTTAAATTGGGTATTTGTCTTTATTCCAATGAAATCAATTATAGTTTTAATTCCTTAAATTTTATTTAGGTGATTTCTTTGATTTCATTTAAGTTAATTAAATAACTTTTAAACCACCTGAGTATATTCCAAATACTATTTTCCCATGATTTAATTAATCAATCTTATTTGGGAATTGTCTTAATCCAATGGAATAGAATTTGGTTAAGGCCATATTATTTTATTTCAATATTATTTATTCAATCATTTCATTTGAACTTGGATTATGTTTATTCCATTTGCTTATGGTCTTGGCCAACTTTTAATTTGGCCTTTAAATATTCCTCATTTAATATTTCTATCTTTATCTTATAAAATCCATATATTTTTATTTATAAATCCAAACTTGGTGATTCCAATTTGTAAAATCTTATTTGATATTTATTTATCCTTTTAAATATCTTTAGGATTAATTGCACACCATTTGGTATGGATTTCTAGATAGGTGTTTTATTAACTTTGGAAATTCAATTTCCTTATATTATTAAATTCATAAGATTTTATCTATGGCTCCAAATTAAGTGAAACCAATTTATATGGTTTTATAATGTTTCTATTTGTCATTCTTGATCATTTGTAAATGTTTGTTGACAAAGTTTTATATGGATCCAATCCATGATCTTGGAGATAACTTGGAAATGTTTTTCTTCCATTAGGGTTTTAGAGTTTTGGTTTATTTTCCAAGTGTTTAAATTTCAAGATGAATTTATGAAGAATGCATTTCACTTGATTTGAATTTAGTTGGATTCAAGCATTAATCAAAATTTGTTCAAGATGGGATTTTAAGTTTCCATTTGGAAATCAAAAGTTTCTTTTCACCCTAAATTTCAACAATTATTTATTTTGTTTATTTTTTCACATTACAAGATTTGGAAAATCTTGGGATGTGACATATAGTTCTTTTTCCCTAGTAGACCTAAGTTTATCGAATTCTCGGGAAACATAAATTAAGTGAAGTTACTTTAACGGACCTTCGGGAGTTTTAGAATTCCTTTTGTGTTTTCACCAGACCAAGAGTTTGCGATCTTTTTGTTGTTGTTGACGATGGAGAGATAGAGGGCCTACGGCTTTCGGTTTCACCAGTTGTTGTGCAAAATATCTAATGGGAATAAAAGATAATAATAAAGTATGCATGTAATTGTTAGAGCAACATAATTTAATGTTGGCAGTGCATCCATAATTGCTATTGCTTCTGTAACCGCTTATAGCAATGACCTACTATCTCATCCATAGAAGAAAGAGAACTAATGATATGCATAGTGACGTCACCGTTAATCCCAAGTAAATCCCTCACATATGTAACTACCTCGGTGAACTACGCTCCTAGATACAAGCCTGGATGAGTGATAGTGGTTGAAATAGTACGGTGGGGCCCCAAAAGCCACTCACTGGTAGTCTTTTCAGACGTCCCAACCACTACCCTCTCAACGGGACCTGTATGAGGCGTGGTCGGCGGCGAAGGATCAACTACGTACACAAGTGGGTATGTGCAAGCCACCATACAAGAGTACATCGAGCCACACCATCTAGAAAGAAAGGAAATATACCAACGCCATACGGCAAGATTCAAATGACCGATAAATCTATATTTTAGGATAACTCCTCATACAACACACATCGAGTATCATGCAGCGGCAAACATGATCCGAAATACGGATAAGAAGCAAATCGGCATAAGATGCGGAGAAATAAGCACATCCCAACTACAGGTCGCACGGATCCCGTTCCGGAATCTCTACACCGAGCGATCGTTGCCCACATCTTGCTTCTTCCACCCAAGATCCGTCACGAGAAGGTACATTCATCGAATCAAGAATTTATCGTGTGAGACCCTAAGTTTTGCAAGTCTTAATGCCTCTAAAGGGGACACAACCTGGGGTGACGTAATTGCAGCGAAAGATAAACCCTAGCAATTCTACAGATCAACGCTAACCATCCGCCTAACCAATGATAGACGGATGTCCGTGAATGTAAAATACAACAGTTATAATGGTAATCTCATCCGATCCATCCTCCTCCCTGCTTACCAACAAGGAAGCGGACGAACAACCCCCCATCCGTTGGCAATTTTATTAACCATTCCATGAGTGTTGCACTATTTACTAGTCAAGTTACTTAGTCAAATTAAGGCGGTACTTTAGTTCTGCTTGTCTATGATCAAGAAACTGTGCTCCAAGTCGTCCATATCCGTGGACACGGCTTTCAGAAAGTTTTACCCGGCCGGGGTGCACCAATAGCAACACACGCTCGATCAACCTCGGAAAAACCAAATCAAAACCCAACGAGGCTTTCACATGAACAATCGCAGATCAGAAATATTTAGGGGGCCACCCTTAAGTAGATCCATAGCAGTAAGCAAGCTTGAGACGGACTCAAGGTTTGGCTAGACGGCTGTGAACGATGGGAACCAAAACTGGGCTTGTCGACACCGCGGAATCGTGTTCGATCCTAACAAGATGCTGAAGGTGCTATCATCGCACAATTTTAAATCTGAAAGTAGCATGGCATAAGTACAGGATAGTAAATAAAACCTCAAACTAGTTTGTGGCCCCAAGAAATAAGACGGAATCAAGCTACGGCGGGGGTCCCATATACCTCCGGATGTGGATAGCGCGATAAATCAAGGAACAGGAATCAAGTACTCGGGGTCTTACGGGACACAAGTGAGCAGGAAAAACCAAATAGCAGATGTTGCTCACGGTGCCACTTTCTTTAGTTATCCCAACTACTCGAGTTAAGTTGTTTAGGTACCTCATTGTTCAAGACTCTCACATACCCTACACATGTTGTTCTACGACTCGCATGGCTCAAACAACTCCTATAGTAGGGGCTCATGGGATGGAGGAACAAGCTTGGTGGGGTTTAAAAGTAAAGGTTATGCATACTTGGGATTCAGTTTAATGCAATCGCGACTCAATGATGCAAGAATAAGATAGAGGCAATAGTCTTGTATGTATGCAAGCATGTGGAAGTGCTTGCTGTCAACTCGATTGTAGCAAGGACAGATGCAGGTAGTGCTCTGGTTCTCTTGATACACCTTTCGATGTCTATCCGAGAAAAACCAAACAAACAAGGCCAACATGAATATAGAGCACAAGCATTGGAATTAAATGCGTCAAGCAAACAATCATGCCATGATGAATGATGCACAAGTTGCATGGCAATAAGTAGCATGGCATGGGTGAGGTGAGGAGGACAAGAAAATAACATTTGAATTGAGTTTTAGTCACATTTCATTGCCATAACAGTTGTTGTTCAATATATATTTAGATGATGCATGCTGCAATTGAAGTCATGGATAGCATAAACAGAAAGGTCTCGTTGAGCTGATCAATTTAGACTCATCATTTGCTAAATTTGGAGTTTTAAAACAAAAGTTATGAATTATTGAAAATCCAGTGGCATTGGTGGTAATTAACATAAACTTGGAATTTTACTTGTGCAAAAGGCAAAAAGGATGGCATATTTGGAATCCTCTCATTTTTCTGAATCAAAAACATATATTATTTGCCCAATTTGGATTTAGTATGACAAAGTTATTAAAAATCTGAATTGGATTTGAAATTATTTAACTATATTTGAATTTTAAAACAGCTCTGAAACGTTTTTTACACAGACTAAGCTAGCCTGGCTCGCAGACAGGTGGGGCCAGGGGGGTTCTCTGGCCCACACGCCAGTGCCTGGGACAAACTGGACCGCGGGTTGATTAAACAAAACATCAGGACCCTTTTAGAAAACTCTCACTGACGCTGACAACGGGCCTGGCTGGACCGCGGGTTGGGCAAAAGAGTTGGCAGGGGGTTAAGCGCAAAGTGCCACGCGGGTACTGTGGATCTTCTCCCTGTCTGACGAAACTGAACCCGCTGCGCGACAGAGGACAACAGGGGGGCGCGCTGGGGCTCGATCTCGCGACCGCGGGCGCGCCAGCGAGGGCGGCTACCACCGGGCTGGTTTTGGGTTGATGCTAAGCGGTCGCTCGCGTGCTAGATAGGCTAGATGGCGCGCGGTGCTAGTGGCAGGCGTCGACGACACGGGCGCACGGAGGGCGTTCGACAAAACGAACCACGCGTCCAGGAAACGACGACGCACAGGAGGATGTCTGGGGGGTTCGTAGGCTCACCGCGAGCGTGCCGGTGTGGTCGACGTGGCGCGGGAGGCGAGCGATCGGCGATGGTGGCGGCGGCGGCGCTAGGGTTTCCGGCGGCGGCAGGTCTGGCGAGCTGGGGCTTCTCTCCTCCTCGCGTCTGGCAGCGTGCAGGCGAACTCGAGGCTTCTCGACAACCTCTACTCCGCTCCTCCCGGAAGAGTGTGTCAAGCGGAGTGAGGGGTGGCCGGCGTGATGGAGCTGAGCGGTGGAGCAGGGGCATAGGGGAGCGAGGCAAGCCTCAGGGGCGGATCTGGGGAGGCCAGAGAGGGGGTGAGAGAGGATAAGAACGCCAGGGGGAAAGAGGCTAGCGTGGGGGAGGGGTAGCTGGCCAGGGTGGCGTCGGCCACCTCCTGTTCACGTGCTTTCATGGC
The DNA here is from genome assembly GCA_030063025.1 of Avena longiglumis. Taxonomy (NCBI): domain Eukaryota; kingdom Viridiplantae; phylum Streptophyta; class Magnoliopsida; order Poales; family Poaceae; genus Avena; species Avena longiglumis. The sequence continues at coordinate 449,041,092 of CP125978.1, forward strand.
AGCCCGAGCAAGGCGGGGCACTGTGGCAGTGGGGTAGGGGCGCTAGGGAGGCAGGGGGGGTAGGGGCGTGGGCAGGTCTTGGCAGAGAGGGAAGATAAGAGGGAAAGGGGGAGGCCGGCTCGGCTAGGGCTAGGGTAGATAGGAGGGGTCCTGGTCGCGTGTGGGGGCAGGTAGAGAGAGGGGGTGTGGCGAGCTGGGGTGGGGCATGCATGGAAGGGAGAAGGGTCGAGCTAGGTGGGGTGCCCAAGCTAAAAGGAGGAGGGGTATGGGGAACATGCTAGGTAGGGAAAAGGGGTGGTACTAGGGTTTTGCTTAGGTAAAGAGGGGGTAGATTAGGGTAAGAGGGTGGTTTAGGGTTTGGTTTAGGGGGGTGTTGATTAGAGGGGGATATAGCTTAGGGTTTAGGTTTGGCTAGAAGGATAGATGGCAAGAGTAGGATTAGGGTTTGCTAAGAGAGGGAGAAGGATAGAAGGGTAGCTCCTTGCACTAGATCAAGCATGCTCCAAACAAAGCTATCTAAGACAAGGCAAGAAAAAGAGATAGGGAGAGAGATGAACATGTGGTGATGGTTGCCCTTTTTGGTTCATGCATGCTCCAACATTGGCCAAGCATAACCCAAGAGAAAAGGTGATGATGTGGTCCTCCTTTGGCCCATGCATGATCCCAGCAAGGAACAAGCAAGATCCAAAAGAGAGGGGGGGTTAGAGGGTGCATGCCACATTAGCACAAGTGTGCACATGGGACATGGGGTAGGGTTTTAGCTAAAGGATGAAGAGAGAGAGAAGATAAGGAGAAGCAAACTACAAGCCAACACATGATTTAAACAAAGGAAGATGATCCAACTAGAATTCAAATAAAACCAAATACTAGAATAGGTGGCACTTGCATGGCCCATGCAACATAATTAATGCCCAATGGTTATATTGTGAAAACAACATTATTTCATGTGGCTTTAATCCTTGCATTCCCAAAAAGTGGGCAAAGGCCAAGCAAAAGATGATGGGTGGATCCAACCAACAACATGAGCTAGAGATAAATCAACAAAGCCAAGCTCAGATTAGTTGGGTGGTGGAATTATAAGGTGGTGAAAGAAAAGGTGGTGGAGTCAACAAGAGAGATGCCCCCAACTCAACTTGGGCATTTAACAATTTATTAAGACCCAAATACAATATCAAGAGGCAAATACAATTAATCATGCACATGAGATAAGAACCAAACAAGAAAGGGTTTTGTATGATGCTCAAATGCAAGGGTACATGATGACATGAGCATGATATGATGATGATGCAACAATTATATGTTGGAAGTGGCCCATTTTATTATCATAACATGTAGCATTACAGGGGTTAGACAACTGGGATGCTACAACTCTCCCCCGCTAAACAGGAATCTCGCCCCGAGATTCTAGGAAGAAGAAGAAGATACAAAGAGAGAAGGATGTTTGACACGGAGTTCATCTTCACGCTCCCATGTTGCTTCATCAACAGAATGGTGTGACCACTGCACCTTGCAAAACTTGATGGACTTGTTGCGAGTCCTACGTTCTGCGGTCTCAAGGATTTTGGTGGGGTGTTCTTGATAAGACAGATCTTCTTGGAGGTCGATTAGCTCATGATCCACGGTCTTGCCGGGATCTTTGAAGCACTTCTTGAGCTGAGAGATGTGGAAAACATCGTGGACTTTGAGTTTTTCCGGAAGCTCAAGTGCATAAGCAACTTCTCCTCTTCTACCACGTATCTTGAAAGGACCGATGTATCTAGGAGCCAACTTTCCTTTGATACCGAAGCGGTGTGTTCCTCTCATGGGAGTGACACGAAGGTAGACGAGATCACCAGGGGCATATACCATATCCGTGCTTCTGTCATAGTTGCTCTTCGGCGACTCGAGCAATCTTCGTGTTCTCCGAATGATATGCACCTTCTCTCTGCTTGGGTCACAATGTCGAGGCCAAACCAGATTCTTTCTCCACACGACCAACCAAGCGGAGTTCGCACACTTGCGACCATAGAGAGCCTCGAATGCTGCCATCTTCAGACTCTTCTGGAAGCTGTTGTAGGAGAATTCAGCATAAGGAAGGCATTCCTCCCACTTCATGCCAAACGAGATGACACAAGCCCGAAGCATATCCTCCAGAATCTGATTGATTCTTTCCACTTGTCCTTGAGACTGAGGGTGGTAAGCAGTGCTGAAGTTCAACTTTGTTCCCAAAGCTTTTTGGAAACTCTCCCAGAACTTTGAGGTGAAGATGCTCCCACAGTGCGAACTGATTTCAAGTGGAACCCCATACAAAGAGACAATCCTTGATATAGAGCTCACCAACTGAATTCCGAAATTGTTTCTTTCGGGAAGAAATGAGCCACTTTAGACAGACTGTCGATGACAACAAAAATTGCATTGTTGCCCTTCTGCGATCTTGGAAACCAGGTGATGAAGTCCATCTCCACTTTCTCCCATTTCCATTCGGAGGTTTCAATGGGTAGAAGACCAAATGGTTTCGATGGATGCCTTCACCCTACGGCAGACATCACATTCTGAGACATACTTGGCGCAATACCGTTTCAACCCAGGCCACCAGTATTGTGTTTTCAGGTCCATGTACATCTTTGTGCTGCCCGGATGGATAGAAAGAACCGACTCATGTGCCTCCTTGAGAACTTGGTCTCTCAGACCCGGGTAGTTTGGAACAAACATCCGGTGTTCAAAGAAGAGCGTGCCTTGATCATCCACGTGGAAGGACTCGTACTTCGGAAGGTCAAGCTTAGCGATGAGCTTTTGGTGTCGGATCACCAAGTGGCGAGAACGAATCTGTTCTTCCAAGAGAGGAGTAGCGGAAGGTTCAGAGATGTCCTTGTTCCACAATTTCGAGGTTCACCGACGGAATTCCTCGCACAAGAGAAGCTGCTCTTCTACCATGAGGTTGTTGACATAAGCTTTACTAAGCGCATCTCGCCATCACGCTTGCTTTGCGGAGTGTAGTTGATGGTCACATCAAAGTCATTGATTGCTTCAATCCATCTCCTCTGCCAAGGTTGAGATCCGATTGAGTGAAGATATACTTCAAACTCTTGTGATCCGAGAAGATCTCTAGCAGTTACCAAGCAAGTAGTGCCTCCATAGCTTCAAAGCAAAGACCCTGCTGCTAGCTCAAGGTCATGTGTGGGATAGTTGACCTCATGCGTCTTCAATCGACGAGAGGCATAAGCAACCACCTCTCTCTTGCATAAGGACCGCACCCAATCCTTGCAAAGAGGCATCGCAGAATATCTGGAAAGGCTTAGATGTATCCGGAGGAACCAAGACTGGTGTGGAAGTAAGCTTCTCTTTGAGTGTCTCAAAACTTTCTTGACAAGGTGAGTCCACAGTACTTCTTGCCTTTCTTGAGGAGGTCGGTAAGAGGCTTTGCTATCTTTGAGAAGTTCGAACAAAGCGGCAATAGCTAGCCAAGCGAGAAAACTCCGCACTTCCTTGACATTAGCAGGAGGAAGCCATTCAACTATTGTCTTCACGGTTTCCGGGTTAACTGCAATGCCCTTGGCAGAGATGACATGTCCCAGATATGTTACTTCAGGCAACCAGAACTCACACTTGGAGAACTTTGCATACAAGCGGTTCTCGCGAAGCTTGTTCAAGACACACCGCAGGTGCTCTTCATGCTCCTCCTTGGACTTGGAATAAACCAGAATGTCATCCAGATATACCACAACAAACTTGTCCAGGTACTCCATGAATACGGAGTTCATCAGCCTCGAGAAGGTAGCAGGTGCGTTGGTGAGACCGAAAGACATGACCGTGTACTCATACAGGCCATAGCGGGTGGTGAAAGCTGTCTTGGGCACATCCTCTTTGCGAATTTTGATTTGGTGATAACCACTTCTCAAGTCCAGCTTAGAGAACACCACAGCTCTGCCGGTGATCAAATAGATCATTTATCCGAGGAGAGGATATTTGTTCTTGATGGTTTTAGCATTGAGCCCGGTAGTCAACACATAGCCTATCGGTTCATCACGCTTCTTCACAAAGATTGTTGGGCTACCCCAAGAAGAAGTCCGTGTTGAATGAAACCCAATTTCTCTTGTTCATCAAGTTGTCGTTTGAGTTCACCAACTCGGAAGGACCCATTTTATATGGCCTCTTGGAGATAGGAGCCGTTCAGTTCAAGCTCAATCACGAATTCAACCTCGCGATCCGGAGGCATACCTGGCAACTCAGGAAAAACATCCGGGAACTCACAGACCACTGGTACACCCTGAATAGCTTCCATAGCATCATTATTCAGAGCAGCCAAGGAATAGAGCTGGACAGCAGGAGTCAGACTTGGAGAAAAGACTAGATGGCCTTCAGGAATCTTCAGAGATATCTGGCGTCAAGACAATCAATCACAGCTGCATTTGCTGTCAACCAATCCATGCCCAAGATGACATCAATGTCAGAGTCGCCCAGAACAATCAAAGAAGCCAAGAAGGAAGAACCACCAATCTCGATCTGATTGCCATGGATATACTGCCCTCATGTTTGCCCAGGAGAAAGAACCATTAACCGCTTTTGAGAGGAACCATGTCTAACTCATTCTCATATGCAAACTTGTGAGACACAAAAGAATGCGATGCACGATCAAAGAGAACTCGTGCGAGGACCGAGTTAATCGAAAGCATACCCATTACAACTCCAGTGCGAGCTCGACTTTAGAGGCGTTGACGTTAGCGCGAACAACCAGAACCCGGGCTTAGTGTTGATGTTGAGAGCCCGAGGCGGTGGTGCAACCGAAGGAGAGCTTGTTGCAGATCTTGGCGGGGTTGAGGGAGAGCTTTGTTCTTCATTGGGCAGTTCACTTGGATGTCCATGATCTCCACATGTGTAACAAGCACCGTGAGGACGTGGAGCGAGTAGCGGGACTCGCCAGCGCTCGGTAAGGGTTGTTGTAGCCCCGGAGCCGCGATGGTGAAGTTTGGTGGCCTTGACGTGAAACTCGCAGGTCTTGGTGGAGCCGGAGCGGCGGTGGGGTGTTAGGAACCCGACACGCCGCTTAGAAGGAGCTGCCATAAGCTGCAGAGCTTGATGCATCCTGTTATGTTTCTTGGACTCCTCGAACATCCGCCTACTTGCCTCCTCTTGCAAAGGTCTGTGTCTTGTAGTTCAGAAGGTTGCGGTCTTGCATGCGTGATTGCATACTTGATCGACGCATTGAGCCCTTGCACGAATCTTTTTCGCTTCTTCTTGTCATCGATACCTCATCACCACCATAGCGAGACAGGTTCATGAAGTTCTGATGTAGGTGTTGACGTTATCATTTCCTTCAAAGTTGAGGAAGGCCTCCTTCATCCTTTCCATCACAATCTCGAGAGAAACTGCTCCTTGAAAGCTGGGTGAACCTCTCCCAAGTTGGCTGGAACCGGTGCAGCTTGCCTTCAAGTAGTTCTCCCACCAAAGAGACACATCTCCCTTGAGAAGGTGGGTAGCACACTTGACCCACTCTGCTCGGAACATCGCTCTCGAGCAACCTTGAGATCTCGCGGCCAATCATCCGCGTCAAGAGGTCGATCAGAAACATCAAACTGACGAGGGTTGAACTTGAGGAAGCTCTTGATGTCACCACGCTTGGGAGGTGGAGGAAGTGGAGCAAATTCATTCCTTCTGACGCTCTCCTCAAAGCGCTGCTGGTTTTCTTGCATTGCCGCCAAAGCATTAGCTATGCTTGACAGCCGAGCCCGATTCGGAGGATGTCCTCTTCAGTCCGGCGTGGGGGAGCCATCCTGTCATTGATATAAAACTCAAGTCAGTACTATAATGGAAGATGATAATAATCCAAAATAGTACCAAGATGGAATTAACCAAGATTAAAGGATATAATTTACTGAGATGATATAAAAATATCAACAAAGTTCATAGCACCTCAAAGATATTAAGCATATCGCACACGACTGAAAAGGAGTGTGGTACACAATCATATCAAAGAAAAATTTTCCACAAATTTCGGCATTAAAATACCAATAGATGCGCAAAATTACTTAACTAATCAAGATTAGTGACTCTACCGATTCAATATACCAAAGCGAATGATACAAGTAGTGGTATGGTCGCGACTCCATCCCGCACTCAAATCATTACTCCGCACATGAACAAGTGGAACACATATCCTAACCCCTTCTTCTCACGACGAAACCTAAGATTGGTAACTACGGAAACGAACACCCCAAACAAGATAGCGTCGGATACAAAGGAAGATAGATTGCGTCGGTTTACAAAAGCCTGTCGGTATGGAATGTACCAACAGTTGATAACCAAAGGCAGATAAGATAACAACTTGGATGCAACAGATAGACAAGGGATTACACACACACACACACACACAACCTATGGTACTACGGAAACCAGAACACGTGAATCCTAGTTTGAACTTTGAGAAGAGGATTGAAAACGTTACACTTCCTTACGAAAAGGGTGGGTGGGAGGTAAGAAGAAAAATGGAAGCAGTCCTACTCTCGCGTTTTGTTTTTCCCTAATATACATAACTACCAAAATATTTGCTAGACTGACAACGACCGTTTGGCTGAAAACCACGAAGGTCGGGATGGCTCGATACAAATTGTAACTACCTCGGTGAACTACGCTCCTAGATACAAGCCTGGATGAGTGATAGTGGTTGAAATAGTACGGGGCCCCAAAATCCACTCACTAGTAGTCTTTTGCGTCCCAACCACTACCCTCTCAACGGGACCTGTATGGGCGTGGTCAAGAAGCGAAGGATCAACTACGTACACAAGTGGGTATGTACGCAAGCCACCATACAAGAGTACATCGAGCCACACCATCTAGAAAGAAAGGAAATATACCAACGCCATACGGCAAGATTCAAATGACTGATAAATCTATATTTTAGGATAACTCCTCATACAACACACATCGAGTATCATGCGGGCGGCAAACAAGATCCGAGTACGGATAAGAAGCAAATCGGCATAAGATGCCGAGAAATAAGCACATCCCAACTACGGTCGCACGGATCCCGTTCGGAATCTCTACACCGCGATCGTTGCCCACATCTTCGCTTCTTCCACCCAAAGATCCGTCCGAGAAGGTACTGCTCATCGAATCAAGAATTTATCGTGTGAGACCCTAAGGGTACTCAGCAAGTCTTAATGCCTCTAAAGGGGACACAACCTGGGGTGACGCAATTGCAGCGAAAGGTAAACCCTAGCAATTCTACAGATAAACGCTAACCATCCGCCTAACCAATGATAGACGGATGTCCGTGAATGTAAATACAACAGTTATAATGGTAATCTCATCCGATCCATCCTCCTCCCGGCTTACCAACAAGGAAGCGGACGAACAACCCCCATCCGTTGGCAATTTTATTAACCATTCCATGAGTGTTGCACTATTTACTAGTCAAGTTACTTAGTCAAATTAAGGCGGTACTTTAGTTATGCTTGTCTATGATCAAGAAACTGTGCTCCAAGTCGTCCATATCCGCGGACACGGCTTTCAGAAAGTTTTACCCGGCCGGGGTGCACCAATAGCAACACACGCTCGATCAACCTCGGAAAAACCAAAACAAAACCCAACGAGGCTTTCACGATCGAACAATCGCAGAATTGAGAATATTTCAGGGGCCACCCTTAAGTAGATCCCGCAGTAAGCAAGCTTGAGACGGACTCAAGGTTTGGCTAGACGGTGTGAACGATCGGGAACCCAAAGCTGGGCTTGTCGACACCGGGAATCGTGTTCGATCCTAACGATACAGTGTGCTATCGTCGCACAATTTTAAATCTGAAGTAGCATGGCATAAGTACAGGATCATAAATAAAACCTCAAACTAGTTTGTGGCCCCAAGAAATAAGACGGAATCAAGCTCTGGCTCAGGGGGGTCCCATATACCTCCCGGATGTGGATAGCGCGATAAATCAAGGAACAGGAATCAAGTACTCGGGGTCTTACGGGACACAAGTGAGCAGGAAAAACCAAATAGCGGATGTTGCTCACCGGTGCCACTTTCTTTAGTTATCCCAGAACTACTCAGGTTAAGTTGTTTAGGTACCTCATTATTCAGCAGACTCGCACAAACCCTACACATCTTTGTTCTCGACTCGCATGGCTCAAACAACTCCTATAGTAGGGGCTCATGGGATGGAGGAACAAGCTTGGTGGGGTTTAAAAGTAAAGGTTATGCATACTTGGGATTCAGTTTAATGCAATCGCGACTCAATGATGCAAGAATAAGATAGAGGCAATAGGTACTGTATGTATGCAAGCATGTGGAAGTGCTTGCCTGTCAACTCAGTTGTAGCAAGGGACGGGTCAGGTAGTGCTCGGTTCTCTTGATACCCACCTTTCGATGTCTATCCGAAAAACCAAACAAACAAGGCCAACATGAATATAGAGCACAAGCATTGGAATTAAATGCGTCAAGCAAACAATCATGCCATGATGAATGATGCACAAGTTGCATGGCAATAAGTAGCATGGCATGGGTGAGGTGAGGAGGACAAGAAAATAACATTTGAATTGAGTTTTAGTCACATTTCATTGCCATAACAGTTGTTGTTCAATATATATTTAGATGATGCATGCTGCAATTGAAGTCATGGATAGCATAAACAGAAAGGTCTCGTTGAGCTGATCAATTTAGACTCATCATTTGCTAAATTTGGAGTTTTAAAACAAAAGTTATGAATTATTGAAAATCCAGTGGCATTGGTGGTAATTAACATAAACTTGGAATTTTACTTGTGCAAAAGGCAAAAAGGATGGCATATTTGGAATCCTCTCATTTTTCTGAATCAAAAACATATATTATTTGCCCAATTTGGATTTAGTATGACAAAGTTATTAAAAATCTGAATTGGATTTGAATTTGAAATTATTTAACTATATTTGAATTTTAAAACAGCTCTGAAACGTTTTCTACACAGCCTAAGCTAGCCTGGCTCGCAGACAGGTGGGGCCAGGGGGGTTCTTCGCCCACGCTGGTTCTGGGACAAACTGGACCGCGGGTTGATTAAACAAAACATCAGGACCCTTTTAGAAAACTCTCACTGACGCTGACAACGGGCCTGGCTGGACCGCGGGTTGGGCAAAAGAGTTGGCAGGGGGTTAAGCGCAAAGTGCCACGCTTGTGGATCTTCTCCTGTCGGAAACGAACTTGCTGACGAGGACAACAGTGCGGGCGGGCTCGATCGCATGACCGCAGGCGCAACAAGGCGGCTACCGGGCTGGTTTTGGGTTGATGCTAGCGGCCGCCGCTAGATAGGCTAGATGGCGCGCGGTGCTAGTGGCAGGCGTCGACGACACGGGCGCACGGAGGGCGTTCGACAAAACGAACCACGCGTCCAGGAAACGACGACGCACAGGAGGATGTCTGGGGGGTTCGTAGGCTCACCGCGAGCGTGCCGGTGTGGTCGACGTGGCGCGGGGAGCAGACGATCGGCGATGAGGCTGGCGACGGCGAGCGCTAGGGTTTCCTCGGGGCGCGGCAGGTCCTGGCGAGCTGGGGCTTCTCCTCCTCGCGTCTGGCTTCAGGGCGTCGCAGGCGAACTCCAGGGGCTTCCTCGACAACCTCTACTCCGCGCTCTCCTCCTGGAAGAGTGTGTGCTGGCGAGGTGGACAGGGTGGCCGGCGTGATGGAGCTGAGCGGTGGAGCAGGGGCATAGGGGAGCGAGGCAAGCCTCAGGGGCGGATCTGGGAAGGCCAGAGAGGGGGTGAGAGAGGATAAGAACGCCAGGGGGAAAGAGGCTAGCGTGGGGGAGGGGTAGCTGGCCAGGGTGGCGTCGGCCACCTCCTGTTCACGTGCTCGCGCGGCCAGGCCAGGCAAGGCAGGGCACCAGGGGGTCTGGCAGGTGGGGTAGGGCGACTAGGGAGGTAGGCAGGTGGGGTAGGGGCGTGGGCAGGTCCTGGCAGAGAGGGAAGATAAGAGGGAAAGGGGGAGGCCGGCTCGGCTAGGGCTAGGGTAGATAGGAGGGGTCCTGGTCGCGTGGGGGCAGGTAGAGAGAGGGGTGTGGCGGTGGGGTGGGGCATGCATGGAAGGGAGAAGGGTCGAGCTAGGTGGGGTGCCCAAGCTAAAAGGAGGAGGGGTATGGGGAACATGCTAGGTAGGGAAAAGGGGTGGTACTAGGGTTTTGCTTAGGTAAAGAGGGGGTAGATTAGGGTAAGAGGGTGGTTTAGGGTTTGGTTTAGGGGGGTGTTGATTAGAGGGGGATATAGCTTAGGGTTTAGGTTTGGCTAGAAGGATAGATGGCAAGAGTAGGATTAGGGTTTGCTAAGAGAGGGAGAAGGATAGAAGGGTAGCTCCTTGCACTAGATCAAGCATGCTCCAAACAAAGCTATCTAAGACAAGGCAAGAAAAAGAGATAGGGAGAGAGATGAACATGTGGTGAAGGTTGCCCTTTTTGGTTCATGCATGCTCCAACATTGGCCAAGCATAAACCAAGAGAAAAGGTGATGATGTGGTCCTCCTTTGGGCCATGCATGATCCCAGCAAGGAACAAGCAAGATCCAAAAGAGAGGGGTGGGGGGGTTTAGAGGGTGCATGCCACATTAGCCCAAGTGTGCACATGGGACATGGGGTAGGGTTTTAGCTAAAGGATGAAGAGAGAGAGAAGATAAGGAGAAGCAAACTACAAGCCAACACATGATTTAAACAAAGGAAGATGATCCAACTAGAATTCAAATAAAACCAAATACTAGAATAGGTGGCACTTGCATGGCCCATGCAACATAATTAATGCCCAATGGTTATATTGTGAAAACAACATTATTTCATGTGGCTTTAATCCTTGCATTCCCAAAAAGTGGGCAAAGGCCAAGCAAAAGATGATGGGTGGATCCAACCAACAACATGAGCTAGAGATAAATCAACAAAGCCAAGCTCAGATTAGTTGGGTGGTGGAATTATAAGGTGGTGAAAGAAAAGGTGGTGGAGTCAACAAGAGAGATGCCCCCAACTCAACTTGGGCATTTAACAATTTATTAAGACCCAAATACAATATCAAGAGGCAAATACAATTAATCATGCACATGAGATAAGAACCAAACAAGAAAGGGTTTTGTATGATGCTCAAATGCAAGGGTACATGATGACATGAGCATGATATGATGATGATGCAACAATTATATTTTGGAAGTGGCCCATTTTATTATCATAACATGTAGCATTACAGGGGTTAGACAACTGGGATGCTACAACATACAGCCGTACTACCCCTTCTATCACTAGGGTTCCCATCATGAAGATTAGTCATTGCTCACACTCCCTATACTTGGATCAATCCTTAGGGTCTTGGTACCTGACAAGTCCTTAGATTGAGGCAATAGAGGGTACAATAATCATCATGTCATGGAAACTAATACATGATCCCATCTATGATAAATAACATGCACATGCTACATGGCTAGGCCGAAGCCCTTAGCTCAAGGAGAATTACTCACACACAAAGATGAAATCAACAATCATAAACATGTAATAGAGATCGTAATATTGATAGCAAATAGTCTTACAATGACGCCAATTGGAGAAGAGATCTACTATTAGAAGTGGTGGAATATGGCTATGGTGGTGGAGAAGAGTTTAGAGATTAGATCTAGATCTATTCCTTCGGTGGTGTGGTTTCTGATGGCTAGGTGTCATCGGTGGTGAAGCGAGATGATCGATATCCCTTTTCTCGTCGCCCGAGGCCTCTTTATATAGGGGTCCCTTCACGAAAGTTGTTCTATTTGACCTAGCAGAGTCAATGGCAACTATACAGCCAGAATTTTATTCCCCTCGTATAGTTGGTCGTTAAGCCTGCTGGATCCTCTTCACGGCTCCTGGTTTCTTTGACGTGTTGGAAATCTCGTACATTTGACTTTTATGTTGTGATTCCCATCATTATACGTCATTATCTGCATAGGAAAAAATAGCAAGAAAGGATTGCATACCCCTTTGATCATTATGCATTAGTGGCAGGTTTTAGAGAGATGTTTCATCAAAACTATGAATAATATCCAGTTTAAATGTGAGTGTGGATGGCTATATTTCACAGCCATCAACCTCCCCAATCTTAAACTTGATTCTCCTCAAGCAAGAAAAGCTAAATCAAAAAGGAACTCAGCATTTAAACTGCAATAACGAGATGATGATCTTACTCATGATTGGAAGTCTCATGTTTCCTCCACTTTATTAATATGGAAAACTTTAGCATATATAGAGTAGTGGCAAGCATATCATACGGGTTTTAATGAATCCTTATAGCGCAGCAAAATATTTGTTAGCATGGATGATTCGAATGAGTAAACTCTATTCCATGTCATGTAATCAACTCATAAGCTTGCCTTTGAAAAATAAAATATAATCATATAAAATTAAGAGTGTGAGAGTTTTTCATGAAAAGCATATACACTAAAGTATCTCAATTCTCCCACATCATTAAGTCAAGACTTTGCAAATACTACTTTTCTATCCATTGTCCTTCAAGAATTTCAGTTCTTAAGTAATTGAGAGCATGCCAAAAAAATTTTAGTTTATCGGGTTGTGATGGATACTCGTGGCATCATTAAGGTTTTTGTTCCTTTTGCATAATGATTACTCATATTAGCCAGGGGAGTGATTCCATCATGTTTACAGCTACCTGGGAGTGCCAAGAATCTTACCCATTATATCAATGCTGCTACAAATGTTTAATCAACTGATAGCCGAAATCTAGGAGTTTCCTCCATGAAGATCGTTCGTAGGCTAGTAGAGTTGTTGGCATCCCATGAAGTTTGACATGCATAAAGCTATATCATTCTTATGATTCACAAGTAAAACTTCGGCATGCTCACAAGAATCGCTAAACATTAATTCAATTGAACAAATCTTTTCAAAGAGAACTATAGAGTCAATAATTATTTCCTGTGGTGTCAAGTATCTCTAGGAATAAGCTTTAAAAACTAAACACTGCAACACACAAGTCTTCAATTGTGAGACGTTTTCTTATTATAATTGTTTAGCAAATTTTTAAGCAAGACTTGGTTAACTACAAGAGCTAGAACAAAAATGCACTCAACTAAATACCCATGCAAACAAAATTTTACTCCAATATGAAGACTCACTCCACCAATGTAACATATTAACATTTACTACTAACTAGCATGGGTTTCTCAAACTTCAAAAGTGGGGAGTCATAAGGCATACCTCTCATGATTGGTTCCACTTCTCTCTTTCCTTTTGATTTGTTTCTTGGAAACTTGAAGTCAATCACTCTCCTGCAAATACATGAGAACCTCGAGGAGAAAAGAAAAGAAAGAGGGGAAATAAAGATAAATGGAAAAAACCTTTTTGTTGTTTTCTGTAAGAGGGAATTAAAGAATAGAAAATTGGCGGCAAAGATCGGCTAGAAAATCTCAAAAACAAATAAAAATACCTGAAGAGAAAGTGTTTGGAAACCAACACGAGTGCTTATAAACTCAAACTAAAAGCATAACCTCGAAAATAAAAATAAATGAATGCCAAATAAAGATTATGGGGAAAATTCCCCAAGCTTAGGCTTTTGCAAGCCCTTCAAATCATTGTGGTGGCGGGAAAAAGTTGAAATTATAGTTCACAAATTGAGTTGATAAGTTACTACTGGTTTCTCGGAGGATCATGGCGAGATTATGCATCCCCTCCATAGTTCCTCCAAGTTCTTGAAAATCTTGATATGTAACGAAACGGTTTGGTGGCTGCCCCTCTTGATAAGGAACTTCTTGCTCCTCCTCTTGGTCCTCATCCTCATCTGGAATCTCCTCCTCGGGTTGGTGTTGCTCAACCTGCAAGTCATAAAGAACGCGTCCTTCCTCGATAGATAAAAGACCATTAGGTAGAGGAGCGGGGTAGAGACGGCCGACTCCAACAATATGCAAGTAATAAACACCACCTCTCCTAGTGAGCATTCCACAAGCCTTTAAAGTAGAGAAACCAACACGCCGCTCACCAAACAATGGTTGCAACTCACCTAGGTCGATTCCCAAGGCATTGGAAAGCACGGTGATGATGCCTCCACATGTGATTGGTCCTTGGCTTTGGGAGGATTGGTACTCCAAGTAGCGCACAAGAATTATGCCCAAGTGGAGTGACAAGTCGATCTTGTTGAAAGCAGCTTTTGCATGGTCCAAAATTTCCTCATGATTGAGTCTTGTAAACTCATTACACGCCTGCAAGGTGTTAGCAATAACATAGATCAAATAGCAAATAGCCGGATGTTGAATATTTCCCCCCTTGCCGACTCTAGAAGTGAAGCTCATTCTATTATAGTAGAGTTCCGGGGAAGGTTCTATGCCAGTAAAAGATGCGCGTAGAGCATTAGGAACATTGTTGGGTAAACCAAAACAACTGCACCATTCATCAAGTGATAACGAATAATTGTTGTTCATAAGTCGGAAATAAATCATATCCTCTCCATGCCATGCTTTAACGGTGCTTTTCAAAGAACTTAAAAATTCAATAGTTAAACGGTGATTGGTAAGCGCATCATGAAATACAAAGTTTTGTAGGCCAACTCTATTGCAAAGTAAATTAAAGTCATCAGAAATACCAAGTTGATTCAATATGATGTTGCAATCCCACTTGGTTGCCTTTACTTCTCGGTTTTTGATCCTGTTGAAACGATCACGGTAGGACTCATTCCTTAATCGTATACCCATGCGTTCCTGAGCTGCAGCCCGATAAGAACTAGCGGTGGCACGAGCTTGAGTTTGGCTCCTTGTGTTCATCATCTGAAATAATAAGAAAAGACAAAAATAAAACTTTTTGATCCAATAGTAATCAGCATAACATATTCCTTATCATAGCACACTAAAGAATCTCCTCAAAATAATAATCTAGGCAAGAGAAGCATGGCAATTAGTTCATAGTAAGTCTCACACTAGATTGAAAATGACAATAGATCAAAGATGAATTTGCAAAAAGTAATTGGACGATAAGATGAGAAACATACTGTAGATCACTTGTATGCGAGGAAATCGAACAAAATTGAGTAGAGATGAAGATCTCTTGAGGTTTTGAGAGAGTTTGGAGGTAGAAGAGAGAAAAAGGATTAAAGTTTTGGTGTTGGGGTACCTGTCCCGTGGCGATTTTGTGGTTGAACGCAACTATACAGCCAAACTATATGGCCAGAACATTTTGTTCCCGTCGTATAGTTGGTCTGACGTAAAAAATTTAGGGTTTCTCACCCGGTGGCGCAACTATACGGAAAAACTATATGGTCGGGATTTTTCATCCATGCCGTATCGTTGGTCGTCAAGCTTACTGTACCTTTTAAAAGAAAATCGAAAAAGGCCTTGATATCTATACGACCGTAACTATACGGTTAACTTTTTGTATAGTTGGTCGGTTAACTTCGTACTGGAAGAAATTTTTGTCCATGACATCGATAACTATACGGCTGGAATTTTTATTCCTGTCGTATAGTTGGTCGTTAAACCTTCTCTACTTGCCAAAATTTTCTGTTTCTTAAAGAATTATTTCTTAAACTGAAACTTAGAGAAACACCATGTTTTTGACAGAAAAATGATAGTCTATATTGTGGACCAACAACAACATGTATAAAATAGGATTTTTAGTACTACCGAACTTCTCCTCCTCAACTAGAGTTTTCTAGCACTCTTTATTTAACAAGAAACTTAAACTGAAACTTAAAACTTTATTCAAACCCTTATTTCACATGGGTTGCCTCACATGGAGCGCTATTTTATGGTCAATAACTTGACCTTGATGCTGCTCACTTAGGGAAAATGAGTGGAACACCCACTCCAAAATAGTTGGCTTTCAAAGTGATGGCCTCCTTCTCATCATGCTTGCCTTTCTTCCTCCTAGGAAAATGAATAGGAAAAGGATCCCGCGAAGGCAATTGAAGCTTCATGTTCCCTTCATGCATATTAATCAAAGCCTTAATAGTTCTTAAGAATGGACGACCTAATATGATAGGAACAGTAGCATCTTCAGACATGTCAACAATAACAAAATCAATGAGAACATGACAGCCTTTAATGTATACTAAAGTATTCTCCTTAATTCCTACTGCTTGTTTATAGGTAGAATCTACTAGATGTAATTTTAACTCAGTGATTTCAAATGAGCCAAGATTTAACTTATTAAAAAGACTCTTTGGAATTGTTGAAACACTTGCACCTAGATCACAAAGTGTAGCTATCTCATTAGTCCCATTTTTAATCTTAATAGTAGGCTCAAATATATCATCAAGCTTAACTGGTAATTTTTCAGCAATTTTCTTATAATCTTCCTCAAGCTCACATATCTTAATTGCTACCTGATTAACGAAGTATTGGTACATGTCTTCCTCGTTTCCTTCACTTACCAAAATCTTGATATTGATCCTTTTTTCAAGATCTTCAATCGTGTAGTTTGGTGAAGGAGCATTTCTATAGTCAAGTTCTTCAAGCTCCTCTCTTTGGATTCTTATCATCTCAAGTTCTTCAACCGGATTGGGCTCAGCTTGACCTCCAAATTTAGCTAGAATAAGAGTTTGACTCTCGGTTATCTTACCTATATTTTCCTCAACAATCCTTGTCCTTTCTTGGAGGGCCTGCAAATCATTCCTCAAACTAACAACTTGGTTAGATAATTTACCAAGCATAGCATCATGGTTTTCCGTTATTTTAACTATGATATTGTTTTGCTCATTTTATGAGTCCATAAAGGACTTAAGAGTTTCTTGGATACTACCATTACTTGATGCAATATTATTATTAGAGTTACCTGCAGGGCTAGAATAATGTTTCTGAAAATTTGGATTATAGTTCTTTTTCTAAGCAGGGTTATAATCATTACGAGCTATGAAGTCTATTTCTTCAATATTTGGTTCTAGGATAGCTCTTACCGGGGTTTCCTTACCTTTGAAGGCTAATATAAGCTCATCCAGTTTAGCATTGAGTTCTTCATTTTCTTGAGGTGTGACGGGGTTCACCTTCTTCGTGCTTGATCATTCCATATGTCATTGGGCATGGTTGTCTTGCATGTTGTCTAGCAGCTGCTTTGCTTCGGTAATTTGTTTGCCCATAAATGTTCCTCCCGCTGTAGTATCAACCATAGATTTAGATATAGGGTTAAGAGCATTATAAAATAAATGGAGAATTAACCAATCTTCCATCCCATGACTGGGACAGTTCCTCATGCATTCTTTCATTCTCTCCCATGCAAGCGCTAGTGGCTCACGCTCTTCCTGTCTAAAAACAGTAATATTTGATCTTAGTTGCGTAGTCTTTGCAGGTGGAAAAAATTTAGTCATAAATAAAGAAGTATATTCCACCCATGATGCAATAGTATTTCTAGGCAAAGGTAGCAACCATTATTTTGTCCTTTCCTCTAAAGAGAAAGGAAATAAGCACAACTTGACCGCATCGGGGTCAAAATATTTAATGCACATCATATCACATATTTCAGTGAAAGTATTCATGTGCATACCTGCATCCACAACAACAGAGCCTCCAAATTGATTATGTTAAGCAAAACTTAAATAGTGTGGCTTAATTTTATAATCTTCAGTAGTATTTGTTGGCTGAGTAATAGGAGTACGAAACTAATCATTATTGGGAGTTGAAAACTCCCCAAGCTTCTTTTCAACGATATTTCCTATGTTTTTGGAATTTTTTAATTTATAAACTTACGATAGTAAAAACAAGAATTTTAAAACTAGCTAATTTTTTGTTTTTCAAATAAAGACTGAAATAAAACTAACAAAATTAAAAAAGAACTAAAACTAGAAAGATTCCTACTAACCTCACCGGGGGAGCTTTTGCTTCCCCGGCAACGGCGCCAGAAAAAGGATTAATACGTTCGATTCAGATTACGGATGTAGTATAGCTTCTTTTTCCCTAGTAGACATAGGTTTATCGAATCCTCGGGAAGTAGAAAGCAAAGCGAAGTTACTTTAACGGACCTTCGGGAGTTTTGGAATTATTTTTGTGTTTTACCGGACCAAGCGTTTGCGATCTTTTGTTGTTGTTGATGATGGAGAGAGAGAGGTCCTAGGGCTTTCGGTTTCACCTGTAGCTGTGCAAAACATCTGATGGAAATAAAATATTGCGGTGACCCAGCATACCACTGCATGTGTAGTACACTATAGTCGTTGACATGACATCCATAGAACACCGTTCCGTAAATATCACATCCCTCATAGTGGTACAACAGAGACATTGCGGGTCCATATTACAAATGTACACGCATTATTATTATTACAATACCGGAAGTTCAAGACTTCCAAAATATCCAACTTACAACCCAAAATACAAAGTGTTCAGCAGAAATTTTAAAAGTAGCAACTCCGACTAGGAGTTGAGCTCAGCAGCTTATTCTATAGAGTTCATGCTGATCGGCTCCGTTAGTTACTAATAACTAGGTACTTAATTTGACTCGTTCTCATCGACACCGTAGCGGATCTCGTAATCCACTCCTTCAACTCCTCCGACAGTTCCTCGTAGAACACATCTTCTTGACATTCGGCTGCATACATTGGCACGTCTTCGGGATCCTCAGAGTCTAAGAAAGGGATCAAAGGAAAGAATGAGTAATAGCGTTACCCAACAAGTTCATTATATGCAAGGTGGGAAGTTTGATGCTCTAACTACCACCTCAGATTATAAATCCTTGGCACTATGCAATTTTTGTAAATCTTTCTTCAAAGATTAATTTTATTATGAAAATCTATGACCATCAGCCTTCACAGGTTGACCAGAACTTTCATGGAGTTCCTTTCCTGCCGCGTTCATAGATCCTTCCCGGAACAGGGAGTAAAAAGTTACAGTTCTTACACTCTGCATAGGTGCGTTACTTTACCCATGAGAGATCAACTCCTTGTTGCACAGCCGGACGTACTTTCCCATCTACAATTCCATGATGTGGGGCCTAGTAGTTGGTCCAAGCCAATCAACGCCTCTTAGCGACCAAGATGCCTCCTTGGTGTACACCATGCCCACATAATGAATTACGGCAATGGTTTGTACAAACCGTTAGATGCCAGAACTATCGTGGGACGATGAGGGTTCCCACCCATATGCTGCATATCCTCTACGAATTACCAATTCATATGCACACTACGAGGATAACAGCCATGACCTGCACATCCGGCTTCATGCGAGAGGAAGAAGGTACAACCGACTTCTATGTCCCATTCCAAATCTCATGGCTAACACGTAATATACGACGCTAGAATCACTGATGGCAGGTGTTATTAAGTCCCTACTTGATCATCATTGTTGCAAATAGAACCCTAAGTTCTATTGCTCCATTATATCACCACTTAGGATGATATCTATGATTTCTTTATTTGTGAAAATAATATTTTCTTTCTTTTATAGCATATATGATAACACACAATTTGCAAATACTTTGATAAAGACTCTTCAAAGGACATGAGCAAGTGATGAACTTGCCTTGTGATGGCAAGGTAGTGAAGTCTGATGCTTGCACTGGACCTTGAGCTTCTAGTTCTACAAAAACATCATTATTGCCCGGTAAGGACAATATTTAAAGAAGCAAAAATGATTATGCAAGTAATGTAATGCATTATTTAATTTTTTATGCATTTACCCCAAAATTTATTTTTTGTAATAAATGATTTATAAATATTACTTTTTAATATTTATATCATATATTGAGTTATTTTATTTTATTACCCTTTTATTTGACTTTTATTGATTTATAATTCTTTGAAGAATTATTAATTATACATTAAAAATGGTGATTAAATATTTATTTAGTATTTTTCTAAAATAGTACAATATTAATACATAATGAAAGTGAATTTTAATTAATTTTATCATCCTTCAATAATTTTATAAAATTCCATAAGGTATATATAATTTACAAAATTCCTAATAAAATTTAAATGTCTAAAATTTTATATTTCATTTTATTTGGATAGAGTGGATTATTGTGAATCCAAAAGTATTTAATTTATAATTTTTGGACTTATATTTTATTTTCTAGAATTTATTTAAGTCTAGGGGTATTTTGGTCTTTTCCTGTTTATTAAAACAGGCCTGGAATTGTTTCTGGGCTGATTATTCTTATTGGGCCCTAGTGGCCCATTTAGTTTTAGACAAGAGCCACCAAGGGTCCGCCCAAAGCCCACTCCTCACTGCCTCTCTCTCTCCCTCGAGCTTATCCTTCCTCCTCTGACCCCAACCCCGTGGCCAGCGATGCCGCCACCATCGATTCCTGCCGCCGTCGGCCATTTCTGCCGCCGCCGTGGTGCATTAGGGGGTTATCGATGATGCTCATTCGTTTTATCCAATTGGATTTGAGTTCGGGGCTTCTCCGTGGCCAGGTTCACCCCGTTCCCGAACCCTAGGGTTAGGGAAAAGTGTTGCCTCCACTGCCGTGGTACCGTCTATGATGATGTGGTGGATTAGTGCTACCGTGGTCATTGTGGCTGGTGGTTGCAGCCACAGGTGCTCCAATGTCTTGGGTTCGTCGGCCAATCTGCTTCCTCTTTAATTTCTTTAGTGAGGACCTACGGTGAGTTTGATTCTTCTCCCTTGGTGCTTTCTGTGCTTGTTGATTCGATGTTAGAGGCTAGAAGTGTCCTCTCTGTCTATTGTCTGATCCAGTTTAGGATGATTATCCATTTAGGGTTTATGTTATGTGATTGATCATGTACTGGATGATTTGATTCATGTTTGGATGGTATGTACACATGCTAAATGCTTATTGGCCTGAGGCTTGTTGTTAAAAATGATCTATGATGTTTCTGGTGACTTACTAGATGATTTGATGTTTGGGATTGCATCTGATTCAGATGATGTAGTTGTTTGGAAAGCATGCTTGGTAAAGCTAATGACTTGATAGCTTTCCACTATTTATTTGATTCATGGTTATGAATATGATAAGATATAGCTACTGTCTTAGTGCTGTTAGCTTGGGAATTAACATGTGGTTTATGATCATTATGATCTCAAACAGTGAAGTGTATTATAGGAATATCCTAGTTATGATTCCTGTTTTACAGGAAAATGATTAGTTAGTTGATTGTCTGAATCTATGATGATTTACTGTCTTTCATGATTCATATTGGATTGTTCTTGTGACACCATCATGTATGGCACACAAGTTTGATTCAAAACCATGGATTTGGTTAGTTTATGCTTAAGACAATCTTGGCTTTGAAAGATAAATATAGATGCTCTTATCTGAATTTCCTAAGACCAATGATGTTGGTCTAAGGCTTAGGGATTCAAATCTTATCTAATTGGTTCATATAGATAGTTCTGGTAGTAGTACCAGTTATTCTTGATTGAATCAAAGCTTGGAAAAATGATAGTGAGCTTGATCATGTTATGGATTCTATGGATTTGTTCCTAAGGTGCTACCCTTCCTTTAGGGATGTGCCTAGAAATAGATCATAGGTATATGCATGATTGAATGGTAAAATATTGTTGGACAACCAGAGCAAGGATGTTGCTCTGAGCTCTGGTTGAACCTTGGTACTTAGTGGTTTGCCTTTAGAGTTTCAGAAATCCCTATGATGGATTCACCCCTCTTGGGTGTTTTCTGAGGTTTTGTTTTATAAAACACCACATGTTTCTCTAATAATAAGATGATTAGATCATGTGAAGGTTTTATGAAACTCACCACAAAATCTGATGATGGTGTAGTAAGTTGGTGATGATGATCTTGATCTGGTTTTGCTGGACTACTTTGCTTGCTCTTGAGCTGGCCTGCTCCTCCTAGCTCCTAGGCTTGATCTTGCTGTCCACCTACTTCATCCCCCCCTCCTTATGTCACCATACTGGTGATGTTTGGTTGATCCTTAGTTGATGTGGTTGCTGGCTGTGGTGCTTGGTTTAGCTGCTTTCACAATCGGCATTCTTGTGTGTTGTGTGGGGTGATGCACTAGTGCCCCACTACCGTCTTTGTGGTTTTGTGAGATTGGGATGTGCTTGTGAGGTCGAATGACACACCATATGCATGTTGGTGTGTGTCACGCTTGTGCTGCTATGCACTTGTGGATATGTTCGTATCCGGATATTTACTTTTGCTGGTTACTTTCATCCGCTGGTGAATTTGTCCCTCTTGGCTGTCATCTGACTTCTGGATTTGAATTTATGAAAGATGGAATCTTTCATATTGGTGAAACTTGCCCCTTTTATAACATTTCTCAATGATGAATTTGTCAAGTGCATTTCATTGACATATCTGAGAGAAATAATACTAACACTAATCTTCTTTTGTTTTTATTTAGTCTTTGTTTTGCAGGTACAAAGACAAGATGAATATTTGGTTTAGATATAGGATAGTTAGTAAATATTCCAATGTAATTTTCTTATTCTTTTGTAATTTTCTTTTATTATTCTTGTAATCTTTAATTTATTCAATTGTAATAAAGATTATATTATTATTAATAAAGAATATTCCTATTCTTTGTATATTTACTTTTGTAAGTTGTGTGGATGATTCAAATAAGTTATAATTTTATAACTTGGTTATATATATTGATGATAATAAATAAACCTTATATTCATTATTGTTTTTCATTAGATAGAATTCAAGTTGAAATATTTATCTCTTAATTGAATTAAGATTCAAAACTTATACCTAATTCATTTGAATTATAATTCAAACACTCAAGTCTTATATTTCAAATTCATTTGAAAACACATAGCTCCTTAAGATAATCTCAAAGTTTATAACAATCATCCTTTAAGACTAAACCTAATCTCAAAGTATGAAAGAAACATTGATCACTTAGATTTTTATTTGGCGAAAATTTTACCCACATTTTCATAGATGAATGCATGCAACAATCCATATTCCTAAATCTACCCTTTGTTAGGTCCTAAATGCTGGGATGTTACATATATAATAATAAAGTATGCATGTAAGTGTTAGAGCAAGATAATTATATGTGGGCACTGCATCCATAATTGTTATTGCCTCAGCAACCGCTTAAAGCAATAACTTACTAGTCTCATCCATAGAATAAAGAGAACTAATGATATGCATAGTGACGTCATCGTTAATCCCAAGTAAAGATCTCACATACAGCCATACTACCCTTTCTATCACTAGGGTTCCCATCCTGCAGATTAGTCATTACTCACACTCCCTATACCTGGATCAATCCTCATGATCTTGGGCACCTGACAAGTCCTTAGATCGAGGGAAGAGAGGGTACAATAATCATCATGTCATACAAACTAATACATGATCCCATCTATGATAAATAACATGCACATGCTACATGGCTAAGCCGAAGCCCTTAGCCCAAGGAGAATTACTCACACTGATGGGGATATGCCGAGTGGGGTATACCCAGCAGGACGTTTCCTACTGGCTCAGACTGCCAGCGAGTGGGTCTGCTGGACAGCGACTGGATCACGGCCCAAGAAGGAGCTAGGCGGCTGGAAGCTGGAGGCCCAGAAGCGTAGTTAGGCCCAATCGGATTAGGTCAAGAACCCTCCGAGTCCTTATCCAACTCGGTTGTAGATCTGTAAACCCTAGCGAGGTGACTATATAAGCCTCCATAGGGAAAGCACAGAACTGATGTTCCATCATACACCCCTTCGACTCGTCGCCTAGCCGCCGAGCTCGCCCTTTGTACTCTCTCATCAATACAATCTAGTAGGAGTAGGTATTTACCCTCTAGGGGGCCGAACCTGGGTAAAACCCTGTATCTTTGCCCTCATCTCGCACCGCAGATGGCTGGCCGCCCTTGTTCACTACTAAGATCTCGCCTTGGCCATTCCCACGACAGTGGCGCCCACTGTGGGGCCTGGCTGGTCAGACCTGTGTTCTGCGGCGAGACCCTACTTGCCAATCAACAAGACGATCGCCACCAGCCGCATGATCGCCATGTTGGGGTTCGTAGCATGGAAAACAAAAAATTTCTACCGCATGAACATAAACAAGACAAGATCTATCTACTAGATTGTAGCAACGAGTCGATTAGAGTACTCACCCTCGAAGATTCCAAAGTGGTTAACGAGAGCAGATTCTCATGGGTGATATAGTCGTACACTTGCCAATCTCAAGATCGCGTAGACGATCCTTCCGGCGCTACTTTCCGGCAGCACTTCCATAGTCGGTCACCCGTTCGGTACTCGATGAAGACCTTCCTCTCTCTTGTTCCAGCAGGAAGCGGAGGTTGTAGTTCTCTCCTCGCGATTACGGCAGCATGACGGCGTGGTGTCAGAAGTAGAGGGAAGATCCTGCAGGGCTTCGCCTAAGTCGGAGCAGGTTATGGTGGAGAAATAGGGTTCCCCGGCGATCTAGGGTTTAGAGGCCGGAGAGGAGGAGGTGGTCGGCATGACTTGGCGTGCGGCCCAAGTGGCGGCATGCAAGTGTAGGAGGGACTGGTTGTCTTCGTTCTCTTGGGGCACCCCGTCCCCTCTATTTATGAGAGGGAGGGAAGCTTGGGAGAGGGGAGTTTGAATCGTTCCCCAACTCCCTCTCCTTGTTGGCTTGTGTTGGAGGGAAAGAAGGATTCTTTCCTTCCTCCACCAGGATACATTGTCCCAGTTTGACTTTTCAAACCTGCCTTTTGCCTTTCAATTTTGGAGCTCAATTTCTTTCTTAAAAATTCCCAACCAAGTGACATAGGACATGATGCAATCATTCCACTTATTCATGACACATTCATGTACCCTTCCCCTTCCGATCTGGTGAACCTTCTAGACCCTTCTAGATCATTCCGGTGAAAACACGTAATCATTCGAACTCCTAATTGGACTTTCCTTATATGAATCTTATTCTCCGGACCATTCCGAGTCTCCTCGTGATATCCCGGATACCATATGAGACTCCGAACAACATTCAGTCTCCCTACTTACATTCCATATCTACTAAACAACATCGAATCCTTAAGTGTGTCTCCCTACGGTTCGTGAATTATGCACACATGACCGAGACTCTTCTCCGATCAATAACCAATAGAGGAATCTGGAAATTCATATGGCTCCCACATATTTCTACGGTTACTTTGCGATCGAATGAACCACTTACATACGATACCAATTTCCCTTTGTCTCACGATAGTTTACTTATCCAAGGTCTGATCGTTGGTATCTCTGCATACCTAGTTCAACCTTGTTACCGATAAGTACTCTTTTCTCGTTCCCGTGATATGTGATCCCTTATGAGACAGTCACATGCTTGCAAGCTAATTGGATGACATTCCACCGAGAGGGCCCAGAGTATATCTATCCGTCATATGGATGGACAAATCCCACTCTTGATCCATGTGCCTCAACACATACTTTTCTAACACTCAATGCCACCTTTATAGCCACCCAGTTATAGTGTGGTGTTTGATGTCATCAAAGCATCCATACTTTGATGGTGATTAGCATGATCTCATGGTCGAAGGAATTAGGTTACTATGTATCAGAAAGCTTATAGCAAACAAACTATTGAAATGACATGATCTTTATGCTACACTTATCTATAGGAGTATGTCCATCACACCATTCTCCTAATGATATGATCTTGTTGTTAATAACATCTCAATGTTCATGATCAGGAAACCATGATCATATATTAACCAACAAGCTAGTTTAACAAGAGACTTTACTAGGGACTCTTTTATGTTTACAAATCACACAAGTATTAATATTTCCGGTTAATACAATTATAGCATGGTATTTAAACATTTATCATAAGCATGAAGATATGTTAATAACCTCTTTATTATTGCCTCTTGGGCATATCTCCAACAGTCTCTCACTTGCACTAGAGACAATAATCTAGTTTCAAATCTTTATGTATTCAACACCTATGGATTTCTGGTGTTGTATGTACATGATTGCTAGTGATCAACCGATCTTTGGATCCGACACTTTCAGATCCGTGTGTAATTGCATGTCTTTGCGTCTCTACAAATCACTCATTCTCTAATGAGATGGCTTTATATAAATTTGGTCCTTTGGTGAGACCTTTAGTTCCTAGGGGTTAAAACATGTTGACAATATTGTCGTACAATATATCTTCAAGTATTATCCCGCTGTGAACTACACCTAGTTTGATAACAAACTACTCGACACAAATGCCCTCTTATGTTTCTATAATAGCAGTCATATACTTAGCCTTTTGTTGCAGTATCTGTCACAATGTCTTAACTTTGGAACTCATCCAAATCCATTATGGAACTTACTTTCCATTATATTGTGCCACCCTTAGTTTAGATTGAGATAATCTTTAATTTTTATATTGTGAAAAAACTAGTATCAATGTAGTACTTTTACAATGAACTAACCATCTATTTGTCACCTCTTACAAATATAATATATTCTTAGTTCTTAAAAAAGATCATAAGAATATCCTTACTATCATCCAATGATCATCTTGCGAATCACTCTGGTATATGCTCAAAACATTTAGAGCATAGGACATATCTGGATTTGTACATATCACAGTATGATTGATATAAATACTCTTTGTGTTTTCATACATCAAGTATCAATCTATACTTGAATCTTTGTTTCACTTAACAAGTGTTGATACACTTGAATTTCGATTTAATCCTTTCTGTGTGGCAAGAACCTTTCTTGTCATTTCCATATTGAACTCATTCAATATCTCATCTATGTACATTTGGCATAACCATATTAGCGTCTCAATCTATCTATATAGATATTGATGCCAAATATTCGGGTTTTTCCTAAGTCTTTCATCGAGATGAAATTCTTAACATGTGTTAATAAAATATATATCATTTCCAATCAACAATATGTCTTCCACAGAATGTATTAGAAATATGTCTTAGCGCTCCCACTTAATTTCTTGCAAATGCAAGCATCTTCATCGTATCTGATGAATTTAAACTCTTCTAATAGTTTCATCATGGTGAAGATTCCAACTCTGCGATGCTCACTTCAACCATTGAAGTTTGCATACGCTTTTAGCATCCTTTCAATTAACAAAACCCTTTGGACCGTGTTATGCGCACGTCCTAGGTAACAATTCTATTAGACAACTTGTTTTGTTTATTCAACTACCACATAACAAAATTATATGTAGAGGTTGCTACATTAATCCGTCTAGACTAAATATCGCTATGAAAGATCAAATATTTTCATAGTCAACCTTTGAACATTGGTGTGAACTCTTTCCCAACATATCGACTATTTCATAGATGTGAAACATCCATATCTATTTCTTTATATATCCAAACACGACTGTAAGGTCTTACACCTTTCCAGTGGGTCTTTCAAGTTCAAAGCTTGATTTCTCGTGTATGGAACTATCACGGATTTTATGGCTTCAAGCCATTTGACGGAGTCAGGGTCCATCATCGCTTCTTTGCACATAGTCAATTCATTATTGTCAAATAATGATTCAACCCTCAAATCTTGGTATTTGATTGTTTACCCGACCTACTTGGTTCAATAGGAACTTTGACCTCCGTGATTACAACCTTTGAGGCACGTGAGCCATGAGCATTGTTGCTGCCTCCAGAACACTTTTCGGTGCTGCGCAACTTTGCACATACAGTTAAGGTTCTTTTAACCTTATCAAAGTTCTATTGTCCTCCCACTTAACTTTTCACGGAAAATTCCTTCTCAAAGAAACTTGACGTTCCAAGCGACAAACATTTTTGTCTTCGGTGTTATGGAGGAATACTCAATGGTTATTCGAAATAAAATACAAAGACACACTCATCTGACTTTGGTTGTAACGTCTTACTTATGCATAGCATACCAATGTTTAAGAAAGGACAACTTGGGTTTTAGCCCAAACCATAACTTTATATGGTGTCATTTCAACGGATCATGATGGAGCTCTTTTCAATGGAAAAGCGGTAGTCTCTGAAGCTTTAGTCTTCAAAATATAATGGCAGTTTTATAAATGACACCTTTGATCTTACCATGTCAAACAAGGTTTTATTACATATCTCGATCACTCCATACTACTATGGTGTTTTCGGGAAACATAAATCTATGGAACGATTCCTCAAATCTTAGGTGTTATGCTAAACTTGTAACTCAAAAAATCTTCCTTTATGATCCTATCATAAATTCTTTATTTTCTTGTTACATTGATTTTGCACTTCATCTTGAAGGTCTTTGAACTTTTCAAATGTTTCACACTTCATCCTTATTAAGTAAATATTCATATATTCACTCAAATTTTTGGAGAAAGCATATAAAGTTGAAATCCATCGCTCTTGACTATACATAATGGACTTCATACAACAATGTGTACAAGTTCCAGTAAGCTAGTTATTCGTTCCCTTTTGGCCTATGAACGAAGTTTTAATTATATCTAGGAAAGTTTCACCAGCATCATTTGATCAAAAATCAAAAGACTCCAAAATTCCATCCACATGGAGTTTCTTCATGTTTTCTTTCCAATATAATTTAAACGGCGATGTCACTTCCTAAGTGATCTTTCTTATCAATTGTCTTTCGACATTTTTAGCAATAGTTTTATGGATGTGATTTATCCAACGAGGTTTGTAAATCATCCATATTTTATGGATTACAACAATTATTTGAACAACCCTTTTGTTCTCATAATACCTAATAAAACAAATCTTGAAGGCAAGCTTTGATGTTAACGAGCAACACACCAACCCTTTATTTTTTCTTGATGAACATCATCACATATTCTTTTGATAGTTACTTAGGCCATTGTAGTTCATGAATTATGTTGTTTCATATGACGATTCGCACCAACAAATTCAGTATCCAATACTTAAGAACCACATTCTTTAACAAGCAAAGAATATAGCCATAACATGTATATCCTCTATATACCTAAGCTGAACAATTCTAGTCTTTTATTTTCTGCCATATATTTATGAGATTATCTTTCAGTATTCCCTTTTCTGTTTGAAAGAATCTATCAATATCAATAGTGAAGCCATACACATGACACATAGTCCAAAGCGTGTATAGTTAAATACCAATGTCTTTGGACTTGCACTTTGAAGTAGATCGCCATCATAAAATGTTTGGTGTTCTTTCAAATTCCATTCTTTAGTAATCTTTTAGTATAGTAAACATTTTACCTACATCAAATATTCATCCTTATCATGAAACTATTCATGATCAAGCTACTTTAGCTTATAACGGTGAATTGCGAGTATAATGTTTCTCTCCAAAACCTTTTGGAGGATTAGGACGACTAGCATCTCCAACCTTTTGAAAACTCCCATCAAATATGAGATCATAAACTTTGCCATATTATACTCTATCATGTTGTAATCAAAACATCTTTTCAGATATCGCAATATCTTCCACATATGATGTTCCTAGATAACCTTGATATTAAAACAATCTTTTGAATATCAAGAATCATGGAGATAAACATGATACTTATATACTAACACTGGAATTGTTACTCTCGATTTAATACCAATTATTAAACTTCACGGAGTAACCAGAACTTACTGAAAGTTTGCAATAGGAATTTTAAACTTTAGATTAACACTTCAAAACAATACGATACCAGTTCGTAAGTAACTAACCAGAATTCTATAGTTCTATTATCTCAATTATAACAAAGCGCAAGGTGGTAGCAGGATGCCAATGACTACAACAACTATGCAAATTCACTTTGATTTAATTTATGATAAATAGTGTTCAACTTTTAATCATATTGCTATTGAACTCCCACTCAAAACAATATCCCTCACATTGTTTTAGTGATTACATGAACCAAATCCACTACACCAAGTCCGATCATCACGTGACATGATGTAGTTTCAAAGGCAAACAATCATCATGTTCATCATATCATATATATGACTCATGCTTTACATTTCGGTATTCCGTGTTCTGAGACCATGTCTGTACATGCTAGGCTCGTCAATAATTAACCTTAGTTTCCGCATGAGCAAATCTGGCTTGGTCCCGTTGTATACACTTGTAGAATCTAACACACCCGATCATCACGTGGTGCTTCAAAACAACGAGTCTTGGCAACGTTGCCTACTAAGGATGAACACTTTATAACTTGATATTTTGTGAGATGGATCATCTTATAATGCTACCGTCATGATCTAAGAAATACAAGATGCATAAAAGGATTAACATCACATGTGCAATTTATAATATGTGATATGATATGGCCTTTCTTCTTATGCTTTCGATCTCCATCTTCAAGCACGAACATGATCTCCATCATCACCGGCGTGGCATCAAGGTCAATGGCACCGCTCCATGGCTGTCGTCCACCAGCATCAAATATTATAACTACTTTGAATAATAGACACGAAGGTCTTAACAAAATTAAAAGACAACCATAAGGCTCCTGCCGGTTGCCGACTTACAATAAGGAACATTGCATACATCATATATAATCACAATCATGGCGATATCACATCACAACACACCCCTGCAAAATAAAGTTAGACGCCTCTAATTTTCTTGGCATGTTTTACGTGGTTTGGGGCTTTCAATAAGTGTCGTTCTAACTTACGAATAAGAACCACAACGTTGATACTAGTATTGTCAATCACCCGTTGTAAATTGAATCTTCACTATGTTGGAAAAAACAGGCACCCGCAAAGCCACTTATGCAATACAAGTTGCATGTCAAGCGTGGAGCAAGTCTCATGAATGATGTCATGTAAGGTTAGCCCGGGCCGCTTCATCCCACCATCCTTCAAGATGCAAAGTACACAAGAAGTGATCGACAACAAAAGCATCAACACCCATAATGACTATTATGTTCTACTCGTGCAACAGATCTACATATAGACACGACTCTGATACCACTGTTGGGGTTCATAGCATGGAAAACAAAAAATTTCTACCGCATGAACATAAACAAGCCAAGATCTATCTACTAGATTGTAGCAACGAGTCAATTGGAGTACTCACCCTCGAAGATTCCAAAGTGGTTAATGAGAGAAGATTCTCGTGGGTGATGTAGTCGTACACTTGCCAATCTCAAGATCGCGTAGACGACCCTTCCGGCGCTGCATTCCGGCAGCGCTTCCGCAGTCGGTCACACGTTCGGTACTCAATGAAGACCTTCCTCTCCCTTTTTCCAGCAGACAGCGGAGGTTGTAGTTCTCTCCTCGCGATTCTGGCAGCAAGATGGCATGGTGTCGTAAGTAGAGGGAAGATCCTGCAGGGCTTCGCCTCAGCCGGAGCAGGTTATGGTGGAGAAATAGGGTTCCCCGGCGATCTAGGTTTTACACTACTAGGAAAATGGTCGTTTGTGGCGCTTTGAAAGGCCATCCGTGGCGCGCATGGTCGCGCAGACGCCTTCTGACTATCTCTCACCGTGGCGCCGCCTAGTGCGCCACGGTTGTGTGAGATAGGCGGCGCACCACCCAGTGTGCCTGAAGTTTGGCATGGTGCGCTACCTTGGATCTTACGTGGCGCACTACCCGATGCGCCACTAAACATCCATGGTGCGCTTTAGGTGTAGTCGCCACGAAGGTAGACCATGCGCCCACAGATGTATTTTTTTTTTAAATTTCCAAGCTAGATTATATGCAATACAGATTATATACAATATTACAGCAGATATACACACACGGATACAAGATATACAATTATATATATAAATACCGATATGA
This sequence comes from Avena longiglumis, assembly GCA_030063025.1. NCBI lineage: Eukaryota > Viridiplantae > Streptophyta > Magnoliopsida > Poales > Poaceae > Avena > Avena longiglumis. The sequence continues at coordinate 449,072,570 of CP125978.1, forward strand.
AAAACAAGATTGAAACAAATACATATAGATAAGTCTCATACATGAATACATAGTCCAAGTTACATTGTTTTGATCATGTTACAAAGTAGTAGTTGGTGACATGCGAATACATGTGTCGATCGAACAAGTTAGAGCTCAAGCTCTAGACATCTAAACTAGCTAGCTAGACACAAGCGGATAAATAACCAAAGAAGATAAGCATGATCACCGCTGACGAAGGTGTAGGTCTTCATCCGGTTCCTTGTCCTAACTCCCGCTAGATAGCGCGTGTATCTATCTTCCTCCGCCATAGTGGTGTACCCTTTGTAGCTATTGCCGAAATGGTGCTTGTCTCCGATCTTCCCAATCATCGAGACTCAGGAACCGTCCCTTGTACGACGTACCCACGTTATCTACAAGTTGACAATAATAACTAACCGGTGATTAAAAAACATGTATAATTAAAGTCATATGAAGATACACTTATAGAAAGTACTCTTAAATCAAAAGAGCAAACTCAAAAGCATGCCTCATATATAACTAGCTAGGTCGTTGGACACGGAATTGCTTATGACGGATGTTAGCCAAGTAGGATGCACAATTCTGGACTTGTGCATATCACAAGGCTACAATCCCGTCATAGCACATTCACATATATATTGTGCCACGACATTTCAATCATCGGCATATTCGAAAAAGACAAAATAACTCAAAAGCATGCCTCATATATAACTAGCTAGGTCGTTGGACACAGGAATTGCTTATGGCGGGACTGCTAGCCAAGTAGGATGCACAATTCACGGACTTGTGCATATCACAAGGCTAACAATCCCGTCATAGCACATTCACATATATATTGTGCCACGACATTTCAATCATCGGCATATTCTCGAAAAGACAAAAATAACTCGAAAAGCATGCCTCATATATAACTAGCTAGGTCGTTGGACACAGGAATTGCTTATGGCGGAATTAGCCAAGTAGGATGCACATTCACGGACTTGTGCATATCACAAGGCTAACAATCCGTCATAGCACATTCACATATATATTGTGCCACGACATTTCAATAATCGGCATATTCTCGAAAAAGACAAAAATAACTCGAAAAGCCTGCCTCATATATAACTAGCTAGGTCGTTGGACACAGGAATTGCTTATGGCGGATTTGTGAGCCAAGTAGGATGCACAATTCACGGACTTGTGCATATCACAAAACTCATCCGTCATAGCACATTCACATATATATTGTGCCACGACATTTCAATCATCGGCATATTCTCGAAAAGACAAAATAACTCAAAAGCATGCCTCATATATAACTAGCTAGGTCGTTGGACACGAATTGCTTATGCGGGATTTGTGAGCCAAGTAGGATGCACAATTCACGGACTTGTGCATATCACAAGGCTCACAATCCCGTCATAGCACATTCACATATATATTGTGCCACGACATTTCAATCATCGGCATATTCTCGAAAAGACAAAATAACTCGAAAAGCATGCCTCATATATAACTAGCTAGGTCGTTGGACACGAGAATTGCTTATGACGGGACTGTGAGCCAAGTAGGATGCACAATTCTGGACTTGTGCATATCACAAGGCTCACAATCCCGTCATAGCACATCACATATATTGTGCCACGACATTTCAATCATCGGCATATTCTCGAAAAGACAAAATAACTCGAAAAGCATGCCTCATATATAACTAGCTAGGTCGTTGGACGAGAATTGCTTATGGCGGGTGTCGCCCAAGTAGTATGCACAATTCCTGGACTTGTGCATATCACAAGGCTGACAATCCCGTCATAGCACATTCACATATATATTGTGCCACGACATTTCAATCATCGGCATATTCTCGAAAAAGACAAAAATAACTCACACTTGTCGTCCGAGAACCAAAGAGTAAGCAAACACACCAAAGAGTAAGCAAAAAAACCAAGCATTGATTGATATATAATAATAATAAGCAAAATAAGTAAGCGGTGATTCATAAACCTAATAAGATAAGTACACTTGTCGTCCACACACACACAAGGTCATCTATAGTTTGCAACTACAACTAGGCCAACATCAAGCCTTCTGGCTCGGCTTAGGGAACGGAGGACGCCTCGTCATGAACTTCCTATAGTCACCTGCATCTCTAGGCGATCTTCTATGTCACGGTTATTCGGGATATTTCCTCCGTAGAAGATCCCCAAGTCATGACATCACGAAGATGATTGCCCCAAGCTGCTGGATCGATACATCTCTTGTCTAATATCCGAATCATTGATCTTGGCCTTTGCTTCCCATTGCTATTTGAGATGATCCGCGGTAGAATTCTGGTCAAGTAGGAGCGCCCTCATGTGATGGAGTCTTGGTCAAGTAGGAACACCCATTGTTTTCCGTTGCTTCACGCAGGGGAACTCATTACGTGGTTGAAGGCGTGCTGCGAACTTGACCTTCTTACGCGAAGCTGGTGCCTTCCGTCGAGGCAAAGCCCGGTGAGCATCATCGAACTTCCTTGATCTTGTCGTAGTTTTCTTCTTTTCTAGACTCCCGAGTCGAAATAAATGGCGTGGGAATGCTTGGCGATAAGGAGATGAGCGTCGGTGTTCATCTCTCAAAAAAAATTCAAATGGAATGTGTTGAAAAAGAATGATGATGATCTAATAAAGCCAATCGGCGGTGGCGGTGAATAACGACTTACTCGGGAAAGTAAGGCACAAGAATGTATTCCTTTGTCTTGTTCATACGAGGATTCTTTTTTAGGTGCGAGGCCACGATACGTCGTTCGGGGAACCCAAGCAAATCACGCATGTAGTAGGGGTCCACTATAGCGATGCCGTGTGTTCTCTCTAATGATCTGCGTGGCGGTGAGAGAAAAGAGGCGGACCATGGTATAGTGCAGCGGTATAGGTGGAACATATTGAAGATGTCCTCGAACCGCGGGAAGAACAGATCCGAGGCGGTGTCGTGAAGCCCAAGCCTGGTGGCACCTTAACCACGAATACGGGTGCGAGGATCTTTCTCCGATAGAAGGCGTCTCTCTATCGTAAGACGCCCGTCATGCACACTCTGCAGTTCACTGGCGAGCTTCCGCAAATTCTTAGGTAGCATGGGCTCACCCGCCACATGAATCCTCCATAATACCCTCGGGTCTTGGTGGCCCATCCGAAACCTGATCGGATTCGCGATTGTTGACGCCACCGGCTCGAGCTGCTAGATTTTCTTTTCCTGCCCTTTTTCCTTTTGGAGCGGGCGGGCACCGCATCTGAGCACCGCCGCCCTATGTAGTGTGTCGGGGCTTAGAATAAAGGTCGGTTGGTTGTATCATGGCTCTGTAAAGCGCAGTGAGGCGTCTCTCGAGAACCAAGACGCTTGGTGATAGTGGCTTTCTGTGGGCCACCAGCTAGGTCTTCTTCGTTGCCAAAGCGAGTCTGAAGAAGTGATCATTCCGATCTTGAAGTCCTCGGCGGATCTGCGCCATGTGCATATCATCAACATGATCATCCGACCCACCGTGGAGGTGACGGCGAGGCGGTAAGGGCCTTGCCACCGCTAGTCGCTGGCACGACGGCGGTGCTATTGCGTGGCGTGATGGCCCCGCCGTCCCCAAACGGATCATGCTCTTTGGCCATAGCATGAACAAGCGAAGCAACCGAGACGACGACTCTTCTTCATCCGCTCACAGGGGTTGAATGGGAGGTTCGGTCGTCGCAGCCCTTAGCACCCGACTAATTTTAACCACATGCACGCTATCGGCATCGGCTTTGAGTGGAGCGTCGCTGCAAGGTTGAACGATGGTACCTTGGCAACATCCTCATTTCGTTGTTCACGTAGCATAAGAGAGTGCAAGGAACATCCGTCTGCGGAAAACATGTCTGGCGTCGTCGGGCGAGATGCCACAAGAGTAATATATAGATGGCATGAAAGGCGGTAATTAAAGCAATTCGTTTACCGTGATGGCGTCGAGATCGGCTATTGTCGGCGCCTGCTTGTCTGGCGACAGGCGTGCAAGAGACGGAAGGGCTGCTTGATGGCGCGGTGCTGGCCGCGGTGTATTCTCCCTACCGGCGGTGCTTGGAGCTCGGTGCCGCCAGCGGCGATGGCGGGGGCACCAACATGTACTCGGCACCGCGGTGATGGCGAGGAGTCACCAACACTTGCGGCGCCATGTGCTGGCGCGGAGTCACGAACACGTAGTTCGCTGATTAAATCGGCGCCGCGTTGTTCGAGTGGCTGCCGACCATGCTTGGAATCGAACGGCCCTACTCGACCACCCGCACTCCGATTCGCTATTGACTCCACCAAGGTAGGCGGGAAGGGCGTAGGTGATTGCCGGTGTCTTGGACGATCTGCGGGATCCGCCACTTGTGCCTTAAGTTCTTGAACCTCTCTTTTCCTCCTCGCTCCTTCCGACGGCGCGCCACATCGTCCTCGGCGGTGGACAAAATGATCCACCCAATTCTTACCCGAGGCGGCAGACGTCCGGCCGGCGACGACTTCTTCGTAGAAGCTCTATTTTCTTGGCGGTTCATCGCCTGTTAAAGGTTATCCCATCGGGTGGCCGCCGTCGACCCCTGGGATGAGGAACCCTGGGATCCATGACTAGCAACAATTTCCTCCTCCTGCAGAAGAAGTAACAGTGAATCATTTAGATCATCGATTAGATTGCAATCGTGTTGATCACCGGTAATTAGATTATACTTACCACAATTTCCTCGAATTCCTTCACCGCAGGATCCGCGGTGAGTTGTTTGGATTTTGGGTCCACATGGTAGCGGGCCGATGAAGTTCGAACCTGCGGGTTCGAATTTATAAAGGGTTTTCTATCCTTGGATCTATACTCCACGATGTCGAGCTCCCGGATCTCCTCGATTCTTAGTAGAATCTTTCCTTCACGTTGTCATCGGTGTAGAATCGGCGTTACCTAAGTTACGATAATCACACTTGTTGTCCTTTTCCTCCGTGTAGAATGTGTAGCCGTTGATATCATCGCTGATAGGTCACGGGTTTTGCATCGGTCCTGCGACAAGGTGAATATGATCTTTTCCGTGTCGGAAGAATGCGGCCGGGGTATTATCAGGCGTCTGCCTAAACCAGCGTGAAATCTGAGTTGTGCTCTTTGATTATTTCTCCTGCGTCCTCTATATGCCCGGATCCGTACTTCTTCTCGATTAACCTTTTGTGCTTCGTACCCAAGGATCGACGGTTCTAAATCTTGTAGCACCGACGAGGTTTGCTCGATCAAAGTCTGCGTCGAAAATCGAAGTCGCATGCGATGTCGGCGACCCTCTCGGTGACCAGATCCGTCGAGCTTGCCAAGGTGTCTGTTGACGGAAGACCGATGGGGGTTCTCGATGTCTCAGATAATTCGTGCGAAAGAGATGCACTCTTGCCGAAAGCCCTTGGCTATGCTTCCATCTCGGGCGGGACCTTGCTGAACGTATCCTTTGATGTGTCCGTTCATCCTTTCGAACGCCATCATGCTGCGGAGAAACATCGGCCCGAGTTGTACGATGTCCTCCGACATGGACCAGGATGCACCATAATGTCAAAGAATGCGGGTGGGAAGTAGACCTCAAGCTCACATAGTATCACCACGATCTCCTCTGTAGCCTTCCGAGCTGATTCAAGCCAATCGACTTCCTAGAGATGGCGAAAAACTTGCATAAGCCAAATAACGTTTCATGGACGTTCGTCCATTATCCCTCTTAGTGCGACCGGAAGTACTGCGTCATTAGCACGCACGGTCGTGAGACTTCATGCCCGAACCTCTGCCGCCTCGTCTAGATATCGCTTATCTTGCCAGCGTGGCCGTAAGAAATTTGACTCCTAGAAGGCACTTGAAAAACTGTTTGATCTCATCACGGCTTAGAGTGAAGCAAGAAGGAGGCAGTAATATTCGTTCTTCTTGAACTTTTACCCTTAGGCGACCTTGTGTCGTCTCCGACTCATGATCATCGTCATCTTCACGATCATCGAGTAGTCGTCTCCGTGAAGCTCCTTAGGATACCCAAGCATATCAGGTCGTGCCTTGCTTTCGGACCATCTTCGTCCCTATCGGCATGTTGATTATGGTGGCGACGGACTCTCGCATTTTTTCGTGATATGCATGATGTCGAGGCTATGAGGCGTGCGGAGAAACTTCGGTATGGCAACTCCCGAAACAGACCTTGTTTTCCATACCTTCATCGGCTTGTCTTGTTGCTGCCTCTTTCGCTTTCGTGCTTAGGACAATCTTTCCGGTTTTCACAACTCTTCCACTTCTTCTGCTCCTACTCTCTGGGATTCCTCGGGTCTCGATTTGCCATCGAACAGGTCTCCACGTTTTCTCCATGGATCATTCTTGCCGAGCCACCTCGTGCGCCATGAACACGGTTTCGATGACCACGGATCTTTCTCTAGTTGGAGATAGCTTGTGTTATCCATGCACCTAACGCATCGTGGAATCCTTGGATAACCTACCCGAGATATACCATAACTGGATAGTCTTGCCGTAGTGACCAGCGGCTCTCATAGTGAAATAATCTTGTGCGACGGCGTCGTAAGTATTGGCTCGATTCCCATAACGTGGCTAGCTCCTCTTTCAACAGCCCGAGATCTGATTGATGTCGGTACAGGTTGTTTGGCCCTTGAATTAGCATACTCATTTGTATGTACTTCTTCTTCATGCACAACCATGGAGGAGGTTGTACATCCATACAAACACAGGCCAAGTCTTTGTGCGTGCTGCTCGCTACCGAGCGGATTGAGTCCATCGGTGCTCGCACCAAGCTGATGTTCCTCGAATCTCCACGAATTCCGGGAATTCGAGGTCCAATCTTTCCAGGCTAGCATCTGAAGGTACGTCAACAGCTCATCCTTTTCGGGTCATCATCATCTCGGCTTCTTCCTTTCCGCATGCCATATCGCATGAGCTGCTTCCTTAGGGTCCGCGAAATGCCTAAGCGAGGGTGATAGGAAAGTACCATACCACTTTTCGAGGTGCTTTCTTCCCTTTCTTGTATCGACTCACGCCCTTTACGGACATGTGGTTTTCTCCGCGTCCTCGCCGATAAATGATGCAATTGATGCATACGTCATATCTAACGTCGTAGGCGAGGAGACGATTTTCCTCGATACTAGTTGGACATGTTCCCTCGGAAGCGAGCGTGCGAGAATGCCATCATCATTAGAAGCGCTTGCGTCATCAATTTGTGCTTTGCCTTCATCTCCATAGCCTTGGCGTTACATTCAACCGGGTATCATCGGACTGCATCCTTCATACAATGGAGTAACGCGTCTTTCTCAAGTTTTTCTCTCTCAGGCAACTACTGGTTACTAATGCAGCGAAGCAGCTCTGAACATAATCTTCGCACCGGCAGCGTTGTTCCATAAATGCGTGCACTCCCTCATCTAGATCATCATCATCACATCGCTTGGTGTACGCTTTATACTCTCAACCTCTCCATCATCATACTTCCCGTTCGCCTGCATGATGATGAGCTCGCATCATCATCGCATACATCGCTTATCCAACGAGTGTATCCATCCATGAAAATCATATCGTCGCACATTTCAAAAAATTCTTTGAATGCCTTAGCCCCTCATTATCACGGACCATTTTTGCTCACGATTTTTGCTGCATAAGCATTAGATGGCAGATTCTCTGAGCATCATCTTCACCGGACCACATCTTATATCCTTCTTTGTCTGCCTTCATTTATGATCATGTCGGCAGACATTTCAAAAAAAAATCTAGCCACAATGCCTTGCGGATTATTTACCATTTTTGCCTGCATTTATGTATTTCACAATTTTGAAGTCTAGAACCACATAATGAATGCATGCATGCAATGGTCGATAAAAATTAGATGACCTATCCTAAAATGTGACTTTAGAATGCCAAGTCTTGCCAAAATGGAAATGAATCAACATTTTGGCAAAACAAATGGCAACTTGTTCACATACAAACACAAGAGAGAGACCGATCCGTACACACATGAACATATCATTATCCTCTCCATACACACATGCATGAGCATCATCGATACTCTCCATATACACACACATATGACCATCGATCCTCTCCACACATACACATCATGAGCATCGATCATCTACATACATATGAGCACATGCATCATCCATATACACATGAACACATCCTTACATGGACAACTTACGAGATGAGAGACCGATCGCGAGAAAGATGGAAAGGAGAGGTGCGCCGCGTCGGCCAGGAGACGGATAGATGAGAGCGGAGACCTCCTCTATTACTTATGTAACATCCAAAGCAAGTTTTACATGCTAAAAATGGTGAATGTGTGGAGAAATTGAGGTGGGAAGGAGAAGATCCCGACTAGATCTAAGGAGGAAGAAGAAGGGAAAGTGAAGTGTGGGGTGGTGGATGTGGTCACACATGTGCACATAAAGTGCTGCCCTAAAAAATCGACACATCCGTGGAGCACACGGAGCCCCAAGGAGTACAAACACTGTGGCGCACTAGGCGCCACAGATGCTCCTAGTCCTGTGGCGCACTAGGCGAGTCGCCCACATTTGTGGCTTTGAGGCAGAGGTGGGCATGCGCTCGATGGCAGCGCACATGCACGTGCGCCACAGATGACCCTAACAACCGTGGCGCACATGGCTGTAGTGCGCTACAGAAGTTTGGCGTGTGGCCAACATGGCCGCCCACATACATCTGCGGGCGCACTAGGGTCATGTGCCACGGATGTTCTAGTTATTAGTAGGGCACGCCTGGTGAGCCACGCCTGTTTTAGCCGTGGGGCACTTCAACCATGTGAGCCACGGATGTGCTGATTACCTATAGCCGTTTTCCTAGTAGTGTTAGAGGCTAGAGAGGACGAGGTGGTCAGCGGTGGCTAGGGCGGCGTCGACTTGGTGCGGTGGCCGCAATGATGAGCGGCAGTTGACGGCCGGTGGCATGATGGTGTGGGGAGCTAGGGACTGGTTGTCATCATTCTCTTGGGGCACCCCTCCCCTCTATTTATGAGAGGGAGGGCATCTTGGGAGAGGGGAGTTTGAATCCTTCCCCAACTCCCTCTCCTTGTTGGCTTGTGGTGGAGGGAAAGAAGGATTCTTTCCTTCCTCCACCAGGATACATTGTCCCAGTTTGACTTTTCAAACTTTCCTTTTGACTTTCAATTTGGAGATCAATTTATTTCTTACAAATGCCCAACCAAGTGACCTAGGACATGATGCAATCATTCCACTTCGGAGACTCTTTGCGAAAATTAACCCATCAAAGCGAAAATGACCGAATATTAACTAAGACAAATAATGCTGAAAGATTCACTTCGGAGATCCACAATTGTGCGGATACACCGTACAATCTTTCATAATAACAAATTAGGTAAAGTATAAGCTGAACAAAGACCAACATTCTATTTATAGAATCAAGGAATACTTTATAAGGAAGTTCGAAGACTATTAGTAAACCCTAAGGGGGAGAGTAAACATTATAAATAAAAGTTGAAGAAGTACTATAGGTGATAATGAAAGATTATCCAAAGCCTAATAAGGTAAAAGCTTGAAGGTGATAAAATATTAAGCCTAATAGACTAAGTCTAGAGGAAGCAACTCTTAAGTGACCCTTTAAATAGGTATAAAACAGATCCAATCGGACATGTGTAGTGGAACAGGAAATTCCAATGGGTATGGACTAAATGTGTTCAAATCCAATCCTTGGAAGGACTACCAATACAACTCATACAATGATAAATCAAAGATTAGTCTTTTGACTATAACTAGTGTCTACTAGAAATTGGAAGCTCTGCTTAGTGAGACTTCCTAGACCTTACATAGTAAGGAAGATTGATGGTCAAGATAAGGAGTTGGACTAGGATACCTAATAAGAATAATAAACTAAAGAAGATACCCCAATATAAGAAGTTTATAATAAGACATATCCCTAAGGGAGTAAAGTGAAAGGAACTTTGGAGTACTGGAGACACCCAGTTAAAAATTTCCAAGTATGATGAGGATTCAGGGAAAAGATCTGGATATGGGATATTACAATTATTCCCATTGAGGTTAAAATGGAGTGCAGACATATCATAACCATTGCAAGACAATTCCTTACTATGAAACATGAGATTCCGAACTTCGAGGACGATGTTTATTTTAAGGGGGAGAGTCTGTAACATCCCAGCATTAGAGCTTAGAAATAAGCTGAACACAGATGTGTGCATTGCATTCATGCATAGAAAATCTGAATAATTTTCGCTCTTTTAAATAAAAACCCGACAAAGTGATTGAAGCTTCTCTTAACTTGATGGAATTGAAGTAGATCATCAAGTTGACTGCGATAAGTTTCAATATGACCTTTGCTAAAACCTTATTTTGGGTAAGGGAGATTCGATCTAAGGGTAGATCAAATGTAATAAATTAAACTCTAATACATTATTTAATGATTTATATTTGATCCTTAGGTGATCATATCATAATATTCATTATAATCACTCATGAATACTAAATTATAAATATAACCCAAATAATAAGAATGTAACAACTATATCTTAATCTTATCTACTTACACCATGAGTATCATGGAAATACCTAACATTAACTCTCTAGTGAGATTGAGTAGGAAAGAAACCAAAGTTAAGATCATTCACCATATATCTTTCTTTCCATATCAATCTTTATCATCTCTATTGAATCCTATCCTTATAATTGTTGTTCATCAATATTGAGTAATCAATTATTGATTCACCAATTCTTAACCTATCAATTCTTGACCTATCAACTCTTGTCCTTATCATAGCATTCACTTCAGTCCTTAAGATAAGAAGTCAGAAGAGGTAAATAGTGATGCTAGTTTTAGACGTTATCTATAGGATGGGAGTGATTGGAGGAAACCAAATCAATATGGTAACAAAGAAAATTACAAGGATGAAGTCTGAAGATAGTTACAAGGAGTAGTCCTATTGGATCAAGCAGGTACAGTCAATGAATTATATATCTTATTCCAATAGAGCTAAACAGAAGATAATTATAATACAACTGTAATGTTGTATGGATGGAAGCCTTGATTAGCCAACTGGAAACCTGAACCATAAAGGATCAAAGGATTATAATGATCATGCCTTACTCACCAAGATTGAATGCTTATATCATGTATAAGTGACATTGGTGGATAAAACATGATTGAACCATAGTATATATACATTATCCTAGAATAGTCATTACAAGTCACATTAATATAATGTGAGGTTGGAATGTTAGATATTGGAGTCAAGTAGAGACAAGATAGTATGATTAAGATGATGTTAGAGCAACATTGGATTAAAGAAGTAGTATTTTCCTCTTTGGAAATACTAAGCACTTGAAGTGAAGTAGGATTTGATGAATACATCTATTGAGGTGATATTAGTGAAGGATTATTAAGGAAGAGTATGAGAAGACTATGAAAAGCTTTAGTGTTAAGCTCACTGGAATTTACAAGTGGATTTAGAAGAATAAAAGGTGGATAAGAAGTTTCTATAAAGCAAAGCTCATCATGTTAACACATGATGATAGATATAGAGTAGTAATATATCTAGGAAAGGAATTCCTTAATTAGAAGTCCACAATTATGAAGTACGGAATATAGGAATCTTTGTTGAACACTAAACCCTAAATCTAAGACCAAAACTAATATCCATTTTCTATGGTTGAGCTATCATCTTGTTTCCACAATTGTTGATAGGAATAATTTCCTACATTAATCATTTCAGCACACCTTGGACATTCTCAACCATCTTTATCATAGGTGCTTATGGAACTATATTTATTAATTGTTTCTCATAAGTTATCCCAGAAAAGAATTCCATTATTTTTCTTTGAATGGTGATGCTATTAAAGATCACAAACATAAAGACAATGTGATTAACCATTAATATTTATTCACATTAATAAAATAAACTTGTGACTATTAAATCTTCTAAAAACTTATGGTAAAGCATTTTCAATTCAAACTTTAACTCATTAGTTAGTAGTAATACATTCTATAATAATTTTATGAATTTATGCCTAATTAAATTCATATTAAAGGCCTCACAAATAATAATAGAAAAAGGATCCATAAAAAGAAAATAAAAAAATTATAACATTATATAACAAAAGATCATTATATGATTCTAAATGCATCACATTACTGTTGAAAACACTTAGCAAGTAATTTCTATAAAGAAACCTTTCACCAATTGTGCATAATTCAAATCTAAAAAAATGAAACAGAAAATAGAAAATCAAAACAGAAAAGAAAAAATAAAGGAATCAGCATCTGGCCTGCGGTCCATCTCCTCTCTGGCTTATTCGTCATGCAGTAGATCTCATTTAACCGCCCCGACTCGGCCCATACCGCTTTGCCCTTCTTTCTCTTTCTTCTTCTGCACAATGACGACGCCGTGAAAGCAATGCATGGCGCCGAAGCCGTTCGCCGTCGTCGTGATACTCACTGCGAGGAGATCCGCGCTACCATTCTAGACGTCGTCTACAAGACCACCTGCGCAGAGACGAACCCTATCTCTTCTTCTTTCCCCATTTCCCCTCTAAGCTGAAACCAAGCTCGCCGGAGATCATCCACCTCGTCGTTCCCGACCACCCTAGGACCAACGGAGGACACAAACATGATCGCCGTGCTCTCCTTGTTCATCTTCAACGAATCACGCAAGCCGGCGCAACCCCAATCGACGGGATCGAAGAGTCTACCGCCGCCAGACGTCGCTGTTCATCGTCGATTGCCACCGTCTCAAACCTCCTCCACCCTCTTCAACACGCTCTTCCGAATCCTGGTAAGCTACCGGTGCTCGCGAACCTCTTCGATTTGTCTTTCGAACACCACAACATCGTGCCGACGCTCACCTTCGTCCGCCGCCGCAGTTGCTCGTCGGAGCAAGTGCTCCGATGACCATTTTGAGGTGGCGCAACCCTAGTTCGACTCGCCATCGAGTGCTGAATCTAATACAAACTTGCAGTGCACTGCGTGCCCCTAGATCATTGAATCGAAATCAATTTGAGAGGATCCGTTCTTGTGACGTCACGATGACGTCCTGTTGGCGTCATCCTTGACCAAGTCCACCTGTTGACTGGTCTTTGCCCATGTGGCAGGAGACGTGGCCTAGGGCCCATGGGTCAGTGTCTGGGGCTAGGTAGAGTTGCGGTATAAAAAGTCTGTGCCTATTTAGGAAATAATTAAAACAATATGAATTCAAATTTCAAATATTCCATAAATAAAATAAAATGATTAAATCTTGTAAATTTAATATCTTTTGTTTTATAAATTAGAAAAATACATATAATATGTAAAAATGTTTCGAAAAATAAAATCTACAACCTAAAACTATTATTAAATATTATTATGATAATTATTTAAATAAATATTATTTAATAAATACTTTATAAAGTTTTAATACTTTGATAATTAATATTTTAATAATGGTAAATGCTAAAAATCTAAATAAAATACCAAAAATCTTAGAAAAATAAGAATTAGAGTTTAAAACTATAATAATGCATTATTATTCCTCTTAATTAAATATTTATTATTTATTAAGTGTTTATAAAGTAATAATCCTTATTAAAATCATATCTTATTATTTTTAAATCACAAAAATAAATGTAATATACCAAAATGATAACAAAAATAATACCTACATGTTTAAAATGTAATATTACACTTTTGAGTTAAATAAAAATTTAAACACTTTTTTAACTTGAATTTAAACGTATTTCCTTAATTAATAATTCATATAAAGGTAAATAAATCTTGTAAATAATTCTAAAAATTAACCAATTAAATGTAATAAATAGTATTAACCTTAAATACTAACATTATGAAGTCAAAATGATTTAACACCATTTAAATGCAATCTTATTGAATGATCCTTCAACCATAAGTATAAATTATTTTATAGAAGAATCCTTATCTAATACAAAACCTCCAAGAATAATTGTAATGAGATAAAAACCATTCCTTTATATTAACCATAAATTTTATAAACAAATCAAAACACTATAAGTGAATTCATAAGTAGTAAAGAATATTGTTTACTTGTTCACAAACCTTAACCACACCCTTATAGGAAGGTAAATTCCTTTATACCATTATAATGTAAATAAATCACTACTTCAATAGAAGTAATGCCATTTTTAAGTAACTCTAAGGAAACAATACAAAATGAACAAGATACAAGTATCATAAGTAATACACCCTAAGTCTATCTACATTCTTAAAGTTACTTGTAGTTACAAAGCTTAAGTATAATGCTAAATACTTTATTATATACTTTACAGTTAACCTTGGTATGTTATAATTAAATTGTAAGGCATCTTAATACCAAACCAACCCAGTTAAGAACCAAGATAGATAAGTCTCAAATACTACTAATATCATTATTCCAGTAAAAGCAATTCCTTCTGAATCAAATACTATAACTAGAAAGAACACCTCATAAAGTTAACTTAAAAGCTTAAATGCTTCTGCTTAGTTGAATAAGATTTTCTTCAAATGTTATTCTTTTTGCCACTTCAGAACACAGATGACAACTAATCACAATCACATTACTTTATACTTTACTTGTAGAATAAGATTGTTAATACTTAAACTCTTTATAAGTGACATTCCTTGTAAAGTAAAACTTGAAGATAAACAATTAAGTTGTAAGAAACCTTGAGTAGCATTCCATATGTGTGTATTTTATTGTTATATCAATACATGTTGTTCTCCACACACTCACAAGCCTTAATAAGAAGCACATGTATGAGACTTAATTTAAAAAGGACAACACATTCCAAGGAAATCCTTTCCAGTATCCAAACCCTAGATCAACGTTATCCTCGGGATTCGCGTTTATCAACTTGCATTACATAACTTATGCATAAAAGCATCTTGCTTCTTTAAACATTAGTCCTTACCGGACCAATGATGCTGATTTCAGATATTGGATCTTTTATATTGTCTTGAAGACCGTGAGTGCATAATCTTGCAATCACAAAAAGGCAAGTTCACACTTTCTCATGTCCTTTGATTATTTTCTGTAAAGTATTTTTTGCAAATCCAGTGTTGTCATCACCTGCATTTGAAAAAGGACATAAAACACTATTTTCATAATAATGTGATTATAGGTTATTTACCATGAGGTAATAACCTACTATAAGAGTTCCGGTGGTAAAGGAACATATTATATAGGACTTAACAACCAATGTCGCCAGTGATTCTTGCACCGTATATTACGCGTTGACCATGAGATTTGGAATGGGACGGAGAAGTCAGCTGTATCTTTTCCCTCTCGCATGGAGCTGGATGTGCGGGTCGTGGCTGTTATCACTCGTAGCGTGCATATTATTTATGGTAATTCGTAGAGGATATGAAGCATATGGGTGGGAGCCCTCAACGTCCCACGATAGTTCCGGCATTTGAACGGTCTGTACTGCCATTGCCATAATTCGATAGGTGGGCTGGCGTACACCAAAGAGACATGCGGGGTCGCGGAGAAGGAAGTGATTGGCTTGGATCTTAGTCTGGGCCTCACACCAAGGAAGTGTGAATGAACCTGCAATTCGGATGTGCAACAAAGCTAAGATCTCTCATGGGTAAAGTGACGCACCTCTGCAGAGTGTAAGAACTGTAACTTGTTACTCCCTGTTAGGAAGGAGGCGATGACGGCGGGAAAGGAACCCCATGAAGGTTCTGGTAAACCCGTGAAGGCTGACGGACATAGTTTTTCAGAATAAAAGCAACCTTTGAAGAAATGTTTACGAAAATCTGCATTGCCTATGACCTATGGTCTGTGGCTGTAGTTATAGTGCATCAAACACTCCTTTTCTAGTGGACTTGCTGAGTACACTAATACTCAAAGTATCTTCTTAACCCTTGCTAGGTTCTAAAGCCAGAACAGACGACGTCTACATCAAGTTATGCTCCAGGAATCATCACTAAAAGCTAAAACTCCTCGATGAAGTCCAGGAAGTCAGCATATACAACGACTCAAGTGAAGACGAAGTTGCTGATTAGATAAGAATAGAATTTCTAACCATAGAACCTATTTCTGTAGAGTATTGCAATAGCAGCAATGCAAACCTAGTAGTTCAGCTACTGGTTTTATAAGTATGGTAGCTATGAGTTATTTATTCCTGATTCTTCTTCGTAAGAAGTTTCTTTCTCTCTCTTTAACCTAGAGTGTTCTCTGGATCTTGTGTAAAGAGTTGAGTTGTAACCTATAGTCATGTCTTGGACCTGCTATGTTTTTTTTGTACTACTCTTAGGGATGTAATACTAGTGAACGGTGTTTCATTGGTGTTATGTCAACGACTATAGTGTACTACATCATGCAGTGGTATGCTGGGTCACTACAGTTGGTATCAGAGCATATGCTTTGACCTTAGGATTGAAAACCTTTTAGGAAGATCTGTAGGTTGGATAGTGACTATAGGAGCCATCTTATCTAAACCAAATATTCTTATGACTTGTGATGAGTATCCACTTGAGGATAATCTTGTCACACCTAAGTCAGATACATAAGTCATTCTTTCTTAGGAGTAATTATTTATCTTTTCTCAAGTATAGTGCTATTTAGTGTCTTTCGAAGGAGGCATAAACCACCAAGATACTGTAGGAAAGTGTAAGACATCATATGGAAGTAGTCTTAATGGTGTATCCTAATCCTAGAATTTAGGGAAGAACAGTAAAATCCTAGTGTCAGTTGATTACCAAAGACCATATGATGAATATCATTAGGATAAGTGTTGATGTAATGGATAGTAATCATGTGGGATTCACTTGAGAAGTTTACGTGATGGAGTGAAATTAGGTCAAGATTGAATGATAGTACTATGATAAATAAAGTCATCATAGTTAGATTAGCTCTTAAATCATAATGACTAGGTAAAACATAACTAGATCATGGTGAGATTAGCTCCGAAACCATGATGTAAGTGTAAAAATGACAAATACTTAGTGAATTACCTTGAGGTAGAAGTAAGAAAATACCATGGAAGAACTATGATAGAAGTCGTAGGTGCTAGAAATTTCTAATAATCTTTGGTTTAAGTAGCAAATATAATCCGATTAGTCTTTTGGAGTAATCATTTGAGGTTAGTTTACCAATAAAGAAAAGTAAGGTATATTAGCCATTCCAAAAGTGAGATTAAAGTTTAGTCAAAACCAAATTGAGATCACCTTGCTTAAATTTATCCTGTTGCACATGAGCAATTAGGGTAAATATTGAGACAAAGTATAGTTTGACCTTAAGTGCTAAGTATCACAACGTAAACCTATATGAGGAGGTGTCGTATAATACACAACTAAGCCTGAATTCTAGAGATATTATACTCAACTACTATATTCTGGGCTTAGAATATTGTCTGTTATATGTACCACATTTGGATTTATTTATTTTTCTTGGATCTTCTTGATTGACTAGATCTGTACATGAAGTTTGACTTGGTGTGCAAATGCATGTTGCCACATCCAGTTATTACTTGATGTTATAGACCTAGATAGAAAAGGGAATTCGTGTAAGGGAGTGACGAGTTCCAAAGACCAAGATGAAGACTTATATGAATGGTAAAGCCAAATATAAGGAGTATCAACGCAATTTGAAGGATAGATCAAGCTCAGATCATTACTACTCAGCAGTAAGAAGGAAGATTAGTGTAGAAGATGTATGGAGCAACAAGAAGTAATGAACTTAAGGTTCAACCAAAGTAGGTAATGTTGCTGAAGAAGTTAATGAAGTAGTTGAATCAAGTTCATGGAAGTATCATGAATAAGTACAAAGAAGTAGTGTTGGAACCAAAGTGGTATTCAAGCTCTGACAATTCAGAGAGAATGCCAGTAATACGTCGGAAACCATAGGGTAAATCATACAACCTAGGATGATCTGCAGCTGGTAATAATCCGCAGTTGATATTTGATCCATAGTGGTAATTAATCCACAGTTGGTATCTTTTTCGTAGCCGGTGTTGGTTGACATAGTTAATCAGATCATCTTAAAATTTGCATAAAGAGCATAAAATTTGGCCTAAGATAAGTAAGACACAAAGGAGTAAAAAAAATTAAAAGCGATTGTCATTCGAGACTCTTCGCGAAAATTAACCCATCAAAGCGAAAATGTCCGAATATTAAGTAAGACAAATAATTCTGAAAGATTCACTTTGAGATCCACAATTGTGCGGATACAGCATAATCTTTCATAAGAACAAATTAGGTAAAGTATAAGCTGAACAAAGACCAACATTCTATTTATAGAATCAAGGAATACTTTATAAGGAAGTTTGAAGACTATTAGTAAACCCTAAGGGGGAGAGTAAACATTATAAATGAAAGTTGAAGAAAAACTATAGGTGATAATGAAAGATTATCCAAAGCCTAATAAGGTAAAATCTTGAAGGTGATAAAAGATTAAGCCTAATAGACTAAGTCTAGAGGAAGCAGCTCTTAAGTGACCCTTTAATAGGGTATAAAACAGATCCAATCGGACATGTGTAGTGGAACAAGAAATTCCAATGGGTATGGACTAAATGTGTTCAAATCCAATCCTTGGAAGGACTACCAATACAACTCATACAATGATAAATCAAAGATTAGTCTTTTGACTATAACTAATGTCTACTAGAAATTGGAAGCTCTGCTTAGTGAGACTTCCTAGACCTTACATAGTAAGGAAGATTGATGGTCAAGATAAGGAGTTTGACTAGGATTGTCACATCCCAAGATTTTCCAAATCTTGTAATGTGAAAATAAATTAATAAAATAAAACTTTGTTGATTTTCAGAGCCAGAAGAAACTTTTTGAAATCAAATGGAACTTCAAACCCATTTGAATTAAAATAAACCTCAAAAGATTTAAAAAGATAAACATTTAATAAAAGGAAAATAAAAAAAACATTTGGAAATACTATTTTGAAACAATTAAATGAAAAGATTTATTTTCAAATGAAATAGAAGTTTTATAAATAAAGATTATTAAATAAAGGAAAATTAAACCTTGACCAAACTTTTGGAATTAAAACATTTCATTCTAAATAAATTTAGCAAAGGTTTATTTAAAATAAATTACTAAGTATTTAATATCCAATTTTATTTAACTAAGAAGTTTTACCAATTTAATTTAAACATCAAAGCTTGTTAAATTATTTTAAATAAGTTTTCATAAATTGGAATCACCAAGTTTGAATCTCTAAATAAAAAGATATGGATTTCATAAGACAAAGATGAAAATATTAATAAAGAATATTCTGATCAATCAAATCTTGCCTAATCCATGAAGTAAATGGAGTAATGATTGATCCCAATTCAAATAAAAATATGAAATAAAGAATATTCCCAAATAAAATAAAATGGAAATAACCATTCTATCCCTATTTTAAATAAGGACAAATCTCTAAATAAAAAAAATACATGAGAAAATGATATTTGAAATTAAAACAATTACCCAATCTTATATGATTAGTAAATCACTTTGGAATACTTTCCAAATAATTCAATATGAATTATTTGAACCAAATAAACAAATCCTAAATGGATTATTATCTAAGGACCATTTATTTAATTATAAATGGAACCTAAAATAAAATGTTATTTTATTTTAAAACAAGATTTCCAAGCATCCTTATTTTCAAATAAAACCTACTGGTTTGATTATGAAAATAATTAGATTTCAAATGGAAATTTTATTAATAAAAATCAAACCCTATTATATTAAATAACTAATGGTTCATTTATTTATTTAATAAATGGAACCTAAAAAGATTTAAAATAATATTTTATTTTAGAATGTGAATTATGATGTTAAACAGAACAAAAACTCATTTCAATAGTTTGAATTATTTGAACGATTGTCTTGTTGTTGAATTGTGAAAATGAAATTCAAATCAATAAATAAAATGGAAAAAGGAAAATGTTTACAGACAAAAAAAAGGAAAACAACAAGTTTAACTACCCCAAAGACCCACAGCCATCAGTCCAGCCCTCTTCCTCTTCTCCCCGAACCGTCTTCTCACCATCAAACAACCCACGAGGCAACCGATGGTGGACCCTCCTCTTCCTCTTTTCCCACCGGGGTGGACCCCACCTCTTCATTCATCGTCCACACCAGCCAGCTGCTTTTCCTCCTCCTCAACGTCGCTCTGCCGCCATTGATGTCGATTAATCCGTTGATGACCAGCTTAACTCACGAGACCACGCACCTTAAAACGGCACCCTCTCCTCTCTCGCTTTCCTCCGCTTCTTTCTTCGCCCCCAGCCGTTCTAATTTCACCCAGCTCCTCCGACTCGTGACCTTCTCCAATGAAATTCGGCAGCCCCTCGCGCCCCTCTTCTCCCCGACCAACCTCACATCTTCTCCACTTCAGAACACCTCCGTGCACTTTTACTTTAACCGCTGGAACCTCTCGAGCCTCGCCAAAGAAAACTTGATCCGCGCCGTCTTCCTCAACTTCGAGCCGATACGGGTAAACTAGACTACCCGACCCTCTCGGCTCCACGCAAACACGTTCGCCTTATCCTTGCGCGTCGACCATGCATCTTGTTTGTCTCCGGTGATCCCCGCCGCTATCCTCGACGACGATCGAGCAAGGCCGAGGCATAGCTCCACCGTGAGCAATTCCGCCAACCTCGTCGCGCCTTCACCAACCAAGTGCCTCCTTGAGCTTCCCCAAGCGTCGGCGAACACGGTGAACATCCTCCTCCTTCTTCGCTTCTGTATCCGGAACCGTCGTCGACCGCTTGGCCATCGGACGCCTTGGCCAGTTGCCTTTAAAGCGATAGGAACCGAGGATGCAGATCCTTGATCGAGATAGAACGACTTAAGCCGAAGAGGTACTCGATCCGAGCCATTCGATTTAACTAGATCCAACGCGCAGGCGTGATCCGCAGTAACCGACTGCCGAATGGAAGCGTCGCGTGTCATCTGCTTGTTAAAAATAGAAATTGAAATCAGATTTTGATGCTATCTTCAAACACTTGTAACTTTCAAACCATACGTCCAAATTTGACAAATTTTATATCAAAAGATTCAGGAGAACAAGACCTAACCAACCCTACCCTTAGTTTAGCAAATAGTAACTGGTAGCTTGTTGAATTTGCAGATTCTTTTGTATACTTGCTAACATTAGAAAAATCATTTAAAATGAATTTTGAGATCAAACCTTTGCCAATTGGTTTATTGTGACCCTACTGACCCTAGGAACCAACCCATAATATTAAAAATGATTTTGTGAAATTTAAGTTGAATTATTTAACTTAGCCATTTTCTAGCCAAATAAAAGAATAGTTTTATTTATGAAAATGTGTATGGAAGGAAAACTTGAAATAATAATTTGGACCAAACCTACTGACTAAAAACACCAAGTTTGGCAATAGCAACTCATTTGGTGAACCCTATGGACTAATGCCTTAATAAAAATATTTCTACACCACATAAAATAACACTTTGTTTTGAAAATGGTTTTAAAGTGAAACCTTTTGCAAATGACTTAGCCACTTTAGAGAATGACCATTAGATGTACCCAAATGACTATGACCCACTAAGAAACCACTTTTTCAAACAAAACAAAGCTTGGCATGCTTGCATGCACTTCTTTGACTTTGTTATTTATGTGTGTTGTTTTGCTTGATTGGTAGATTGAGTTTGTGCCTTGCTTGATTGATTTGTAGTAACTTGAAGAGTGTGATTGTTGCAAAGATCAAGAAGTGAACCTATACTCTACCAAAAAGGCAAGTGATGCTTCATACTTTTATCCTATTACTTTCACTATGCATTGGTGATTTTGTTAAGTAAAACTTGCATGGATTTTGCTAAAGTATAGATCTTGCTATAGGAAAATCTAGTAGATGAATCCTTAATAGGATTTTCCTAAGTTAGAGATTCCTACTACAACCAAGCTTAGCCTAGCTAATAGAAAACATGGGTGGAATATATATTCACACTATGGAAAAATAATCTAAGTCTAAAGGACTTATGTTTTGTTTAATAAAACAAT
This sequence comes from Avena longiglumis, assembly GCA_030063025.1. NCBI lineage: Eukaryota > Viridiplantae > Streptophyta > Magnoliopsida > Poales > Poaceae > Avena > Avena longiglumis. Next base: position 449,094,514 of record CP125978.1, read on the forward strand.
TAAGTTAATGAATCACCTGGGTGGAATGGAAAGATTGGGATATGTTGAGTGGTTACACAAGGCCAGGACTGTGAACCTTGTGTATCACACTTGTGGATGGCCACCAGAAACAAAGAGATTTGAGATGTCAAATGTTGAGAAGCTTCAAGTGCAACCACTTGGCAATATGGGCTCTGCCATGATCATATAGGTTGCAAGAACTTAGCCATATGGACAGGTGGGTGGTAGTGTTTGATAGGTTGGAGCGTCCATTTTGGTCTAAGGAAGGCTTCAAAGATTTTGTCTTGGGAAACCAAGTCTTGTGGGTAAAGTGCACCACCTCTGCAGAGTAGAATCTAAGTACTTAGCCATGTCCCAGTAAAGGACAATTTGAGCATCAAGACATGGAAACAATCAAGAATCTCATCATTCCAATTTCTAAATAAAACTTGTGGGTGAACAAGGATTGTGTGTATTCTTCAATCTTTGATGGAAAGATGGCTTGATATAAGGATCTTGAAATCTTGGATTGAAGAAAATGATTTTACAAGCACTTCAGTCTTTGATTTGTAGATGCCTCGAGAAGGATCTTGGTCTTTGATTGAGAGAAGCATTGAAAGTTTTTGACAAAACTATTTATTTTCAAATGATAAGAAAAAATCTATTTTGAGCAATGCAAGCCTCAATTCCACTTAGCCAAATGCATATAGATGATAGACTCACTATACTACCATAGTATCACTTGCCAATACAATTCAAATGTATTGACCCTTGTGGCTGTAACTTGTAATGTTGCAGGTTTGATTGATTTTAGTGAAGATTGTTTGATTAGGATTACAAAGTCTACAACCAACATCTGCCTGTGGCACTTTGAAGATGATGGACCCATGATTATAGTTATTCATTGCAATGTAATGTAATAGCCAAATGAGCTATGAATTGATGTAATAAAATTATGTTATTCCTGGTTATAAAGTTATGATATGACCTTTGTTTCTTGATATTACATCTAAACTGTGGATGCTAGCTATTGATCCAGGGACTAGCATTGTAAAACACAGGAGGACTCTACCTTATTAGGTTGGGACCTCTACAGAATGGTATCAGAGCCAAGAAGGCCAATATGTAATTTTTGTTTGAATATTTTTAAGGGTGGTAGTACCCTAGTTGTTTTGAACTTGCTTGTAACCCTAAGCTTCCCAAATCTCGGGACGAGATTTATTTTTAAGGGTGGTAGCCTGTCACATCCCAAGATTTTCCAAATCTTGTAATGTGAAAATAAATTAATAAAATAAAACTTTGTTGATTTTCAGAGCCAGAAGAAACTTTTTGAAATCAAATGGAACTTCAAACCCATTTGAATTAAAATAAACCTCAAAAGATTTAAAAAGATAAACATTTAATAAAAGGAAAATAAAAAAAACATTTGGAAATACTATTTTGAAACAATTAAATGAAAAGATTTATTTTCAAATGAAATAGAAGTTTTATAAATAAAGATTATTAAATAAAGGAAAATTAAACCTTGACCAAACTTTTGGAATTAAAACATTTCATTCTAAATAAATTTAGCAAAGGTTTATTTAAAATAAATTACTAAGTATTTAATATCCAATTTTATTTAACTAAGAAGTTTTACCAATTTAATTTAAACATCAAAGCTTGTTAAATTATTTTAAATAAGTTTTCATAAATTGGAATCACCAAGTTTGAATCTCTAAATAAAAAGATATGGATTTCATAAGACAAAGATGAAAATATTAATAAAGAATATTTAGCACCAATCAAATCTTGGCCTAATCCATGAAGTAAATGGAGTAATGATTGATCCCAATTCAAATAAAAATATGAAATAAAGAATATTCCCAAATAAAATAAAATGGAAATAACCATTCTATCCCTATTTTAAATAAGGACAAATCTCTAAATAAAAAAAAATACATGAGAAAATGATATTTGAAATTAAAACAATTACCCAATCTTATATGATTAGTAAATCACTTTGGAATACTTTCCAAATAATTCAATATGAATTATTTGAACCAAATAAACAAATCCTAAATGGATTATTATCTAAGGACCATTTATTTAATTATAAATGGAACCTAAAATAAAATGTTATTTTATTTTAAAACAAGATTTCCAAGCATCCTTATTTTCAAATAAAACCTACTGGTTTGATTATGAAAATAATTAGATTTCAAATGGAAATTTTATTAATAAAAATCAAACCCTATTATATTAAATAACTAATGGTTCATTTATTTATTTAATAAATGGAACCTAAAAAGATTTAAAATAATATTTTATTTTAGAATGTGAATTATGATGTTAAACAGAACCAAAAACTCATTTCAATAGTTTGAATTATTTGAACGATTGTCTTGTTGTTGAATTGAAATGAAATTCAAATCAAGAATAAAATGGAAAAAGGAAAATGTTTACGTAAAAAAAAAGGAAAAACAACAACTACCCCAAAGACCCACGAAGCCCATCAGTCCATTGACTTCCCTCTTCTCCCCGAACCGTTCTTCTCACCATCGAAACAACCCACGAGGCAACCTTGGTGGACCTCCCTCTTCCTCTTTTTCCCAATCGACCGGTGGACCCCACCTCTTACTCATCGTCCACACCGCCACTGCTTTTCCTCCTCCTCAACGTCGCTCGCCGCCATTGATGTCGATTAATCCGCGTTGATGACCAGCTTAACTCACCCAGACCACGCACCTTAAACGGCACCCTCCTCTCTCGTTTCTCCGCCTTCTTCCCAGACACGCCCCAGGCCGTTCTAATTTCACCCGAGCTCCTCCTCGACTCGTGACCTTCTCCAATAAATTGCAGCCCCTCGCCGCCCCTCTTCTCCCCGACCAACCTCACATCTTCTCCACTTCCAGGAACACCTCCAGGCACTTTTACTTTAACCGCGGGAACCTCTGAGCCTCGCCAGCAACAAACTTCAGTACCGCCGCCGTCTTCCTCAACTTCGACGACGCCCACGGGTAAACTAGACTACCCCGACCCCTCTTCGCTCACGCAAACACGTTCGCCTTATCCTTGCGCGTCTGACCATGCATCTTGTTTGTCTCCGGGTGATCCCCAGCGCTATCCTCGACGACGACTGAGCAAGGCTGAGGCATAGCTCCACTCCGGCGAGCAATTCCGCCCAACCTCGCGGCGCCCTTCACCAACCAGTGCCTCCTTGAGCTTCCCCAAGCGTCGGCGAACACGGTGAACATCCTCTCCCTCCTTCTCGCTTCCTGTAT